>CM076577.1:328391699-329105672 GCA_034641835.2 Pinus albicaulis | reverse complement strand
TATTTTCGAAGTGAAGATGATGTATCCATTTCTATTGTTTGTGTGTCAAATGTATGCATTCTGGTAGCCCTTTACTGAGGTCCACTTCCATGCAAATACAAGCAAAAGTGTAGATATGTTCCTCTAAGCGTTGTGTATCTATTTTGATGTATCACCCCAGAATTTTCCCAATGCAAGTAAGAACACTTTTGTTCCAGAAATGCAAGGGCAGATTGTAAATTCGGGCCCAGACTGGAATTCTAGACACTTCCATGGTCTTTGCGTTGAAATCCGGGAACCAAGGTGTGACGAAGAGCTTGGTGGAGCCCCAGAACCATGGTCCCACACTCAGAATGTTATCTCTGGCTTCCGAGGATGCAAACTTGACATTGAAAAACCCATTTGAATAGAGGTGGATTTCACAATCCATGGTCCATTTTGTGAAAATCCAATGGAACAGCTCCATTGGTTTTGGCCAAAAACTGTTGAATCTGTAGATAATCGCTTGTGCTTCATAAACAATTCGGTTTTCATCTACTTCTGTAAGCTCTATGTTGACTTCTAATATGCTATTAATTTTCACAACAATGTAAGTTTTGAGAGCATTATTTGTTGTTTCCGCTAGAGTAGAGATTTTGAGTTTCCCCTTTCGAATATTGCTGTAGGAGGGCCTTTCAAATTTTCATGTCTTAAGGTGCTAGTTCCTTTATCATTGCCTAAAGTTCTATGTTGTTTATTGTCTTATCCTCTCAGTCTTAGATTGAGAATGATAGTGGAATCAGAGCATATGGAGTACTCATGTAAAGTGAAAAGTTCTTATAGTGATCGTCCCCTATAGATCAAATATTGTAGTTGACTAGGATACCTGGTAATTTGACCAATTTTGAGTTTCAGATCTGTGATCTCTTCATGGTGTTGTGCTCAAATAAAAATATTGTTTCCCTTAGGGGGCTTGATGAAAATATGAAAACGGTCATCACTTACCTCATTGTCATTGATGGCTGCGAGACTGTCCCTGGGCTTCAGCACTGGTTGTAGGGTTGGCCAGTGAATAGGCATCCAAATGCTGGAGAGGAAAAATGTGGGAGGAAAAGAATCGTCACCCTGTGTGAGAGACAGGGTAACCCCCGCAGGAAAATGAAGCGGTAAGTGCAGAGTCTCTTGGAAGCAAAACAGAGTCTGACACTCCTCATCTACAGTCAAACACAATGATTCATAAAGAGCTGGATTGTGGTGTCGGTTATGTGGATATTCACCCCCAATCCCAACAAAATTCATGCTCCAGCATTCGCTGATCCATTGCGTCTGTAGTTTGTAGCTTTTTAGAGAGAGTCGCCTCTATTAAAAGGTAAGAGACTTGAGAAAGCGGTGGTAATCGGCCATAGTTGGTGCGAGAAGGAGTGGCAATGCCAAACTTTGAGCCATCGAATGATAGAAAGGAACCAACCCGAGCCACCATTTGGTCCTATCGCAGGTAAGGGAGGTTGTTGCCTTGTCTCCGTGATGTTCAAACCCATAAACCTTAGCCGCCATTGTTGTTTGCCCTCCTCACAAAAATCCTTCAGGGTAATATATATATATATATATATATATATATATATATATATATATATATATATATATATATCAAAACTATATATGCATATATGCATTTTAAACCTTGATTCTTTTCTTTCTAAATAAAAAATCAAATTTTTTATTCTTTTATATGTCTTATAGTCACATCTCAATTTTCTTTTCACTGTTAAACAAATATATGAAAGAGATAAGTAACAATAATTTAATTATTTCTTATATAAAATTTTAGTATTTAATTATTTATATGAATGCATTATTAAGAAACCAAGTAATATTAGTAATTGATATCATTTCAAACTAGGGAATAATGATTATATGGTTTATCTTCCTCTCTTAATAGAGATATATGTAAAGAAATTGTGAAGGAGGTTGAAAGAGTACACTCCTATAAACTTTAATTTAACCTAAAGAGCCATTGTCAGGCCCCTATAGTCACCCATATCGGAGACTGACTTAGCGCACCCAAATGGCCCATCATTATAGGTTTGTGGTGCATCTAACTCATTTCATCTCATCAATTTTCTTAATCCGAAACTATCTGATTATATACTACACCTCACCTTTTATATTTCACGATCATTAAAATTCATAATTTTAACATTTATTGAAGTATGTAGATAATAATTCCATACAATTATGCCTTAACATAACCAATATGCAAATGATATGAATGAAAGCAATCTTATAGAATCAACAACCTAAGTAGGATAATAGTGATCAAATATTCAAATGTGTTGTACAATCAAGTGAACTCTAGTCTCGTATAAAAATTTAAGAGTACATAATTCATACAAACCTACCAGCAAATTTCCTATTTCATTTACAATCATCGATCACAACTTTGTCATAGATCAAAAATGTTTCACTTAATAGAAATAGTAAGTACTCTCGTATGCATGGAATGTATGAAGAGTTAAACTAAGTGAAGGAAAGCAAGTTAAATCTTTAATTAAGTATAATATTAGAAGTCAAGTGAGTCAAATTTAAAAAGGTAAAGCCTTGTCAAGAAAAGCTAAGTGAAGGAAAAGAAAAATGTCAATTTATGTTAAAGTGAAGTTCGAAAAGTTTAGTTAAAATGTCAAGTCATAGTTTGGATAAAGAAAATAAAGTTAGAGTTTGCATGATTCCATATTTAGCAAGGTTTCAAAGCACCAAACAAGTTAAGAAGGTCATGAGCTACTTCCTCTAAGATCCTTGGTTAGTATGAGTAGCCTGCAAGTCGAAGTTTACATCCATTGGTCCATAAGTAGAAACTAGAGGTCATTGAGAGTTTGTAAACCCAACTACTAAAGTATTAGGGTGAGTAGCCTATAGAGCCACCAACACAGACCAAGGAAAGAGTCCCCACCATAAGGTGTAGCCATGAGCCTCCATAAGAATATGCATAGAAGAGCTTAGCAAACTTGCTAGTAGTTGTTGGGAGCCACCGTTAAAGTGAAGGATAAAATTTTTATTTTAAAGATAGTCAACTGTATGTGATGTTAATTTCTTGAAGGCTAACACAATAAGGAAAGAAGGTAGAAGAAAAAATAAAGACTACAACCATGGGTGACAAAGTAAGAATGAAGCAAACTAAGAAAAGAAATTGAGAGGAAGAGCCAAAGTATCTTGAAGACCTCATAGAGGTTCTCTCCACAGTCGTGGCATCTAAAAGACAAGTAGACAAAAATTGAGGATGAATGGATCAGGATAAATCTGGTAGCACTTCCAAAATTTACTAGTAAAAATTTCATTTTTTAGGAACTATCAAAATGAAAAATTTTCTTCGATGTAAAGAATTGATTGAGTGTCGGTCTAATAAACCATGTGATGAAGTATGTGATATATTAGTATTGCATCTTATAAAACATGCATTGGATGAGAAGTACTTGTGTAAGGTAGCAAAAGATACATCTTCCTAGGAAGCATGGAAGACCCTAGAAGTAGAATTTGGTATAAAGGAAGTGACATAAAGCAAAAAATTATCTTACAGTCTGTTGAAGAATCAATAGAAAGTTAACTACAGTTATGAGACTAAATGATCAAGACTCTAGGAGGAAAACAGAGTTGGAGAATCCCACTCAAATGTGGATGATGGTCATAAAGACTATAAAAGCGAAACGCATCATTCAGACATGCATATGGATCAAGAAGACACACAAGAGATTGTAGATAAGAATTTGAAGCCCCTATGTGTGAGGTAGACTAAGAAAATATAAATTCTCGAGAACCCCAATGTAACATGGATGCTGAAGATGATGATGAATCCCATTCTGATGAGACACATGTGGATGGTGAATGAAAAGTGAGTAGTGAATTCGTGAATCCAACAATAGTCCTTGTTCATGATGGTGAAGCTTCCAATAAAGAAGTGAATGACATGCGTGATCTAGTTGGTATGATTGTAGTTTATGATGGTCTCTTTGCATCATAGTTTGAAGCATTTAAGTTTGAAAATAAAAAAGACAAATTTTCATATCAAGTAATGGTTTGTAGAGATGAATGTGCATCTCTCATGAATCCAGAAACAAATGATGAATTTTGTGAAGTTGAAATTATTAATGAGCACATGCATGCTGAAATATATGACGACAGAGTGGATGAAAATTATTTTGATGAAATTTTTTATCTCTTTTTCGAAACAAGGATTGATTGTGGAAATATGGAAAGTGTTATGTTTGATGAAGAATTGAAGGTTGAAACTACCATTGTAGCATCAAGTTGTAACAACCTTAGTCAAAAATCCATGTAAAATTTAATAAAGGTAAAATAAGAGCTTAGTCGTGGGACACGTATTCCGAGTTGAATGCTACGCAAAAACATCCTAGTGGGTGTTCATTTTGGTTTATTAATGGTTATGGAAATTGTCAAAGAAAATGGCAAAGGCTTTGGAAAGGCATGAGGCATTTATTGGCATTGTATTTATGAAAATAATGGAAAAAATGAGAAAAGGGAGGTGAAAGGTTAGAGGTTGCATGTGAGGAGGAAAATAAAGGAAAACAATGGGAAAATGAAGAAATTATAGGCCTCATTGATAAAAAGGCTTACGAGGATCAGTTGATAGCTTTTGCAAAAACTTTTTTAGTTCAATTTTTGGAGCTCTCGGTTTATTTTGTTTCTCATACTCTTATACCGTTGAGTTTTCTTAGAACATTCTTGGAGGATTGTGGCATACATTAGATTTGCAGCAAGAAGGCAAAGGAAAAGCAAGAAAGCGCAAGAGGACAATGAGATCGATAGCTATAGTGGGTTTTGCTTGCAGTTAATGAGTTTCATATATGGTTCTCATACAAGCTTTGGCATGCATGGCATATGCATGTGGTTATTTGGTTATGATTTTTCAATGGAATGGGGGATTGTATGGATTTAAAATGGTTTTTACTAGCCTTGCTATTTCCTGGATAGCCATGTTGTTGTGGGTTTAACCTTTTTTTTCTAGTTGGTTTTCTTGTGCCTTTGGTTGTTGGTTGAGTTATTAGTTCGTAGAGGCCTTGGTTGGAAAAATGCTGAGGAAGCCCTTGGTGGGTTGAGTTACTAGTCCTAGAAGCCCTGGTTGGAAAAATTCTCTAGAAGCCCGACAAAAACTATGTGTTGAGTACTATTCCTGGAAACCCCGGTTGGATAAAAGGCATTAGAGCCCTGGAAAACTTCTTTAGAGACCAATATGGTGATGGTTGGTGATGTTCGACTGTGAAGTGGAATCACTGATTGAGGGTTCAGGTGGTTTTTCCTCTGGAATCCCTCGTTTGGTTTTGATAGATTTTTTCTATGAGATCAAACATCCATGCTTGGAATATGGCATGATGGTGACTAGATGAATGAAATATTTGGTTCATCCTAGCTTATGGTCAGGTGGTTTCATTTTTCGGTACAACAACCCTCCCCATTTCAAACTTTTAGAATAGATTTCATTTAGAAATAGGTCACCTTTCTTTCTTTTTAGATAGGAATAAAAGACTTAAAGGAAATTTGATCATTTTGAATAAAAATAAAGGTTCATTGTTAAAAGGGCATATATTGCATAGCAAGTGTTTATAAACAAATGCAACATTGAAAGAATTTCTGATCTGATAAGATATAGAGACTTTATCGAATTAACATAATACATGAAAGTATTCAATTGAAACAAAGTTTGATGTGATACAGTAATCGCAATCGCAAATTGCAGATATCCTTAAGTTGTATATTTGTTTTATAAAACTCCGATGTGATTGAACCAATTGCAATCACAAAATCACAAAAGTTTAAGCTTTCACATTTCATCTATAAAACTTTGATCTGATGCGATTGATCGCAATCACATTTAGGAAAAGCAATTTAATATGCGCCTGTTTCATAAAACTCCGATGCGATGGGCCCCATCGTAATTGCAAATCGCAAAACTAAAATGAAAACTCTTCATTTGGTCATTCGCAAAACTCCAATGTGATGCAATTGATCTCAATCGCATTTCGGAGGAAGAAACGAAATATTCACTCATGATACTAAACCTCTGATGTGATGGAACCCACTGTAATCGCAGTCACAAATCGGCTAATATCATTTTACAACTCATTTATTTTCAAAAAAGCCGATGCGATACACCATCATTGCAATCGGAAATCGGCGGAGATTATGAAATTTTATTTGTTGATCCTCTTGAAAAATCCCCGATGCGATTAATACTTAAATTCTATATTTGACATTACACATATATTATTTATTCATTGCAATCGCACAATTCAAAGGGAAAGTTTTATGTTTTCATTTCAAAATCCACCAATATCCAATTGAACCTTTATTATTAATAGAAAATCAGAGGGATGATGGTTATTGATTCTATTTCGAATGCGTGAATGTGACTTCTTAAGAGAGAATTTAAGTTTAAAATACGAAGTTATAAATGAAATCAATGAATAAATATTTCATATATTTGTTCTCTTTATTCACTTTTGACCATGTCTGAAAGCTTTTTCTCCATTGTAGAACAACAGAACATCCAATCCTTTCATTCGCTAAGCAAGAGAAATGATACCAGACAACGAAATGTCTAAGAGATCGAGGAAAGAAAAGGCCACTGTCGCTACAAAGACCCCTATTTTCACCATCGTGCCTAAAGAGAAACCAGCTAGAATTAAGCTGGTTACAGATACATCGTGCCAGGGTCTTGGAAAACTCTCTTGGGAAGAGGTATATAACCTCATTGAAAGGGAAACTCCTAAGGTCACTGTGGCGAAGGCAACAATTGCTGACAAGAATGACTCAGAATATGATTCAAAAGCTTCTCTTCAAGCAGTTGCGAATTCATTCCTGCACCAAATTATAGCTCGGGCAAACATTTTCCCTTACTATGATGTGATCCGGTGGGTGATAGATAATGTCACCATCTAGAACAGAATGTTTGTTTCAGCTGCTGGGACAAAATTTTATTCATTTAAAGCAGAGGATATTAAAGTAATGTACCACCTTCTGGACCCACAAAAAATTTACAACAAAGCCTTCATCAAGGAATTTGCTGCAAATAATGAAAATCAGTCGGAGCCAATCAGAGAGTGGAGAAGAGCTCTAGAGAAGCACAAAAATGAGGCATCAGGTATGTACTCTGTGGAGTCCCTTTCACCTCCATACTGTTATGCCACCGCAATGATGTACCGACTGTTTGGGAATGATAATTCAACTAGGTTTTCGACAAAAACGGTGCCTTTAATCCATTCTATTGTAAATTCTAAAATCATGGACTAGGCTGTCATTCTTTCAGATAAGGTCGCCAATAGGATTCTTGAGTAATAGAAAGGACAAGACATAGGAAACACAACCCCATTCTACTTTTGTGCCTATATTCTAGATGCCCTATGTTTCAACTTTGAATTTCCCATGTTATGATGGAAATGGACCCCCAAAGATCCTGCTCCTATTCATATATATCATAAATTCTTGTGGAAAGTTCATTTTAAAAAGCATGTTTATAGAATTTTTCATGGTTTCCTCATCCCTATTTATCAAACCATTTTTAACCAATTCCCTCCCAGGCTTTCTGAAAAAGCTAAAATTGATATATCCTTGATTGGGGACTGGTTCGGAGAAGAAAGATTTTCTTATATCAGAGTCTTCAGGAGAATTATAGAGCTCTCTATTTTGCCTTTGTATGTTCCCAATAAACTTTTTGCATAAGATATTTCCTATCAGTTAACAGTAGAAGGCATGTCAAGGTCCTTGAAGAATAATAAAAAGTTGATGTTGCCTACTTTTCCCTTCCACTGTGGACATTATACTCTCAATAACTTCACACATGCTGAGAAGGAGGTTATCAAGATAAGAGATCTCAACCTCTCTACAGTCCTAGGCAGGTAGTATGACCCAAAGAAGGTGGCGTTTGATTTTACTACTTCAGTTTCAATCACTCGATTTGAGCATGAACTAGATGAGTTTGATGATTTGTTTGTTTCTACTGATAATTTGTCGCAAGTATATAACTTAGACAAGTCTAAATTTTAGACTAAAGAGATGAATAAATTCATGTTATTTAGATGCCAGAGACTGCTTAAGGCTCCTCTAGATCAATTACGAATTCCTGTGCAAGAGTCTGAAACACAGCAAAAGGAAAAAGAGGATGCAGCTGATAAAGAAGCTAAAGAAACATCTACCAGCGAGGCCAATGTACAGACACAGAAGGAAGTCACAGGAATTAATCTCGTTGTGCAGAAAGAGAATAATAATGGTAAAATCAATTTACATATTGATCAGTAATCTACAGCTCACATAGAAAAGGAAAGCACAGGTACTGAGACCAATGTGCGTACTGAAAAAGAGGACATGGGCAATGAGGCTATTGTATAAGCAATAACAGGAGATATGAGCAATAATACAGATTTTCAACTTGGAAGAGGAAAAAATACTAAGAAAGTAGTGGAATCTGCTGAACTTATAGTTTCTTCGCATTTGCTGGGCCAATATGAGAAATTTTCCCAGTAAATAGGACAACAAAATAATCCCCAAGTTAAAGCTCTTGAAGATCAAGATATGGAAGTTATTCTTGAACATCCTACAAGTGAAATTATGTTGAAAGTATAAGAAATTCCTCCTCTTGACATATTTTACAGTCACAAGCAGAGGGATGTTGTTAAAAAGTAGAGGAAGAGGAGAGGAACTGACCAGGATCCACTTTCAACATCACAAGTGGAATTTATGAATATTGTTTATAAAAATTCTGAGGTGAATCCGTCAGAGGATCTCACCAAATTATCTCAATACGCAGGTGCCTATAGTTCTGCAAGCATAGATAAAGCTTCTGAAGTCTCCTATTTGTTGAAACAAAAAGAGTTACAGATAGCTATGCTGGAAGAACAGGCCACAAAGAATCAAAAAAAGCTTGCTCAGTTAGATAAATAGTTTCAAGATGAGGGGCTCAGATCTAAAGAGCTTGAAGAGTAGCTTAACATTGAAAAGAAGAAGATTGATGAACAAGCCTTGAACAAATAGTAGCAGTTGAGTCAAGAGGTAGAAAATTTATAAAATCTTCTGCAAAATGAGAAAAATGAAAAGATTGAACAAGAGAAAAAATTTCAATCAGCATTGGACAAGTTCAAGGATTATCCTAAATTAGACCAATTCAAAACTCAAGCTCTTGAAAGAAACAAACTGCTATCTCAGCAGTTAATTGAATTTTGTCTAATGTTGACACAAGTTGAGACTATGTGCAAAATAACATCATCTTTGATAGATGAAGCAGTCACTCTCGAGCAAGAAATTGATGATGCTGATGATAAAATTTCTGAATACCTTTCATGGCAGGATACAGAACAGGGAAGAAAAGCTAATCTTCCCATAATTGAGGAGAGACACAAGGAAATTTTATTTTCGGAATGAGAACAACAGTTGATGAAATCATAAAGAGCCATATCAAGAGCTAAAAGTATAATGAAAAATATTGCACAACTGGTTAATGATAGCTTGTATGCCATTAATTTCATCTCAGATTGTACCCCAGGAAAATTACCAAAAGTAAAAGAAGCTGATTCTAGGTGGAAGGAAGAGATAATCAATAAGAATCAATAGATTAGCAAAATTCAAGGAATTTCATGGGATATTATGTGGATTTATCTAATTAAGCCACGTAGCCAACAAATGGCCATCAAATTCCTTTCAAATGCTATTCATTGTATCATTCCTGAATTCTCTGATGCTACGTATACTGGGTAGCTATATTCAAGGCTAAGTCATCCAACAAAAGTGAAATATATGCTCAAAATCTGCCATCTGGGCACATTAAATGCAGGAGATAATCAATGAATCAGTCCCACTTCAAGATCGCAATTTTGTTTCTAGATTTATGATTAGATAGATTGTAGCATGAGTTTTAGTTATTTTGTTTTATTTTAAAAAATTCCTATTTAAACCCCTTTCATGCATTTAGAAAAGGGTCCTGAATTTGTAATATTTTGACTTGGATGTTACATTTTTGTACTCCATTGACTCTTATGTTTTTATAAAAGATCACATCTAGTGATTTTATGCAAAATTGTCTTTAAGAAGTGCATTTCTGTATCTTGGAGTCTGTTTTACATTGAAGTGTTGGATTTGGATATCGAATTGCATCGGGAAAAGTATCAAGATGGATACAGTATTTCTATATATTCACTGTTAATTTTCTTAAGTTATGAGATGTTCTCTTTAAAATTTTCTATCATTTATATGTACTTGTTTTACAATATTTCTTTATACATATCATTTCTGAGTGTGTATAAATATTCATCTCTTTCAGTATATGCAAATGATATATAGAATGATGAATGCAATGTGCTATTATAGCTCTATTTAATTTCTTAAACAGAGTTATCTTTATTTGTTACTTCATATTTCAATTAAATTATAACACATTTTCATGGTTATAGATTTGATTGAAACAATCTTTAAAGTTGTATTCATATTCGATACCCGGGTTAGTTTTAGAGTTATTTATTAAGTTATAGATTAAATTAGATAGATTATTTTAGTTATTTTAGTCCCATTTTCCATTCATCCAATCATTCCATCACCAGCCCATTTAAGTTATTAGGAAACTGGTCCTATCAATCCAGTCAGAGCCACCACACTAAATGGAAAATGAGTTGTCCTAAGGTCCCGACTGGGTGGTTTTCCCTCAATGTTTGAAGCAACAATTTTCGAGGATTCAACATTTTTGGTGCTAGAAGGAGGGCCTAAGCTATGAATGGTAGATAAATCCAAATCTACAGGCCATTCTAAGAGAAACTCACCCTCATCACCTTCTTCAATTTCTTCCACATCTCAAATCACCAGAGAAGAAATTGATAATAGTATTCAAACACCCACTACCAAAATCTCAAATCAATCAAACAATCAACCTCCTGAGTCTCCTGAAGTTGAAGATTTAGTTCATAAATTCTAAGGGTTCTCATTATCATTAGAAGAGTCTGAAATATCTGAAGGTAGTGTTACCTCACAATTTGTTTCTTCCAGACCTCTCACTAGGTCACAAAGTGAAAAACTTGGTATTCCTCCAAAAGAATTTCCTTTAACTAGTAGAGTTAAAAAAAGAAGAACCCCATTGGAAATAGAGAGTGATATTAATTCTTCATCGCAAATTCAATCATCTATTTCCCAAGCCCCAAATCAGAAAGGTGAAGTTGTGTCATCATCATCATCTACTCAAACAACATTTGTCCCAACACCAATTGTCTCTTCTAGTACTTTAACTATTACTACTTACACACCATTTGTCACTTCTAGTTCTTCAATCTTCATCACAACAATGCCACAAATACCATGGACTAGTCCAGGAGCTGTTAATATGCCTGCACCTTTACATGAGTTACCAGATAATCTTGGAAAATGGCTTCCAAAATTCAGTCCTGAAATGAACGTAGAAGCTGAAGAACACATAAATAACTTTATGCTTGTTGTAAATTCTAATGCAGTAGAACATGAAGATGTTTTGGTTAGTTTATTTCCTTATACTTTGCAAGGGGGAGTAGGATCCTGGTATTTTTTATTACCTTCAGGTTCTATTACAAGTTGGGATATTTTCCAAGAGCATTTTTTAGCCAAATATGGAGATGATAGATCAATAGCTACCCTAATCAATGATCTCTCCAATTTCAAAACAAAACCTAAAGGGCCCATAAAATATTTTAATTCCTGATTCAATAAACTCTTGAATAAGATCCCTACAACATCAAAGCCTAGTGAGCAGGTTAGAAGTGAATGGTACATCACCGCTTTGCCTTCAAACATAGAATTTTTTGTTGATAGAGCAGCTAAACCGACTTTGGATGAGAACATGAAAGAAGCGATTGCAGTGGAAAAAAGGATTGTTGCTTTGGATAAGAAAAATGCCATTGAAGAAAGAAAATCCAAGAAAGTCAGCTTTAAGGATGATTCAAAGAAGAAGACACCCAGAGATCCATATGACATGGAAGGCTTACATAAATTTCTCAAAACTATGTCTAATGAGATGGTTGAGATTAAAAATCAAGTAGCAGAGACTTTTACCAAGAGACCATTCAGAAATTTGAATAGAAATAAAGCTAAATCTAAAACTCCCAATTCAATCTCCAATGCAAAATTAGAAGAGGAAGAAGAAGAAGATACTCCTCCAGTATTAGATGGAGAAGAAGAAAGAGAAGAAATAGCTGAATTACATGGAATGCAGGATTTCATTCTCCCTAACATGGACAGTGAAATGGAACAAGAAGCTATGCCTGTAAGTACAAGGAGAAAATCTACATCGAAACCTGTTCAATCTGTTCCTAAGAAGAAAACTACAACTCCAAGTATCAAAGACAAATATCCTGCAAATAAAGCTTCTTCCCTTCCCCACTCAGAATCAGCCATCATCTTCTAATCCTCCTACATCAACATATAAGACTTTGGTGGTATCAGATCCTATGGATTATAACATTGTTGAAGACATGAAAAAGACTAGAGTGAACATTTCTTTACATGAACTCAGCAAACTTAAATATCAACAAAAGCTTCTATTAAAAGAATTAAATGCTACACCTATTGCTCCTCTACCAAGTGGTGTAGTTGCCAAAGTAGCTAAAGGGACTGGAAAGCCACCAGACAAAGTAGATTCCACAGATATTGTTCTTATTGGAGAAATACCAAATTCTCAGACACCTCCTTTTTTGTTGACTTATGAAATCTACAAAAAGAATTTTCATAATTGTTTGATAGATTCCAAAGCATCCTCTAATATAATGCCTACTTTAGTCTATGCAAAATTGAATATTGAACCACAAAATTCTGCAGTTCACATTGTACAATTGGATCACTCTAAAGTTCAAGTTATAGGATAAATCAATTCAGTTACCATTAGACTAGCTTTCGATCCTAGGATTGTCCAAAGAATTGATATTATAATTGAAGATATTCCTGAATTCTATGGATTAGTCTTAAGAAAAGATTCGTCTACAAAGATTATTGGTTATATCGCAACTGATTATTCACATATGTGGCTTCCCTAGAAAGGGAAACCAAATCAAATCAAAATTGAGCGAGAAAAAAAATTGACACACACTGTAACTCAATTTGAACAACCAAATGAACCTGTAGCTTTCAAAAACAATATCCTTGGATGTTATTCTGTTCAGTCATTCCTTGGGAATTTCACTGCACCACAATCACCCTTTTCTGTAAATACTTTTGTTTCGCAAATTGAAATGTTTTCACAATCTGATCCTTCTAGAATTGTTAATGTGTCTAATATATCTGTAGATAACCCTGTAGATAAATCTTTGTTTTGGTCATTATATTTTGATGGATCAAAATCTAGTGATGGGGCAGGAGCAAGATGCATCTTAATTGATACAGAAGGAGAGAAAACCATGCTATCATGTAGACTAGAATTTGAGTGCACAAACAATATTGCAGAATATGAAGCATTGATTCAAGGGTTTATAAAGCTATAGGGTTAAATGTAAAATAATTGAAACTATATGGTGATTCCAAAATTTTCATAAGACAAGTAAGGAATACCATCCATTGTATTTCAAAACATCTCAAACATTATAAAACCCTAGTGCAAGACCTTAACACTAAATTTTTAGCATTTAATATCTCTTCCATTCCTAGAAATCAAAACACATCAGCTGATTTGTTAGATAATGTTGTATCCAAACTCCTCCCTACTGAAGATTGCAGTCCTGATAGATTTTCAGTAGAATTGATTTTTTGCCCATTTGTTGTTGATAATATCACAAACTGGAGAGTATTCTACCATGATGAAGACATATTGAATTTCTTGACTTTGGAGAAATCCTATGATGAACAAATTATTGATGAAGACGATCATGATCTACAAATTACTTCAAAAAGTAATGAAAATCCTATTCCTTAATCTGTTGTTAAACTTGAGGATCTATATGATATAAAAGACAGATTCAAGAAAGTTACTAATGCTAAACTTCAAAGTTCTAATTTGAAGTTTGAATTAGTAAATCTTGGCTCTGACTCTAAACCTCGAAATGTTAATCTAGGACTCAATTTAACTCCAGAGGAAAGAACTGTTTTCATCAAACTTGTGAATAGGTATAAAATTTTTTTTGCTTGGAATTATGAATACTTAAAAACTTATGATACTTCTGTTATTCAACATGCAATTTCAATATTGTCTGATGTCAATCCTGTTCAATAGAAGTTAAGAAAGATTCATCCAAATCTTGAAAGTCAAATGAAAACAGAGCTAAACAAACTTTTGAAAGCTAAAATCATTTTTCCTATAAGGCATTCTAATTGGGTTTCCAACATGGTACCTGTCAGGAAGAAGAATGGTGATATTAGAATCTGCATTGATTTTAGAAATTTAAACAAGGCATGTCAAAAGGATAATTTTCGATTGCCAACCATGGAGCAAATACTTCGAAAAGTATTTGGTTCTAAACTCATGTCCTTCCTTAATGGATTTTCAGGCTGTAATCAAATATTAGTTCATCCAGATGATAGGTTGAAAACCACTTTGAGAATCAAATGGGGAACCTATGCTTATCAGAAAATTCCCTTTGGTTTAATAAATGCAGGATCTACTTTCCCGAGAGCCATGGACATAGAATTTAAGGGTATAATTAATAGATTAGTTGTTATTTATCTTGATGACATAATAGTATTTTCAAAGAAGAGAGCCAATCATCTACATGATCTGAAACAAATATTTGAAATATGTATAAGGTTTGATATTTCTTTAAACCCAAAGAGATCCTTCTTTGCTCTCAATGAAGGAAAAATCTTAGGGTTTGTTGTGTCAAAAGATGGTATATATATTGACCCAAACAGAGTGAAATAAGTTTCTGATATTTCTTTACCTCATAACAAAAAATCCATGCAATCATTTTTAGGGCAGATTAATTTTGTAAAAAGATTCATTCCCTATTTTTCTCAAATTGTTTTACCTATGCAGAATATGATTAAGAAAAATTCAGTATTCAAATGGGGGTATAAAGAGAAAGAAGCCTTTGATGCAATCAAACAGGAAATCATTAATGCACCTGTATTGAATACTCCTGATTTTTCTAAAGATTTTATTCTGTATACTTTGGCCACCGAAACATCCTACGATGTTGTTTTAATACAACTCAATGATCAACAAATAGAAGCACCAATTTCTTTCTTCAGCTCGAATCTGCAAGGAGCTTAGCTTAATTATTCCAATTTAGAAAAACAAGCCTTCGCCGTGTTTAAGTCAATCAAACGTTTTAGACCTTTTCTCCTAAAAACACATACAAAAATTATTGTCCCATTCTCTATAGTGAGACAATTATTAATTCAAAATGAAGTAGGAGAAAAAAGGGAAAATTAGGTGATAGCTTTGCAAGAATATGATATTGATATTAAGCCAGCCAAGATTGTTAGAGGTCAAGGTTTTTGCAGATTATTAGTAGGAGGTCACAACATACCAGAAAATCAAGATCCAGATAATGTTGTTCAAGTAAATTAGATAAGTATTACAGATTCTGAATGTCAATATGCTGATCTAATATTTTACTTGAAAAATGGGTATGCTCCTTGTAATCTCAGTTATAAGAAGAAAGGTGCTTTAATATTGAAGGCTATTAAATATGAAATCATTGATAATGTGTTATTCAGAAATAATTACGATTCAATCCTATTAAGATGTCTTGAAAAGAGGGAAGTAAAAAATGTATTGCAGGAATTACATGATGGACTAGCAGGTGGAAATTTTGGAGGTGATACCACAACTCACAAAATCATATATGCTAGATATTATTGGCCTACCCTTTTCAAAGATACACATGATTATGTGAGGAAGTGCAAAATTTTTCAAACTGCTAGTGGAAGACAAAGGAAGCCAGCTTTTCCTTTGCAACCACTAAACATTGAGCAACCATTTTAGCAATGGGGGCTTGACATCATTGGTGAGATAGTACCTCAATCTTCCAAACAACACAAATACATCCTTACAACAACAGATTACTTCACAAAGTGGGTAGAAGAAATTCCTCTAAAGGTAGCCAATTCTGATGCAATTATTGATTTCATCAATCAATTCATCATTACCAGGTTTGGTGTACCTAACGCTCTTGTCTTTGACAATGCATCTTATTTTTATGGAAATATTATAATGGAATTTGCAATCAAAAGAGGTTTTAAATTTAAATATTCAACAAATTATTATCCACAACGTAATGGTTTAGTTGAATCTACTAACAAAAATCTCATCAAAATCATTAAAAGGACCATTGATCAAAATAAAAATAATTTGCACAAGTCTTTAATTTTTGCACTATGGTTTGATCGTATTACTCTTAGAGCTTCAATAGGAACTTCACCTTTCAAATTAGTTTATAGAAAAGAAGCTGTGATACCCTCAAATCTAGCTCTCCCATCATTTGCTCTAGTGCAATTTATTGAAGAAAATCCTTCCTCATCTATTCAGTTGAGATTTGAACAAATCTTTAAATTAGAAGAAGATATAGAGAAAGAAAAAAATATTCATGAAAAACATCAATAGCTTGTAAAATCTTATTTTGATTCAAGCTCCACCGGCTCAAAAAATTTGTCAATTGGTGATCTTGTTCTGAAATGGGATAAAGCAAATGCAGAAAAAGGTAATCATACCAAATTTCAGAAAATGTAGCTTGGAACATTTTAGATTGCTGAAAATATAGGCTCATATACATTCATACTCTAGGATTTAACAAGAAAGAGAGAATCTCTTCTTGTAAATGGACTTGTCTTAAAGAAATTCTATTCATAAGAAGGTAACCCCTTCTTACATGTACATATTCCTTTCTACAATTTTTGTTTTTTTTTGTAAATAAAGGTTGTTAATAAGTCTCTAATTGAATTTTTACTATTAGAAAATGGCTTAGGAAGAATATTATAAATAATAAATTTGTGTAAATAAGAGTTTTTAGGGAAATGCTTACAGTTTTGGATAAGTTTAAAATAAAATGTTAAACTTTGAAAATTTGTTCAAAACATTTGCATGATCTTTTGAAACCTTGAGGAAAATGTAAATCATTATAAGTTTATTGAGTAGAGAAATATTATCTTTAAAAAGTAAAGACTTTTTCAAGGTTTGGCACTCAAAAAATTGTGAAAATTGTCATCCATTGATTCTTAAGGATAGAACTAATTCACCCCATCCATTTAGGTCATGATTTTTTAGAATGTAATTCTAAGAAATTATGTGGAAAAATTTAAGAGATAAGAGGTCTCATCACGAGCCTGCTTACCATGATCATAAGAAGTAATAAAACTGACGTTACCAACACCGCATACCAAAACAGGGTAATGGCTTATAAATGTAAGACAGAGGGTCTCATCAGGAGCCAGTTTGTTCAGTTTAATTACAACTAGTGAATGGCATTGTTACTAACTGACTACCAAACCAGAACAATGGTGCTTAAACTAAAAAATAAGTAAAAGACAAAAAACATGAGATAATATGTCTTATGAATTTATTTTTAAAGAGTCATAGTCTTAGCTGGATGGGACAATGAATGGTTAATGGTTAAAAGGTAACCCTGTCAAGAATATGAATGTTTGCAGGTAGCAGAGGGAATACCTATGACAATATAATATATTACAAAAGCTAAACTTTGAAAGGCCCCTTACTTCATTATTATCAACCAATCAAGGCTTCTGATTTTTATTCTAAATTGTAAGTGATTTTTATTCTTTTTTCAGAGTTAGATTTTATTTAAAATTTCTCTAAGATAGTTTTCGTCATCTTTTAAAATTTTTACTTACTAAAAATATAGTATTCATTTTATTCTTTCAGATATAACTGTTTCTTCCAGTGAATCACCAATTGTTGTACGGTACAATAACCCTCCCCATTTAAAATTTTTAGAATAAATTTCATTTAGAAATAGGTCCCCTTTCTTTCTTTTTAGATAGGAATAAAAGACTTAGAGGACATCTGATCATTTTGAATAAAAATAAAGGTTCATTGTTAAAAGGGCATATATTGCATAGCGAGTGTTTATAAACAAATGCAGCATTGAAAGAATTTCTGATATAATGAGATATAGAGACTTTATCACATTAACATAATACATGAAAGTATTCAATTGAAACAAAGTCTGATGTGATACAGTAACCGCAATCGCAAATCGCAGATATCCTTAAGTTGTATATTTGTTTTATAAAAAATCCAATGCGATTGAACCAATCACAATCGCAAAATCGCAAAAGTTTAAGCTTTCACATTTGATCTATAAAACTTTGGTGTGATGCGATTGATCGTAATCGCATTTAGGAAGAGCAATGTAATATGCACCTGTTTCATAAAACTCTGATGCTATGGGCCACATCGTAATCGCAAATCACAAAACTAAAATGCAAACTTCTCATTCGGTCATTTTCAAAACTCCGATGCGATGCGATTGATCGAAATCACATTTCGGAGGAAGAAATGAAATATTCACTCACGATACTAAATCGCTGATGCAATGTACCCCATTGTAATCGCAATCGCAAATCAGCTAATATCATTTTACAACTCATTTCTTTCGAAAAAAGCCGATGCGATACACCATCATCGCAATCAGAAATCGGCGGAGATTATGAAATTTTATTTGTTGATCCTCTTGAAAAATCCCCGATGCAATTAATACTTAATTTCTATATTTGACATTACACATATATTATTTATTCATCGCAATCGCGTCATTCAAAGGGAAAGTTTTATGTTTTCATTTCAAAAGCCGCCGATATTCGATTGTACTTATTATTAATAGAAAATCAGAAGGATGATGGTTATTGATTCTACTTCGAATGCGTGAATGTGACTTTTTAGGAGAGAATTTTAATTTAAAATACAGAGTTATAAATGAAAATCAATGAATAAATATTTCATATAGCTATTCTCTTTATTCTCTTTTTACCACGTCTGAAAGCTTTTTCTCCATTGTAGAACAATAGAACATCCAATCCTTTCATTCGCCAAGCAAGAGAAATGATTCCAGATAATGAAATGTATAAGAGGGCAAGGAAAGCAAAGGCCACTATGATCCGAATCTTGGGGGGAGGCCCCCAAGATCAAAAAAAATTGAAATGGATCTGACAAGATCTGCAAAATTAGAATGCCAGAAAAAAGAGAGAACACAAAGAAAATAAAACCACAAAGAAACTTGTTTTATTAAAACAGAGAATAACTGTAGAAGCTACATTGTGGCGGACAATCTGTCCTTTTACAAAGTGAGGCTTGTTATTTATAGTCTTTTTTGAGATACAATACCATAGGTGTAGATACTATATGCCAATACCATGGGTAGATACCACTTACAATACCATGGGTAAATCCCATGTGTGGATGAATACCATGGGTGGATACATACCATGGGTCACTTACAATACCATGGGTGAATAAATATCATGGGTGGATGAATACCATGGGTTTATGCCATTTACAATACCATGGGTAAATTCCATGGGTAGATGGATAATATGATAGATGAATAACATGAGTTGATGCCATTTTCCATCCGGATCATTCCTCCCTCCTTAAGAAGCAATGGTCCCCATTGCATGAATTTCCCTCCTGAGAAGCCTTTGTTGAATATGAAGAGCCACTGAAGAAAATATTTTTATGTAGTTAACCCATAACCGTGATGAACGAAGATCCGAGGATAGCGATACCTTGTAATGCTTGTGACCAACTGTGATATTGACAGTGTGCAGTCTAGAAAATGGACTTCGATAAAGTGGGTGTTTATGGATGAACCAAAACCATGATGAACGAATATCCGAGGATAGAGATACCCTGTAATGCTTGTGACTAACAGTGTGTGGCCTAGCAAATGGACTTCGATGAAAATGATTTTGTGCGGTTGACCCATAACTGTGATGCTGATTGTTGATGAAGTAGCAGGTGCCTACATAGCTTGGGGTGGGAGGGCACATCTCCAAATAACCCAAGCCAAATGCTGCTACGATGAATCTAATGAAGGTGAAGCAGGTGCCTACTAAAGCAGGGTGGGAGGGCACGTCTCCAAAGGGAGCCCGCTCTGAATGCTGCTCCAGATTTAAAATGAGCATAACTTGGCCAATATAACTCAGCATATTTATTATAACCTGTTTTTGGAAATGGAATGATTGTTCTGCATCTTCTCATCTATTTGAAACCACTATCTGGAGACTCTAGACTCTCATATTCGCGCTGGAACTGTCTCGCCGTCACAAAATTTCTGAAAAAATAGTTGATTTTAAATCGACGATAACTCCCACATCCGGACTCCGATTCGACCGATTTTTTTTTTGAAATTGGGTGATTTTTCAAGAGGAGCTCAGATATATATTCATTCATCTGAAATTTTGCACTAATAATTTCGAAAAATGACAGGAGAGCCGCCGTCCATGAATTGTCATCAGAAAAATTGCTTCAACATTGATGATTTTGAATCAGCGATATCTCCCTCATCCGAACTCCAAATTGGCTGATTTTTTTTTTTGAATTTGAGTATTTTTTCACAAGGAATCCAGATATGGTCTTTGTTTTTGTAAATTTTTCACCAAAATTTTCAGATCAGATCTGAAAACTCGCCGCCCTAAAAAATTCATGGATTTTGTTGAAGATTGTTGCAAAACATTGAAACTGAAATATGTTTCAAACCCTCATTCCCATGGAGGCGTAACCTAAATCTGATACCATTGATATGAATCTTGGGCGGAGGCCCCAAAGATCAAAAAATTTGAAATGGATCTGACAAGATCTGCAAAATTAGAATGCCAGAAAAAAGAGAGAACACAAAGAAAATAAAACCACAAAGAAACTTATTTTATTAAAACAGAGAATAACTGTAGAAGCTACATTGTGGCGGACAATCTGTCCTTTTACAAAGTGAGGCTTGTTATTTATAGCCTTTTTTGAGATACAATACCATAGGTGTAGATACCATATGCCAATACCATGGGTAGATACCACTTACAATACCATGGGTAAATCCCATGTGTGGATGAATACCATGGGTGGATACATACCATGGGTCAGTTACAATACCATGGGTGAATAAAAATCATGGGTGGATGAATACCATGGGTTTATGCCATTTACAATACCATGGGTAAATTCCATGGGTGGATGGATAATATGATAGATGAATACCATGAGTTGATGCCATTTTCCACTCGGATCACACTGTCACTGCAAAGACCCCTATTTTCACGATGGTACATAAAGAGAAACCAGTCAAAATTAAGCTGGTTACAAATACATTGTGCCAAGGTCTTGGAAAACTCTCTTGGGAAGAGGTATATAACCTCTTTCAAAGGTAAAATCCTAACATCACTATAGCAAAGGCAACAGTTCCTAACAAGAATGACTCAAAATCTGATTCAAAAACTTCTCTTCAGGCACTTGTGAATTCATTCCTGCACTGAATTGCATCTCAGGCAAACATTTTCCCTTAATATGATGTGATTCGGTGGGTGATAGATAATGTCACCATCCAGAACAGGACATTTGTTTTAGCTGTTGGTACAATATTTGGTTCATTTAAAGCAGAGGATATTAAAGCAATGTACCACCTTCCGGACCCGCAGAAAAATTACAACAAAACTTTCATCAAGGAATTTGCTGCAAATAATGAAAATCAGTTGGAGCCAATCAGAGAGTGGAGAAGAGCACCAGAGTAGCAAAAAAATGAGGCATCAGGTATGTAATCTCTAGAGTCCCTTTCACCTCCATACTGTTATGCCGCCGCAATGATGTGCCGACTGCTTGGGAATGATAATTCAACTAGGTTTTTGATACAAATGGTGCCTTTAATCCATTCTGTTGTAAATTCTGAAATCATGGACTAGGCTGTCATTATTTTAGATAAGATAGCCAATACGATTCTCGAGTAATAGAAAGGACAAGGGCACAGGAAAAACAACCCCATTCTACTTTTGTGCATATATTCTAGATGCCCTATGTTTCAACTCTGAATTTCCCATGATAGGATGGAAATGGACCCCCAAAGATCCTGCTCCTATTCATATATATCATAAATTCTTGTTTAAATTTAATTTTAAAAATCATGTTTATATAATTTTTCATGGTTTCCTCATCCGTGTTTATCAAACCATTTTTAACTAATTCCCTCGCAGGCTTTCTGAAAAAGCTAAAATTGATATATCCTTGATTGGGGACTGGTTTGGAGAAGAAATATTTTCTTATATTAGAGTCTTTTGGAGCATTATAGAGCCCCATATTCTGCCTTTGTATGTTCCCGATAAACTATTAGCACAAGTGATTTCCTATCAGTTAACAGTAGAAGGCATGTCTAGGTCCTTGAAGAATAATAAAAAGTTGATGTGGCCTACTTTTCCCTTCCACTGTGGACATTATACTCTCAATAACTTCACACATGCTGAGAAGGAGGTTATCAATATAAGATATCTTAAACTCTCTACAGTCCCAGGCAGGCATTATGACCCAAAGAAGGTGGCGTTTGATTTTACTACTTCAATTTCAATCGCTCGATTTGAGCATGAACCAGATGAGTTTGATTATTTATTTGTTTCTGCTGATAATTTGTCCCAAGTCTAAATTTCAGACTGAAGAGATGAATAAATTCATGTTATTTAGAAGCCAGAGACTACTTAAAGCTCCTCTAGATCAATTACGAATTCATGTGCAAGAGTTTGAAACACAGCGAAAGGAAAAAGAGGATGTAGCTGATAAAGCAGCTAAAGAAACATCTACTATCAGGGCCAATGTACAGACATAGAATGAGGTCACAGGAACTAATCCTGTTGTGCAGAAAGAGAATAATAATGGTAAATTCAATTTACATATTGATCAGCAATCTATAACTCACACAGAAAAGGAAAGCATGGGTACTGAGACCAATGTGTGTACTGAAAAAGAGGACATAGGCAATGAGGCTATTGTACAAGAAATAAGAGGAGATATGAGCAATAATCCAGATTTTCAACTTGTAAGATAAAAAACTACTGAGAAAGTAGTGGAATCTGCTGCACTTATAATTTGTTCCCATTTGCTGAGCCAATAAAAGCAATTTTCCCAACAAATGGGACAACAAAATAATCCCCAAGTTAAAGCTCTGGAAGATCAAGACATGGAAGTTATTCCTGAACATCCTACAGGTGAAATTATGTTGAAAGTATAAGAAATTCCTCCTTTTGATATATTTTATAGTCCCAAGCATAGGGTCATTGTTAAAAAGTAGAGGAAGAGGAGAAGAACTGACCAGGATCCACTTTCAACATCATAAGTGGAATTTATGATTATTGTTTATAAAAATGCTGAGGTGAAACCGTCAGAGGATCTCACAAAATTATCTCAATACGCAGGTGCCTATAGTGCTACAACTATAGATAAAGCTTCTGAATTCTCCCAGTTGATGAAACAAAAAGACTTACAGATAGCTATGCTGGAGGAACAGGCCACAGAGAATCAGAAAAATCTTGTTCAGTTGGAAAAATAATTGCAAGATGAGGGGCTCAGATCTAAATAGCTGGAAGAGCAGCTTAACATTGAAAAGAAGAAGATTGATGAACAAGCCTTGAACAAACAACAACAGTTGAGTAAAGAGGTATAAAAGTTACAAAATATTCTGCAAAATGAGAAAAATGAAAAGATTGAACAAGAGAAAAAATTTCAATCAGCATTGGACAAGTTCAAGGATTATCCTAAATTAGATCAATTCAAAACTGAAGCTCTTGAAAGAAAAAAACTGCTATCTCAACAGTTAAATGATTTTTGTCTAAATTTGACACAAGTTGAGCCCTTGTGCGAACTAACATCATCTTTGATAGATGAAGCAGTCACTCTCAGGCAAGAAATTGATGATGCTGATGATAAAATTTTTGAATTCCTTTCATGGCAAGATACAAAGCAGGGAAAAAAAGCTAATCTTCCTAGAATTGAGGAGAGACACAAGGAAATTTTATTTGTGGAATGGGAACATCAGTTGATGAAATAAAAAAGAGCCATATCAAGAGCTAAAAGTATGATGAATAATATTACACAACTGGTTAATGATAGCTTCTATGCCACTAATTTGATCTCAGATTGTACCCCGGGCAAATTACCAAAAGTAAAAGAAGCTGATTCCAGGTGGAAGGAAGAGATAATCAATAAGAATCAACATATTAGCAAAATTCAAGGAATTTCATGGGATATTATGTGGACTTATCTAATTAAGCCACATAGCTAACAAATGACCATCAAATTCCTTTCAAATGCTATTCATTGTATCATTCCTAAATTCTCTGATGCTACATATACTGGGCAGCTACATTCAAGGCTAAGTCATCCAACAGAAGTGAAAAATATGCTCAAAATTTGCCATCTGGGCACATTAAACATAGGAGATAATCAATGAATCTGTTTCACTTCAAGATCACAATTCTGTCTCTAGATTTCTGATTAGATAGATTGTAGTAGTAGTTTTAGTTTTTTTGTTTTATTTTGAAAAGTTCCTATTTAAAGTCCTTTCATGCATTTAGAAAAGGGTCTTGAATTTGTAATATTTTGACTTGGATGTTACATTTTTGTACTCCATTGACTCTTATATTTTTATAAAGGATCACATCTGGTAATTTTATGCAAAATTCTCTTTAAGAAGTGCATTTTTGTATCTTGGAGTCTGTTTTACATTGAAGTGTTGGATTTGGATATCGAATTGCATCAGGAAAAGTATCAAGATAGATATGGTATCTCTATCTATTCACTGTTAATTTTCTTATGTTATGAGATATTCTCTTTAAAATTTTATATCATTTATATGTACTTGCTTTACAATATTTCTTTATACATATCATTTCTAAGTGTGTAGAAATATTCATCTCTTTCAATATATGAAAATGATATATAGAATGATGAATACAATGTGCTATTATAACTCTGTTTAATTTCTTAAACAGAGTTATCTTTATTTTTTACTGCATATTTCAATTAAATTATAATACATTTTCATGGTTATATATTTGATTGAAACAATCTTTAAAGTTGTATTCATATTTGATACCCGGGTTAGTTTTAGAGTTATTTATAAAGTTATAGATTAAATTAGATAGATTATTTTAGTTATTTTAGTCCCATTTTCCATTCATCTAATCATTCCATCACCAACCCATTTAATTTATTAGGACACTGGTCCTATTAATCGAGTCGGAGCCACCACACCAAATGGATAAGGAGCTATCCTAAGGTCTTGACCGAGTGGTTTTCCCCCAATGTTTGAAGTAGCGATTTTCGAGGCTTCAACAGGTTCATGGAAGTTCCATTCCTAGTTAGCCTATGCAATCATCAATGGGAGCTCTTTATACTTGTTATTTTATGGGTAAATATACTTGTTTATATGTGGCTTATATCGTTGCTATATCCTTGATATTTCTGTTGGTTATATGTTGGTTATGGTTGAGTTTTATGAAAATGATAATATATGGCTCTCATCATGTTTTTCTTAATCACTAAATTTACAATGACTATATGGCTTAATAGATGTTAGTGCATTTATTATGATGAGGCATCAATGCTTCTTAATTATTCTCAGATAATTGTGAGACCCTTGTGCTCATGTCTACTATTTTAACCTTCAGAATGCATATTTGTGACATGTTTGAAGACATGGTTGTCATGGCTAGTAGGCGTATGCTCAAGTCCTTATTCAAGTATTTACATTTTTATCATTATTTTGATGTTACTTTTAATTTCTGGAAGTTTCATGGAGTTTTGGGTAGTGGCATGAGTCCTGGATCTAAAAAAGTGGCTCAGAATCTAGATTCATTGGCACATAACTACATAGAAAAGTCCCTAGTCACAGGCATGCCTTGTTTTGGGAGCAATTGGATGTTCTAAGTTGCAAGCATGCCCATGTTAAGGGAGAAATAAGGCTTTGATGAAGAAAAATTTCTGTTTGTCTTAAGGTTTGGTCACCTGGATGGGTTGGATGGCTCCTGGGGGTTCTTTTGCGAGTGGAGAATGTCAGGTTGGTTGTGTAATATATAGGGAGTTTAATAATATCATAGTAACTCTTTGTCACATGTTTACCCCGGTTGGCTAGTTACTTGGGTAGATGTGGGAGGAGGGTGTTATAGAGTGGTAAGATAGAATGGTTCCATTCTCCTTGGGTGATGTCTGGTTTATGTTCCCCTTGGATGGATGTGTTGTCGTATGTACATGTTGGTTGAATATAGGTCCTTGTGCTTATGATCTATGTGCTGGTTGTGTATGCATGGCATTGGTCATGATTGTAGTGGTGTCTCCATGTGAAATTTGATGGTGTCATTGTTGAATGTATTTGTTGTGACTTTATACCAGTCGTGCATCGAATATGTGTATTAGTTGATAACACATATTTCGGTCGTGCATCGATTATTTCACATTAGTTGAAGGAAATGTTGGACAATGGATACATTAGGGTAAGTGTATCACTATGGCGCACACAAGTATTATTTGTGAAGAAGAAGGATGGTACTCTCAGATTGTGCATTCATTACATGCAATTGAACAAGGTGACCATTAAGAATAAGTATCCATTGTCGAGGATTGATGATTTGTAAAATTAATTGAAGGGAAAAACAATGTTATCAAAGATTGATTTGAGATTAGGATATCATCTGAGATTAGAATATTGACGATTAACATTTATCCTAAGGGTTGTAGAACTAGGGTTCATAGATAAACTTTTATTCTATGGTTTCAAACCCTTATTGTCTCCTTCAAGGGGGTTTCTTAAGCCCTTCACAAAGACTTCCTTTTGCTAACCAGATGGATTGTTTCTTTCACACATGTATGGAAACATACTTTGCAAATCATATTGTAATATATTCATAAGATGATATTATTGGTGTTGACCACACCTTATTTGGAGACATAATTTTTATTGTCGGGGTTGGTACCATTCTATTGGATGTGGTTGGTGATGTGAAGACTACTCACCTTCTAGTAAAGATTCATACTAACTCTAACAAGCCCATGGATTCTTGTTTGACCCCTCTCAGCTTAACTCATTGGATTCTTTGTTTGTTCATGCTAATTGTTTTTTCTCAAATTTCCTTCTTTGAGGGTTTGAGACTATTTACTTCATTTATTGAGACTAAGAAAAGCCATTTTAAAGTCAAAAGTATAATAGAAGTTGGGACTACCTCCAGGATTTTAAAATTCATAGGGTGGTTGGTTTGGATTAGATCCACTTTTCGTAGGCTATATCATGTCTACTACTTTACCTTCCTCTAGCTCAAACAATTAGAACACATTAGTAAGTGTTTATTCTTCTTCTTTCTTTGTGATGATATCTCTCTCTATATGTGAGTAAATGCCTTGCAAACTTAGGCTTCTTAGTGATGGAATGATGCAGTTTGATCTGACCATTTATTCTTATTTTTGTTTGCAGGAGGTTCTTGATCCCACCATTTATTCCTATTTAAGTCTTTTGATCCAGGTTGAAGGAGCTAAGGGGGTTGAGTTGCAGATGAAGCCAAGGAGGATGCATGGACTACAACTTGCTCGAGGTTCCCGATACTGCATGTTCTTCCTATTGAAATTGAAGCATTTTTATCCTAGTTGAAGGAGATGAGGGGGAGCTGAGCGGGTTGAGTCACAGGAATATTCATGGAGGATGTAGGGACTGCAACTTACTCGATTTTCTTCATCGCATCGATTCTTCCTATTGAAATTGAATCTTTTTCATCCCGGTTAAACTAGTGGAGAGGGGTTGAATTGTATGTGCAGTCAAGGAGGATGCAGTGAATTAGGTTAAGGGGACATGACAATGTCTAGGTTAACTGGGTTTTCCTTTTATTTCATTTCATAAGAGTTTTAGGGATATAATACTTTGATCTATGAAATATTTGCATGCCATAAATGGGTGTGTGGTTGGGGAATTTCCCATTCCAAAGTTTCCTTGAGTGCCATCATGCCACTGTAGAAACATGGTATACAGGATGAATATTGAGCCCCAACTGAGGAGTGTTGAGCTCATCATTCATATAAAAAATTGTCATTTTAAAAAGTCCTCATTCGTGAATTAAATCATTTGCTAGGAAACATAATAAGAGATGTTGGATTGTAAATTCCCCTTTCAAAGGCCCTTGCAGTATTCTATTTTTTGGGTGCACTCATATGGTATTATTGGCAAGAGAATTGAACAGAGCTTTCACTCAAAGAGTTCGACACGAGACAACTCTCCTATCTGCCCTTATTATCTGAGCCAGTAAGAGTTGGGAGTAAACATATATTACTAAATCTCGAATTGTAGGACCTTGTTCAAAGTAAAGATAATAAAAACCAATGGGATTTGGATGAGATCATTACTCATTTATATTTCTACCGAAAATGAATGGGGACGTCATATAGAAAGACCAAAACATACCATGAGTAGCATTAGGGTGCACCCTTTAGAAAGCGAGAGGTTTTATCATTTAGAAGTTTTTTGAGCAAAATATTGATGGGTCCCTGTAATGCTCAAGATAGATATTTTTGTGAAGACCAAGCTTTAAAAAACGATGGAATGGCTTGTATCAGAGGAGAATGGACATTTTGGCTTACACCTCCATAATATATTTGGCAGATATCTTGCTTGCCCCAATACCAATGGCACAAGTCTCATCCATTAGTTGGGAACTTTCCTTACAAACAGATAAGGAAAAAACTACTGATATCGCGGTCACTTGCAATTATTTACCATCACCCATGGGGTAGCAAGGCTCAGAGGTATGGTGGGAAGTGATTTTTGGGCTTAGATATTGCAATTAATTGGACATCGACCTTTGTTCTTACATTGATTTCTAATTTCCATATTTGTTTTGGGTTTCCTCTTGCTACAGAGTGCAGGGTTGGGTGTACATAGGATAAAATATTGTGCCTTCCCCTTTGGTTCAGATTTCAAGGGCCCAGTTTTTATCAATGAGTAAATTTCCCGCCTTTACAATTGATTGAAGTAATAAATACAAGCCAATGTAAAAATTTTATATGCACCGAGAGATTGCTAGGGTTGAGCAATTTAGGGCTAAAATGATATTGTGTTGGTGTATATTATTTAAATTTATTTTTTTCCCTCATCCTTTCTCCTCTATCTTTTCAACCAATTTTATATGACTAGATCTCTCATGAAATCCTTTTTTTCTTGAACTTCTACTAGTTTTGGAACAAAGTATTTCCTTGGGTGTGTGCCATTAACATTTTGGGTATATTTTAGTGCATCTAGGTGATGTTGTAGATATCCAAGGTTTTTAGATGTGTCTTTATGAAGATTGTATTCAATTTGACAAGTATCATAAAAGCTTTCATCTATCCAGATTTAATGAACATGGTGCATAAGCGTTATATCTACTCCCAAAATTTTAGGCCCTTCTTTTATTACCTTGGCTAGGTTTGGATTGGTTTTCCTTTATAATTTATTTCCTCTTAGCTTATGATCCAAGAAAAATTAGTGGTAGTTTCCTCTTATTTGAATGGAGGACTTACTATACAATATGTAGGTGGTTTTGTGTTGTAGATGCACAACATGTATGTCCTTTTCTCCTCCAATATATTTAATTTCAAACATCATATTTGCAATGTTAATTACAAACCTCTAATTTATTACAAAGCACATTTAACTTGTTTATATATCATTAAGCTTCTCGTCTATTAAAATTTCAAATATGGAACAAATGCTTAAACAATTTTTTTTTATACCCCATGGGAGAAAATCTTGTTATATTGTTTCTTTGAATGACATATTTTGATCTGTTCATTTCTTCCTGTTGCAATTTGCAGGAGGTTCTTGATCCCACCATTTCTTCCTATTTAAGTCTTTTAATCCAGGTTGAAGGAGCTAAGGGGGTTGAGTTATAGACGAAGCCAAGGAGGATGCATGGACTACAACTTGCTTGAGGTTCCCGATCCCACCTGTTCTTCCTATTGAAATTGAAGCACTTTTATCCTAGTTGAAGGAGATGAGGTGGAGCTGATTGGGTTGAGTCGCAAGAATAGTCAAAGAGGATGCAGGGATTGCAACTTACTCGATTTTCTTCATCCCATCGATTCTTCCTGTTGAAATTGAATCAATTTCATCTCAGTTGGAGTGAAGAGGGGTTGAGTTGTATGTGTAATCAAGGAGGATGCAGGGGCTGAGGTTAAGGATGATGATAATGACTAGGTTAATTGGGTAATGATGAAATTCAAACTAGCCATATATGCAAGGTTTCTTTTCTTCATGAAGTCGAATTAGCTCTACTTTCATCCACACATGTTAATTACTACAGTGATAAAGGCAAATAATGAGAGGTGATGTAGTCAAAAGGGATTATTATTGGCAGATTTCATGTTTCGACCATTCAAATAGTGAAAAGTCTTGGAGAAGGTGTGCTCAAGGAAGATAATTCTAGGAAATGTTTGCATTTCATCCATACAAATGAGAATCACTAGATATATATGGTTACTAAAGGAAAACAAAATTTTTTTACAAAGGGGGCACCATATTGAACTATTTCTAGTAGATTGGAACTTCATAATAAGAAAAAATATATATATCGTGGACTTGATTGTGCCACGGTGTTGTGTTGACTTGTTTCTCATACATTTAATGCATTATCATGAGTATTACTTGCTAAAACAACAGATATTTTAGAAGAAATGTACTTCACTAAATATACTTTCAACATATTTGTCAATTAAAGGAAAAACATTAGCTACGAAGTGTTTTGGGCAGGTGTGTACTTTCAACAAACCTGGTTTTGAAAGAGAGAATATTCACAAGAGAGGAATTGTGACATCCAAAATGATCTAGCACACAAGCCTTTAACCCACAATTTGATCCTCTTCTCTTTCCTAGACTACATTATCTCTCCTCGTACCCCGTTCTATAAAAGATAGGTGCAAGTCTTCATTTAGAGGGTGGATTTACTTACAAAGGTGTCAAGAGCTTCTCATCACCTACCCTCATTCATTTTAGACTTAAGAGAACTTCATGTAAGAGCTTGATAGAGTAGCCCATGGTGCAATGTCTTTATGATTTAATTTCTAACACTTCATTCACATATCAAATGGTTTCTAATATGCTTATTTTATAGCTCTTTGAGTTCATGTGGTTGTTTTGTATATGTTATCATACTGCAAGGATTGTGTTTTCATTAAAGTGCACTTATTTAAATTTTACTTTCATATAAGATGCATATTATTTGCTTTTTTTCCATCTAATCACTACACGTATTTTAATTAAGAAACTCGTCACATCCCTTTATAATCTAATTTGTACTTTAATCTCTATCGTCTTTAAAACAATCAAAAACCACATTTTATGTTGGATTATTTTAAAATTACACCTAAATTGTGCACAAACATCTTAAAATAATCCTCATGAATAAAATGAAATAGTAATTCCTTATTTATAAACCTAATAAATAATTAAACAGCCATAACAATTATATCACTACTCCACATAAAAATTATATCACTCTAAGACAATTTTCTTTAAAGGCCGAGTAATATTTTGTTTTAAAATCCTAAATTATTATTTAGTTTATTTTTATATCACTCTAAAACATTTTTTTACGGCCGATTAATATTTTATTTTAAAATCCTAAATTATTAGTTTAAAAATTAAAACTATTTTAATTATGGTAAGCTACAAATTAAGACTGTCCACTAATATTTTGGTTTTTAAAAATTAAAACTATTTTTAGGCCAGAGGCGTTCTCCTGGATGACCCTCTGTTCCAGCCCTTCCTATATTGAAGTAAAATTTCCACAGTTATTGATTGCATGTGCGCCTGGCTTATAGCATCTCGACATTCGTAGATCGAATCTCACAAACTCTAGCTAGCCTCCGGATTGTGAGAGTGGCGCAACTTCTATATAGGCGAGGCTGTCGGTGGGTTCGTTCTTTATCAGTTAGAAGACAGATGAATTTGAGGAGGAGAACGCACTTAATATTATTGTTGTCAAAAGTATTTCCAACTTATGATCAAGATCCTCACTTTGCATTCTCTCACCTGAAGATCCAGGTTTGTGCTATCCAGGTTTTGGCACAATGATTTTTCCTTTTTTTTGTTCATGTGACTCCCCAGGAGGTGGGGTGTCATTTGGTTCTTATGTATGGCTCCCAATTTTGAGCTTCAAGAATGGTGGAACAAGGATAAGGAGATTCACAGGGGAACTTCCGTGGTAGTAAAAATTAAGAATCCAAATTGGTCCATGGTGGGATTGCAAATCCCTGAAGACGATTTCCACGATTCAGATAAGCAGGGTCAGGGAAAAACTGCCAAGCATCTTACCTAGGTATGGATGCTGAAATACCATTGCGCTGCGGGCTGTGTTTCTTGGCTCGGGCTGTGTCACTTTGAGTAAGAATCAAAATCGTGTGATAGAGGAGGACAAACCAGGTTAAAGTAAAATGTACAGAGTCATTAATCTGCGCTTTTTAGACTCTAGCTTGAATGGGTTGTGCCCAATTGAATCTTTGAGATTATTCATCTCTCTCCACTATTCTATTATCCCATACACATTGACTAAATGGGCTATGGATAATGTCTAGGCTACCTATTTGGCATTTTTTTCTCTCTTTTGGAGGTTTTGGTGAGCTGACCTGGAGGCTTGCAACATAGGATATTTGTCCCTCTTCCATTCTAAACTGACTTAGCTTGGCACTCTAGACCAAAAAATGATAAAATTAGTGTATGCATTAACTGGAAAATGATTGAATTAGTGTTTTCCTGTCAGTGTCGGGGGTATATTCTATGCCTTATACAGGATTATAACAAGTTATGTTGCAGTAAATCTGATCCAATGTTCTGTCAAAAATTTGCTTTATTTTGTTTTGATTATCAATGTTTCAATGCTTCGTCTGACCATTTTTTTATGTTTCTATTTTAGTAAAGTTTCGAAACTCACACATTGTGTTTGAAGAATTTTACCGAGTTTATGATTGACCTCTTTATCTTTTTTTCTTCAGATGTGTTGCTAAAACATAAGTTGATTTTATCTAGTCTATATTTACGCTGGAAGCGTTATCTTTGTTGGAGTGGGGTTAGCAAACACTATTCACCCCACCCAATCAAAACCTTTTCTTATCACCCTTTTGTCGAATAAAAAATTAACAATTGTTGCCTCCAGCTTCGTCCTCCCATTCAGATTGTCTGTCACCCAACATCCATTTAATGCACCTCCGACATTCCCTTTGCACCCTCGTGCAAATTATAGTAATTAAAACTATTAGAAATTAAAACAATTCGTTCAAGATGAAAAATGACGAAAACTATTAAAAATTAAAACAATTTGTTCGAGTAGAAAAATGACAAAAAAGAAGAGGGGAAGTAGACACATGAAGGTTAGAAATAGGTAATTGTTACAAGCAGGTCGAAAGAGGAGCATTTTTTCCCTCTCGAATTTAGGAAAAGGGAAACCTCGCCTCCAGTGGAAGAAAATGCTTGGAGTATTTATATAAGAACTCCTTGATAGTATATCGATTTTGTGGCACTCCATCCTAGTAGCATAATTGATGTTGTTAAACTTGAAAATTTGTTAGATGCTTGATTGAAGGAAAAGTTGTTATTAAGCAGAGATTAGATAAATTGACAATTATGATAGATATATATGTATAGGACTGTCAAATATGATTGATTATTGGGCTTTTATAATAATAATCATTGGAATATATCTTGAGTAGTGACGATTCACTGATAGAAGTTCATATGCAGAATATAGGAGGAATCTGCTACCTGACAGTGACCAAAAATTATGATGTTCTTAATCATTAGCAAGGTCTCATCATTGCCCAATATTAGATAAGCCATCTTATGGAGACATTCTGTCTTATAGCAGCTTCAGACATCAGTAAATGAAAGCATCTAGAAGCATCTGATTCCATAATAAATCCTCCTTATGTTTAAAAATTTCAATTTTGTAACTCTTAAGTAGGAATGGTCTTCCTGAAAGCATATAGACCTATATAGCTATCAAGGATAGAACTCTGTAAGTATTCTTATGTGTGGCACTGACGTATGTATGACATCTCAGAAAATACAGATCAACATCATCTATGCTCTCTTTTCATTCCAACTTCATGTACGATATCATTAGAAGTTCAGTAGATATGTTGATGACACTGTTATAGTCTTGTTCACAATCAAAGTTATGAACAAGACAGATGTAAACTGTGGATAGATTATTTTTTTAGAAAGGATCATCTACTATGAAGCTACAAGAAAGCTTTCATACTTAAACAAGAATAAGTGGATGACACTTATAAATTTCTCTTTGTTTCATTCATGATCAACATAGGTACATTGAAGAAATTGCATGGCCTTTTGAGCTCAAAGAACAAAACACCCTGATTCTGGCATCTTGACAGCATTAATTATAGATATATTGGGTAGATTGAAACACTAGTAGCTATCATTTTGCAATAAAGGATAATTCAGTTATATTGAGGTAATCTCATAAGAATATTTATTCTTTTTGGGTGAATAAAATCCTCTTCAGAATATTTCTTTGACCTGACGCATAGCTCTTACCTATCACTATAGATCAATGAAATGATATGTAAGAGATATAGCCTAAAAGAGTTTGATTTTATGCCCAAGACACCGGTACAATGGAGTAGCTGTGAAGGCAACGATATCCATTGGGGATTTCCATTTTTTTAGCAACATACAAGAAAAATCTTGGTGTTGGAGGAAGAGATAAAATATCTTTGCCAAAACACAATATCATCACTCTCCTAGTGCCATTTCTATTAACTCATTAGAATGTAGGTAATGCATAAGGATTCATCAATATCTATGAAATTTTCTCTCTTTCTAATAAAAAAATAGGTTCATCCTAATATTAATATATAAAATATGGTTCATTAATATGCATGGTTCATTTTTTTTATGATCCTATTTTTCTAAAGGATATATATTTTTTGAATTTTGTTTGGTATAAGATATGGTGATACCTTTAAATATCAGGTAATTTTGGGTAAAATTAGAAGTGGAACAAAAAGTTGTGGTTTGAATTTCCTTTGTAGTAGTAAGCTACATGCAATTTCTATCGAAAGGTTTTTTTGTGGCCTAACATGGAATAATCTTTCGATGAAAAGGCTCATTATGGGTGGTATCTTTTTTAGCTCTTCAACTAATTGGATTCTTTGTTTGCTCATGGTATTTGTTGTTCTCAACTTAGAATCCCTGAATCACCTTGAAAGGTCATGATAATGTAACTTTTGGAGGTATTTATGGACAACCCCCGCCCCCACCAAAAAATTCATTAGAATAAAACTTTTAGAAGCTTTTGTTAAATGATCGCATCCAAATGTTCAATCCCCCGCCTCTAAAAAAATCGCACGAAGAAATATTTCAGAAATCGGGAAGATCAGTAATGAAGAAGTCGTTGAACTGATGGTCCCTGAACTTTCAAGAGCAAGGGAATAGAGAACTTGCAAGAGCATGGGAATAGATTGTGGGGATGTTATGCAGGCGAGAAAGTTGACCTTAGTTGAGGCAACCCACCCATCACAGGTGAAGGTGTGGTTATGTCCTAACTCAGAATCCCTATCCCTAGCCTTGATTCTTTCAAACTCATCACCTTCTGTATTATTTGAAGTCTTCATCTTCTACAGCAACCCAAATCCTGGCTCCCACATCAGAGGCATGTTTTCTACACCTCATAAAGCCTCAGTCGGCCAACAGGCTAGAAAAAGTCATGAGAGCCATCGTTTTTATATCTGAAATGCCCAATCACATTGGATCCTACATGGTTCTGAGGGCCTAACTGGTGCAACAGAGCTTTGCTTCAAATCAAAGTTAGATTTTTGGTTTTAGCTGTGCGGGTATTGAGGTGAGGGCTTCCAAAGAATCTGAGGGTTTGACAAAACTTGGGATTGTGGAATTGGTACACAGATTTTCGGTGAAGATTGTGGCGTCTCAGCTTCTAAAGGGAAAATATGGGTCATGGTTTCCAAGCTCAAGTATGAGCACGAACTTCAAAATTAAGGGGCGATGGTTTTGAGCCTAGGGATCTAGTATGTATTAGTTTGATTAAGTGTTGTGTCGTTGATTGGAATTTTTTTGTTTAGTCAATTCAGCTTTCACTTCAACATATGTTGTTGGGGTAGGACAACGGGGTTAGGTTTTAATCACTTCAATGTATGTTGTTGGGGCATGAAAATTGGGTCAAGGTTTGTCCAGCTTCTATTACTTGTCTAGCATCTCCAAAAAACTACGTTGGGGCAGGACAATGGGGTCAGGGTTTGGCCATATTCTATTGCTTGTCTGGCATCTCCAAAAATCCTTGAAGATTTATTGGTAGTATTTATATGCTCGACCATATTCTATTTCTTGTCTAGCATCTCGAAAAGCCTTAGGATCCATTCCAATTACTAAATTGGCTGGGGTTTAACCACCATGAGCTATAGTAATGTAAGAGTTTTACGGCTAGGGTTTCACTACCACCTCTGTGGATTCCTTAATCGGACCATATCCTTATCCAATCCCACTCATTATTCCCCTAACCCCTAAATGCACTTAAATCCCCTAACCCCTAAGCCCCCAATCCCTATCCCCTTGACCACTAACTCATTATTCCCCTAACCCCTAAACCCTATTCCTCTAACCCCTAATCCCCTATTCCTCTAACCCCTAAGCCCCTAATCCCTAATCCCTTAACCACTAACACGTTATTCCCTAACCCTTATAACAATCATTCAAACTCGTTGGGATTAGAAATTCCAAATGAAAGATGGTCTAGTTGGTACCTATGATCAAGTTAATTCCCCCTTGTTGTCAAGGTGGAATTTTTGCCCTGTCAACAACCCTATATTCCTTAATCCCTCTAACATATAACCTTTATTATTGTTAATTCATATGAAGTTTAATCCTAAGCCCTAATTCCTCTAAAATTTATAAGACCCATTCCTTATAACCCTTGCCACACTTAATACCTAAAGATTACAACCCTTATCCTCTAAAAGAATTTACCTCTCTAACATGTAATACATATAATCATTGACACCTGACCACTATACCCCTTAACACATATAAACCATAACCATAATACTATAACCATTATATCCTTTATATTTTACCATCATAAACCCTAAATTTTATAACCTTTAATTCCTATCTCTTTTTAAACCCTAAAACCCCTATTATAACCTTATAACCCATATTTCAAATAATCCCTAATATTTACAAACTTAGTCCTTATAATCCTTGCATTAAAACCCCTAACCTTATAATCCATATTTCCAACAATTCTTGGCCTTCACAACCCTTAGTCCTTATAATCCTTGCATTATAACACCAAAACCTTATCCTTGTAACTACAACCATCACTTAGTGACTATAAGCACCTTATATTAAGCACAATGTACAAACTTTATCACCACTTTCATAGGAATTATCTTAGTCCAAGTTGACCATTGACATTGGCATGGACCTATAATTCCCCTAATCATACTTGATTGTTGATTATTGTAGTACCATGGGTTTATTAAAACACATATAATATGACCACGTAGGGAACTCGACATTGGTGTAGGATTATCCGTTGTTGTTGTAGGCGTTGGAACTTTGTCGCTAGTGCAAAAATGATTGCATGGTGACACAAAAATAATGCAATTGTGTTGGAGTATGTATCAACATGCCATGCCATGCACAATGCCTAATTAAGTAAACACTTAGATGAATAAGAAAGATCTCAATCATAACTACATGTTTATTAAACACCCATGTTCACTTTGTGAATATGGAGCTTAGGGGTGATATCATAGAGCCATTTAATACACCAATAAACTTCCCTATAGTGAGAAAAATTTGACGACATAGATAGTCATGATTCTCATTCATCCAAAACCACAATGAAATTTTGACAATACAGATTAACCTAGAACTTGGCAAAACTTGTAAAAGCATTGTTCCACTATGAATGAGCTTTGGATCATAGTAGAACTCTTCCCGTGCCTTAAATTTCTACGAAATCATTACCAACTATTAGCTTATTTTGTGACACTAGATAAATATTAAAGAACTACCTAATCTTATAGCAAACATCTTTCTATAAGAAATTCTTTCGGTGAAAATCACATGTAGGGAGTTTTTTGCCGACGCATTTCGAACCAACGAGTGTGGCTCATCATCAGGACAAGATGAGAAATCTGAACCAAAAACCAGATTAAATAGACAAAAAAACTCCAACTAGCCGTTAGTGACTAACGGCTAGTTTGACTAAATCAATCAATTAAATTAAATACTCTTTTTTTAATATCAAATCAAACTATATTTCATTAAGTTTGATTTCAATAAGATTTTTATTATTATTAGGTATTAATTTGATATTAATGATTACTAATAAAAATATTGATAAAATAATTTTATTTTATTTTATTTTAAAGTTTTTGATTAAAAAATATAAAAATAAATACATAAATAAATAAATAAAATAAAATAAAAATAAAAAGTAAAAATATAAATATAAAAATATTTAAATAAAAATAAAAATAAAAATATAAAATAAAAATAAAGATATAAAAGAAAAATAAAGTTTAATTTTAATAAAATAAACCAAAATAAATAGAATAAATAATAATCAAATACAATAGTAAAAAGGAAAATAATAGATAAATTATAATTTAAATTTCAAAGCTAAATATTCTCAAACAAGAATAAGGGAGCGACTTAAAAAATAAATAAATAAATAAATAAAAATAAAATAAAATAAAATTAAAATAAATTAAATTAAAATTAAAATTAAAATTAAAAAATAAAAATAAAAATAAAAATAAATAAACAAATAAAATAAAAATAAATAAATAATAATAATAATAAGAATAATAATAATAATAATAATAAATAAATAAATAATACTTTTTATAAAAATAAACAGGGAGCCAGAGAGAGAAGAAAGGGAAAAGAAAAGGAAACTAAGGGTGAAGGGCAGGAATCCAACATCTACTAACACTCCACCCATCATCCCTATTAAGGTTGACCGGCCTCTTTTCGATCTCCAACGCTTCCCTCAATTTGCGATGATGGAAATGGTCAATCTTTACAATAACCTCAGCATTCTCAATACAGATGTGATGGTTCATTTTATTGGCATGCTCTGCTAAGGCGGAGGACCGAGATCTACAATGTCTGAGGTCAGCGATATGTCCCTGAATCCTTTGATTAATGGATCGACCTGTTTCACCAATGTATGGCGTCCCACAAGAACACAGAATCAAGTACACACCCTTACTATCTTTAGGGCAAACCGGGTCCTTAACAGACCTGAGCGAACTCCGGATAGTGCGAAGAGGCTTGAAGGTTGAGGAAACATTATGTTTCTTCAAGATCCTAGCGATCTTATTGGTTGTACCTTGAATGAACGGAAGGTCAACTCCAGCGGACCGATCACAATGCTCTTTCTTAACTCTAGGACCTTTTTCAACTTTTTGAAAGGCTCTCAGACACTAAACCTTGCTATAACCATTCTTGTTGAAAACATTAAAGAGATGAGATTTTTCACTTTCAAAGTGGTGTTCATCTGAGATTCTAAAGGCTCTGGTAACCAGAGTGTTGAGAACCCCAAGCTTCTGAGCCGGAAAATGATGAGAATTAGCATGCAAATGCTGCTCAGTATGAGTCTTCTTTCTAAAGACTTGATGAGAAAAGGAACCATCATCATTCCTCGAAAGAAGGACATCGAGGAAGGGAAGACTACCATCAACATCAAATTCCATGGTGAACTTAATGAAGTCAGATTAATTATTAAGGTGTTGGAAGAAAAGGTCCAGTTTCTCTTTTCCATGGGGCCACACCACACAGGTGTCATCAACAAACCTTTTCCAAAGCCTAGGTTGAAAAAGAGATGAGTAAAGGGCCTTAGATTCAAAGTCTTCCATGAAAAGATTAGCCACTATAGGGGAGAGAGGGGAACCCATGGCCACCCCACATGTCTGTTGATGGTAGTCTTCCCTTCCTCGATGTCCTTCTTTCGAGGAATGATGATGGTTCCTTTTCTCATCAAGTCTTTAGAAAGAATAATCATACTGAGCAGTATTTGCATGCTAATTCTCATCATTTTCCGGCTCAGAAGCTTGGGGTTCTCAACACTCTAGTTACCAGAGCCTTTAGAATCTCAGATGAACACCACTTTGAAAGTGAAAAATCTCATCTCTTTAATGTTTTCAACAAGAATGGTTATAGCAAGGTTCAGTGTTTGAGAGCCTTTCAAAAAGCTGAAAAAGGTCCTAGAGTTAAGAAAAAGCATTGTGATTGGTGCGCTGGAGTTCACCTTCCGTTCATTCAAGGTACAACCGATAAGATCGCTAGGATCTTGAAGAAACATAATGTTTCCTCAACCTTCAAGCCTCTTCGCACTATCTGGAGTTCGCTCAGGTCTGTTAAGGACCCGGTTTGCCCTAAAGATAGTAAGGGTGTGTACTTGATTCCGTGTTCTTGTGGGACGCCATACATTGCTGAAACAGGTCGATCCATTAATCAAAGGATTCAGGAACAGATCGCTGACCTCAGACATTGTAGATCTCGGTCCTCCAACTTAGCAGAGCATGCCAATAAAACGAACCATCACATATGTATTAAGAACGATGAGGTTATTGCAAAGATTGACCATTTCCAGCATCGCAAATTGAGGGAAGCGTTGGAGATCGAAAAGAGGCCGGTCAACCTTAATAGGGATAATGGGTGGAGTGTTAGTAGATGTTGGATTCCTGCCCTTCACCCTTAGTTTCCTTTTCTTCTCCCTTTCTTCTCTCTCTGGCTCCCTGTTTATTTTTATAAAAAGTATTATTTTATTTTTTTTTATTATTATTTATTTATTTATTTATTTTTATTTTATTTATTTATTTATTTTTATTTTTATTTTTAATTTTTAAAATTTTTTAATTTTTAATTTTAATTTTAATTTTAATTTTAATTTAATTTAATTTATTTTATTTTATTTTATTTTATTTTTTTTTTTTTTTTTTTATTTTTTTTTTTTTTTTTAAGTCGCTCCCTTATTCTTGTTTGAGAATATTTAGCTTTGAAATTTAATTATAATTTATCTATTATTTTCCTTTTTACTATTGTATTTGATTATTATTTATTCTATTTATTTTGGTTTATTTTATTAAAATTAAACTTTATTTTTCTTTTATATCTTTATTTTTATTTTATATTTTTATTTAAATATTTTATATTTTTATTTTTACTTTTTCTTTTTATTTTATTTTATTTTATTTATTTATTTATTTTTATTTTTATATTTTTTAATCAAAAAATTTAAAATAAAATAAAATAAAATTATTTTAACAATATTTTTATTAGTAATCATTAATATCAAATTAATACCTAATAATAATAAAAATCTTATTGAAATCAAACTTTATGAAATATAGTTTGATTTGATATTAAAAAAAGAGTAATTAATTTAATTGATTGATTTAGTCAAACTGGCCGTTAGTCACTAACGGCTAGTTGGAGCTTTCTTGTCTATTTAATCTGGTTTTTGGTTCAAACTTCTCATCTTGTCCGGATGATGAGCCACACTCGTTGGTTCGAAACGCGTCGGCAAAAAACTCCCTACATGTGATTTTCACTGAAAGAATTTCTTACACAATTTATGGATCACGGAAGAAAAATTCATAATTTAAACATCTTTCTAATTGTTGATATATGATGATAAAAAGAGCTAAAATTCTTATTCATTTACAACTTTACTAGTTTTTTTTTTACTATTTAAGTTGATCATGAACCAAACAAAACCTTTAAAAGATATTGTTTCATTGCGAATAAGCCATGAATTATAGTAGACTCTACTTATATCTAAATTTTCTACCAAATTCCTACCATCTTTATTAGTGGAAAGAAAATCTATATACTTCAAAAACATGAGCCATTTTAATAATTGACGTTTGACTAACCACATGATCTTTATATTACCACTTCATTCTGATGATTCATCTTTATATTAGTGTTTTAAAATATTAACTTAATCTAAATTTCTTGATACATAGTGACTTAGTCCCTAGATACATATTGACTTAGTCCAAACTTTCTTTCAGGTTATAATTCTCAAAAGGGTGATTGGTATGCGAAACTGTTGCGAAATCTGTTGCGGGAACGAAGAAAATAACAGATGGGGTTTCATATTAGGGTCACTTGTCTAGGCCAACAACACTTATTGCCTCTATGATGGCTAAGAACTTTAGTTCTTGGTCCTTGTCTCAGCTTCTCGCAGGACTGCAGATCGAAACACCGTAGGGCCAATAACAAAACATGAAGCCCTCATCACCCGCGAGCTTTAATGGAAGCAACAACAGTAGTAGGAGCGGCAAAGATAATTATCCTTTTAGTATTTCAGGTGGTTTTGTGGCTAGATTGGTGCCAACGAGAGGTTTTGGGCATGCCATAAACCAACTACGGGGACTGGTGGCAGAAATTTTGCAGAGAGATTGGCTACTCGAGGGGGATTCGATGGACCCATATTGAATACAACTTAGTTTAAGTGATTGTTGTATGTTTAAGAATAGCTCCATCACATCATCTAAGCCTAAAGGAAAGAGGGAGTTCTTCGGTAGGATTAAGGTATTTTGGCTTCATTTTCCTTCAGTTTTCCTTTTGTCTTCTGTTTCTTTGTTTGAGGTTTTTAAATTTTTAATAATTTTTCCATAAGAATTCGGTGTTCATGAATTCTTCATTTCCATGGACACATAATGCAAAGTAGCCTTATTCTTGTGTGTGAGATAAATGATGCATTTTGGGTGAGTCATGAGGAGCATATGTAGTGGGTCTGGCCTAGCACTTTCCAAGTATGCTTGGAACCGACTTTATATAGAGGGAGTCTGGGAGAAGAGGGTTTTTGTATGATTATCTTTGGGTTTTTTTAATTGGAGCCTGAGTTCTTGGTTGTTATTGCATAAAGGGTCGAGCGATGGATTGCCCTTGTTAGGTGGAAATTTCCAGCGATGGTTGTCCTTGTTAGGTGGAAATTTCCAACAAGATATTTTGGTAGTTCAAATTTGATGAGAAGTTGAATACTAATATGGTATGAATGGATGATAAATACAACATTTAAATAAATAATGAGGGGAAAGGATTTTCCACAGTTATTAGTAGCCTGCAGTCTCCCCCTCTATGCTTGAGCTCTATTCTCTCTTTTGTTTGAGGATTGATGTATGTTTCTTAGATGGTACAATAAGAGTTGTAAAATTAAAGTGGCCAATGCAGAGCTCCCAAGCTTGGTTTCCCCTTTTGTTTAAAGATTGGTCTGTGTTGCTTAGATGCTGAAATATGAGTTGTTGTAAAATTCTAGATGCCGTAAAGTTCTTAAGTGGTTAGTGTAGAGCTCTTAAGACATTATGAGAACATGGGTGCCGAAAAGGCATGAAACTACGTTTAAACCCAGAGCTTTGCCAACCCAGAATTGGAAGAAAAAGAACCAAAATTACTACATGCAGCTTTACATTTCTAGAATTGTTTTCTAATTTATACATGTTTTGGTCTTCAAGGAACAAATCAAACTCAAGAAGGCTTGAAGTCATTACAAAATTTTTTATCATGTCAATCATTCCTCTGAACCACCTAAGATACACCCAATTGATAGTTGTTTCATAAGTTTGTCTACATATAGCCAGTAATTTTCGGCTGCAGAAGTTAGGTCCCAATTTGATAATTGTGGAGGAGGGCAGTTAGTGTTCAAGAAACTCAAAATTGCTTTATAACTTCCCCTTGCCTATGTGGAACATTTGGTTTAGCTAGTCTGGAATTAGTAGGGCTCCATATGATTTTATAATCCAATAATTATTCAGGTAATTGCCACATTCACAAACCTCTCTCAACTGTAGGCAGAGGCCGAGAGGCTAATTCCATGTTCTTGATCTATATGGCATATTAGAGCTCCATCATTGACTATTTAGACATGTTCTCCTCTGGTTTGAGTCATCCCTAAGTTATTTCATAAGTTTGTCTACATATAGCCAGTAATTGTGGGCTGCAGAAGTTAGGTCCCAATTTGATAATTGTGGAGGAGGGTGGTTAGTGTTCAATAAACTCAAACTTGCTTGATAACCTCCCCTTGCCTATGTGGAACTTTTTAGGTAGCTAGTCTGGAATAAGTAGGGCTCCATTTGATTTTATAATCAAATAATTCTTTAGGTAATTGCCACATTCACAAACCTCTCTCAACTGTAGGCAGAGGTCGAGAGGCCAATTGCATGTTATTGATCTATAGGGCATATTAGAGCATCATTATTGACTATTTAGAAATTTTATCCTCTGGTTTGATTCATTCCTAAGTTATTTGAACAACATCCCTATTACTGCTTGAGCAAACTGACGATGTGCGATTGATTATCTGGGTTCTAATCATATTGTTGTATCTGGCTGAGAAATTTGGAAGTTTTCTTTTCTGACTAGACTGGACATTAGTTCAAACTCTAGGAGAGAACTCAAACTAGGATATTATATAGAATTTTCCATTTCTAGGCCTAATCAACAATAGGAAAGTTTTATGTATTGCACTTGGTGCCATTTTTATATATTCACCTTTACATGGTATATATATGAAAAAACTTTGCATATTTTGTGTCTATTGGTTTGGAATTATGGTTTTAAATCTTTAAAATAGTTTTTTTTCATTAATTTTTTTTTTTTTGAACTGGTTCATTGAGATCTAACTAGTTGCAGTTTGATTGGTTCTGGTTTGAAACCCAGTTTATTAGGTGGACCGGTCTAGCCACCATTTCCAGTTTTTAATACTATGCATCTAAGACCTGAAATAGATCAAGTCAATCTTCATGGTTTGTTCTTGTTCTTTGATATAAGGGATGATGACCGTCTTAGTCTTGGCATGAAACACAAAATCATTTATAAATGGGTGTGAGATCAAGCAACTTAGTGTCATATTTGTGCACATACTTACAACCATGTTGTTGACTTCCAATGAATAGCTATTGAGGAAAGCCATAAATCATGATATCATGCCACCAACAATATAGCTTGAATCCAATCAAATAGTGATAATATAAATAAGAATTTTTCCAATTTACTATGTAGTGTTGCATCCACTAGCTTTGAGTCTTTAAGAATCGATAACTTCATATCCGTTTCAATATGAGTTGTTGCAGATTCATCATTAGCAATGGAAAATATGTTTCAAATTTCAATATCTTCCTTACATACTTAGCTTGGAAAATATAAACACATTGGAGCTATCATTTCAAAAGCTTTATGCATGAAGCTCATCTTTTATCACTTCCATCATTCTTGGAAGTTGGATTCACTGAAATAATGCGATCAACATATAAGATGCAATCAATATTTCATCCTTCACTTTACTTTTGACAATCTGACAGGTTTCCAAAACAATTATCCTTGACTGGTCACCAATGCTTGCATACAAGGCTCTATGAGCCTGCCTCAGTCCATATGAGCTATAATGCATATACATTTCCTCTGCAAAGCTTGTATTCTAGAAGGCACTTTTGACATCCACTTAATAAATCTCACACCTATGCCTAGCTAATTGTATTGATCTAACAAGTGAAAAGTTTCTTCAAAGTCTACACAGGCTCCCAAGTTCGATTTATCTGTATTTCGGTATAATCCTCTGGAATTTATTTCTGAAACTCTTGCTTTATGTTCACTTCTTCAAATGAGTTAGACTCTTGTGAGTCAATACTCAAAAGCAACACTTACTGGATATATAGTTGACTATTGTAGGCTAATTGACTTCCAGACTTATTCACTAGTTGTAGGTAGTTCTTGTAAATTTGAATCCATAATCATTCTTTATGTAGATACGACTTCGGAATTCTCTTGAACTTTGGTCTGATTTTTTACTGTTTTTCTTGTTGGCACTAGCTTCCTCAGCATCACCTAATGTTTGTTTGGTCATATTTTTATGTTTTAGATTTCTTTCCTTTACTTCTGCGACCTTTCTTACATTATATTTTAATACAAGCCATGGTACAACAATATAGTCTGATACTTGTTGCAGATTATATTTAATATTTATCAAAGACTTATTTTTACTTCCTCATTCAAATATCCTATACAGCTTGGACTCTTCATTGTGCCCTACAAAAAAGTGTATTTTTCTTTTTTCTTCTAGCTTTTGCCTAATTTTATTATGCCACGAGCATAGAACCACATCATAACAAAGACTCTGAGACAATTTTCTTGTGATTTCCTTCCACTCCATGTGCCCTTTGGTCTAATGTTTCTCACAAACTTTGTGCAGCCTTTGAATTATACATGCATGTGTAGATTGCTTTAGCCTAGTTAAAGATGTTGTTTGAGATAATTTTCCCTTGCCCATGATCTTCATCAAAGACAAGATCTGTATTGTGCTAAACCTTTGATGAAGATCATGGGCAAGGGAAAAATATCTTAAACTAGGCTAAAGCAATCTACACAGACATGCATAACTCAAAAAATACTCCACAAAAGCTGTGAGAACATCACACCAGAGGGCACATTGAGTGGAAGGAAATCAAAAGCATATATATATATTCAAAGAGAATACATTTTGGACTCTTCGTGTACCCTACAAAGATGTGTATTCTTTGTTTACCCTCTACTTTTGTCCTTTTTTCCTTCTTCCTTTTTCTGTTTTCAAAAACAGCATTTGTGGAGTCTGTTGAGTTATACATACCTCTGTAGATTGCTTCCCTTCGACATTTTCCTTTTTTCTCTTATTCCTTTCCCTTTTCTCCAAGACAACATCTCTACTACCAATTATGTTTTCTCTTCTAATTCAAAGATGTGTTATTTGCTTTTGCTTGTTTTCCATTTGCTGCATGTGAAAACAAATAGAAACAAAAGATTTTGAGAGAATTTTCTTGTGATTTCCTTCCACTCCATATGCCTTTGGGTATGATCTTTCTTATAGCCTTCGTGAAATTTATAATTCAGTACGTACACAGTGTACACAACTCTGTAGATTTCTTTAGACTAGAAGCTGTTTGAGATAATTTTGGCCTTTAGGCATGTTTCTAGCCATCTCTATGCCACACACTGTTTGTTATGGAGTATATACGTAAGCTATCAGCAAATATCATGAACTTTCTAAAACCCAAACATGTGTCTTGTGTCACATTATATAATCATTTTGTTGCAACTACACCTGAACAAATGTCAATATATAAATGAAATGAGTGTTATAGCTAGAAAGTCCCATCAAGGCATCAAATTTGGTGATTGGTTTCAACCCAAAATGAGTGAGAGCCTACTCAAAAATTTCCAAAAGGGATCTTGAAGGTCTGCAAGAAGTTTTTCCATGTATATTTAGGTTTTACATTCATCTCTTTTAGTTGCATGAAGTGCTCAAATAGAAAGCCATCTTGGGTATAAGACACTTAGGGGATGTGATTCAACTGAGCTGGATGTATTTCCTGTAGATCATGTCCAATCACCTTGTTCATCTCATACTTAGATAGTGGGAGTTGATTTGGAGCATCTAAAGAGTACTTGAAAGCAGGGGGGGTGACTGAGGAGAAGCCCACCCACTAAAGAGCATGGAAGTATAGTTACTAGGATTGTGACTCAAACTTGTGAGTTATTGAGTTTGACTCTGACAAGATCCTAAATGATTTTTTCATCATATTCTTGAGTCAAACTCGGTTTGACAAAGTTTGATCAAGTTAGACTTACTCTATTTGACCTCTGTTGGGCATGTGTCAAATTATATTTATAACTTTATATTTTGTAATTGTGAGTATTTCCCAAGTTTTTGTCGAATCCATTTGGAAAAGATGTTTAAGTCCATGGTCAATTAGTGAACCTAAGCCTCCGTTTGTGAACACAAATTATACATGACAACCATTTTATCAACCGAAGAAAAAATTTGGTAAATATCTCAACTCCTCATTCCGTAGACATAAATTATACATGATTTCCTCGTTATCAGCTCAAGAAAAATTTGATCAATATCTCAACTCTTGAATTTAATATTGTTACAATATTTCAAGTGATTAAAATAATTTTCCACACTTAATAGTGCATATTATTTTACTTCACAATAGTGTGGCCTTCCAAGTAAGTGGACCTATTGAAAAGTGACCATAGAGATCGATGGCTCAATTCCAAGCCACTTTTTAGATTTTTCCTTCCTAGAAAACAAAAAAGATATTAGTTACAACCTGGCCATAGAACTCCACGTGCAAAGGCTATTATTACATATCACAAGTGATGGGCAAGAGAAAGGATACCATGCAACAAAGACCATACAAAAATGACCTTTGGATCTAGAGGGGCATTCCAGATTTTGTTCTAGGCTTGTATAAGCAAGTATAAATTCTATAAAGTCCCAAAATTTTATTTATAATTGTATTGATACATCTAAAGTTGGTTTCTGATTGAACCATTTTGTACCCATCAATTCCTGACAAAGGATTTTTTTACTATTTCATACCCTATACTTATACCAATTATGTAGAGGATTGATACTGATCTTGGAAGAGACAACATTGGAAATAAAAATTTTGTCATTTTTCAAAAGTAAACTTAACTGAATGTTTTAGGTGAAATTCTTCCTTAAGTTGTGGCCTTTCAATTTAATTTTTCCTCTCAGGGGATAAATTTCCTTTAGCATTCTATTTATCCTTTTGAGAAAAAGTCAGGCTGATGAACATCAAGTTCTTTCCCAGTGGTTTGATGTCATATTCCAATTCTTAATAGTCTGGGTTACAAATGAGCTTTCTTTTTTAAATGGGGTTGGGATAAGCCACCCATCTAGCGAGGGATGATTATGGTCCTTAGGGGTGAGACCATCTTGATCATTAGTTGGTTCAGGATTTCGAATGACTAGTCCATAGGCCATAACAATCATTTCCTTACTTAGATTCTTGTGAAGGTTTCTTTTTCTACATATTTCAAAAGGAAGATGTCAATATTTATCACTCTGGAATGGTGGAGGCCTATTGTATAAACACTATTTTCATTCTTTTATAGCCTGTTTGGGATGACTTGAATTGTTGGAGAGTTGACAAGAAACTCTTTGCTCATGGTGCAAGGGGAAGTCCATAAATCTTTCAAGGGGCCATAAATGGTGCAAGGGGCCATAAATATTGTCCTAGAGAATTTTTGGTTGCCAACAAACTTCATTATGCATCTACTAATTACTATGAAAGCAATCTTGACCTTGTTAAATATGGAGTGTAGCTCTTTAAAAATAGGCTAATTTTCTAGTCTTGTTCCATGTTGTATAGTTGGCCATTACCCAAATGTTATGTATAAATACATCATCGTAAAAATGGAACAACTGCAAAAACATTACATGATAGAGTACCCCAGAGTGACAGTGGAATAACTGTAGCATCATCACATGCTGGAGTACCCCAGATAATTTTTCCTTTCATACTAGACCAATTTTATTGCGTTGAATGTATGAATTGGATAGGGGTTGCACCACCACCATTAAATAAGAAACATCTTATCCTAGATAAAAATGAATATAGTACTATGGAAGCTGCAAATCCCCTTTTGACTCAATCCATATGGCTATGGCTACTGAAAAAGAAAGATCGTGTAGTTGATATTTCAAAAATAATATTTTTTGAGGATGGTGTTGAAAATGCTGTAAATATTTTTTTAAATAAGGTCTACATTTCAGGAAATAGGATGTTTTGAAAATTCAAGGTTAGGAATTAAAGTCATACCAAATATGTTGGTGATATTTGGTCCTGGTATGATACTCTAAAGATTTGTTAGGATCTCAACGTCATGCAGTGTCATGATTTTTCCTTATGGAGCCACTTTAGCATGTGAATAATTTCTAAGCATGGTGGTATGTAGCTCTGCAATGCATTGTGCTTTTGGATCGGGATTTGGTAGCTATATGCATGGGAGTCTTTGCAAGATGAGTCTAGAAGGATTGATGATTGTTAAATTTTTACTATCCTAATATATCTTTGTTTGGTTAGGCTTGGGGGAAAGTCAGAGTATCTTTTTTTGGCTGGACTGAGGGGTAAGTGAGAGTGCCATGAAAGAATCAATTTTGTTACTAGAAAATGTTAACCTTCTCAATAAAATTGAAGACAAGTGATATTATCATGGATTTGTTGTACTTGGGAGCCAAGTGAGAGTTGTCATGAAAGGATCAAGCTTGTTATTGCTGTTTACTTTCTTAGCTAAGGTAAAGACCAATAAAAAATTTGAGGTCATTTGGTGTTTACTTTCTCAACTTGTATGCTTGGGCCAAGAAATTGTTTACTTATGTCCCTTCTTCTTCTGATAAGAATATATTTTCTAAAAATTTAGTTATTATTACAAATTACAATTAGTGAACAGGGTTTCATAGCTAAAAACTATGATTTTGAAACGTTAAGTAATTGGGGAGTATTTAAATGTATTAATAAAATATGACACTTCGTGCAAAACATAGCCCAAAATAAAAAAACCTTCAGATTTCCTTTCCCATCCAGGAGTAGGATTTGAGGCTGCTCACCAAACTGAAGCCAATTTTACACCAAATTTCATCTTAGCACAAAACATTAACCAAACTCTTCAAAGATCATATGGAGTCAATATATAAAGATTAATTGTCATAAATTGGATTCCTTCCATTCTTGAGAGTTTTAACCATATAATACATTTGTATATTAATCTTTTATCTATTTGTGTTAGTGATTATTAAAACTGTTTGACTTCTGTAAAAATGCCTTGTTTTGTAGAATACCAATAAATCAACAATCTAACCATTTTTTGGACACAACCTTTACATATATGATATATGCAATAGCCCTTAAGGAAGAAGATTTATTCTAATCTTAGAACCCTCAACCATATAAGCATTAGATTTATTATCCACTACATGATCTGTCATTGATCCACCTAGTGCATGGAATCTATCACTGTTTTAACTACTCAAAAACAAGGATTGCATCTATTAATTTCTAGGGAAAACTTACTTAGCTGTGGTTTTGTATTTCTGTATCTCCAATTGGTTTCATATTTCCCAAAATAGGTGGAATAACTTGGATATCATCTCTATTCATTCGGTGCCAGTGTGTCCTTCATTTTCATATGTGTAAAGATTATTTTAAACAGTCGATGATTTCCAAACATAGACAACCAAGTTGCATGGCTCACTAGAGAGAGATTCTATGAAGATTGAATATTTACTTAAGAATTTGTGATAATTTTATATCCAATTTATAAAACCCCGAGCGTGGACATTTATGGATAGCCTTTTGATATATGAAATGCTTAATGCAAAAAAAAACCTAACAAGTGTAGGTTTGGAACTAGTGGTAATGGTGGGGAAGAAGAAGTTTCACACCATTTCAAGGAGGTAAGTATTACGTTGATTCTCAGAAATGTACAATTGCGATGGTAAATTTCATTAGAAAGGGCTTCAATCATATCCGTACTCACATTGAGGTCAAATGGGTACCTAGTTGATGTGGTGCAGTATTCTATGCATAAAATTTTCATGCTAACAACTTGTAAGGGATGTGTAGTGTATTGTGTTTTTTTTGTTGTTAATGTTGATCCTATTATGGACAAGTTTAAACTATTTATCTTCCCCTGTCTTATGGAACACTGATATGCTATCTATTGTATGAGTATGTTCTTGATGCAAGTATCACACACAGGAAGTAAGGCCTCTATCACATTCCATTATTGGAAATGTGAGATCGAGGAAGAACTGTGAATACAGTACATAAAAAACACCGAAGAGAACAACCCAATGTGTCAAGGGAGCCCAATATTTAGACAATTACCATATATGTGTCTTCCTTGCTACGTGTTCTAGCACATGTTTAGTTTATCTATCTACTTCCAAAAGTCCAGGAAACTTACTATTTTATACTTAATAACACTAGTGATTCAGAATCTCAATATTAGTAGATGTAGACAATCAATAGAAAATTTATAGGTGCATTATTTCTGCGTATATTGTATTGCAAATTTCTTATCTGCTAAATCTTATTTAACCAGTATTCTTTATGTCATGGTAGTATCCATCTCTGAGGTAAGTTAAGTCTTCATGCCTATGGAGATAACTTCTATGTGGTATCCTACAACGTCACTCCTAGATATTGACATACAATGGGCTTAGTCATATTTAATAGTAAATACCATGTTTAAAGTTACACACAGGCCGTAGAATATAAATGAATGGATCAGAAGTCTTAGCTACAATAGAAAGGACGTATCAACCATCTGGCGATCTATTTTGAACTCTATTGAATTCATTTGAGCAGGTTTGGCTTGGAAAGTAGGATCGGGTGAAAATTTTCACATTGGCTTGGATGCCTCGTCTAGGTGCGGGAATGCACACATTCTCCCCCATGATATCAGTCATTTTTTGGAGTCTTATGATATAAGGCTAGAGCTTGAAGTAGAACAAAAAGAACAATCACATTCACATTTGCACCAATCTTCTACTTTTCAATCCGATCAAGAGCAAAAAATTTAGAAAAACCATAGCAGCAAAACAAACCAAACAAATTTATTTTGGCTTATTCGAACCAAAGCAATTGGAAAATTTATTTTTTAACTAATGCATGGAAAACATCCCCCACCATCCAAATTATGTTCCCCATTAAGAGAGCTGACAAAGGACATTCGGCTCCACCAAAGTAAGAAAGATGGGAGATGGATCATGTTATCACTTAGGCCTTCCTTGAAGTTGTAAAAAAAGGAAAGAAACCCAACGTAACCACTAACCAACCTTCAGATACAGAATCTAGCCGATTTGTATCCAGAGAGGGCTCTCTCTTTAAAATTTAGCTTTGTTCATAGAAAATATTAGGCTAGTTATAATTCCAAGAGTTTTGTTTGAATTTAAATGGTGGAATCCGCCAACTGAGGGCAAGATTGAGTATTTTTAGGCCATTGAGCTATGGAGTCGAAAGGATGGCTTCACTGGATTAAGTTTCTACACACAAAATGGCTTTGCAGGGCAAGATAGCCAAACAGAGACAATTTTAGATATTAAAGTGAATGGAATGGATTTTGAAGGGATGAAAGGCAATTAAGAATCTTTCAACATGTTCAAAAGAAAGAAAGTGAATGATTACAAATAAAGAGTAGTTAAGAATTCTTTACTATAGTAATCAAAATGTTTAAACCAGTGAAACAAGAGCAATTAAGAATTTCTTTTTTATAACCAATTTAGAAGAAAACATTTAGAATAATCACAATTGAAATCAGAGTATACTTAAGCAATTTCTGATTTATTCTTTTTTGTCAATTATTCAGAAATGGAACATAGTGATGTACTAAACATATATAAAACTTAAAACACAGTGTAGAATTGACTTATTGAACTGTAGTCCGACAGATGAATCCTGAAAAAAGTCCTGAGCTTCAAATCATCATCCAGCAAGCCACAAAGAAATTACTCCAAAAGCGCTTTATTCCAAAAATCAATGTTACAGCAAAGTAGAAGAATCCACCCTCAATAAGTCAATTGAGGGCTTATTTATACAAAAAATGATACAAAATATCTCTTAACAAAACGAGATATAATCTAAGATGAGTCATAAATAAGTTACAATAAAAATAGAGACAAATGGTCTCATGGATAAGACAATAAGTAATCGATGTTGTGTTGTTCCCTCATTTCGAGAATGTGCTGGAGGCTAGACCTATATTTGGGCTCATCGTTGTCTTCTTCAGTAATTTTGTGCTAACTGACTTGCTTCACTGATACTCTTTGTTTTTAGTGATACACTTTCAATTGAACTGATACTCTTTGACCTTTGTTTTGTCCTTTATCCCTTATATGGTGGTAAATAGGAAAAATTTCAAATAAGGATAAATTTTACAAAATTTCCAACAAGTCTTCCCACCATTTATCTTCTGCTATTTTTGTCCGTTGAAGCTTCCTCAATGTTTCATCAGCCTCGGTGTATCTGAAGAAATTAGGCTGATCAGGAAACAAATGTTTCACTTCATGTTCAAGATAGAATAAATTCTTTAATCTGTCATGAAGATTCCTTCCTGTAGATAATGTTGCTTGTGATGAACTGGCTGAGGAATTGGCAAAATTGTGAGCATGTATGTCCAATTTCCTAACATAATTTTCCAGGTCCATTATTTTATCTTCTGACATCATAGGGCTGGGCAACCCTTTATTCAATAAAACATAAAACCTTTTTCTGAAAGAAAGAATTTTAGTTTGCATGTCAAAACACCTTCTTTCTAAATTCTGCATAAGAGTTCTCTTAGTAAAAATTCTTTTTATCTCCAAGATTGTGGCAGTTCTATCCTGAATACCCAACTCTACAAGTTGTTGTTTGGTTTGGGTGTTTAGAAACTGTATAAGCTGATTTGCTTCTTCACGCCTATTTCCTATCTCTGCTCGTGTGTTTTCAACTTCATCCAAAGCTTCTCTGACCAAATCATTATGCTCATATATTATCTGAATGGAAGGCCAGATGTCTTTTATTGATCGGATAATATTATCCCAAAGAATTTCATTTATTTCTCTCAAAGGATTCTCCAATGTGAGATCCTTTTCTAATGCTTTAACCAATTTTTCCAATCTCTTGATTTCTCTTGATTTTTCAGCAACACTCATTTTTGAAATATCATATCTTTGTTCCAAATTGACAAGCTGTAAATTTGTGTGTTGAAGTTCTGTTACTTGAAGTTTTAAATCATTCATTTGTTTTACTAATACTTCTGTGCTCAAATTTGAAATATCTATCTGCGATGATTCTGCTGGCTGACCTGTTTGCTGTGTACCTGTACCTGTAATTGCCTCTGTTGCAGATATTGGAAGAGCAGATTGTTTGTCTTTCAATGCTTGCTCCAGCTCTTTTTCTATTTCAGTCACTTGCTCATTCATTTTAAAGAGCAACTCCATCATTTCCTCTTCAGAACTCTTCTTTATTACTTCTTCAGTTTAAGGATGTCTCTGGAGTTAGTCTAGAATGATTTTTGGGAGGTAAACCATGCTCGAATTGGTTAACAAAGGCTTTAGGTAGCGCACTGGGTTACAAAGGGTTTTACTGCACAATCAGGTGAAAATGTGCAACACTAGGGTGTTTGTGTTTAAATGGGTAAACGGTTGATATTGGCGGGTAAGCTTTGAATGAACAGTGATTTGAATAGGTACTGGTTGAGGTGGAAGAACACTCGAATCCTTGACTTTCAATTCTCTTTAGCAAAGTAACGGTTGGCAGGTTTCAACAGTTGGTTTTTTTTAAATTTGCTGCATAGAAGACTGGTGAATGCACGAGAAAATGAAAATGACGTGGGCTGACTTGTTTTATTCACAAAATCAAAAGGTGGCGGATTTTTTATTATTTTAATAAATGACGTTAGTATGGTACAATGGTCATGTCATGAGCAGAAAGGTGGTAAGTGGTTTTTATCGCACCGCTTATGAGGGAAGGTTGTTTTGAGCGGAGAGGCAGAGAATCCACAAAGAAAACGACACCTGGCCAGGGTACTATTTGAAAATGGTTGTCATTTCGCACGTTAACTTTCGGACTGGGGATGGCCAGCGAAATTGATGAGAGCCATCGATCTTGGAGTGGGTGATCGGATGGGGGATGGGACAGGGAGTTGAAAGATTTTTAACGGGCGGGACCAACGTGATTATTGGTTAATTAATCATTTCAGGAGCATTCTTATTGGCAGGGATAGGTCATTAATTAACCATGAGGATTAATTAAGTCCTTGTACGGCGGATGGTCGGGGGTGAAAAATATATGCGGGATGAGTTTATTTCAAATTTTGGTTTTAATTAAACTTTGAGTTTTATTTTTGTTTTAAACACATATTCATATGTTCAAAGGTTTTTCATATATTTTTATTTATACAATAATTAAATCAATGTGATTTATTTACTGTAGGGGGGCGGGAATAATATTAATGTTATATTTTAGCCAAAAGGGGGTATATTGTGGGTTTTTGATTTGAATAAAATAGGAATAAAATACTTTTGGCTAAAATAGTTATAATACATGGGTTTTGGGAATATTATATGAAAAGGAATTATATACATAGGAAAAGGTGATTTTCATAGGGAGTTAATATATAAATTAGAGTTAATATGACAAGGGACAATGTAAACTCAAAATACTTAAATATAACCAAGAAAGTGAGAATTCAAAAGTAAATAGCATTATTATACTTTCATCACTTAGACTTAGACTTAGAATAAAATGGGATTTTACTTAGGAAGAGATTTTGAGAGGTGAATGAATGTTATAATTGATGATTTCAAGCACTTAGGTCTTTTCAATTATTGGGCCGAGGGTCTGGTCCCTCCAAAAGTCAAGGAAATGCCTTGAGCCCCTTTAATCTTCAAATACCTTAGTGCTTAGGGAAATTAGTGAAATATTTAAGGGAAAATGAAGGGGAAGTTAATAATCTTGACTTTGCTTTGCTGTGAACTTTTCCAATGTAGTATCTGCCTTTACACTTGTGATGAAATTAAAATTGAACACACTTGGAACCATCATTCATCACATGTAATTCTGCAACAACATCTACCTACCCTACCTACTTACTATACCATTTTCTCTTCTTTATTAGGGTGCACTTAGACTGGCAAACCCTTATCAATCTTCTTTATCTTTTACATGGAAAACCTATCTAAGTCTACACTCGTTACATCCAAGGGCTCAGATTAAACTATTGAGCACCTTTTATTAACTCTACCTATCTACTTAGCTGCCAAGATTAAACTGTTTGGTCAGATATTTATTCTCTATTCTACAGCATGAAATTGAAAAATGAATGAGTCAAGTTTAAACAGTTTGACTCTTCATAAACTGTGGCAAAAGTTTGACAAACTGCATACAATTTTGTTTATTACATCAGAATAAAAAGTAGTGGAATTTAGACTTGCACACTTTCCATGGCCTTTCTTTTTGATGGGGTTCATTTTCTTTTAGTTTTTTGGCCAATTTTATTTTTTTCACCCTTTGATTTTTCTTTTAGGGTATAACCTCTTTACATTTGTTAAATTTTATGATTTTTTGATTTTTTAAGAATATGGAACACCTTTGCAACAAGAAAAAGGTTTGAACATATTATATAGTGCAACAAGGCAATCATGAAAAATGACACCTATTGGTATAGGAGTCTAACAGATCACAGGTGACTTCAATGGTTTTGCAATAGCAGTTGTAATTAACTCAGAGATAGAGTTACTGTTAAAAATGATTTTGTTAAAGTTTTATATCATAATTTTGAAAGAAATGAATCTCTATTTATTAAGACTAAAACTAATTCTCATGAGCTTAGAAGTGATACTGGGGTGGTCTATTCCCAATATCCCTTGGAACGATAAAATTTGTTAGATTTGCTATTCTAAACAGGTGGAAGATGAGAAGCACTTAGCTCTCAATTCCCTACCATCTACTATACTTCCAATCTTCTTGGCCTTTTAAGCCAACCCACCTATAGCTATCTTGGAACACTTATTTCCCTTCTCTTTGACCATAGAAACAAGATTTTGAAGAATCAAACTTAAATTCTTTCTCATTTCTTAAGGTCCTATAGACGGCATTAGTTTTACTGGACGATAACCATCATCACCATCAATATTCTTTAATCAAATATACATATCCAAAAAGTGTTGTAATTGAATAATAATTTGTATATTTTCTTATTTAACAGACTCTGTCTTAAACAATTTTAGAAGTTATAATTGAATAATAATTTTTATATTTTCTGATCTAATAGATAGACAATAATTTGTAATTAAACAATAATTTGTAATTTTAAAGCCTGAAGTTGCAATTGAACAATAATTTGTATAGAAACAATAAGTATGAGATTTTTTTAAATAAAATAGAAATGTGGATTACCCCATAATCATAACACAACAGCAGGTTCCCTTTGCTATGCTAGCCTACTTGCAACCTGCTTATATAAGCTGTTTGATCCACAAGCATAATTGTAGGGTTCTAACTGTCGTACTTCTAAGCCATTGGTGTACAATAATAGGTCATTCAATTCCGTTGAGAATTCATAGGCTCCTAAGTTGTTAATTTCCATGTTGAAGGTATTCATCCAATCTGATTTATAGCGTCCCTGCTTAGGTGAGCTAGATGCAAAAAAAATCAGTGAATTGTCATTTTCAAATGATGTTGTGGGCTGGTTTTCTTGTTTTATATAATTATCCATGTGTCTTACATACATGGGTGTTGGAGTGCCTAATGTCTCATAGAAAATATGGCTTGCAATGTCCAAGTTATAATGATGATTACCAAGTTGTATCTGTGAAGTGCTAATGTAGTTGGATGCCTGTAATGAGGAGCTGGTACTGATCATAGTCATGTTATTGTTTGAATAATAATCCACTAGAATTCTTTCAGGCCTTTGGAACAACTCTCCTAGATAGGAACCATGGTCCAACACTTCCTGATCAAGCTTGATTTTCCGACGATTCAAGTGAGATGTAGCTAGTTCTGAACTTGAATTGGATTCAATAATTGTTGAGCCAAATTTTTCCTCGAACATCTGAGAGATTATTCTGGGGCCGAAGTTCGAGCAAGAGGCATGCATATTAATATTCATTACATTCTGAGCTTGTTGTGGCCCATAGATATTTAGGATTGTAATGGCCCCTGACATAGCATACTTCTATAGGTGGTCACTTTCTTGTTTTTCTATAGCAGGTAGATGGGTTTGATGACCCTTCCATTTGTTTAGTTGTACTTTCTTCTTCAACTTTGTGTTCCAATGATTTTTGATATCATTATCTGTTCTCCCTGGCAATTGGGTAGCAATGATAAACCACCTAAAGAATGCATGCCAAAATTCTCAGGTTAGCTGTTATGTTTGAATAAAAAAACCAGTAAAGGACTTTGCAAATGAATGAGAAGCTGTCTATTTTGTTAAACCTGGTTGATTGCATTTTACCTGCTACCAATACTAGCATAGAGGCTATAGATCATGTTATCTTCTTCTTCTGAGAACCCTCCATGCCTTATATTTGGTCTTAAGTATTTTAACCATCTAAGTCTGCAACTCTTTCCACACCTTCTCAAACTTGTATTGAAAGCTAAAATTAGCACAAATAAAAATCATATTTTGACTGTGAAGTGACACAAATGCACAAGAAGATAATAGTCCTAAATTTACTTTCCTATTTTTTTGACACTATAACCAAGGCCATGAATTCTGATAACCTCAAGCTAGATTGTAAACACAATAACTCGGTCTAATATATTTTTCAAACTGTTTCATTTGAGAAATGGAATGAATTCACAAGAGACCAAATGCCAAACACTAATGGTTAGGTTGGTTCATGTTGGTTTAGGTAACTTGGCTAGCTCAAATTCCGGGTGCTCTATGTTTATAAGAATCCATAGTATTAATTTATGGTATTCAAGTGGTTATAAGGAAAAAAGATTCCAGCTAAAATTGTCCACATAACCAGAAATAATATCTTTAGACACCGCTGCTTTTCATATTTCAGGATACTAACACTAATATCTTTATCTATACGAAACTAACTGAAATGTAGTATCTATATGAAACTCACTCTAAAAATGTCAAGTATTCCCTTTAACAAGAAAATCAAGCATAGATCTTGTACAGAATATCTAAAAACCTGAACCTTGCAATAACTATTAAATTAGATATAACTGTAATTCTAATGACATCATAGAAAACCTAAAAATATAAACACACTAATAGTTCTGAGTCCATATATGTATAGTACTGATATGCAACAATCATCTTATATCTATAAGCGGGCAAGGCGTTTTCTTCTAAGAAGCTAAATGTGTGTTAATGGAGATTCTAGTTCTATACATTCAAAAGTTTACATTGAAGAAGTGGTCAAAGAAATTAGTAACGGTGAATGAGGAGAGTGCCCAATCTATCTTGAATGAGTTGATGATGAAGTCATGGCTTGTTGTGTACATCATATGTGTCATCAGTGCCTATTAGCAAGTTGGTGTAGCTCTTTGGGTAGTAGTTGTATTGCTTGTGCTAATTCTAGTTAATTTTCTTTGTATGGCTAGATTAATTTCTTTGTAGATTATTGTTTATTATTAGTTTTTTGTGCAATTCAAGCTACAAGGGTCTCACACTGAGTTAACTCTATTGAGTTATCTTCTTATTAAGTTAAAAATAAGGGCTTGCGTGATTATATATTTTACAAGGATTATGACATTATGTGTTGAACATTTTTTTAAAAATCAATGTCTATTATACAATTTCAAGGATTGCCATAACTCTTCACATAATTCTTTAAAGAGTGCCACCTCAATGGAAGAGCACCTGCCATGCAGGAGGTTGGTGGTTCGATTCCACTATACCCTAATATAAATTATTCAAAGATGTTGTAGATTTTTTTAATTAAAAAAATTTATATTGATTTATTTTAATGGTGAGATATTTTTCTGGATTCATTGTTTTATATTGTCTCTAGAAAAAGACAATAGATAGGATTAAGGACATTGTCTCCATGAAGACAGTATGTCTTTAATTCCAACTATTGTCTTTATAGAGAGAAATTTTAAGACAATAATTTGAGACAATTTACCCAAAAATTGTCTTAAAACCTCCCTTTGTGTTGTAGTGCTACTATTGTCTCTAGAGAGACAAAAATGACACTGTATTTGGAGAGACAAAAGTATTTGTGTTATGTATTGTCTTTATAGAGACAATATTTTAAAACAATTTAATTTGAGACACGACAATATTTAAGACAATACACAAGTTTTCTTTTGTCTTAAGTTAAAACAATTTACCCAAAAATTATCTTAAATATTGTCTTAAAAACCGATGCTTGTATATATTTTAATGATGAGCTTACCCATAGACTGCTTCACAGCGAAGTATCGTTATCTGAAAAGGATTGTAACTGCTGTAGTGCGCACGGGTATGACCTCTACACCTATACCTCGTTTCCGATATCTGTGAAAATTGCGGTAACCAAAGTTCCATTCAGTAGCATTTTCACTTCAAAAGTAGATTAGATGTTAACCATGTTATTAGAAGAATTGATTAAAATAGTCTGATACTATTGTGATTTGCATTTTATTCTAGGCGGCACATTATGACTTCTTTTTACAGTGTGAAGAGACGATATCAAATTATTTCCTCATGTTTAGTGTAAAACACGAGGGTACAGTCTTTAGAAATATTATTCGATGTCATATTTTTTTATTAGTACATCAAACTGGCTTTACTAAGACCGTTACTCACTTACGCTATAGAAATGAGTTTGCGTTACACTATTCAAAGGGCTTCTTTGGGATCTGCTGCACAGAGTTTCGAACCCCTCGGGGTTTCTAGCTGTAAGAACAATTCCATCTCTTCTAGCTTTCGCTTTTCCTTTTTCGACTTCTACCCTAAACATCCCAATTACCGAATAGGAATTGGGGACAGATAAATTGCAGAAGTAAAAAGGTTTGTGTTATTTTCCCTTATCTGCTTATGGTATCTTCAATGATTTCTCAGACTTGTAGGATAGCGTTAACGTCCACATGCCCAGCATAACTTACCCTCTAAAAACGGAAGAGAATCTGAGTCCATCATTGATATTCCTTAACTCTAGAATTGAGTATATGTTTCAGCGCATCACACCCAGTGCTTATTGAGTACATCCAGTGTACGATCTAGATTTATAGTACATATGAATAAGAGAGGAAGTGATGGATGTCTCGCTCCAGAAATTTGGTGTTTGCTGGATCTTAGGAAGGATTATAACTATAAGTGAGGCAAGAATTCCAATAATAAATAACTAACCTTGCACAAGTAGCAACATGTTACTGTGCCAAATATTCGAGAATTATAGCCCTACAAGATTGTCGTTCAGATCGAAAGCCCCTTCCATTTGGTAACATCCAATTGCTCATATGAAATTAGAACTCAATATCTTGGACAACTTAATCATTAAATAATATCAAACCGAAAGCGTCATCTGAAAACGAAAGACAAATGACTGTCCCTGTTAGGTTTCATTGAATATTCAGCTTTAGGAACCATAGAATTTCATGAAATACTGAATAGCTCTCTCTCCGAGAGACTTTCACATGTTAGCATTCCTTCTTACATGGACATATGCATATAAGGAAGGATTAATATTTCGTCATCTTGAACCTGAAAGCATTAAAACAATCTTACCTGCATTCAAACTTACGGCAGTATGAGAAGACAAAGTTATGTTAATCATTCTCAGCCTCAAAATATAAAAGATTGTTGTTCTTCTTTCTTTTGAATCTTTTTTTGAAAAGGAAAAAAACAGTATCCTTTCATTATAAAACAAAGGTATTGAAGTGTCCTGAAATTGAAGATTTTACATGTCTTGCAATTGAAATCCAATTAGCGAGGGACTATATAAATCACGTTCCAAAAAGTGCAAAGCAGTAGTTCTTGGAATCTGCGGCCGCATACGAAACTTCTTAGCGGAACATGGCAGAAAGTTGAGCCTTCTAATAACGTAGGGATGTCTTGTTTATATAGCTTTCTTACTTTCTAAGAAAAAAATGCACTTTATGTGAAAAAGCACTCACAGTCACTAGAGCATAATGGATTTGAGGCTAATGATAGGTCCATTGTCTATAAGCTCATAGTGAATTTGTCTAGGCTTAATAGAGTATCCTCTCTTGGAGAGCAAGTCTCCAAAGGGGATTTGTTCTTGGTAGATGTGGCAAGACTCAATGTAAGAGAAATAGGCCTTCAATATGTTAATTTCTTTAGTCCAATGTCATTGGCCCAATCAATTGTGATCTTTGAGTCTGTAGCTACCAAAATTTCCTCCACAATAAGTATTTTAGCCCATTTCAATATCCACCATAGCACCCACACCTTTGCTCTAGTGTTGGTACTTAACACCACCTCCCCCTCCCCCTTGCCCCACCTCCCCTCTCCTCCCCAACATTAATAATAGACCATGTTAATGTTTCATAGAGCTACATTGTTCTTTGCTTTAATAGCTGCATTTCTTCAATAATATGTTAAATTCACCCCAAAACATTATATCATTATATAGATCTATATTATTAACCGTCACCATGAGCAACTGTATAGAAGGAACAATATCATCATCATCATCTAAGCAGCGGAATACAAAGGAACAAAGGAAGAAAAGCATGCACACATAGAGACACCACATTGGTCCTATACAAGGGCAACACAAACTATGGGGGAAACCCTTGCAAACAATTCTTCTTAGATCATCATCAAATGATTGAGAAAACAAACTCAATGATCCATAGATCCATATCTTCATCATGTAGAAAACTACTAGCATATCCACAATAAAACCATAAACATACTTCTGCTCAATGAGCCTCAATATAAGAATTGAAATATAGTTACATTGGGTGTAACATACTATGAACACTGCTAATAGTGAGTGATAACTATAGACACATCTTGAAAACGGAAATTTATAAAGCACACATACATATTTGTAGATATATAATGGTACGAAACCCCCCGATACAAATGATCAATGAAACTCATTGAAAACAAATGCCGAGTGATAGATCTCAATCCACGAAATTGTCAAAGTTTTTTGCAATCATCTGCATGAGAAATACTAATTGGATCAAGCTCACATCTTCCGAGAAACTCTTAGTCTTGACCTCAAGACATTGTGCCAGTGGCTAAAGCTTCCCTCACCACTATCTAGGCTCACGCTACTCACGAATGAGGTCATGATCAACTCAATCTAGACCAGGAACCGTAGTCATGACCTCAACACACTTAGCCTGCTGCTATGGCTATTTAGCCGCTATCTTGCCACGCTATGCCTGTGGCTCTTGCCCGAATTTTGCAGTTTTGTGACTGTGGCTATGGCCCAGAAGCCCAAGTTGAGAGCAACCCTCTCGCATGTGATCCCAAACCTTGTGAAATCTCCTATCATTTAATGTGTGCAAGCCAAGACAAAATAGATGAACTAAGAAAATGGATGCAAATTGAAGATCGCTTGAGAAAGTGTGTGAGAATGAGTTTTAGGTCACCTATATTTATAGTTTTTGTGTGGGTCCACTTGGAGTTAAGGCCGACTTGGCTAAATTCCACATGTGGTTATGCTCACCCATTGCATTTCACTTTAATTGATAAAATAATTCATAATTTAACGTATGCTTAATCGATTGGGGCGATCTATAGGTTGATTTTGGCTCTCTTGAAAAGAGAAATCTAATGAAATTATAATCTCGATCATTGAAGCTGTCAACTGTGGAATTTGGCCACAAGTGCGTAATTTTAATAAACCATTGATGGGCTTATGGAAATAATGGCTCAAGAACTCGAAAATCCATTTGTTGAGGTGCAATTGAAATAGCCTACTATGTTGTGTGTCTCGATATCCTTGTCATGCCTAAAACATTGGATGCGAGCTTGACAAGAGGGGAAAATTTCAAGGAGAGAAGCCATAATTTTCGAGTAACTGTGTCTAAAATTTGGGATTTTATTCTTGAATATGATGTCGTTCTTGCAAAGCGAGATCCCTAGAAGATGTATAGTAGTAAGGCCTTGGGTTATGGATTGTGCGTAGTTTTGTTGACAAGGAAAGTGAAAATTATCACCTACCCACCATGCGGGTGATCTTGAGAGCATAATCGACCTCATCCCATATTAAAATTGCAGTAGGGAAAGTCAGAAATATGTTGGGTCTCCTCGTGTGCTAATTTGTGGAGTGAAACGTGTGATATTCCATGAAATCCTTTCTTTTTGAAATTCTCCCATGTGAGTATTTTGTTGTGTATGATGAGTGAAGTAAACCACTTCACTTTCATTGGGATGTTCCAATTACACATTTTGGCTAGCTATTCATTGTGAGATTCATACTTATCTTATATGTATATGTACTTGTAAGTGTGTTTGGCTAAAATTTCCCCACCAAGGTAGAGACCATCCCATGTCACTCTGTCAACCTCCTTACACAAAGTTGTTCTAGCATGTAGAAGGAGATATTTGTAAGCTTTCCCTTCGTCCCTATACTCCGAAGGAAGTTCCATGATGTCTGCATGTGTCCAGCTAGGATAGGGATATATGGTTTTTTTCACGCAACCAATATCAACTAGTCTATGTAGTCCACATTCATGAAGGGATTTCATTAAAGGTAGGGAGAGGATATGGTCCCCATCCATCCACATAATCATATCAAGTCCTATGTGAATATAGTCTCCATGCATTTCCAACCTTCTAACATTCCCTCATAACCAAAGATTCATTTTCATCAAAATGTGGCAAAAAAATGATGTGTTCTTCTTGACTCGAGCACTAGCTAGGATCTAGTCTTATAGGGTATCCATATTGAGGGAATTTTTACAGATTAGTTTTTTCCATATATCAGGGGATTGAGGTATCTCCATAGGTTTTTGATGAACAAAACAAGGTTGAATATCTTGATGTGTTTGATGCCCCAATCATCATCTTATATAGGCCTACATATTGTCTCAACTTTGAATAACTTGATCTTCTTGTTGTGTTTATCCCTTGCCCACAAAAAGACACGGAGTCAATCCTCATAATGAATGACAAAAGAATGTGAAATAAGGGCATCCAATATACCATTAACCATTGTAAGAAAATGTTTATCATTATCATTCTTTTGACCTGATAGACAATTGACTCTTCTAATTTTTCAATGATATTGATCCCTAAAACGAAAGAGATCCATCACTGTCCAATTCATATCTCTTAATTCCTAATTTACTAACATTAGAGTTATTTATGCTTCTAGAACTGTTGTTATCATAGCAACCTTTCCATCAAGTTATCTTGATTACGTTGATCATCGCCTTGCTTTGACTATGACTTAAGGAAATGTGGTTGTTTAAACTTATCTCAATTTAATATAGTTAAAACCACTTGTATGGATGATTTTTAAGCTAGATACATTGGGATAAGCTATAACTACACATTTAAAGGTGATATTAATTACATTTAATCATTATAAGCATCGTTTGTCAATTATATATTTTTTAAGTTCGCTTTCTTTTTGGTCTGTTTTTATTGATTAATTAAAAATTTTAAGTTATTGTAATATTATTTTATGCTTATTGATACAATATGAATTAATATTGTAATGTTCCAAGTGTTAAATCAAATTTTAATATTTTTTATAATAATTATTTATTAAGTTTTGTGATTATTTGTAATATATAAACAATGAATTTGTTGTTGTTTTTAGGTAAATAGCTTTAGTATTACAAAAATTACATTTATTTCAACTTTAAATGTCAATAGAATCCATCCTATGTCAAGAAAAACTATTAACCTCATGCACACTCTTCAAAAGTATTTTTTCTGTGAGGGTGAGGCTTTGCCTTCATATGCATGACATATATATTACCTAGAGGAACGGGACTAGGGGCTAAGAACGAAACCAAAGTGAAACGTCAATCCCTCACATTTATGGCACACAATGTTGAGTTCAAGGTGAATGGATTTCCCTCGTGACATGCAGAGATTGACGGTGATGGATCATCAACCAACGAACTACGAGGATCCAAAAGCGAGACCTCCATTCTTTTATATTCTATAGTGGGGTAAGACCCTCCAAAATACTCATTCAATGATATCAATGAAAGTTGTTGGATTGGCACAGTGGAGCCACAAAACGTAACAACGAACACGATAGGTCCCTCCTTCACCGTGTCCATTATCACTTCCCACCCTACAAAATCTCGATTGACTGAGATCAATGAGACTCCTTAGATTGGTGTATTGGAATCGCACAATGTAAAAATGAACAGTAGACCCCCTCCTTTCCTTGCCAATTATAACGTGATCCACTACATGCCATTAATTTAGCGAGGTGAACTATCATATCATATGACTAGACTTTTCCTTGAAACGAGGAGTGTGGGACCTCCCTTCATTCCCCTTGCTAACTATCATTTGGTCGGATCCACGAGTTGCAGCTCTTAGAGCATCACCGCATGAAAGTGAGAGATCGAATTTGGGAAGGACGAGTGATGGAAGGTGATGTCCTTCACTAGCGGGTTCTCCTTGATTCCTTTGTTGGTGAGAAAGTATGCTAGCGAGTTCGTTTTGTGTATGACGTTTGAAAAGAATATAACCTTTCGCAAATCTAGTATTTGAAGTAGATGTTGAGCTTGGTTTTCTAATCTCCATGCTAGAGAGTGTTTAGCTAGCTGTGTGCCTATCTTTAATTTTTTGGAAATATAGATTACTAATAAATATCGTCCTTCTACTATGATAGTGATATGGTGTCAGTTCGAACCTATGATGATTACCTCTATTGGAGCATCAAATTCTATGACATTGTTGGTGTTGTGCGGATCATAGCCTGAGTAAATATTGATGAGGGAACCATTGTTTTCCGTTAGAACACCCCTAATCCTTGCTTCTCATGGGTTCTCCATTAAGGCTCCATCAAAATTGAGTTTTAAATGTTGGGAAAGTGAGGGGGACTAGAAATCAGGGATGTGATTTACATGATGAGGATAATTGGGTGCTGGGTGGAGAGGAGAATTTAGAGAATTTCCACTAGCGGAAGGTGGATTCCTCGTGCAGAAGAATGGGGAGTTCCTTCGCATCCCAAGTGGATGCAAATACAGTTTCCTCTAGATTTTTATGAAACGTGATCTATATGTTGTGATATTATCCCTCCTAAATAGAAAAATTACATTGGTTTTGCTCTTTGCAGATTTCCCAAACAACAAGTTTGGGAATTAAGTGAAACGTTTTTTGAGGAAGTGGCTTTAGAATGGATCTTTTCTCCAAGTTTTTGGAGAGGTAACAACATATTTAGCATTAAGGACACATTTTTTGAGGCCAAAGGAAACTTTTTTCCATATATTAGAGCCAAGGAACAAGAGCCCAATAGGCGGCCAATTGTTTCATATTCGTGCTTGTAAATAACGCACCAGGAGGGTCCCACAAATCCCTTCTTTAGGAGCTCCCCGAAACTAAGGATTATTATTTATATAAGAAGCCAAGGAAAGGTATTGACTTTGGTCCAATGGCGTGTGGAACATAACTCTTTCGAAGGTGGATTGTGGTCGATTAACAAAGCCAATCTCACTAGAAGGTAATCCTCTATGACTAAAAAGGAACCTAATTATTTGTATCAGCACCTCGGGATGTCTGGGGGATTTCTTCCTTTCTTATGAGATTTCTATTGAGTGTGGTGCAGAAGAGAAGTGAATTTTCTGGTTGAGGTTCATCTTGCAAAGTGCCGGGATGGATCCATTGTCTGTGTGTCTTGTGTCATCCTATTTCCAATAATGATTGACATAAATGTGACCTTCATGTTAATCCTTAGCTTTGATGGATGGGAGTTGAAGGGATGATTCTAGGCTAGTAAGTTGTTGTGAGGAGTCTTCCAAAAACCGAGTTGATTTCCATTAGTGATCTCTCAAAATTTATGGTCTCTTACGATCTATTTGTTGGAGATGGATAGGTTCCATATTAAAGGGGCTTGTTGTGCGAGTGATGGGAATGAATTTCTGCTTACTAAGGTTCCAAGCGTATTTTTTGTGCCAATGATGAGCCCATGGTTTTGTGTTGTGTGTGAGCCATTTTAACCAAATGTTGGCTCCCATTAAATTGTTGGATAAATTAGGATTGTGAAGTTCTAGGCCCCCTTGAAACTGTCTCAGCTAAAGTGTGTCCCATTTGACTAAGGACCATTTTTTATTGGGGCCATCGTAGCTTTAGAGGAAAGCTATTTTTAGAAATTTTATTTTTGAGGACCCACTTAGGGTCAACCAACACATAGAATAAGTATACAGGTAAGGATTGGAGAATATATTTAAAAAGGACAATTCTACTAGAAATGTTGAGGGTGTATAAGGTCCAACTATCTAGGCATTCAAGAAGCTTGTCAAGGATGTCTTGAAAGGTGGAAGACTTGATGGAGGAGTCAATGGGGGGATCACCTATTTATTTAGAAGGGATCAAGGCAACAAAAAGGCAAGAGTTAGGGTAATGTTTCGACGAGTGATGGGGGAGTGTTGAAGAACAATATGATGGATTTCTCTTTGTTAATGAGAATGTATGGGTCTTTAGAGTAGTTTTATAGAATAACTTTAATCAATCAATATTGTTTGATATACATTTTATTCATGAGAATGTAGTTATCCACAAATTTTTGGTGAGTAACGGGAGGGTTTTCCTAAAGAGAGAGACCTCTAAGGAGGTCAAGTTTGCATACCAATTTTTGGCATCAACCTAGAGATTTCACCATTAGAATGAAGAGAAAGGGAGAGAGTGGATCACCTTATCTAATTCCTTGATAAGGAGATAAGGAAGAAGAGGGGGAGTCATTGACCAAAACTTAGAAGAAGGTTGAAGAGATAAGAGAAGAGATCCAAGAAATCCAATTCTCATAGAATCCAAATTCACTAAGGATGTTTTCAATGTAGGTTCAATTTAACCTATCCAAGGCTTTGGAAAAGTGAAGTTTGAGAAACATACTAAGTTTCTTTAATACTTTTAAAAGGTGGAATTCCTATAAAAAAGAATGATCCAATCCAGGATAATATTCCCTTCAACATAGATTGCTTTATCTTGTGATATAAGGATGGAGAAAATGGGTTTTAGTCTACTAGAAATGACTTTGGTAAGAATTTTGTGGATTAAATTAAAATGACTATGGGGAAAAATTTAGCTATGGAGGTTGCATTATATTCCTTTAGAATTAGATTTGAGAAGGTGCCCTTGAGGGCTAAAAGAACACTCATGCTAATGCAGGATTCCTCCATGATGTCTATGGCCTCTTGATTCAGGAACTATCGACACTCCTTAAAGAAGGAGATTGTGAACCCATTCAGATCAGAGGGAATTTTACTTCATTATTTTATGAAGGGCTTCATGGAATTCTCCTTTCATGATGGGTGAAATAAGAGTTATGTTATGGGCTTTTGTGATGAGTCAATGGATGTTGGGTGTAATATTATTGATGTCTTATTTTCAGTAGGGTTGAGGATCATTGAGGAAGTATGAATAGAAATACACAATTTTTTCCTTTATCTACTCCCATGTTTGATGTGAGAGCCATCCTACTTCTTGAGAGAGGTGATTCTACTATTGGATTGACGCTTTATGGTTGAGCAGTGAAAGAATGACATATTTCACTTGCATTCGTTAAGCCAACTTATTCCAGAATTTTTCTTCCAATATATGCGTTCTTATCTATATATTTATTCTAACTTTGCATGTAGATCCAATTCATTTTCTATGGAGACATATGTACTACCATTATATATTATGTCCTGCTAGAGATCGATCATTTCTCTTTCGAGTCTAAGTTTTTTCGTGGAAGATATTACCAAACTCATCCATGTTCCATTTCTTGAGATGTAGTATGATTTTTTTATTTTTTTTTGGAAGATGTAAATCATGGATCCCTCTATTTTCTCATTTTTTTTCCACTAGTCTTCTATTTTACTAATAATAGGCACATCCCTTGGACAATTTTTTAAGAAATGAATGGTTTTTTAGCAGATCGTCCCAGATTTTTCCAAGCAAGGAAAATTTATCAATGATTTGATCCTATAGTAGGTATGATCTCAGTAGTGACATCTTTTGCATTTTTTATAATGTGCTTTGAAGCTAGAAAAAGATCAAGCCGAAAATAAATTTGAGATTTTCCTCTTCATTTATTGTTCCATTTGAAGAGGCCATTGGTGGTTGGTAGATCTACTAGATATTTCCCTCTATGAAGAATTTCAATTCTTCCAATTTTGGGTCCAGAAGTTACATACCTATATTTTATTGTTATAGTTAAGTGATCTTATTGAATTTTCCAGCTCTAAACCATTTTCCTGTCTCTAGTTTTGATTGAAGAGAGGATATATATCACAACATGGAGATATTTTTGGTTGGAGATTAGGGTCCATAAAAATTAGAGAGGGATACATGCATGTTAGTTCTTACGAAGCAAAAATACCCTGTAATGACATTGGAATGGATATATAAATCAATTATGGTGACTTTCCAAGGGTTTCATGCAATTCGTATCCCATTTCAGGATTTTTCAACATGTATCACGATCATCTAAGCATTTCACCATATGTGTTTGATGATATTGTCGAATGCACTGATACATAATTTTGTCTCTTTGATGAACAAGGCAGGTGGAGCATCATGTTGGTTCTCCATTTGAGGATGCGATGTTTGGAGGGGTTGTTCAAACCCCTAATATTCTAGGAGTTTATATTCATGAGAAAACAGGTGTATAGGAGGTGAATATATTTCAGATTCACTTGCACTATCTAGAGTCCACTAAACTTATTCCTAATGATTCTAGTCTTCTAAGATCCATTTTGTGACCGGGTTTCTTAGAATATTTTGCTTAATTTTTTTCATATTTTGAGATGGAACCCTAAACCCCTAGTCGACAAGCTACCTTGGCTATTTTTTATATCCTTTATTAGTAGGGGAATTTTCCTTTTCGCGATATCCTTGAGGTCATTCCTCTTACATGCATCATCCAAGAATAGCATAAGTCCATGATATATGCATATGTTGACCTATAGACATATTTATTATGTGTTGAGGAGATCTCCAGCCCCTATATGGCTAGGACACCTAGAGATACAATGGTGGTCAATGCTAGACCTTGCTGAGGATTGGCTTTCCCTAGCCATTTATTGGCTAGGAAATTGGTTTCTTAGGTTTTCGAAGAAGAGGTTGAGGCTAGTTCTTTTGGAATTTCCTAAAGATCCGAGACCATTCATTAGGGGAATTTTGAGGTCTAAAATGGGCCTCCTAAGGAAATAATAAAATAATAGCTAAACCAATAAAATAATATTTATGAATTTGCAATTCACTTTTTGCACCAAAATCCATGTAACAATAGTTAAATTCAATTCAAAAGTTGTACCAAAATAAAATTAATAAAAAAATTGTATTGATGTGACTATAAATAAGAATGAGCTTTTCAAGAAAAAGTCATTATCATTGAACAACTACAACATTTGTCCTTTATACTTAAATAACTTGAAATAAAATATGAATATAAATTTATAAATTCTTAATTATAATATATGTTATTAATTCAAATTTATATTATTTAAATTGTATAATAACATGTAATTAATATACTATAATACAATATAATATAATATAATAAATGTATAGGGATATGCATTGTTTATTTCAAGAAATATTAAATGAAAATAATATATTTTTATTCAAAAAGTGTGAAATGACGTTTATTATGAGTACTTTACTTTGAATTTAAAAGTACTTAGAGCACTAGCATGGTTAACCATGAGTTTTTATCCACCATTGAGAATGTGACAAGTAAGTACCTTTAACTCAAACAATGCCACCTCAACCATTAGGGATGATGTCATCCCCTAAAATGTGATTGGTTCTCATAAAGTGAATTTTGATTGTACATTTTCCTTAGGAGGCCTATTTTAGACCTCAAAATCTCGCTAATTTCAATGCTATTACCATTGGATTGCTTTTTGGGTGCACTGGATCCATTTTTATTCTTCCGATGCTGCCTTTTGGAGGATATATTGGTGAATCCATTATCATCCTTGGCCACATCCTCCTGATCATAGTACTTGGGGACATTGAGTGGGAAGTTGTGTACGAGATGGTCATTTTCATGGCATTTGTGACATCTAAAGGGGGCATGTTTATAGTCATGAATTGGATTCAATCAAAGTCCTTTGAATTTAGGCCTATTGATTCTAACGAGTGTTTGATATGTTTATATAGACACAAATTCTGGCGTACGAAGTGTGTCATCCTTGTTGGGTATCCTCCAAGAAATGAGAGATTTTTCCTAACTTGTTGCCAATTATTTCTAGGGTTTGAGGGTGCCAATACCCTTATGGGAGAGAGTACATGAAGATCCATATTAGTCCCCATGAGATGTCCTATTTGTCGGGTTTGAATCTTCCCATCCATTGACCCATGTAGAGGCCAAGAAACTTGAATAATTAGGGACACCTACCATGACAACATAGAGATATTCAAACTAAGAAAATATCATAATGAAGAAAAATTTAGAGCCAAGTTGGATGTTGTATTGGGCTTTCAACATCCACCTAAGTGCAATCCACTACAAAAGGGAATTATAGGTTGGAAAGATAGTAGTTACCTTTCTGATTAGGGAATGCCTTCTCAAGTTCTCTATTCTGCCATTTAGTTGGGACAAGGAAATATGCAATTTTACGATATCTATAGATTTTCAAATGCATTTGTTTGGGGTAGATAAATTATCTACTCTTGGTAATCCTTAGAGGGAGGTGTCAGGCCTATTGGTATTCATGGTCTCACTTGATTTGAACTTGAGAGGGATTGAGGATGAATGGAAACTTTATTAAGTAGAGGGGTTGGAGGGGTTAGAGGCCCCTCCTCCCATTTTGGCCATTGAATATGAATCAGAATGGGGATTCATCAGCGTCATATCGGATGGCCAAGGAAAAAGTAAGAATAAGTCGTAGATGTACATCCAGGAAAAACAAGTTGCAAAGAAAATATTTTCATCATTCCACGAAAAGAGTATGATGGAAATATTTCTAAAACTATATTAAGTATGCTAATATTATTGTTCAACAAATGTCATCAACGTCTTTTAGTGTAGATACTTTTACTATTAAGCTATGTTAGAGAGACAATGGTTATACGTATCTAAATGCTTATTTCATAATACATGTTACAATGTGAGATTAGAAACATATAGAATTTATAAAATAGTCCTTGTTACAAAGGATAATAACACATGGTTAGAAATCCATAAATGGTATTTTTTTTAATAAATTCAATTAAAATAATAGAAAGGTTATTACTAATTTTGAGATAAATAGTATTTTTTTTTGTGTGGTTACTAGGAAAAGCATTAAATTCTTACCATTGACCAATTAAAGTAAAATTCAAGGGTGCATGTTTAAAAATCAAAGAGAGATAGAGAAACCCAATTGTGATATTTATTAAATGATATATCAATTTATAATTTACCTTCAATGTATCATGACCGTTGAAAAATTATATTTTATTTTCATAATATTTTTTCATAACATAGGCTAATGATATGGATCAAATGAATTATGCATGGGTTGGTTTTATGTTGATTGTGAAAATAAATTATTGTTGGCTCGAGGGGTCCAGACCTAGGTTCAGATGTTAAGGTTTGCAAACAAACCCCTATACTACTAGCCCTTTCGGTAGTGGCCTGCTTGCGCAGGCCAAAGCCTCACCCAAAGTAGTATGGGAGGGTGTTAGAACCAGGTTTCCGCACCCTGGGAGAGAGCAGGTATGTCAAGTAGAGTTGCGTTCAACTTGAAAATTATTAGATCACATATTACAGAACCCAGATCTATTAGTTCCTCCACATCCACGTGCGCAATATCATGTATAATCGCAACGAACCACAGATATAGGAAAGCAAGGCAATTTATCACAAATATTCTTGCGTCAAGTCTAATAAATGAATTCAGATCAACGTTTAATGCAGCATAAACACATAGCACAGTTACTTGCAAGCTCAATATAGAATTATGCATACCATGATAGATCTAGATCGTAGTATAAACACATAACACAAGTATTTTCACAACTTAATTCAATGACACAAAGCGTACATAAAAAGATATCATAGATCCAATAGATTCAGAGATTCCAATAGCCTTCCGCATTTATTAACCCTTCAGTTCCTTTTACAACACCCAAAAACCCAACCTACACACACAACAGGACTAAGGATCCCCGCGCACATAGCCAAAAGGAGTCCTTTCCACAAAAACCCAAACATATCTACTAATTCAGAATTCACACCAATATTAATCCAAATATGTCTTACAACTCAAAAAGATTCAACTAATTATACTATTTTAGCCTACGCATCCAATGGTCCGCAAACCATGGTTTGCGGACTCTTGGTCTACCGTTGACCCATTTACAATGCATTATGGGCTTTGACACACCCTAACACCCCTACGCTATACTAAATATAATAAAAAATATACAAAATGGACCAGTTTCGCAGCTCTTGTAGGAGAACCTGTTCCAACTGTCCCCCAACACAATCTTGTGACTCATCCCAAGTAACTGTGGTGGTGGGGTCTCCACCTGCGCATGTAGTCCATTGAAAGCTGCGACCAACGGGGCAACACTTCTTGACTCTGAGCAGCACTACTCTACGCAATATCTACAAGATTTTATGAGGTTGGTCCCTCTTTCATAGCCATAACACTCTCTAGTGTCTAGTTTAGTCACTTGAAAACACCATCAACATCCTGTGAGAGTTAGAAGGAAGCATCAGTCCAAGGCTTTAAGCATTCTCCGATAACATGCTTCTTTTGGTGGAGTCCCTCAATCTCATCTTGGAGGGTGTTGCTAGTCTTCAATTGCGCCAAACACTATGTATGGACCAAGATAGGTAATGTAGTCTCCATCTTCTCAAAAGCTTCCTCCTTCTATTGCAAGTCCTGATTGATTTTCTGGAGGACTGGATCGCACTGGATCTTGGTCCAAAGCTTCATGGCATCCTCGAGTAACCAGGTTCCCTGATAAATCTGTCTTGTAATGGTGTTGGTAGCCTTAGTCACTAGGGCAGTGCGCTGGGCTCGTACCTCTGGGGGTGTTTTGGGCTATAGTTTTCCTTGTAAGTCAGATATTTTCCACTCCAACTAAGTCTTAATGACCTACATTTCCATCCTGGAAGCCTTGAATGCTGCAACCAATCCTTCCACTTTAGCCCAGGGAGTGGCTGTGGCTGGGATTTCTTCCATAACTTCAGTGTAGAGCTAATGGACCAGAGTTTTGAGCTCTGCCTGTTGTGCGACAGCAAAGAGTACCTCTATATTTTGCTGTGCGATGGTCTGTTCAGCCATACCAAGTTGGTGGTGTATTTGCTAGTCCCGGTGGCAAATCTTCTAAAACATTATAGTGTGGAGACCCTGTAATGTTGCGTGGGGTAACTTGGCAAGATTCAGCTGCATCCTTGCACCTGCTTGAAGCTGGATCTCTTGGTTCGGCGTACTGACCACAAGGGCAACGCTAGGTAAGGGATAGAGGCAGCTTTCTTCCGTGGCTAGTGTTGTACTGCTAGATGCCAAGGGAATTCCCCCCTGAACCATGCTGGTCTGAATGGTGTCTGTCTTTAGCTGCATTGTTCGCAACTCTTCCTGGATAACACTGATCACAACCTTCTGCTACTCCTCTAACATGGCCCATTTTTCTTTTGTGGCTAGTGTAACAGCATCTGCGATTTGTTCAAGATCTCCATCTGTCAATGTAACCGTCTCATCCCATTCCTTCCTCTGGGTGCGCTGCTTCTTTCCCTTGAGAGGCCCACCTATGTGTTTCGTACCTCTGACATTCAGTTCCTCTGTGCCTAGCTGCAACTCAACCTGGGGCTCAGCTCTGGTGTTCTTCGTGGTGGCCGGTGGTGGCTATGTGTCCTTTTTCACGGCTGCGCTGGAATATTTCCGTGTGCTTCTAGTCTCCTTGGTGGTAACAGGTGGGGGTACCTACATTGTGCTAGTACCAGCGGTGCCCCTTGCACTGGTATTGAAGCCTATCTTCCAAGCGGGAGGCCATAGCATAATCATATTGTCGATTTCCTCGTCTGCTACCATATAAGGGAGTGATTGCAGGTTTTATCCTTGTTGTTGTGGATCTAAATGTTGTTCATGGTAACTTGGAATGTTGCGATACTCTTGTACTTTTCATATCCAATGGGGGACAACTGAGGTCAAGAATTCATGGCTACGACCACACTACTCTGAAAGAGGACCCAAAAGACTTGGTTATCTTCTATGCATTGTACGTCCTTGGAATCCCAAAGATGGGTATACTAGGCCCCTTCGCACATATCTGGAGGGAACTCGAGGACGAATGACTCCGCAGGGGTTTTCCAAGTGACCAAGGCTATAAGAAATAGTAGCCAGGCATAGCAGAAGGCTTTACCCTGCTCCTATGATTCGCAGATGTTGGCTAAGAACTCGTCGCATAATTATTGGGCCCAAGTGACACAGACCCTCTTCGCACATTCACTAGCTAACCGAATGACATAGGCAAGTGTAGTTGTGACTTGACACTTTCAAAATAGCTTGCAGGCTAGTAATATGGTACCCATCTGCATAGCCAAGTCAGTGATGGATTTTATGACAAAGTCCTGTGTATTCCTTTCCACATGGTAGGTCTTACACACATACTCAGCGATGTCCCCTTCATATTTCTTGCCTACACGCTCTAGAGGGTGTGGCCTGTTCATGGGAAGTCCTGTGATTCTAGGAACCAAGGCAGCATCTATGGGGAACCTATCCGAAATCCACAGGCAGCAATTGTGTACTAGGGCGAGCAGTTTTCGGGCCAGTCGATCCATGACGTTGTAATGGCCAAAGTGAGAAATATGCAATAAGTTCAAGAGCCTGGATTCGGCCAATCTGCTTACCCAACACTGAGAAACTACTGTGACCCCATTGTCCACATAAATTGTGTCGAAGTACAATGCCAAGGTCATCTCAGGGAAGGCTTCATAATTTTCCAAGTCGTGATCATTGAATTTAATTTCATGGAGCTTCTCGCAGGGGTCGCTCAAGATAGGGAATTCTCCCAGGGTTAGCGACATCTGTAGGCAGGTAACCAGGGAATCAAGGTTCTTTTGTGTGTGCATTGAGGGCCTATGCGGGCGGATGAAGGGAGGTAACTAGTTGATCAGATTGGTAGGCAGAGCTTCCTATTGCGCAGCCTGAGCCTGAGGTGTTGCTCGTGGGGACTTCGTATGCCTCGAGGATGTCCTAGGCTTCCCTGAAGCCCACTTCCCAACTTTGGGGTGCTTCCCTAAGCCCTGTGCCTTCACTTTTCCCTTCCTCATGACCAATGTTGAGGGAACTTCTTCATCCTCAGACCCGATCTCCATTAATTCCTCAACTTCTGGGGCATTAGGGGTAGAGGGCTCAGCTGGGTTGGTGGCTGTCATCCTGGCGCGGAAAAGGAATCCCGATTCTAGGTGGCTACTATCAGTAGGGGGAGGTTGATCTAACATGAGAGGTAAAGTGTAGACTCGAAAAATATTATAGCTCAGACTCGTGCGAGATGAAGAGGACAGGTGCAAGTTATCAAAGTGAGACAGAACCATTGTTTAAGCTATCCAACCCTTGTTATAGTGCCTGCGGGCATCCAACGGTAGGGTAAAATTGACTTGGAGCTTACCATCATGTACATGGTAAAAAATCCACAAAATCTGCCCCATTGAATTCCAGCGACCCGCTCCTTTTAACAGTAACTTTTGATTTTTACCAGATGTTACTGTGCCAACGACTAGTTTTCTTAACTCCTGTGCCCTTGGCGGTCCTGCTATGCCTGGTTCAAAAACCTACGCTTCTTGCACATCTTCCCCCAACACAGGCTTAAGCCCTGAGTACTTCAAACCCAAAGATATATTTTCTTGGTTTGTGTCATCACAATAGAACTGGGCTTCCTTCATGAGCAATTATTTCAAAGGTGCTATGATTACTGCATATTTTCAAACAAAATTTCTGCAATAACTTATGTGGCCGAGAAGTGAGGGCAGCCACCGATTTTTTTTGGGAGCTGGTGGAGATATAATATTCATATCCCCAATTTTTGCCAACATGGGGTGCGTCTCAATGCTATCCATTCACATCCCGAGTGGTTTGGGACACGTGTGCACCATGTTCAATTCTGAGCCAAGACCCTCTCATGAATAATTCTTATCTTCCTATGGGGCTAGGCTGCAATATTTGACCATGCTTGGTGTCTGCGGCTCGCAATTGGGTATTTCAAGTGCGACACACATGTGTGATTCACCCCATGCTATAGTGTCAATGTTCCGCGGAGCTACTTCAAGTGCCTCTATCCCACCTATTATCCCAAATATTCCTAGAGATTCATCCCTCAAAGCCTCCCAATGGCAAGTACGTTGATGGAGCTCGGCATCTAAGTACCATGCAGTGGGAAGTGGTCCTAGGGCATGAATAGGTATATGAACCCACTCCTCGGCAGTTCTACTGCACTGTTGTTTTACCCATTCGAATAGATACTCTCATGGATCTTCTAATCCAAGGAATGTTCTGATTCGTACATTGGTTGGGGCCTCAAATTGTAGGATCATCATATTCCAACCTTATTCCCAATCCTAGAATGCCTCCTCATGTGTTACCCACCATTGCATAGGTGATCCATGCATGGCCACCTCACAGGCCCATAGCCGTCGTCCTTGGGGAACCTCAGCTTCGAATGCCCATAAAAAGACCCTAAAATTAGTAGAACCATCGAAATAAGGTAGATCTCTTACCTCTGAGGAGATGCAGTGGAAGTTCTTTGTGATCCAAAGACATCTCAGCGTAGAGACATCATGTAACCGGTTTTGCCAATTCTCCATTTTCCCATCAAAGTTGGAGAAACATTCGCTGTCCTTTTCCCAGTAGAGTACCCCCCCCCCCCCTGCTGTGGGGTTGATCCAATCTTCATCTTGCATAGTGAACTTATAGATGTGATCCACATCCTATTTTTCACGCATTGGTTCGGTGTATTCCTCGCCCTCTGCCAGATATAATGGTACTATTACCCTTGTACCATTATTCTCAAATACCATGCTTATCCTATTTAGGTTAATGATGCCTCCCATATCAATGGCCCAATCTAAGCCTAGGAGTGCAGGGTATGGGTCCGCATCTTTGACAATCTAAATTACTTCAAAGTCAGCCCGGACCTTAACACCTGTGATATCCACCACAATCTTCGATAATCTTCCCAATGGAATGATCTTCTCTTGATTAGCCATATGCAGCTGGATAGTGCACCATTCCAAATTAGGTTCCCCCATTCATTGCCAAGTTTGTTTTGGTAATAAATTCGCATCTGACCATAGGTCCAAAATAACCTAATCCATCTCGTAATCACTGATCTGTGCAGTCAACCGCATCTCCCTGCCAATGTGTTTCTTATACCTATAGAGTTTATGTACATCCTTGAATTTTGGAGGGAGGATAGGTCGTGTTGCACCGCTATCTATCAATACCTAAAGATTTTCCACAACCCTTGGGTTGCACTGTAACTCCATGCATTCTTGTAAAAAAGGTTTGACCTCCTCATCTACCTTGAGGTCCTCAGGCGGCTGCAAAGTAGATGCATCTGCCTCGGCAAAGTCCTTGCGACCTACGATAAATGTTTCTTTCTCCTTTTTTAGATCCAACCCTTCCTATTTGCTAATTATTCGCTAGATCAGAGGCTTGGTTGCAGTCTTCTCCCCAGGCCCCCCGATGGCCATCGCACTACGTGTTACGACATTCACGCCTGGATATTTGTCTCATAGTTCCGCCTTAACCCTCTGCACATTTTGCATAAGTGTTGGCTGCTTTTCCTGCATCTTTGCTATCAAGACTAGAAAATCTTCAATCACATGGTCCAACTGCCTGCAATACCGGCATGTCTGTCTTGTATGGTTTGGATAGTCCCTGGAAAAATGCCCTACCTCTCCACAGTTATAACAGATAATTTTCCCTCGTCCCTGGCCTACGCGTCCACCTCTTCCGACTACCCTACCCCTTGCTCGGGAACCCCCTGCACTCAAGAGGGATCTGGGTGAAGATGGATCTGATTGCACCCTATAGAGATTCTCCTGATCGATCATCAAATCATACGTTCGATAGTTCTATTCATCATTTCCTACCGACCTGTACAACCTGCACCATTGCTGTTTTACTTCTCGGACGTACGCAGCAAGGCGGGGACAGTGGTTTGTGTCGTGCAACCTTGCAACGCGACAATCATCGCACCATAGTGCTGGCCCACTTGGTCCTACCTTTTCCCTAGGGCGCAGTGAACTAGGTCCCCCAGCCTACATGTAGTCTGTTAACAGCGGGCAGTTATCCTTAGTGTGACCATTCGTCCTGCAACGTATGCACCATCTTTCCAAGCTAGCCTTTGTGCCTCACTCCTTTTGCAGGTTCTGGATTTCCATGTGCATCGCCTCCAGTTGTCCTTGGATCTGCTGGACGACTAGTAGGGTATCATCTCTATGCACAAATTCTAACTTCATAGCGACCTCCAGGTCTTTTTCTAGAGATTCAAAATTTTGGTGACCCATAAGTATGCACAGGTGAGGTAGCAACATAGCAATGAGCCACTCCATGTGCTGTCTGTCATCGTACTGAAATCCTCCTTCTGTGATCACCTTCTTCAGCCATTGATCTCCCTTCCATACTGATTCCGAAGGCGCTTGCTTGAAATCCTTTAGATCGACCACTATTTGAGAATAGGACTTAGGCTTCTTGAACTATTGTTTTAAGGCATTCTTCATCTCTTCGATGGTTGAGTTTGCATGTTGTCCAATGTATCCCATGTACCAATCCAATGCTCTTCCTTTGAAGGCAAGGGATAGATGTGCCCTCTTCACCCTGTCACTAGCTACGTTTTGTGAAATCCATACCGATTCAAGAACAAACCAAAACTGATCCATGTCCTCATCTCCCACACCCTTAAAGGTAGGAAATTTCATGTGCACAGCCATGTCGTCTTCTGGTGGTGGAGGTGTAGGTCAATTCTTACGCCCACGCTAGTTTGAAAGTGGTGTGGCTGGAGGACTCTGCACAACTACTTCTCTTCCCAGGCTGTAGAAAGATCTACCTCCTTCTAGGTTGGTTCGATAATATTTTCCGCCTTGCATCGTACTTCCGTCCAGATCACCGGTCATTCACTCAGTGTGGCTATAGAGAATAATTTTTTCGCACAATAATATCTTAATCAGCCATGGTAAAGTCTTCAGAAACTTACCCCTAAATCCTTCGAAGAATCTTCGCTCTGCTTCGGAGTAGGACACGAATTGCTCAATGGAAAATTCCATCATGAATCCTCCTAACACGTTGTCCACCCAGTGATCTACGGTGCGAGTGATGGTGTTATCAACCTTCTCTAACTACTGGATCAATTTTGGGGTCAATCGCATGACCCGCTCGTCCTTTCAACACTTCTGAAATTCGACCAACCTTGCAAGCCACTCCTAGAGCTAGATCGCAATAGTTACAAAGAAGATCTCGTAGATCTCTATGAAAATATACCTATTTTTCCACTCTTTGGTGGTCAACCTCTTACTGTTGTTTTATTTCACTACGAATTCCTGAACTTGCCATTCGAACCATTCATCAACTTCTTTTCTTTAAGGTTTATAGTACGACCATGGCATTAATCGATCCCTTTCTCAAAATGCTCCCGGTCCCGACAACGGAACCATTTGTTGGCTCGAGGGGTCTAGACCCAAGTTCAGATGTTAAGGTTTTCCAACAAACCCCTATACTACTTGCCCTTTTGGTAGTGGCCCACTTGCGCAGGCTCATGTCTCACCTCAAGTAGTATGGGAGGGTGCTAGAACCAAGTTTTCGCACCCGGGGAGAGGGCTGGTAAGTCAGGAAAAGTTGCGTTCGACTTGAAAATTATCAGATCACATATTATAGAACTTAGATCTATCAGCTCCTCCACATCCATGTGCGCAATATCATTTATAATCGCAACGAACCATAGATATAGGAAAATAAGGCAATTATCGCAGCTATTCTTGCATCAAGTCTAATAAATGGATTCAGATCAATGGTCAATGCAGCATAAACACATAGCACAGTTACTTGTGGAGCTCAATATAGAATTATGCATACCATAATAGATCTAGATCAAAGTATAAACATGAAACACAAGTATTTGCGCAACTTAAATCAATGACATAGAGCATACATAAATAGTTATCACATATCCAATAGATTTAGAGATTTCAACAGCCTTCCACATTCATTAATCCTCCAGTTCCTTTTACAACACATAGTAGTAGGGTCTGCACATAGCAGGACTAAGGATCTCCGTGCACACAGCCAGCAAGAGTCCTTTTTCCAAAAACCCAAACAAATCCACTAATTCACAATTCGCACCAATCTTAATCCAAATCTGTCTTACAACTCAAAAAGGTTCTACTACTTATACTATTTTAGCCTACACATCCAATGGTCCACAAACCATGGCTTGTGGACTCATGGTCTACCCTTGACCCATTTACAATGCATTAGGGGCTTTGACCCACCCCAAAACCCCTGCGGTAGACTAAATATAATAAAAAAATATACAAAATGGACCAGTTTTGCAGCTCTTGTAGGAGACCTTGTTCCAACACTTATGAAAGTTATATAATTTTAAAATTAAATATTAGAAACACATATCAATCACAATGATTGGATATCAAGTAGCCATATATTTAACTCATATTCAAATTTTGGTTATGATTTAATATCATGCATTATATTCATGTACATTAAATTAATTATAATTTTTTCATATATGTTTAGTGGAAAAACTAAATATTTATTAAAAAAAATTATGCTACTTTATGCACATCTATATTTAATACCAAATAAATAACTATGTAAAACAATAATGCAACATAGAAAGAAAAGAACTTATTTATTCTACAATATTAAGATAATTAGTAAGTCTAAGCTAGATTAAATGATTAAATAAGATAATTTTATTGAAACAATTTAGCTAACAAAAATCCCCGATCGAGGTGTGTGATGTCAAGAGCCACTTGGTAGGAAGGAGGTGACCTCACTGACCAGACAACGATTCAGGCATGAGAAGTCATTTGGCATGCATATCATCGGTACACAACAGTCATGGAAATGAAGGCACATTTAGTATCTTAGGTTGGCTTGTCAGAAGTGTGTTGGGACAAGCGAAATCACAAATGCTTAAGGGGGAAGCAGGGGAAAATGCATGAGACAATTCATAACAAGAGGCGTGGCGAATTCAAACCAAGCTCCGATGTAGACTTTCTTCAGAGGATTCCAATCTGGGTTCAGGGGTATGTAACTATTCTTTACTCCAACCTTATGTTTCCTGTAATTAATTATCAGATGTGATAGAATAGAGAAGAATTTGAAAAATGGGGAATGCATTTGTTTGTCATCAGTCGAATGGCTACGAATTCTAATTTATTACTGCAAAAACCATCTATTCAACCTTGTTTTCTAGACACATGTAGCGTAAAGGAGGTATATTTCATAACCATCATCCATTTTATGAATGCATTCAAGTTTTCTTCTAAGGGGCAATTGCAATTGGTTTTAAATTATCTGAAATTTTGGATGCATGGAGTTGATTATAGGTTTATCGGTTAAGTGACCTTGACAGAGGTTTTAGGAAAGTTTTCTCATTCATATTTCCACCTGGGTTTGCATAATATTTGACGACCTATGGGTCAATTGGGATATCTTTAGTTTGTTCGAAATTTTTAGGCAGGGGATAAAGAAAGCCTTGTCTGTTCAAAAATTCTGAGTTTGCAAATATATAGGAGTTTCTGTGAATATCTTGTTAACTTGCTAAGGTCACAAACAGATAGTATTCATAGCGAAAGAAGTCACTGCCATTGGAATTCTGCCTATATCTATTGTTAGAGTCTGAGTATTTATTTCCGGCCACCTAGATGTCTTAATATTTTAGTGAATTACTATTCCCTCAGTCGACATCGCTATTATACCAGTCATGCTGCGAAGTGTATGCCAGTGGAAGATTTCATCCTGCAATTCCATAGTTTAGCTTTAATATCTCTGTGATTCTTTCATACAGGAATTTTCATAGAATACACAGGTTTTAATCACAAAAATAAAAACAAAACAATGGTGAAGAGGCAAAGAATAAGATTAATGTCAGTACTTAGGATAAAGGTAAGCAGAATATGGTTACGCCTAAAGCTGAGACTAGTAAAAGAGGCAAAAAGATGAAGCAAGAGACATTACAGAATATCTCACAAGCATATTTGCTTGGGAACCAATCTCAGATAAAAAATAGAATCCAGGGATGGGAAAGAGAGAGTCACAGCAATGAAGAGGATAATGAGGCAGAAGATGAAATAATGGATTTCATTACTAATCCTGGAAATACACGAGGACGTCTATCTCTATTCAATCAAACCATGCATAGGTATTGGATAATGAAGTGTGTCTTTGCTAAAGCATTACAAAGTCTTCGCCCAAGGAAAGGGAATGAGATCTCGTCAGTCACTACACTTTTTTCAAGATATTACGATACAACTCCAATAAATCAATGTGTCACAATACTAGATGTCAGCTCATATAGACCGCGTTCAGAAGCAGCTTCAGCAGATACAGCAAGTGGACATGCCTGGCTCCACTGCTAAGGACCTTGCACCAATAGTTTCTTCAGATGGATAGTAACCCAACTTATGTTTAATGATTTTTTTAGATAGTTTTTATGTTGTTAGTTATCTTTTAGTTTATGATGGAAATAGTAAACTGGCCATAGCGGCAAGTAGAAGAAGGAAACAATTTCAATTTTGGATGGCTTTTAATGTGTTAAGGTGGCCAACAGCCCTAGTTTCCCATGGGCAGGTTGAGGCCTTTAAATCTGTATATGATGTCATATTCTTTTTATGATATAAAATAGTAAGGAACTACCAAATTTAACAAAAAAAAAAAATTAGCTAACAAAAAAGTAGAACATTTTGATATAACATCATAACATGTGTGATAGAAAAGGAATTTCATGCATTGATTTGGCATAATTTTAGGCATATTCCCGGTGGGATTTAAGGATTTTGAAAATTCCTAAAATCTACTTCCAACAAGTGAGTTTGGAAATATTCATATAACTATTTTCTATAACTTTCCATAGTGTGAAAAAAAGAGGGACTTAAGGAGACATAGAAAAGTTCCTGAAGTAAAAAAATTGTAACATGATTTGTAAAATTGGATATGTTACATGTTGAATACTTTTTTTATTGAGAAGAGGCCAAAAAAACCAAATTTTGGGAGAAATAGAAGTAGCAAGTACACATGGTGAAGGAAGAATTATCATGTAGACTCAATGAAAGAGGAAGTAGCTAATAGATGTGGTGAGGCCATAAGTAGAAAGAAGACTTGGTGGAGTAGTTTGGTTCTTAAGAATTCCTTGCAGTATAAAGTATTGGTGTCCCCTATAGGTTGTGTGTATAATATTGCATCAAATGGGTTTGTTTTCTCCTAATGGCTTGTGCCTATACTAATTGCAGCCAAGGATATTAGTGTCTATTACAGGTTTGGACCTACAAATATTACAACAAAGCGTATTGGTGTCTGAAATGGGTTAGTGCCTACAAATATTATATGATATGGGGTTATTTTCTACTATATATTAGTGCAAGTGTTGGGACAAAAAATTGGAATTCTCTTCATATGTATTTTCCCTAGTTTTTTCCTACCATTTTGACCCTCAAAATCCATATATTGTCACATCGTTGGTCATTATTATAAAAATTAAATTTCCTTTACTTGCCACATTTGTTATTCAGTTTTGCTTGTAATTTAATACAAAATATAACTCATTTAGGCTATTTTATTAATGAATTAACACACGATTGTTTAAGGCAGTATGGCTTGTTAATATGTTATTACAATAGGATATATTCCTAGATTTTCTTTTCTAAAGATAGAATGAAGGCTATTTTGGTGTTGTTGCTACAACATCAAGGCCTATTTTGGATACCTTGTTCTTCCACAATTAGAAACAAAGATCAACATGGAAAAACACATAGTCAAATTTAGTTTTAACATTAAAGAGAGACACTCATGGACAACGTAGAAAACTTAGTTGGAACAATTGATATTTTCAAATGATAATCCATGATAAACAATTTGTTACGAGACAATTTTATTTAATCTCGACTTGGATCACATGAGAATTGAGAGATTCTCATGATGATGCTACTTTTCAAGAAAGAATGTAATCTGAAACTATAAGAGGGTATGTTAGGTCCCTATATTACTATTGTATTCCGTTATTGTTGTTAGTGTAGCCCCCTTATTTCTATTTTTGTACCCCGATAGCCCCCATATTGTTATTATTGTGCCCCATAAAAGAAAATATTATTGCTATTATGCCCTTAGATTATTATTTTTAGGTTGGATAGGATTATACTATAACCCATGGACTCCTATATATAGAAAAGAGGTTTTGTCATTTGTGTTGTCCAAGAATTGTTCATTTATGTAATGTAAAGGAGGTTTCCTCGTCGAAGTGGCTGATTTATAAGGCGTTGATATCTCTTTTCTTCTATTTTGGGAGGTGGTTTCATAAAATTTCATATCAGAGCTTTGGATTCTATGGTTTCATTGCGTCAAACAGGTCATCGTCAAATTTTCGCTATAATTTTTTTTCTACGAAGGTTTAGAAGCTGAAAAGAAAAACCCATTTGTGACAAAATCCTGAGGAAATTTGTGTCAAAATTTTAGATCTTGGTTTAAAATGTTTTCAGAGATATGATATGTGGAAGTTAGGGTTTTTATAGGCTCCCGAATTTCATCTCAAAGAGGTGACCTTGGTAAAATCATCATAACTATCTCTATGAGCATCAGATTATAATTCTATAAAAAGGGGACGAAATTAAACATACTGTAGTTTCCTGTGTATCAATTTCAAAGCCGAAGGAGAAAATAGTGACACATGGAATGAAATACACATTTTCTCTACCGAACGAGTCAATAATTAGGTCTGTTGTATCTCAAGAAACAATCCCTTGGCTATGGTAAGGAATCAATGCTTAAGACATTTTACAAATGTATGTCACAATTACAATATCAAATGGCCTATGTTTAACACCTTTGGAATTTAATTACTTAATACCCTCAATAATATGATATAATGAAAACCTTCACAATTCCATAAACTACTCTTATTTGAATGAAATGAAAAGGAGAACTATAAGGGTAACTCAAAATGATATGCTAAGAAATAGAATCTATCACTTTTAAGTTTCAGAGAAAATCATGGAGAGAGAGGAAAGTCGAAATAATATGGTGTAAACACAGAATCTATAACTTTAAAGTTTCGAAAGGAGTTTGTGAAAAGAGAAGAGATGAATTGAATGAGCACAAATTAATGTTATTTAAATCTTACTCACATATGTAATTAAGAAACCGACTGCTACATTACTTCACTTCATTCAAAAAGAATAAACAAAGAGTGAAACTAGAAAGACATATCAACATCAACAGGTGTAGGAAAACTGATCTTATTTCATTAATTTCTCAGAAAATTCAATACCAATTTAACAAATCCAAAGGCCTAAAACTCAAAATCCCTTTTCTTTATTTCTATCCTCTTAAATACATCAAAGTAGTTCATAACCGTTGAACTTCTTGAAACTACTCGACTAGCTAAACTGTTAAGATTACCTATTCAATCATACAGAGAAAACAACTTAAAACTAGAAATATTGTTCGTTTTGTTGAACCTGATGTTGCTGATGTGTCCTCCTGAAGTGCTAAGGTGTCATTTCTGGTTATGATCCAGTAGATGCACAATTCTGTAACGACGCCTCAGTGCCCGACTTGACCCAACTGTTGTGCTTCCAACAGTGCCATTATATGTTGTTCTTCTTGACTCCACCTATGAATTTGTGCTTCAAACATTGTCATCATGTCACCTGTTACCCGAATATGTCTCTTCTGCACGTTCTTGTTGTGTTTAGTAGTTTCTTATCCTTGGCTCTGCGTCAGGTCACTTACCCGAGTCTCTCTTCCATGTTTAGCCCTCAACATACATATGCACACAATTAACACCAATTTCCTTTAAAACAGATCACACATAAATCAAACTACTTACATATATGCATAACAATGGTTTTAGGGTCCCACAATATGGTGACCAATCATAGTGCATCGCATATTGGTGAACTTAACATATAACTTAAATGGTCAACAATACAAACACTGGGCCGAAGTTGCGACTTAATCTACATCGTAGATCTTTGCCAGATCTAATGGCTTCGATGTACCATCTCACACTACCATCTCTCGTCATTTTCGCATCACAGCCAAAATACTTTACCTTGCGAAGCCTTAATGCTAAACTCTAAACCTAACGATGTGCGATATGCCCTGAATCATTGTGCCAACACGTGGCTCCTCCCTTTATCACATCGCAAGTTGTTATTTTTTTTAAGTTGCGAAGTACTTAACACATAAAGTAAATAATCACCAATGTGAAATTGCGATATGCCGCCACATGGCCCTTCTCCTGATCACATTGCAAGTTTCAATTATTAGTGCATCGCAAGTTATTTTTTTTAACTTGTGAAGTCCTCAACACATAAAATAAATAATTTCCAATGTGAAATTGCGTGATGCTGACATGTGGCCCTTATCCTCATCGCATCGCAAGATATATTGTTAATCTTGTGATTTCTTATCATATAAATGTAAAACCCGCCGATATGAGATATGTGATTTAACCTCCACTGTTGATCTATGCCCAGATCCAATAGTCCTCACTGCTCCTTTACTGACCTGCGCCTTGATCCCACCATCTATTTTTCCCTTTGCGCCTCCTCCAAAACTCTTAAGCTTTGAAGGGAAATGTGCCATTCCCCCGCCTTTGGGAAATTAGTTTGTTTGCTCCATGGTGTAACCCTCCTGATCTTATCTGGTGTTCTTCCTTGTTAGTCCCCCTTGAGCTTGCGAATGAGCCTGACTCGACCCTGTCCGGTGTGCAAAGTTCTGAACATACGCTTGAACTGTTCTGCACATGAATGAGCCCGACTTAACGCACCTTCACATCTCATCATGTAAAGTTAATGTACCAACATATAAATCAAAATTCTTCTACGACACACAAATTTTTACATTTTGTATCATATATTCTTTTTTGGTGTTTTGAAAAATATTTCAAAGGTAAATGCAAATGAGACACAACATCTGGCTCCACTTCGGGATAGTGCTTTTTTCCACAAAAGTGCTAAGAACCGTAGATTAGTGCCTCATACATTGGGAATGGAGTCAAATACTACTGGGGACATATGAAAAATGAGAAATCTGGTATTTAGAATGGTCTAATGCTAACCTTTAATGCTGGAAATAATGCTTCAAATACTTCTCGTTCATAGGCATTTGTAGTGAATCTCCATCTAGATCTTCCAAATTGAATGTGTTATTGGACCCTGCCTTAGAGATTTTGTATTGACCATACTAGAAAGTGTCAAATTTACCATGTTTCCCCTTTTATTCTCGTCAGGTGTCCCATCTCAGTACCAAATCTCCTGGTTGAAAGATAACTTCTTTTTCTTTTCTATCAAATATAGACTTCATCTTTTGTTGATAAGTAATCAAGTTGTTGATAATATTGGACCCTTTGCCTTAGAGATTACTATTATTGACCATACTAGAAAGTGTCAAATTTACGATTTTCCCTTTTCTACTCGTCGAGGGTGTCCCAACTGGAAGTCTCGAATCTCCTGGTTGAAAGATAACTTCTTTTTCTTTTCTATCAAATATAGACTTCATCTTTTGTTGATTTGTAGTGAATCTCCATCTAGATCTTCCAAATTGAATGTGTTATTGGACCCTGCCTTAGAGATTTTGTATTGACCATACTAGAAAGTGTCAAATTTACCATGTTTCCCCTTTTATTCTCGTCAGGTGTCCCATCTCAGTACCAAATCTCCTGGTTGAAAGATAACTTCTTTTTCTTTTCTATCAAATATAGACTTCATCTTTTGTTGATAAGTAATCAATTTATCCATGAATTTGTTTCTATTTTCACATGATTAAATTAATTTGTTCAATCTTCTTACAAGAGTATAAGGTTCTTCCTGAGCTTCTTGAAGGAAGTAAATCACTAGTTTGGCCAGCTGAGTAGGATATAGTGCTTCAGTTCCATAAACTAGTTCATAGGGAGACTTCCCAGTAGATCTCCTGGTAGTGACTTGAACTGCCCAGAGGGAAAACTTCAACTTCATATCCCAATCCTTCTAATTCTCATTGATTTTCTTCTTCAAGATTTTGAGCAATGTCTTATTTGAGGACTATGCCAATCTGTTCCCTTGGGGATGATATGCTGTGGAATGAGATAAAATTACATTATATTTTTTACATAAATTAATGAAATGAGAAAAGTTAAATGCCTGAGCATTAGCAGTCACAATTTTGACTAGACATTTGAATCTGCTGAAAATGTTTTCCTCTAGAAACTTCATCACTACTTGGTCATTTGCCTTCTTAGCAGGTATTATTTCAACCCATTTTGTAAAGTAACCAGAGGAAGTCAGAATCCACTTGAACTATCCACTTGATGGTGGATTGATCTCTCCAATAAAATCCAATCCCCATTTCCTGAAAGGTTCTTCGATAAAGACTGTGATGAGAGGAAATGGAGAAGGTTTTGTCTTTTCACCAAACAAATGACACTTTTGACAACTTATGACTAGTCTATAAACATTTGCAAATAGGGTTGGCAAATAAAAATCTGAGTTGAGAGTTTTATGAGCAGTGACCTTCCAGATACAATGTCCTCCACATAGACATTCATGATATTGTTTGGTGACTTCAATAGATTCTCCTTCGGTCAAACATTACAGAAAAATACCAGGAGGATATTTCCAGTATAACTCTGCTTCTACGATAACATATGCCTAAGACTTGAGCTTGAGATCTCTCTATTTTGTTCTATTTAGTCAAGTTTGACAGGAAGAGAAACACGAGTAATGCAAAATATATTTATAACAATTAGAGCACAAAAATTTGTATTGAATACCTCTTTTGGACTTGTTTTGACCTTCTTGATTAACAAATCCATCCACCGGTGCCAACAGAATGATTCTCAAGCCTTGGAAATTTGTCTCTGTCAACAACTTCAATAAACCCTGTCCCTTGACCAACTTGGTGGGTTTTATGTCCAAATCATACTCTTGGATTTTTGCTATCTACTTCCCCCTTTTTCCTTTAAAATCACCTTGCACCAGCAGGTATTTCACAGAAGAATTAGGAAGATAAGAAGTTATTTTGGAATGTAACTCATATGTCCTGAAGGATTTCAGTGCTTTGACCAAATAATATAATTGTTTCTCCATAATATTGTATTTTAGCTCAGCATCTCTGAGAACTTTACTGAAAAGTGCAACTGGTTGCTCCTTACTATCTTCATTTCTCTACAACAACAAAACAACAATAGTAGTGGGCGATGCAAATGAGAATACCTGAAAATCCTTTTGATAGTCTGAACTAATCAGAACTGGAGCTTCCTGCAGTGCTTCCTTTATTCTAGAAAATGCTTCTCTTTCTCCCTTATCCCATTTCACTTATGCATTTTTCTTCAACATATTTATTATACTTCTCACAACCTCAGCATAATTGGGCACAAATCTCCTTAGAATGTTTATTTTTCCCAGGAATCTCTAGATATCTTTCTTTCTTCTAGGTAAAGGAAACATTTGAATGGATTCCAACCTTGCTGGGTCAATCTTTACTCCTTGTTTAGAAATTATGTGACCCAATAATTTGCATTATGCTAAAAAAAATAAAGGTTCCTTGGGAATTAATGACAGACCAAACTTTCTGCACTTCTGGAATTTTTTTTGCAAATGCTCCAAGTTTTCATCATCTGACCCTGAGAAAATAGTTACGTCATCCAGATATATAACTAGAAATCACCAATGAAGGCTATATCCATGGCCCTCTAAAATGTTTCACCTGTGTTCGTAAGGCCAAATGACATCCTTTTATACATGAAGGTGCCCTAGGGAATCATGAAAGAAGTCTTCTTTTGTTTTTCTTTTTCTATTGCTACCTGATTATTCCTAGAAAATCCATCAACCATAGACAACCTATGAGCTCCTGTCACCTTCTGTAAGACATAATCCATTTTCAGCAAAGGATAATTATCTTTTAGAGATGCTTAGTTAAATTTCTTGATGTCTACACACAGTCTTATCTCTCCATTCTTCTTTCTTACAGGGACCATATGAGAAAACTATTTTGAATATTTGAGAGGGACTATAATTTTCGGTTGCAACAATTTCTTCACCTCTTTTTTGATTGGATCCAACAAAAATGGATTGATCTGCCTGAGCTTCTGTCTTTGTGGTTTGAGTCCTTCCTTCAATGGAATATTATGCTGAATTATGATTTTTCCATATGTTTTCAAGTCTTCATATGACCAGGCAAACACATCCATATATTTCTTAAACAGATCAATGTTTCTTTCTTTGTAGTTTTTGGGAACACCTTTGAACAATTTCACTATTTTGGGTTCCTACTGAGTTCCCAAATTACAATTTTCCATCTCTTCTTCTTGATGTGTTTTCTTTGAATCAATGGAAACATCATTAGCATCAAATAATATTTGAAGGCAAACCAACCCTTTAGTGAGTACATTATCTTTCAATTAGATAATTTTTTCTTCACTTATTGACTACTTAAGGTTTCTTACTTCTGCTTTCTACTCTATTTGTTTTTCCTCTTGGTCTACTTAAGAATCTTTAAAGTTTCCATTCATTATCAAGAACAGATTTATCTATTCATCATCCTTAAATGCCTTCCAATTTTCACATTGTTAGGGATAGAAGGTGTATGTCTAATTTCAATTTCATACCTTAGCCTTGGATTTATTGGAGGTTTGAAGGTGTTGGTTGAAACTTCTAATGAATCTACCAATATTTTCTCCTCCCTTGGAATAAATTGAAGATTGAATGCTTCAAAATATTTTTCTATCAAATCCCAAACTCCATTCCTATGTTATCTTAACCTCGGATCCGTGGTTTGAAAATGATTTTTAATCTACTTTATTATCGATTTAGAGTCACCAAAAATTGAAATACATTGAACTCCCATCTGTTTAGCAACTCGAAGGCTTGAGATCAAGGCCTCATACTTAGCCACGTTGCTTGTTGAATCAAATTCTAGTTTAAAATAGAAAGGCATGAGGTTACCTTCTGGTGATATCAAAAAGAACCCAGTGCCCACGCCTTCCTTGGAGTATGCACCATCAAAGTATCACTTCCAAATCTTCCTTCAGTGCAACTCGTTATTTACAATAGCTGAAGAGAGTTGCTTCCCTGTGTCTTCAGCAAATTTTTCATCTTCATGCAGCATGAAACAAGAAATATCTTATGTTTCTTGACTATAAATGGGAGAATTTCCTGCATCTTTCTTGGAGGTGTTCTTCACAAACCTTGTTTCTTTGTACAATCTCCTTTCTTCATTGTTAAAAACCAGAATGATAGCTTAAGTGAAATTTAATTTTAGAACACCTCCCAAATTTTCTCCCCAAGATATTGACAGGAGCATTCCAAACGTGGAAGGATGTCAGCAACCACTACATCCATGACTATACTCTTTGTCGGGGTTTGTGCCAACGAAACTACCACGTCTTTAATTAACCCAAAACAATTCAGCCTTTTGGAATCAAATGAATACATATCCCTATAAGGTTTGGTAATCTACATGTTTAGTTCCTTCATAATAGATAGTGGCATGAGGTTATGGGATGCTCCTGAGTCCAACATGCAGTTATGTACAGTAAAATCATGAAGAAACAGAGAAATATAGAAGGGTGCAATAGAAGGATCTACTTCTTCTACATGAGGACCAAAGGTGACCACCGATTTTTCTTCTTGTAAGTTCACTGTGTCACTTATATCTTCCATCTGTGTGAGATTAAAAAATTTTGAAATTTATTTATTGTAAGCTGGTATTTTAGCTAAATCTAGAAGAGGTTCCTAATTTTTAACCTTCTCCAACTCTTTTGTGAAACTGAAAGCATGAGTTTGCTTAACGTTCTTTTTTAGGTTCTTCTTCACACTTTCTTTAATTTTCCACTTGTTTAGGTACATGAACGACTCTCTCCAAAATATTAGTGTCAACTTATGTGTTATGGCAAGACTCACCCTGCTGTGCATTTGTTCTATTAAGTGAATTTGTAGGTTGTTTCCCCTTACTGACCTGTTTCACAGGGTACCTTGTAGTGGAGTCACCATTGGAGGAGGAATGGAACCTTTTTGTTCACCTTAATTATCCTAAACTCTAGTGTTAGAAATGTTGTCATTGATGGAAAAATAGATGACAAATACAGCAGCAGAGCCGAAGAAGAAGATATAAGAAGAGGAAAAAGAGATGACAAAGACAGCAACAGAGGCAAAGAAGAAGATAGCGACAGAGGCAAAAGAGATGACAAAGAAGAAGATAGTAGAAGAGGCAAAGGAGATGACATAGACATCAACAGAGGCAAAGGAGAAGACAATAGTAGAGGCAAAGTAGAAGATAGAAAATAGGGCAGCAAGAGAGTTTATTTAGAGTGACAGGGCAGCAGAATGTATCAAGAATTTTATTTACAGTGACAGGGTAGTAGAATGTACCAAGAATACAGAGACAGGGCAGTAGTAAATATCTGGAGAGCTACGAATAGAGTAAGAGTTCAAAGGGGCCATCGATTCTGAAGAGGAGACCAAGGATAGGAAGAGTACTGCAAGTAAATTTCATTGTGTAGATGAAATGAATTGTTTTAGAATTATATAGACATTGTTCGCTTCATCTTCAATAAGAATTTATGTGAGAATTTGTGCATGGTGAAAGCTTTGTGTTAGGGGACATTTTGGGTTTTTGCATGTGACTGATGAAAATGGCTATGTCGAACTCAGAGGAACTAGCGAGGTTTACACTGTAATTGACGCATATGCAATAGTGGACCCTGTCCGTTAAAACATATTAAATCTTTGTATAAATGGCTTGGCATCGAGTTCTATTTCCAGTGTTGAAATTAATAGAGGTGAATTATAATCGATTGAGTTATTAATGCCAGAGGAGGTACCTATATTACAAATACGTATCATGAATGGCACACATTTGAATACATGGGTTGTTCTCAAATTGTCTCCATAGAAATCCGGTGAGAGAGGCTCGAAATTTGGTTGCTTTTGGGTGGAGAACGTAAGTAATGGCGGCACTCGACTGTTGAACATAACTAACCCGACGCTGAACTCTGTTTAGGTCAAAGAGTAATTAATTTTGGAAGCAATTATCCTATTTTAAGAATGAATATACAATAGAGCACATTAATGAAACCACAAAGTTAAATGTGATGAAGCGGAACCATGAATGTAAGCAGAACCCTAATCGTGAACAGTAAAACCAGAGGTAAGAAAACTGGCAGTATCATGCGGTGTCAAAAGTGGTAAGTGGATTTTTCATTTTGAATGCGATCTATGTCTTTAATCATCACGTGTCCCAAGGCAGTTTTGTAAAACAACTTTTTTCACGAAATTCTTATGCGTTAATGTTCGTATCAATAAAAAATGCGAAAATTTTTAAGGATCGTTGGATTAAGGTTTGAGGAGCGATGAGCTCAGGACCATCGGATGCAAGGGGTAGTTTAACTACCGGGGCTCAGTTCATTGCAATATTATAGCGAATTAACACGCAGGCATGTTACTTATCTGATTGCCATCAGATGTGCACCCAATTGGTGTTTGGAATGCGATGTCCTTCTAACCATCGGATGACAAGGTTGACGTTGGATGATAAGGTAGATATTGTGGGCCTGAAACTATATCTTTCCATTTTGGGAGTATATATATATATATATATATGTTGGTATATAATGTATTGATATATATATAAATACTGAATGTTATATATTGAATTTTTGCATGGGCATATTATAATATGTTGCAAAAAGTAATCAGAATATATATATATGTTCAAAGGGTGTTGTGATTTGGAATGAATTAAAGGTGCGAACTTAATAAAAAATTATATATATATGTTCAAAGGGTGCTGTCGTTTGGAATGAATTAAAGGTGTGGAGTTTATCAAACATATGTGGGCCCAACTATATGAGTGCGTGGAAGGGCTTACCCACAGAATTGTGTTGATTGTCCTAAGTCAAAGAAATGCACGTAGAGCTTTGGCTTCTTGGAATATACGAATGGTGGTTCATTGATATAAAACCCAAGGTTTATTAAGAAGTTTTTATAACATTTTATTGGGGTGTGGATATATGTTTTATGAGAATGAAAAGTCATGGATGTACATTTAATGAGCATGAACATTCCTTTTAAATACGAAACCAAATGATATATCTTTGATGGTTGAGGACGTATTATGTAATGAAGGTTGTGAGTTCAGATATATATGATTCTGTTTTGTTAAAAAAAAATAATTTATAATAACGCTGAGAGTTATTTATTTTTTATTAAAAGACAATTGTACATACAACAGTTATACAACTGCAATTAACAGGGAAAATGAAAAAACAAAAAAAAAGGGACAGAGGGTGTTGAAGAAGTTTTTAGAGAAAAAACAGAGAGAGCAGAGTTGGTGAATGAATTTGAAATTTATATTGTAATTGAATGAAAAGCTTTTTGATTTATTTTACATTGTTAGTGATGTAATTGGCAGGTCTCTAAAGAAAAAACGAAATGCCACTGTAAAATTGAAATGAATACATATTTCTGAATAGGCCGATAAAAGAAATGAGAGAGAAAAATTGAAGCAGAGGAAATAAATAAGGCAGACATGAAGAGTGGGGGACAGTGGTAAAGAAGGTACAGAACAGGGTTGATATCCAAGGTAAATCAACAAATGTTTCTCTTATGAAAAGTGAGGGAGTTGGAGCTTCCTTGCAAGTTTTAGCTTGTAGAATTTGAGTTTGGAGCCTCCTGTAGGTTGGTGCCTAAAAAAAATGAGTGGTGAGAGGGAGTTGGAGCTTGCCTTTGCATCACAACAATAATAAGATGTGGTTTTCTCCCTTTATGGGTTTCCATTTATATATGTTGTCTCTATGTGTGATGTTTATATGTTGGTATGGTTATTTAGTTTGATTAATACTTGTTTCTCTCATAATAAGTCTGCTATTACATTATCTTAACACTTCTGCTCATATATTAATTTTGTTCACTTATAAAGTTGACCATAAAGTTAAATTGTAAACAAATTAAATTGAAAGTTTAAAAAGTTCATGAATATGTTAAACTGGTTCAACCCCCCTCCCCGCTCTCAGTTTAACTAAGGTTTCAACAATTGGTATCAGAGCCAAGTTCCTTTTGTAGCAGTTTAACAACTGAAAGGAGATCCTAGGTCCCCAAGATGGCTAGTCAAGAAGGATCCTCAACTAACAAAGCCCCTTTTTTCACTGGTGAAAATTATGGATTCTGTAAAATCAAAATGAGAACATACATAATGTCTTTAGGAATATAAGTTTGGGCTGCTGTGGAATTTGGATATGAACCTAAGGCAAATGTCTCAGAGAAAGAAACCAAACAATATTTTGTGGCTAATGCAAAGGCCATGAATGTAATGTTGAATGGATTTTGTGAGGCAAAATTCATCAAAGTAATGCATAGCAAGACTACCAAATAAATGTGGGAAACTCTAGAAAATATCCATGAAGGAGAAAAAAAGGTGAAGACAGCCAAACTTCAAGTCTATAGAGCCCAGTTTGAAAATTTAAAGATGAATGATGATGAAGACATTGCTAGTTTATTTTTAAGGGTTGCAGAAATTGTAAATAATATGAAAGCTCTAGGAGAAACCATACAAGAATGTTTAATTGTTCAAAAGATCCTAAGATCCTTGCCATCTAGTTTTAATCCCAAGGTTTCTGCCATAGAAGAAATAGCAGATTGCGAAACCTTGACCATGAACCAGCTACTTGGAAAACTAATAGCCTATGAGATGAGACTGCCACAGAGAAAGTCAAATGTAAGGGAGGCAACCTTTAAGAAAGAGAATAAGAAAGAAGAAAAATAGGATATATGCTCCTTCTCTGATGAAGAAGAGGCCAAATTTATCAGAAAATTGGATAAAGGTTCAGGTAAATATAAAGGTAAAATTCCATTTAAATGTTTCAATTGTGGAAGAGTTGGACACTATGCCTCTAAGTGTCCTTATAAGAAAACAAGGAATCAAACTCGGGATTCAAAGAAAACCACACCAAAGAACTGGTAGAAAGGGAAGAGATTCAATAGAAAATATTTCTATTCTCAGCAAGACAACAGTGCATCTAAAGATTCAGCTAAATTCTCAAGTGAAGAAGGAACATCTAAATTTGTATTGATGGCTATAGAAGAGCTGGAATAATTTCTTCTAGAATATGAGGAAGAAGGTGAAGTGGACCTTGAGGGGGAGCTAAGAAGTGCCTTGGAGGAAATTGACAGACTCAAACTGAAGTGCAGAAAACAAAAATACATTCTCCTCAAATATGTAAGAGAAGAAAAAAATTCAGAAGCCCTCATTCAGTTGAAAGTAGAGGTTGAAGAAGCCAAGAAGGTAGAAGAAATTTTATTTAAGTAAATTTAGGATAAAAATCAGGAACAAGAAAAATTGGAAGAAGAAGTAGTATTCTTAAGGAAGAAATTAGAAAATTCCCAGAGGAAAATAAACACTTCTCAAATGACAAGCTCTGGTAAGTTGAATTAAATTATAGATGCTCAAATATCTCCTCTGATAAAAATTGGAATAGGCTATGAAGGAGAATGAAGCAAAGGAAAAGAAAAGGAAAACAGAAATATCATTTTTGTAAAAGTAGATGAGGATATCAAAGCAACTCAGGAGATTTCTAAAGAAGAAGAAATCTGCAATGAAGTAGATAGAAATCAGAAGAAATCACAAATGACAAAGGATGAAATAAATAAGTTGTCAACTAAAAAGGGATCATATACTCTTGAATATGTTGAATTTGGAAGCCATCAAAGGATATTTTTTCCTCCTATGAAAAATGCCACCTGTTATGCCTGCCACAAATTGGGACATATTGCTTCATATTGTCATACAATAATAATAAATACAAACCAACAAAGGATGAAAACAATGAAAATTTTTCCTCAAGTAAACAAATGGAGAAGACACCCTTTCATCAGGTATGTAATTGTTTTTTATGGATATTGTTTTTACTGTAAAGAATTTGGCCATAAAATCATAGAATGCAGAAAATATGGACAAAGAATGATGTTCAAAACCTTAAGGAGGTTTATGAATCATGGAGAGTTTACTCATACTTATAATTCTACTAAAGATATACTCAAATGCCATGTCTGCAATAAAAGTGGAGATATGTCTTCCAAATGTCCTCTTAGAGAATGTGGTTCATCACCTCAGAAAGGTACCAAACAAGAGGATGCTTGCAGTGGAAAAAGAAGGTGAATAAATGTGACTTGGCTCTAATAGCTCAAGATCTAAAAATCCAGTGGTATTTGGACAGTGGCTGCTCAAGACATATGTCTGGAGATAGAAGGAAGTTTATAACCTTTGATGAAAAGAAATCTGGAATTGTTACTTTTGGCAATGATAAAGTAGGAAAAATCAAAGGAAGAGGCTCAGTCAATCTGGATAATGGAAGAGGAAAAGCCCAGGATGTACTAATTGTGGATGGACTGAAAGAAAATCACGAGAGTTAGTCAAATGTGTGATAAAGGCTATGAAGTTATTTTTAGAGCACAAGACTATGTGTTGGCCGGATAAATCGTTCTTGCGGACAAGACCGATCTCCCTAGTATCAGAAGACAATCTAGCAACAAACGAACAACTAAGTTTGTCCTTCTCTAAATATATTCGTTTTACAAATAAATGCTATGAAGGTGTCAATCCTACCTTAGATCCAAATGCTTATTTGTGGTCGTAGTGCTTCTGTCGTATCAATAATCCTTCGTCGCAACAAGAGCTCTTTTGTCGCAAGAAAGTATCATCTTTCGTTGATCTGCAATCACAAACAAGAAAATATCAATAGCACCTGTATAACAAATAATTATAAAACATACCTATCATAGTGATCAAGGAATCTATGAAATAAATGATCAAACGACAGCTTATTGAAATAAACAATCGAATGACAATTTATTGAGAAAAACAGAACTTGATTGTATTAATCTTAAAATATACAGAAGAACCTTACAACCTTAGCCTTGATGTTCGAAAGGCCTTCCCGGGGTCTGAAGCAGGAATCTCCTCTACTTTGATAAGTCTTGCACTCTTCCTCCAGGAGCACAAAGAGGTATGTGATCTTTCGTCTCAAAAGCTCAGCAGAAAGAAGTCTAAATCTTAACAGCACTTCAACTCAAATATTCTACCCATCAAAATATTCTTCAATCCTCCATTAGTTTTCTTAACATCAAAATCTTAACCCTTTGAGGCTACCCAATGCCTCCTTTTATAGAGCAGATGAGGAGGTTAGGATTCCACCTTTAAAGGGATAGAATCCTCCTTCAAAGGGATAGTCTCCTCACATCAAGGGATTAGTTCCTTAAGGTGTGGGATACATGCACCTTACTAAAGCGTACTCATCCCCAAAAAATCTCATCCAGAACCTTCCAGAATTGACCAAAAATCAACTTTTTCACTTTGATTTCGCGCTTTTTTGACTTTACAGGAAGTCCGCGGGCATAACACTGGAAAATTGCGTTCTAGAACGCAGTTCCTCTTCACATTACCTGTGTACCCTAGCTAAGAACGCAGGTAACCCTCATATTAACTGCGTACCCAAGGCTTTTTTGAGTTTTAAGGGTTTTTCCTCTATTTTTAGGGCTTGGAATGAGGAACAAAGGTTGTAAGACTTGCAAAGGAGGCATGTATGAGTGTTTAATGAGCTCATACAGTCAGCAGAATGTCAAGGTGACATTTTTTAGTGTAACACTATGATGTAAGATCAAGCACCACTGGAAAGACCCTGATCAAAGGTGTTCGAATAGAAATCAATGTCTACGTAGTGAAAGAAGAAAATGAAGCATGTCACTTTATAAAATTTGAGGATTCATGGTTATGGAATAGGAGATTGGGACACCTAAACTTTGATCATGTCATAAGTATAAGCAAAAAGAATGCAGTCAAAGATATGCCAGTCATAAAGCAGCCTTCAAATACAATATGTAAATCCTGTCAGCTAGGTAAGCAGACTCGCACATCCTTCAAAACCAAAGAGAATCTATCTACAAGAAGACCTCTTCAGCTTGTTCACATGGATCTTTGTGGACCTTCAAGAACCAAAACACCAAGTGGATAATCCTATTTCATGCTAATAATAGATGATTTTTCCAGAATGACATGGGTTTCATTTATCAAACACAAATCAGAAGCACTTGAGAAATTCAAGATATTCAAGGCATTGGAAGAAAATCAAACAAGATGCAAGCTAAAGTGCATCAGATCAGACAGAGGAGTTGAATTCACAGACTATGTTTTCGCAGATCTATGTAATGAGCATGGGATAAAACAATAGTTCACAATTGCAGGAACACCTCATCAAAATGGAGTAGTAGAGAGACAAAACAGGTCTGTACAATAGATTTCCAGAGCCATGATGCAAGAAAGTAACATTCCTCAAACCTTTTGGGCATAATCAGTACACACAGCTGTGCATATCCTAAAAAAATCTCATTAAGACCAAGCAGTGACAAGACTCCTTATGAACTATGGCATGGTAAACCAGCATCAATCAAGCACTTCATAGTCTTTGGAAGTAAGTGTTTCATAAAAGATAATGATAAATATCTCGAAAAGTTTGATGCAAGATCAGATGAAGGAATATTTTTAGGGTATGCATCCAAGAGTGAAGGTTATAGGTGCTACAACAAAATACTTCACAAAATTGTGGAAAGTATTGATGTAAGATTTGATGAAGAACTATCAGACAAGACAAGAAGTGTAGATTGCAGTAATCCTCCAGAAGATCATGAAGAAGAGAATCAAGATGATGATGAAGTAAGCAATACAACAGAAGATACTGAACTAAGATCAAAATTCCCCTCAAGATACGCTCAAAAGAACCATCCAGAAGATCAAATCATTAGGGACAAGAGCGTAGGTGTACAGACAAGAAGACAACTAACTGAACAGATAGAAGAGGTATACCTAGCAATGTTATCACAAATAGAGCCAAAGAAGTTTGAATAAGCTAGCAAAGACAAACGTTGGGTGAATGCTATGAATGAAGAATTGGACCAAATTGAGAAAAACAACATCTGGGAACTAGTTCCAAGACCCAGCGAGAAAAATGTCATTGGCTCAAAATGGGTATTAAGGAATAAGATGAATGAACAAGGATAGGTAATCAGAAATAAAGCCAGAATTGTGTGCAAGGGATATTCACAGGTTGAAGGTCTGGATTATGATGAAACATTTTCTCCTGTAGCTAGAATGGAAGCTATCAGACTGTTTCTATATTTTTCTTGCTACCATGACTTCAAGGTATATCAAATGGATGTGAATTCTACCTTCCTAAATGGTGATTTAGAGGAAGAAGTCTATATGGAATAGCCAGAAGGGTTCTTCTTAATAGATAATGCAGACTATCTGTGCAGATTAAAGAAAGCATTATATGGGCTGAAACAAGCTCCTCGAGCATGGCATTCAAGGCTAGAAAAATACTTTTAAAAAAAAGGGTTCAAGAAAGGAGGAGTAGACAAAAATTTGTACATAAAAACAAATGAAAATGAACTTCTTATTGTAGTAGTGTATGTAGATGATATCATGTTTGGACGCAGAAAAGATGAATTAACAAAAAGATTTGCTGAAGAGATGAAATTAGAGTTTGAGATGTCTATGATTGGAGATCTCACCTTCTATATAGGACTTCAAATTCAACAAAAGAACAGAGGCATATTTATCTCGCAAGAAAAATACTTAAAAGAGATGCTGAAAAGATCCAAAATGGAAGACTGCAAACCTGTGTCAAGTCCCATGACTACTGGGTGCAAGCTTTGTGCAAATGATGGAACAATTGAAGTAGATAAAAAAAATTTACAGATCCATGGTTGGAATCCTACTCTACCTAACAGCTTCCAGACCAGGCATTGTGCTAGCTATAGGACTTGTGGCAAGATATCAAGAAGCACCAAGACAAAATCACTTACTAGCAATTAAAATAATATTTAGATATCTACAAGGGACTGCACATGATGGGCTATGGTATCCAAAAGGAAAAAAATTCGTTTTGACAACATATACAGATGCAGATTAGGCCAGCTATGTTGATGATAGGAAAATCACAAGTGGAGGTGCATTCTATTTAGGAGAAATTCTGGTGGCATGGCTAAGAAAGAAAAAAGCTTCTATCTCTCTATCTACAACAGAAGCAGAATACATAGCAGCAACAGCATGTTGCACACAATTCATGTGGATGAAACAAACCCTCCAAGACATGAAAGTAAGCTTTGATGAACCTATCTCTATCAAATGTGATAATACATGTGCAATAAGCATATCAAAAAATCCGGTGCTTCATTCAAAAACTAAACATATTCCAATCAAGTATCAGTTTCTTAGAGAACAAGTAGCTCAGAAGGTAGTGAAGTTGGAATATGTGCCAACAAAAGAACAGACAACAGGTATATTTACAAAACCTCTTGCTAGAAAACCATTTGAACATTTGAGAGATAGACTAGGGGTAGTGTCTGTAGATGCAACTCTCTAATATGAAGAGAAAGAAAATATCAACCCTTTGCTATTGATGTCAAAGGGGGAGGAAAAGCAACAGACAGAGTGATGTATTGCCATGAATTCCAAAGGGGGAGATTGTTAGAAATGTTGTCATTGATGGCAAAAGAGATGACAAAGACAACAGTAGAGCCAAAGAAGAAGACAACAGCAGAGGGAAAAGAGATGACAAAGACAGTAGCAGAGGCAAAGAAGAAAACAGCAGCAGAGGCAAAAGTGATGACAAATATAGTAGCAGAGGCAAAGAAGAAGACAGTAGTAGAGGCAAAGGAGATGACACAGACAACAGCAGAGGAAAAGGAGAAGACAGAAGCAAAGGCAAAGTAGAAGATAGAAAAAAGGGTAGCAGGAGAGTTTATTTACAGTGACAGGGCATCAGAATGTATCAAGAAGTTTATTTACAGTTACAGGGAAGCAGAATGTACCAAGAATACAGAGACAGGGTAGCAGTAAAGATCTAGAGAGCTAGGAACAAAGTAAGAGGTCGAAGGGGCCATCGATTCTGAAGATCAGGCCAAGGAAAGGAAGAGTACTGCAAGTAAATTTCATTGTGTAGATGAAATGAATTGTTTCAGCATTGTATAGACATTGTTTGCTTAATCTTCAATAAGAATTTATGTGATAATTTGTGCACGGTGAAAGCTCTGTGTAAGGGGACATTTTGGGGTTTTGCATGTGACTGATGAAATTAAAATGGCTATGTGGAACTCAAAGGAACTAGCGAGGTTTACCGTGTAATTTCCGCATATGCAATAGTGGACCCTATCTGTTAAAAAATATTAAATCTCTGTATAAATGGCCTAGCATCGAGTTCTATTTCCAGTGTTGAAATCAATAGAAGTGAATTATAATTGATTGAGTTATTAATGCCAGAGGAGGTATCTGTATTAGAAATACCTATCATGAATGGCATGCATTTGAATACATGAGTTGTTCACAAATTGTCTGCATAGAAATTCAGTGAGAAAGGCTCAAAATTTGGTTGCCTTTGGATGGAGAACATTAGTAATGGCGGCACTCGACTGTTGAACATATCTAACCCTCCGCTAAACTCTATTTAGGTAAAAGAGTAATTAATTGTGGAAGAAGTTATCCTATTTTAAGAACGAATATACAATAGAGTGCGTTAATGAAACCATAGAGTTAAATGTGATGAAGCGGAACCCTAATCGTGAACAGTAAAACCAGAGGTAAGAAAACTGGCACTATCACGTGGTGTCAAAAGTGGTAAGTGGATTTTTTATTTTGAACGCGATCTATGTATTTAATCAGCACGTGTCCTAAGGTGGTTTTATAAAAAAAAAAAAATTGCACAATTCTTATGCGTTAATGTTTATATCAATAAAAAATGAGAAACTTGTTAATGATCATTGGATTGAGGTTTGAGGAGTGATGAGCTCACGACCATCGGATGCAAGGTTTAGTTTAACTACCGGGGCTCAGTTCATCGCACAATTATAGTGAATTAACATGCAAGCATGTTAGTTATGCGATTGCCGTCAGATGTGCACCCAGTTAGTGTTTGGAACGTGACGTATTTCTAACTGTCGGATGACAAGGTGGACATTGGATGATAAGGTAGATCCTATGGGTCCGAAACTATATCTTTCAATTTGGGGAGTATATATATATATATAAAGAACGAATGTTAAATATTGAATTTTTGCGCAGGTATATTATAATATGGTGCGAAAAGTAATATATATATATATATGTGTGTGTGTGTTCAAAGGGCACTGTCATTTGGAATGAATTAAAGGTGTGGACTTTATCAAACATATGTGGGCCTGACTATATGAGTGCGTGGAAGGGCTGACCCACAGAATTGTCTTGTTTTTACTAAGTCAAAGAAATGCATGTAGATCTTTGGCTTCTTGGAATATACGAATGGTGGTTCATTGATATAAAACCCAAGGTTTATTAAGTGTTGGGAAACCAGCTCCAAAAAGAGAAGAAAAGAGATATCAACGCCTTAGAAATAAGCCACTTCGAGGGGGAAACCTCCAATACATTACATGAATGAAAAATTCTTGGATGATACAATTTACAAAACCTCCTTTCTATATATAGGAGTCCATGTGGCCATAATGTAATCCTAGTGGGCCACAATGTAATCCTAGCCGACCTAACAATAATAATTTAAGGGCACAATAATAAAAAAATGGCGGTTACAAGGGTACAATAATAACAATAAGGGGGTTACACTAACAACAATAAGGGACTATACTAGTAATATAGGGACCTAACATGCCCCTCTCCTTCAAAAAAGTGTTGTCCTCAATGCTTGAGTAGCTCTGGGTGCTTCTGTATAAAATTCTCATCCTCCCATGTAGAATCTTCGGTGGGTAAGTTCTTCCACTTGATGAGATACTCTGAAATTGATCGATTCCGTAGCTGTCGAGTTCTTGTTTCCATGACCGCTTCAGGTTCCAATATGATTTTTCCTTCCTCATAAAGTTCTGGCAATATTGTTTGAACTGGAAGATTTTCACCTATAGCCTTCTTTAAGCATGAAACATGGAAAACTGGATGTACTCGCGAAGAAGCAGGAAGCTCCAATTTGTATGCCATAGTACCAATCTTTTGCAACACCTTGTAAGGACCACAGTACTTTGGTGATAATTTATTATCCTTCTTAGCTTGCTTGAGGGACATTTGTTTGTATGGTTGTAGCCGTAAAAATACCCAGTCTCCTACATCAAAACTTCTCTCGTTGCGATGTTGATCTACCTATTGTTTCATTCGATTTTGTGCCAAATTCAGGTTATCCTTTAAGAGTTGGAGAACTTCTTGTTGATGCTTGATGTGATCTTCCACTGCTTGAACCTTCGAATTTTCCCTTAAAGATGATGTGATGGATGGTGGATGATATCCATAAAGTGCTATAAATGGGGTCATTTTTGCTGCAGTATGGAAGGAAGTGTTATACCACCATTCAACGAGAGGTAACCACTTGACCCATTGTGTTTGTTTATCGGATACAAAACAACGAAGATATCCTTCCAAACATTTATTTACTATCTCAGTTTGACCATCGGATTGAGGATGATAAGATGAGCTATGAGCTAATTGAGTACCCAAACAAGAAAATAACTCGGTCCAAAAATTTCCAGTAAAAATGGGATCTCTGTCGCTCACAATAACCCTTGGGTTTCCATGTAGCTTTTGAATTGTGTCCATAAATGTAGTAGCAAATATACTTGCTTTAAATGGATGAGATAATGCACAAAAGTGTGCATACTTGGTAAGTCTATCAACTACCACCATGATGACACTCTTTCCTTCGGACTTAGGTAAACCTGTGATAAAATCCATTGAAATCTCCTCCCAACGTTGACTTGGAATGGATAAAGGTTGTAGAAGTCCCGAAGTCTTAATTGTCTCAACTTTATTCTGCTGGAAAACCAAACATTCCACCAAAAACTTTTGAATATCGGATTTAAGGCCATCCCAAAAAAAATCTTTCTTCACCCTGTGGTAATTTTTTAAAAATCCTGAGTGTCCTCCTAAAGGAGAAGTGTGCAATTCCAGAAGAATCTTTTGTTTTAGTTGGGAATTCTTACAAAGATATAAGCGATCTTTGTACCATAAGGAATCATTTTTCCAACTAAATGTATCATACGTACTAGGATCTTTCTGCAACTTTTGAATGAGTGTCCATACATCTTTTCCTTCTTCCATTCATCTCTTGCTTCGGTTATCCAGTCTGGTTGGATAATAGAAATGGCACAAAGCAATGCTTCCACCTCTTCATTCTTTCTTGAGAGTGCATCTGCAACAACATTAAGCTTTCCTTTTTTGTAGATTATTTCAAAGTCATAACCCAATATCTTTGTGACCCATTTTTGCTGCTCTTCTGAAGATAGTCTTTGTTCCAAAAAGTGTTTAAGACTATCATGATCAGTTTTTACCTTGAAGTGTCTTCCCATTAGGTAAGTTTGCCATTTCTTTAGTGCATGCGGTATTGCTAACATTTCCTTCTCATAAATAGGTTTCTGTAAATACTTTCCTTTGATTGGACAACTTTCAAAAGCAATGGGTCTTCCTTCCTGCATTAAAAACGCACCAATTCCATTTCCTGAGGCATCACATTCCACAATAAAGGTTTTTGTGAAGTCTGGCGTAGCTAAGACTGGTGCTAGGCACATTGCCTCTTTAAGATGTTCAAAGGCCTTAGTTGCTTCAGGAGTCCATGAAAATGCATCTTTCTTAAATAATGTTGTTAGAGGTGCTGTTATTCTCCCATAATTCTTAACAAACTTGCGATAATACCCTATTAACTCGAGAAATCCTCGCAACTGCTTTATGGTTGTGGGGACTTTCCATTCCTTAATGGCTTTAATTTTGCTAGGGTCTACTTTAACACCCTCATGAGATACAATATGACCCAGATATTCCACCTCTTGTACTCCAAAGAAACATTTGGATGTTTTTGCATATAATTGTTTCTCCTGCAATAGTTTGAGCACCCTGTCAACATGTTCAACATGATCCTTCAAGACCTGATATAGATTAGTATATCATCAAAAAATACTAGCACAAATTTTCTAAGGAAGGGTTTGAAAATGGAATTCATCAACCCTTGAAATGTAGAAGGTGCATTGGTAAGGCCAAAAGGCATGACCAAAAATTCATAATGACCCTCAGGAGTTTGAAATGCTATTTTTGGAATATCTTCAGTCTTCATTCTAATTTGATGATATCCTGAATGAAGATCCAACTTGGTAAAATAAAATGCTCCATGTAATTCATCCAATAATTCATCAATCACAGGAATGGGAAATTTATCTTTAATGGTGAGCTTATTGAGCTCCCTATAATCCAGACACATTCGCCATGATCCATCCTTCTTGTGTACCAATACTACAGGAGCAGAGAAAGAACTTTGACTAGGTTGAATTATACCCTCCTCTAACATTTCTGCAATCATACGTTCAATTTCGCTCTTTTGGAAGTAAGGATATCTATAAGGCCTGATGTTTGGAGGAAAACTTCCTAGAATCAAATGAATAGCATGATCATGATCACGAATAGGTGGGAGTCCTTTGGGAGTTTCAAACACCTTGGAATGATTGTCCAAGACTTGTTGGAGATCTGCAGAAATAGATGATTTTGATGTCGGAACTTCTAGTGAGAATAATTGTGAAATTACGCCTCGTTGTTCTTTCTTTAGAAGCTTTGTCATGACATTAGAGCTTATTATCCTTCCTGGCTTCCCTTCAATACCCCGTAATTCGACTTCCTTTCCTTCTGAAAAAAAATTCAAGAAAAGTTCTTGAAAATTAAAAGCTACCGTCCCCAAAGATTGTAACCATTGTACTCCTAGTACAACATCGGCACCTCCCATAGGAATGGAAAGCATTGGACTAGTCAATACATATTCCCCCATGGTTAACTTGATATTATGGCATTTTCTAGAGAAATTTATAGTTCCTCCATTTGCAACCATCACTTGACATTCTGGTGCTGGGTATAGGAAACAATTTAATTCCTTGGCTACCTTACAATGAATAAAATTATGGGTGCTACTTGAATCAATCAACACTATTACCTTTTTCTTCTTGATCTTTCCTTCTATCTTGAGAGTTTGAGGAGTGGTAATTCCTGCCAGTGCATTACATGATATGGTCGGATTCATTTCTTCCTCTTCTAGGGCCGGTTCCTAGTGTATATCCTCTTCTTGTTCATTTTCTTCTTCTTCTTCACAATCTATGTAAAATAATTTCTTTTCGGCACACTTATGACCTTTAGTGTATTTGCTATCACAACTGTAGCAAAGCCCTTTTGCTCTTTTTTCTTCCAATTGTTGTGGTGTCAACCTTGTAGGTTGTGGAAATCTAGGCGTAGCAACACTTCCTTCTTTATAGAATTGAGTGGTAGGCTTCGTTGTCGCCATAATTTTACATTCAACTTTTCTTGCCAACCTGAATGCCTTCTCCAATGAATCAGGTTCCAAAACGCGAACTTCATGTTGGATGTTATCCTTTAAAGTGCCTAGGAAGAGATCAATCCTGTGTTCCTCTGTAAGATCAGTTACCCTTATATTCAATTTTTGGAACTCCTCAATGTGCTGCCCCACTAAACCCTTTTGTTTGAGATTTATCAATTGGGTAAAGAAGGTGTTGCTCTTTGTATCCTCATAATGTGCTATCATTTCCTCCGTAAAAATTGACCAAGTGACAATTTTTTTACGGGAGCAAAGCCATCGATACAATACAAATGTATTTTGTTCTAAATGTAAAGTTGCAATGCGTACCTTTTGTGTGTTTTGCACGTTATGGAGATCAAAATATTGCTCCATCTGTAGTATCCATGTTACAGGATCCTTTCCATCAAACTTCCTCATATCCATTTTTGGAATATGGTGGTTCTTCCTTCCAACATTAGAGTTTATGAAATCACAATTAACATTTATTTTGTTCTCATCATGAGGTTCTTCTACTATCTTTTCACCATTAGGAAACCTTTCTTGTATCAACTTTGTCAAACCTTCCATGTTTGCTTTTAGAAAATTCTTCATGTTTTCCATTTTCTCATCGATCTTAGCTTCCATGTCATCCATCTTAGATTCCATGCCAGCCTCCATGCCATCAATCTTAGATTCCATGCCATGTATCTTAGATTCCACGCCTTTCTTCAAAACTTCCATGTCATTTTTTGTTGCTCTTTGCGAGAGCGAAATTTGTTGCACTTGCTCTTGTAATTTTGATATGTCATGTTGCCATTCTTCGTCTTCATGAGTCATAGTAGAGCTTTCCAAAGGCTTAATTGGTGTTGAATTCTTTTTAGGGGCCATTTTATACTTGAATATTGATATATATTCTACAATAGGCCCTTTCAATCAATTCAAATTGATTCTTCAAACAAGACTTATGCAATTCGGAAAAAAAATACACACCTTTTACTTGCTTTTGAGGAGCTCAATATTGAAATTGTATTATCTCTTTGATTTCAGCTCTTCAATATCTGAAATTCAGCACTGAAGTAGCCCTTTGAATTCTATTTTTAATGCCACAGGTTTGACTTGATTTGGATTCTCCAAGACAAAGTTATGTCCAATCTCCCACAATGACCTAATTATGGACTGGTTCAGTATAGCGAACTTGTACGACTTGCCACATGTCACTATTTCTTCCTTCACCTCTAAAATTGATAGAAAATAAGCTACAGTCCATGTAATTGTGACCACTTCTTACGGCACTCCAATCCGATGCTCAAAGAGAGTTATTGAAATTTTACCACGATCACCTTTTTGAGATGAAATTCGGGAGCCTGAAAAAGCACTACCTTACATAAATCATATCTATAAAAATTTTGTGAACCAAGATCTGAAATATTTTGACGAGTTTCCTTAGGATTTCAGCTTCGTACCATAAAAATTTCAGATTCCAAACCTCAGTAGAAAAAAATTTATAGCGCAAATTCCATGATGACCTGTTTAGGAGCCTGAAAAAATATCTAACTTCCATAGATCATATCTCTGAAAATATTGTGAACCAAGCTCTGAAATTTTTAGAAACTCTTCCTCCAGATTTTTGCTTCTCACCCTAAAAATTTCAACTTCTGAAACTTCGTAGAAAACAAGTTATAGCGAAAATGCCACAATGACTTGTTTGGAGCAGCAAAACCCTAGAACCCAAAGCTCTGATACCAAATGTTGGGAAACCAGCTCCAAAAATAGAATAAAAGAGATATCAAAACCTTAGAAATAAGCCACTTTGAGGGGGCAACCTCCAATATATTACATGAATGAACAATTCTTGGATGATACAATTTACAAAACCTCCTTTCTATATATAGGAGTCCACGGGGCCATAATGTAATCCTAGTGGGCCACAATGTAATCCTAGCTAACCTAACAATAATAATTTAAGAGCACAATAATAAAAAAATGGGGGTTACAAGGGTACAATAATAACAATAAGGGCTTTACACTAACAATAATAAAGGACTATACTAGTGATATAGGGACCTAACATTAAGAAGTTTTTATAACATTTGATTGTGGTGCGGATATATGTTTTATGAGAATATCGTGCATGTACATTTAATGAGTATGAGAATTCCTTTTAAATACGAAACCAAAGGTTATATCTTTGATGGTTGAGGTCGTATTACATAATGAAGATTGTGAGTTCAGATATATAAGATTCCGTTTTGTTAAAAAAAAAAATTATAATAACACGGAGAGTTATTTATGTTCTATTAAAATATAGTTGTACATACAACACTTATAAAACTGCAATGAACAGGAAAAATGAAAAAACAAAAAAAAGGGGATAGAGGGTGATGAAGAAGTTTTTAGAGAAAAAACAGAGAGAGTAGAGTTGGTGAATGAATTTGAAATTTATATTGTAATTGAATGAAAAGCTTTTTGATTGATTTTACATTGTTAGTGATGTAATTGGCAAGTCTCCGAAGAAAAAACAAAATCCCACTGTAAAATTGAAATGAATACATATTTCTGAATAGGCTGATAAAAGAAATGAGAGAGAAAAACTGAAGCAGAGGAAACAAATAATGCAGACATAAAGATTGGGGGACAATAGTAAAGAAGGTACATAATAGGGCTGATATCCAAGGTAAATCAACAAATGTTTCTCTTATGAAAAGTGATGGAGTTGGAGCTTCCTTGCAAGTTGTAGCTTGCAAAATTTGAAGTTGGAGCCTCCTGTAGATTGGTGCCTGCAGAAAATCAGTGGTGAGAGGGAGTTGGAGCTTGCCTTTGCATCACAACAATAATAAGATGTGGTTTTCTCCCTTTATGGGTTTCCACTTATATCTGTTGTCTCTACGTGTGATGTTTATATGTTGGTATGGTCATTCAGTTTGATTAATACTTGTTTCTCTCATAATAAGTCTGCTATTACATTATCTTAACACTTCTGCTCATATATTAAGTTTGTTCACTTATAAAGTTGATCATGAAGTTCAATTGTAAACAAATTAAATTGAAAGTTTAAAAATTTCATGAATGTGTTAAACTGATTCACCCCCCCCCCCCTTCTCATTTTAACTAAGGTTTCAACATCTATATCTCTTTGTAGACCTCAAATCATACTTTTTATGTAGCTCAGTTTGCTTGAAATCTGTGAATTGTCTACAGTATTCATTCATTTCATCTTGATCAAAAGACACATCAGCTTCAACATATTCTCCCTCATAATATTCCTCTTCATCCTCCTCTATTATATATATAGCAGATACCTGATGCTCGCCCTCCCTTTGGTCATCCTTTTTTGGCTCTACGGGTGTTGCTTATATATACAATGGTTCTTGAACCTGGCCTTGATCTCTTCTTTCCATTTGGAAAATTTAGAGGCGATGTCTTTTGAATTCAGGGTTAAACCCCCCTCAGTTTTGTTGTACTTGTCTTTGGGAGTTTTTATTTTCCAATTCCATATTAGCTAGCTTATTTGCCAAATTTTTCATCACCTTTTCCATATCTTCAATTCTTAGATCTTTTGATGATTCTTATATTTCTTTCCCCTTCTCCTGCATTGGATGTTTCCCTATTGCATTTCTGGCTATATTCATATTAGCTTCGATCTCTAAAGCATCTATCTATATCTTCTCAAGAGTAGGGGCTCTTCTCTCTCTCAATATAAAGCTAAAATCAACTTCAAAAGCCCCAACAAAAACTACCTTTTCGCCTAAGGGGAGGGGGGGGGGGGGCTTCATTTCTATAGGTAAACTATTGTTCAATTTGTTGAATAATTTTACAAACTTAGAAATTATTTCACTAGGCCTTATTTTAATTGCATTAAACTCTGTCAATGGGTAACCATGATCTCTCTTTTATCCCCATCTCTGATTGAATTGAGTTTTTAACTCTTCCCAATTATTTTTTGGAACATTTGGTAAACCTTAGAACCATTTTCTAGCCTCTCCATCTAGAGACTGCAAAAATAGTCTCATCACAACATCAAGATGTTCTACATTTAAATTCTCAGCAAGTGAAAAATAAGGGTAAATGTTGTTCTGCAGTTACTTCATCTTCTCTAGTGAAACGAGGAAGTAATTTTAGGTATTCTTGAGCCATGGCATTCAGTGGTTGCGCAAGATTTAGTGGAGCATATATGTATAAAAAAAGGGCTGGTGCTGCCATATCTACACCTTGGTTAACGATTCCTTGGGTAGTTGAGGTTGATGAACTTGCTGTGAAAGTGAATGAGGGTGGAGGAAAAACTGATATGGGAGTGGGTTGATGAACAATGGTAGAAGAACCAACAACTATATTCGGTTGAGCTTGACGGAAGGTAAAAGAAATAGACTTAAAAGAATGTTCTTCTAACTTAGGTTCTTGAAAATGAATGGGTGTGAAAGGATAATCTTGTTCCAAGAAAGAGAGTTCATTGGAAATATCTTCAAACAAAGGGTTATGGGAGCTATTGTTAGGAGCAGAAAATGTAGGATCAGGTATTGAAGGAATTTTAGGTTTCTGAGCCTTTTTAGAAACCAATATTTTTATGTCTAGAAAAGCATGGACTATCTTCTATGAGGTATCTGAAAATAACAAACACAACCCAATATTTACTCCTAATTGAAAAACAAGAGGAAATAACGTGAAAAACCCAGGGAAAAATAAACATTTTTTCTTTGTCCCCAGTAACAGCGCTAGAAAATGTTGTATCTCAAGAAACAATCCCTTGGTTGTGGTAAGGAATCAATTCTTAAGACATTTTATAAAAGTATGTCACAATTACAATATCAAATGGCCTATGTTCAACACCTTTGGAATTTAATTACTTAATACCATAAATAATCTAATATAATGAAAGCCTTCACAATGCCATAAACTACAGTTATTTGAATGAAATGAAAAGAAGAACTATAAGGGAAACTCAAAATGATATGCTGAGAAACAAAATCTATCACTTTTAAGTTTTATAGGAAATCATGGAGAGAGAGGAAACTCAAAATAATATGATGTAAACACAGAATATATTACTTTAAAGTTTCATCAGGAGTTTTTGAATACAAAAGAGATGAAGTGAAGGAGCGCAAACTAAGGTTATTTAACTCTTACTCATAGATGTAATTAAGAGACCAGTTGCTACATTACTTCACTTCATTCAAAGAGGAATAAACACAGAGGAAAACTCGAAAGAAATATCAACATCAACAGGTGCAGTCAACTTGATCTTCTTTCATTAATTTCTCTGAAAATTCAATACCAAATTAAAATTCATCCAGAGGTCCAAAACTTAAAACCCCTTTTATTTATTTGTATCCACTTAAATACATCAAAGTAGTTCGTAACTGATGAACTTCTTGGAACTATTCAACGACCTGAACTGTTAAGATTAATTATGCAATCATAGAGAGAAAACAAATTAAAACTTGAAATATTGTACATTTTGTTGAATCTTATGCTGCTGATGCATCCTCTTGAAGTGCTGACATGTCCTTTTTGGTTATGATGTAGGAGCTGCACAGTTCTGTAATGATGCCTCAATGGTCGACTTGACCTAGCTATTATGCTTCCAATAGTGCCCTATATGTACTTTTGCCCGACTCTTCCTATGCCTTTGTGCTTGAAACACTGTCATCATGTCAGCTGCTATTCAACTTTGCCTCTTCTACGTGTACCTATTGTGTTTATTCATTTCTTCTCGTTGGCTCTACCTCGGGTCATTTACCCAAGTCGCACAATTAACAGTGATTTACTTTGAAAAATATCCCACATAACTCAAACACTAACATATATGCGGAACAAGGGTTGTAGGGTCCCATAATATGGTTACTAATCATGGTGCATCACATATCCATGAACTTCACATATAACTTAAATGGTAAAAAATACAAATTTTGATGCGAAGTTGCAACATAATCTCCATCGTAGATCTTTGCGAGATTTAACGGCCCCACTATATCGTCTCACACTACCATCTCTCGTCCTTGTCACGTCGTAACCAAAATACATTACCTTGTGAAGTTTTAATCTTAAACTCTAAACCTATTGATCTGAGATATGCGCTAAATCGTTGTGCCAAGACATGGCTCCTCCCTTTATCGCATCGCAAGTTATTTTGTTGAACTTGCGAAGTGCTTAACACATAAACTAAATAATCGCCAATTCAGAATTGCGCTATGCTGACACGTGGCCCTTCTCCTCAACGCATCGAAAGTTTCAATTGTTACCGAATCATAATTTATTTTGCTTAACTTGTGAAGTCCTCAACACATAAACTAAATAATCGCTGAAGCGAAATTGCAATATGTCGACAGGTGGCACTTCTCCTCATTGCATTGCAAAATATATTGTTTAACTTATGATTTCTTATCATATAAATGTAAAACCCACCGATATGCAATATGCGATTTAACCTTCATTGTTGATCTATGCTTAGATCCAATGGTCCTCACTGCTCCTTTGTTGACTTTCATTCTGATCTTGACCATATGTTTTTCCCTTTTCCACCTCCTCCAAAACACTTAAACTTTGAATGGAAATGCGCCATTCCCCCGCCTTCAGAAAATTAGTTTGTTTTCTCCATGGTGTAACCCTCTAGAGCTTATCCGGTGTTTTATCATGCTAGTCCCTCCTGAGCTTGCAAATGATCCTGACTCGACCCTATCTGGTGTGCAATATTCTAAACATACCCATCGGTCAGGCCCTTGAACTGTTTTGCATGTGAATGAGCCCGACTTGACCAAAACTCACATCTCATCACATAGTGTTAATGTACCAACATATAAATAAAAATTATTCTACAAAACACAAAATTTTACATTTTCTATCATATATGCTTTTTTAGTGTTTTGAAAAATATTTCGAAGGTAAATGCAAATGAGCCACAACAAGGTCATTTTGGGAGATTGGGGATAGCTTTGTCTTGAAGAATCCAATTTAGGTCAGACCTTTGGCATTGGAAATAACATTCAGAGTGCTACTAAAGGACAAAATATAAGATCTTGTGGATCCAAAATTACAGAGATACATTAGCTTCAATATTGAGCTCCTCAAAAGCAAGAAAAAGGTATGTATTTTTTTCCAAATTGCATAAGTCTTGTTTGAAAAATAAGTTTTAAGTGATTCCAAGGGAATATTGAAGCATATATATCAGTATTGGGATCTAAAATGCCCCCTAAAAATAATTCAAAACCCATTAATCCCTTAAAATTCCCTACTATGAATCATGAAGATGAAGAAGTGAAACATTATATATCAAAGTTACTAGAGCAAGTGGAATAACTTTCTCTCTCTCTAAGAGGAAAAAAAAATGAAATAGAAGTTTTAAAGAAAATTGTGGAAGATAAGATGGATGGTTTCAAGAGAGGCGTGGAAGCTAAGATAAATGGTTTGAATAATGGCATGGATGACATGGACTAAAAAATCAAATACAACATGGAAAACATGAAGAATGATCGAAAAGTAGACATGGCAGGTTTGAAGGAAGGTTTGACAAATTTGATACAAGAAATGATTGCTATTGGCGAAAATATAGTAGAGGAAACTCAATATGATAACAAAATAAATGTTAATCGTGAGTTCATAAAACCTAATGATGGATTTAAGACCCACCATATTCCAAATATCGATTTGAGGAAGTTTGATGGCAAGGATACTGAAGCATGGATACTACAGATGGAGAAATATTTTGATCTCAATAATGTGCAAAACACACAAAATGTACACATTGAAACTTTATATTTAGAAAAATATATATTTGTATGCTATCAATGCCTTTATTCCCGTAGTAAAATTGTCTCTTGGTCAATTTTTGTGGATGAAATGATAGAACGTTATGAGGATACAAAGAGAAACACCTTCATTATCCAATTGATAAATATCAAACAAAAGGGTTCCGTGGTGGAGCACATTGAGGACTTTAAAAAATTGAATGTAAGGGTAAAAATGACATTCCAAAGGAACACACAATTGATGTCTTCATAGGGTCTTTAAAAGATAACATCCAACATGAGGTTCACCTTTGGGATCCTGATTCATTGGAGAAGGCATTCAGGTTGGCAAGAAAAATTGAATGTAAAATTATGGTGACAATGAAGCCTACAACTGACATCTCTAAATATGGAAGTGTTTCTACTCCTACACTTCCACAACCTACAAGGTTGACACCACAACAATTGGAAGAAAAAAGAGAAAAAGGGATTTTCTACAGTTGTGATAGAAAATACACTAAATGTCATAATTGTGTTGAGAAGAAATTATTTTACATATATTGTGAATAGGAGGAAGAAAACGGACAAGAAAATTCAAAAGAATAGGATATACACTAGGAACCAACTCTAGAGAAAGAAGAAATGAGTCTATCCATGTAGGAATTTACATGGTAAGTTCCTTAGATCAAGAACCAAAGGTCATCGCTCACAAACAGATCACAAATCAGTACACCAGTATAATCATGTTGTTAAAACTCTCAAAGAGGGAAACAGTCCATGGCCTGAGCCAACACAACCACTTCAAGAAATTTATTAATATAAAAAGAAAATTTAGATATGATTCTCTCATAAACAGTTACTAGAAAAATGACCATCCATGCTCTTTAAATAAAGATCATGGACCAATCAGGTGTTAAGCCACGGATCAATTGTCGTTAATACCGAGGTGAGAGATAACCGTCGGATCACTACAAATTGTGACCGTCAGATTATAAGTTACAAATGTACATGGTAAAGAAAAATACTTTACCTAACTCTACACTAGACTAAGTTATTCTTAATTATTTCCTATGTGTCGGAATATCCTAACATCCCCCCTTAAGAACAACTTGGGATAGGATTGAAGGATTTACAAAGGTGACACAAAAGGAGCCTATTTCCTATGTGTCGAAATATCCTAACATCCCCCCTTAAGAAAAAAATGGGATAGGATTGAAGGATTTACAAAAGTGACACAATAGGAGAAGGAAGGAGGCATTAGAGCCTATCCCCCCTTAATGACAACTTTCCTGAACTCCAATCATTGATCGAAGTTTGGTAAACTTTGCTTCTATGACAACCTTTGTAAAGATATCGGCTACCTGATCATTGGTTGGATAGTACTGCACTTCAAGAACATGACCATGAATGAGCTTTCTGATGAAGTGTATGCGAAGTTCAATGTGTTTCGTACGCTGATGCTGAACTAGATATTTACATAGCTAAATGGCACTCTGATTATCACACCAAAGTGTATTTGGATGCTTCTGATGAAGACCAAATTCAAAAATAATCTAACGAAGCCACATGGCTTCCTTGTTGGCTTCAACTGCACCACGGTACTCTGCTTCTGCTGAAGAAAGAGAGATGGCACTTTGTTTCTTATAAGACCAAGTAATAGGTCCTGAACCAAAAGTGAATACATATCCTGCAGTAGTTTTTCGATCATCAGGGTCACCAGTCCAATCAGAATCACTGAAGCCAATCAACAATGTAGATGCTCCTGCACTGTATTTAATCACGAAATGAACTGTATCTCAAATATATCAAAGTATTCTTTTAGCTGCTTTCCAGTGACTTTCACGGGGTTGGTGCATAAACCGTGTGACAATACCAACAGCAAAGGAAAGGTCAGGATAGGTATGGGTTAGATACAAAAGTTTACCAATAAGTTGACGGTATAAGGTAGCATCAACTTTAGGAGTAGTACAAGTGATTGAAAGCTTGACTCCAGACTGAAAGGGAGAAGGGGCTGGCTTACAGTCTTCCATGTGAAAGTGGTGTAGAAGATCACAGGCATACTTGGACTAAGAAAGGGTAATGCCTTCCTTGGATTGCGAAACTTGAAGACCAAGGAAATAATGCAAGTGTCCTAAGTCTATCATTGCAAACTTCTTTTTGAGGCTAGACTTCACATGGTTTATATGTTTTGGATCACTACCAGTAAGGATAAGATATTCAACATAAATAATAAGCATGGTGAAGGAATTACCCACTTTCTTGGTGTAGACAGTGTTTTCAAAATGACACCTAGAAAAGCCATTATCTAAGAGAAATCTATCCATTTTGGCATGCCAAGCCTGATGCACTTGTTTGAGACCATAGAGAGACTTCTTAAGGTGACAAAGAAGGCTGGATTCTTTTGGGATAAAGCCACAGGTTTGTTCCATGTAGATTTCTTCATGCAAATCTCCATGTAAGAAGGCAGATTTAACATCCATCTGATGGACTTCCCATTTAAAGGAGGCAACAAGGGAAAGAACAAGGCAGATAGAATTCATTTTGGAAATAGGGGAGAAGGTTTCAGTATGGTCAATGCCTTCAACTTGTGAAAATCCTTTAGCAACAAGACGAGATATATGTGTATCCACTTTTCCATCTGGTCTGAACTTGGTTTTGTAAACCCATCTGCATCTGACAAGTTTTCTTCCTTTTGGAAGAGGAACTAGATCCCAAGTATCATTTGCCAATAAGGAATGATACTCTTCATTCATAGCTTCACCCCAATCTGGATGACTGGAGGATTCTTCAAAGGTTTCTGGATCAAGTTTTTATGGAACCTGAGCCAATAAGGAAGAGGCTCTTTTGAACTAAGAATGGGTACGTCGTCGATTGGTAGGGTCACCTGCAAGAGAACTTGCTGCATCCTGAGTAGAGCGGACCCATCTTAGAAGAAGTGGAGTATAAGGAACAATTTTAGGAGGTAGAGGAGGATTTTCATCCTCGTTTTCATCACCTGAACTAGAAGGAATGCTATTAAAAATAGAAGAGAGAGAGAGAGGTGGCACATATGCTGAATCAGGCTCACAGGCCAAAGGTGGTACACTCATCGAACTAGGCTCGCAGGCCGATATATTTTCATAAAACTTTACATCTCTTCTAATTATTTTATTTTGGGATTTTGGTTGAAGAAGTCTATATCCTTGACATCTTCATAATATCCAACAAAAATACATTTTTCACTCTTAGGTTCTAAGTCTTTATGTTTCTCATCTAGAATATGGGCCCAAGCATCACTTCCAAAAACACGAAAGTGACTTACATCTGGTTTGATTGAGCTCCAAGCTTCTTCTGGAGTTATATTCTTTAAAACCTTAGTAGGAGTGCTATTTACTGTGTACTTTGCACAGTTAATGGCTTCTGCCCAAAAATTGAGACCAAGCCCTTTAGATTGAAGCATACAATTAGCCATTTCTTTTAAGGTGCAATTCTTCCTTTCAGCTACGCCATTTTGTTGTGGAGTATATGGAACAATATGTTGCAATTAAATTCCATGCTCAGTGCAGAAGTTCATAAATTTGTTGTTAACATATTCTCTACCATTTTCTGATCTTAACTTAAGAGCTTGATGTCCATATTGCTTCTCAACAAAGGCCTTCAAGGCCAAGAACATGTTAAAAAAATCACTCTTGAGTTTTAAGAAATATACCCAAGTGCGTCTAGAAAAATCATCAATGAAGGTTAAGAAGTACTTGAAACTAGAGAAAGAAACAACAGGAAGTTGACCACATAAATCATTGTGCACAAGCTGCAAAGGGGCTGAAGCATGCCAAGAGGCACATTTGTCAAAAATATCCTGATGATGTTTTTCGAGTACACATCTGGAGCAAACACCATCTCGGAAAGATACCATAGGAAGGCCCGTCACCATATTTTCCTTACATAGAGTTTGAAGAGAGTGATAGTTTAAGTGACCAAATCGCTCATGCCAAAGTTTGCTCACATCATCATTATGAGCACAAAAACAGAGGGAAGAGATGATGACCCAAAGTTGTAAAACTTATACAACCTTGTGGAATCATCAACAATGCCAGTAGCTAAAATATGTTTTAAGATATTTGAGGTCCTTGATTACAACATCATGAGGTGAGAATTCTACTATTTTCCCTTCACCTGAATGAGTTATCTGATAAACAGATAGAAGGTTTCATGACAAGGTAGGAACACATAGTACATCATTAAACTGACCATTATCTAGATGAATGGTTCCAGATCCTACAAAACTAAGAGATATATCATCTCGAACATAAATATGTTTTATGTTACAATCACTTAAAGAAGAAAACATGGATTTATTTTTAGCCATGTGGTAAGAAGGTTCATAATCAATGAGCCATTCATGAGAAGGAGAAGAAGAAGATACATTTAATGCATAACCAGATCTTGATGCTTGACAACCATAAGAAGAAAGTTCCATGGCTGAAGATGAATGTGAAGAGTGCTCCTAATTGATGTTGTGCTCCTTCATTGCTACTTCTAAGGCTTCCATCTTCTTAAACCATTTGGAATCTATATGGCCATCCCAATTGCAAAATTTGCAATGTCTATCTATCTTCTGCCCTTTGTTTTGATTTGCATTACTATTTTGGTGATTTGATTTTTCAGTTTGCGGCTGAAATTGCTTAGGGCCCTTATTTGGTTTAGGACCATATTTTTTAGGATACTGCTTCTTGGGATTCTTTTGATATGGTTGCTGTTGGGCTGCTAAGGCTTTCTGATAAGTGTTTCCAGCAGTGATAAGACAAGGGTGTAGAATTTCTTCTTGTTCTCTTATCAAAGAATCATAAAAGGCATCAAAAGAGGTATTCTTGTAGGTGGTTCCTGAAAAAATGATGGCGTCTTTGGTGGAATGGAAGGCAGAAATAAAATAGAGTATGCAGGGCCAAGCTTAGCAAGAACGCAATAGATGAGGCTAGCATCGTCATTTTTGATCTTACAACCTTCTAAAGGAATTCTAAGGGTCTTAAATTTGGACAAAAACTCTTCAATGGAGGAGAAATTATTGGGGTCCAAAGTAAGCAGCTCATTTTCAAGCTAGTGGGCCCTGATTTGATTTTGAATGCCAAAAATAGTTTTTAGCTTTTCCAGGGCTTCATCAGGGGTGTTAATGTCAAGGATATGAAATCGAAGATGTTGAGCAATGGACATTCCTATCAACCCTCGTGCTTGATCTTGTTTATTTTCCCATTTAGCAGCTTTATCATCATCAGAAGGTTTAGTTTCTTGTCCTATAGATATTCTATAAAGCCCTTTAATTCTAAGCATATCTACCATGTGAGGTAGCCATTGGAAATAATTGGTGTTGTTAAGAATAACCAGGCATGCACTTTCCATTTAAAAAAAAAATGAAGCTGAGAAAAGCTAAAACTAACTTCTCCAATGGAAATATCTCAAAATATTAGGCTGTTTAAAAAAAAAACAACTCCATAAAAATCTTCTGGATGAAAAATTTATGCCTTTCGAAAAATCTAACTTGTAGATGCCGAATAGTTACAGGAATGGGATGAAGTGCGGCTTTTTAAAAAAATTCCGCCCCTTCGAATTTTTTTTTTTTACAAAAGAATCTTGAGAAGGAGACTTGAACCCAAGACCTCTATTCTCATAAACTAACCCCTCACCAAGTGAGATAGTAAAAGGATCACATTATTGTATGAAAGGAGGAAGGGTTTTTTTTTTTTTTTATAATGCTCTTCGGTGTGCGTGCCCTTTCCTGCACAAAAAAAACAAAAAAACTGAGCAAAAACTGAGCCAAAAACCCTTTTTCATGAAACGAGAGGCATTCCTCACTATAACAAATGCTCCAAACACAACCAAGTAGTTATCCAAGCCCAAAAATGTTCAAAAATAGTAGATCTACAAAACCTCATTCGGATGCAGTCAAACCGGCTTCGGATTTTGATCAACAACGGACGCGGCCCTCAAAATAGTTCTAATACCATGTAGGAATTTAGAGGGTAAGTTTCTTAGATCAAGAACTAAAGGTCACCTCTCACAAACAGATCACAAATCAGTACACTAGTATAATCATGTGGTTAAACCCCTCAAAGAGGGAAACAGTCCACAACTTGAGCCAACGCGACCACTTCAGGCAATTTATTAATATAAAAAGAAAAGTTACATATGTTTCTCTCATAAACGGTTGCCAGAAAAATGACCCTCCATGCTCTTTAAATAGAGATCATGGACCAACCGGGTGTTAAGCCATGGATCAAGTGTCGTTAATACCAAGGTGAGAGATAACCGTCAAATTATAAGTTACAAATGTACATGGTAAAGAAACACACTTTACCTAACTCTACACTAGACTAAGTTATTCTTAACTATTTCCTATGTGTCAGAATATCCTAACAGACCATATTGTGTAATGCATTGGCCAGAATTACCACTCCTAAAAATATCAAGATAGAAGGACATATCAATTAGAAAAAGGTAATAGTGTTGATTGATCTGGGTAGTACCCATAATTTTATTCATTGTAAGGTAACTAAGGATTTGAATTGCTTCCTATACCCAACACCAGAGTGTCAACTAATGGTTGAAAATGGAGGAACTATAAATTTCTCTAGGATATTCCATAATATAAGGCTAACCATGGGGGAATATGTATTTCATATTCCAATGCTTTCCATTCCAATGGGAGGTGTTGCTGTTGTACAAGGAGTATAAAGGTTACAATCTTTGGGGACCGTAGCTTTAAATTTTCAATTATTTTTCTTGATTTTTTTTTGGAAGGAAATGAAATTGAATTATGGGGTATCGTGGGAAATCCGGGAAAGATAATAAGCTCTAATGTCATGACAAATATTTTGAATAAAGAACAAGGAGGAATAATTGCACAATTATGCTCACTAGAAGTTCCAACATCAAAACCATCTATTTCTCCAAATCTCCAAAAAGTCTTGGACAATCATTCCAAGGTGTTTGAAACTGCCAAAGGACTCCCACCTATTTGTGATCATGATCATGCTATTCATTTGACTATAGGAAGTTTTGATAAAACAAATCAGGCCTAACATATATTATTATGTCCAAAAAAGTGAAATTGAATGTATGATGGCAGAAATATTACAGGTTGGTATCTCAAGAGGGTGTTAAGGTAGACCCCAACAAAATTAAAGCCATTAAGGAATGGAAAGTCCCCACAAGCATAAAGTAGTTGGGAGGATTTATCAGGTTAAGAGAGTATTATCGCAAGTTTGTTATGAATTATGGGAGAATAGAAGCACCTCTAATGAAATTATTGAAGAAAGATACATTTTCATGGACTCTCATAACAACTAAGGCCATCAAACATCTTAAAGGTGAAATGTGCCTAGCACCAACCTTAGCTACGCTACACTTTACAAAAACCTTGATTTTGGAATTTGATGGCTCGGGAAATGAAATTGGTGTTATTTTAATGCAAGAAGGAAGACCCATGGATTTTCAAAGTCATCTACTCAAAGGAAAGTATTTACAGAAAGTTATTTCTTAGAAGGAAATGTTGGCAATAATACATGCACTAAATAATTTATGACCTTACCTAATGGGAAGACACTTCAAGCTCAAAACTGATCATAAGAGTCTTAGATACGTTTTGGAACAAAGACTATCTTTAAAAGAGCAGCAAAAATGGGTGACAAAGATGTTGGGTTATGACTTTGAAATCATCTTTGAAAAAGCGAAGCTAAATGTTCTTACAGATGAATTCTCAAGAAAGGATGAATGGAAGAATGATGAGGAAGTGTGGACACTCATTCAAAAGTTTTAGGAATATCCTATTACATGTGATACATTTAGTTGGAACAATGATTCCTTATGGTACAATTATCACTTATATATTTTTAAGGATTTGATAGCAGGCTCACCTATTGTATACCCCCAACATTCACTCTGAAATGTAATTTCTCTTTTGCAATTCCGAAGTGGTCCTCAATTTCAAAATCTGTGCAATCTCAAATACCATATATAGAAACTTCTATATCTCAAATCTAAGATTTGAGATATTAGAATAAAATTATTATGGTTGTAAAAACCAACACCATGACCATACAAAAACCCTGCAATACAACCCAGATTTATTACCTTTATGTGGAATCTATACCTCTCTACTTCAAGCCTATGGTTAAAAACCATATTTTAAAACCCCCTTCATTCTTATTTGAATTAACATTCGACTCTTACATCTTAATCCCAAAGTTAACCTCGACCATCACTTCGAGGGCTTCGAATCTTTATTCGAACTTCATGGTTAAACCTATCATATAATGGTTCAAATGATATTGGTTAAAGCCTGCAATTCTTGGATCACGCATACCAATTCATTGATGGAATGCAGTTATATACTTTCGGCTTGATAACTTTACCAACATACATTCGTTTGTCCCAAGGCTTACCAACTCACATGTAATCATAATTTGAATGTCTGTGAACATTTATATGAGAACCATAATTCATTAATACATAGAAAAACCTCCATTAACTTTACTGATGACTTTAAAATATATTTGCAGGCCCAGATAGGTTTCAACATATCATATCATCCAATGAAATTAACATAGATCTGGCCCACAGCTCAACATACCTTTCATCTAACGATGGATGCATTCATCGCACTTCACCTTACCAAATCAACAATAATCGCGTTACTGAGATGCATGAGTTTTACTTCTTAGAATTTATGCGATAAAAATGGTTTTAACCTTACCACTTTTTCCATGCGTCCATCAATAGATGATATCACTTTCTTTCTAGAAAATCCACTTACCAGTCTTGTGGTCGTGCGAGACCACTTGTTGGTTCCTTTGAAACCACTTCAACGTTCCCTGGACTCATGGTTCCATTTCAACCTAATTCCTTCCAATGCATTCTGTGGCTGTTTACTGGTTCACTACCATCGATTACCTTCAGTTGACTCTATTGTGTTATCAACATTTCATTAAATTGATTGGACATCGCTCTTCATTGAGGATCTGCTTCATATCTTCATTATGGCCTCCATTTTACACTGATTTCTTAACGCTGCAATTTAACTCACCATTCCTTATTGACCAAGGTTCTACTTCAGTCAAACCTGTCTTTCTCTACGTTAATGTTGTGGTTTGCATTCAATTAAGGTTCCACTCCTTTGAATTTTAACTCTATTACATTACCAGAGCTCTACACTTCTTCTTAATTTAATTCTCTAGAACGAATTGAAGCAATAGTGCCCTTACAGTCTCCCCACTTAAATAATTTTTTTGATTTCATTACAGGATCTCTGCAATACTATGTTCTAGCGCATTCCATCAAAACACAGAAATGTAGATTCCATATTAATTGATAGAACTCCCTTGTTCTTACCAATTCAATTGCAACCAAAATCGATATACCCAAAAGATGAATTATATTTCAACGTTCTTCAATATGATCGATCCTTCAGTGATCGTTCTTCCTCTAGATGATATGAATGCAAATTTATATCAATTCTCTCTTCCACATGGAATCACTATTTCAGCCCATAACACCGAGTTTCTCACTTGCCCATAGAAACTCAAATATTCCTCATACAAAATTTGATCCAAGAACACACATGTATTTCGGAACCAATTTCCTCATTATATATATGAAATCAAATACAAAAGCATCCACTTACAAACTTCTTGTTTGGCCAGATCTTAAATTTGATGGCCCTTCTACCTCACTACTTTGTCTCCTAACAAATATATGCCTGTAGGCTTACATTTATACCAATTTAATGGTGAATCAATTCATCTCCCAAAACTCTTAAAATTCCCAAATCCTAAATCTAGACTAAATCCCTAGTTTTGTGGAAACTGACTCCAACTCATTCCTATTCTGTAGTATTTTTGAATCTCTAATCTCTTCATATGCCCAACTGATCATTCAAGGGCAGTTACAATTCTCTCCACATTTAATTAAAATTAATTAAAACCCACTAAATTCATTACATAAAATATAACTCTCTTGAAAACTAAAAACCCCTAAGTCTAACAAAAATGCATGGAATTTGTTTTATCCTAATGCCCTTGCATCAGACTCCCAAGGTTAAAATTATTCATGATCTCCTAATCATGTGCTTTTAATCCCTTACCTCCTGGATCCGATACTTTGCTTTGATGTTGCCCATAAATTGCATTATTCTCCAACTGCACACTTCCAAGTTTCCATACTTTGTTCTGCAACTTGCCTGCAGCTATGCTTTCACATTCTGCTCTTGTTTTTCCTTCGCTAAAATTTCTTTACTTTCTTGTTGCTATTTTCTGCTTCTGAGACACCTTCATCATTAGTCTTCTGATGCTTTCAATCTCTATGTCCAACTTATATTCCTTCTGGAAATTTATTTGCCTTTTGTTGCTGCCTTCAATTTCTATTGTTGCCACCACTGCTATTGTTATTGTCTTCAAGAACTTTTCTACTGCCCCTGTGACTATTTCCTCCATTGTTGTTGTAAATATTTCCCTCATGGATGTTGCTTCAGTTGTTGCTCTTTCTACCACTGCCAATGTTGTTGCAAATGTTGTCTTAAGCATTGTTGTCAATATTGCATCTTTTGCCAGAAATGTTGCTAACATTGTTCTTACTCCTGCAGATGTCACCCCACATGTTGCTACCTCCCAAACTTCCTGAATATATCTTAGGATATCTCCCTCTGCAACATTATTTTTCTCATCACCTGCAAATTTACTTTTAAAAATTAAATTATCTTTCAATTCTCTAACTACAGTAACATAATCATTCATTTCTCCTTGTATACTAGTAAACATAATTAAATTCTACAAACTAGTATCTGCTCCTATTCTTTTCAAAGCTTCAAGCATTTCCACTCTATTGTCTGCAATTTCATTCTCTTCTATAATTGTTTTCAGCAAACAATTCAACCATCTATTCTCAAGCATTTCATCAATATGCTGTAAACTTGTTTCAGCATATTCTTGTTCTTCTTCCTTGACAATCTTCAGTAATTTTCCTTCACCCTCTTGATTTCTTCTGGCAGTCAAATCAAGTTCTTCAAGTACTGTGTCCTCATCTTCTATTAGAATAAAATTCTGATTCTCCACTGCTGTAGCAGTCCCAAAAGTTTGTCTTCTAGTCCTCTCTTCGTTCATCAGGAAAATCAGCTCCTTCTTGTCATTATTAGTAACAAATTCCTTCATATGAGACATGACTGCCTCACCTTCTTTCAACAACTCATCTTCATTCAAGAAAAATCCAAGTGATGGATTGTCTTCTGCAATGCCTGTAACCACAGTCAAATTGTCAGTTTCAAAATCATAAGACCCAATGGTCTCACTTGCTGATCAGGTCACCAAATATTCTTTCTGTAGTTCCAAGTCCTTTCGAAGACTCAGAAAGTCTTAACTGTCTTCATTCCTTCGCATCTTCACATTCTAAAATCCCCAATTTTGAAATTGAGGTTCTCCCTCCTGCATTGAATCCTGTTTATTCAGCATAATCTCCAACAATCCAATTTCTTCATTCCATGGATTAAAGTCTTCCACAGAATTTTCCTCCTCTTTTATTTGACTATCCAATGGTGTCAATTTTTCTTCAGCATCAACAAAATATGCATTCATAAAAAAAAATTTAAAACAAAAATCATAAGGCCTCAGTGCCTTTATTTCCTTTTCCAACATTTCCGTATGTTGTCCTGAAATTTCTTCCTTCTCTATCAGCACATCAGTATGCTGATTCATTTTTCCCAAAGAATTCTCTGAAGAATTCTCAAGACTGTCAACAAGTATTTCTCCTACATCATCTGCTCTCATGATGTTTTCCTATTCTTGTCCACTGTAGTTAACTATGCCTTCTGCAATCTCTCTATCATACTCTAAATTTTCCAACAAGTATTCCAAAAATGCAATTTATTTGTGGCATTGCTGAAGTATTTCATCATCATTGACAATCCCTGCATTCATACACAAACTTCTAGTTTGTAAACCACAAACTACAGCAGCCTCAACTGGTGTTTCACATGTCAATTCTTCAAACTGATCCTCTCCTTCTTCATTCACAAGAATTTCTTCCCGTGTTGCAACAGTTTCCATCATAATTGCATCACTATTTCCATCACTCAAGAGACATTCTCCAACATTGCATTTTAATTCAGAGTATTCATCTTCTGAGAGATACTTCTTCATATTTGTGACATCTTCACAATATTTCTCATCCTCCTCTGCAAAACCTTTAATCACATCACAATTTTCAGTTACAAAAATACAAGGTTCTACATCATCCAACTGATCTGGATTTGTCCAATAACTCAGGAAATCATCAATAATTTCCTTTTCAGCAAGACAAACTTCTTGCTGCCTTAAACCTTCATCATGATTCACAAGATCTTTTACATATCTCCATTCTTCATCTGTACTATGTTCTGCTTCACAAACATAAACTTCTCTTCTCAACTCAGCTGCTTTGAGTTTTGCACATCTCAACTATATATCCCTCCTCTGTTCAAGATTTCTCATCTCTTCTACTAACTGCATGTTCTCTTGCTGGTTTATCCTCTGTTGTAGCCTTTGACACTTTACTTTCTTATTTATGAGCCAACCAAATCTCTGACTTTACTCTATCATCATCTTCAGGTTTTTAAACTATTCTTTGATCTTAGCTACCTCTTTCCAATATTTTGCATCAGTCAATTTCTTCCTCATGCCATTTGTCCTGGCATCTTCTTCCCATTTTCTGTTGTGGCCTCTCTGAGAACCTTTGTTATCTCTTCTATGAATTCTAGAAGTCATATTCTCCTCCATGATCTCCTCACTCATAAGCTACACCAATCCTCTACAAAAGCAAGCTCTCTTGCTGCCACTTACCTCACTGATCCTTTCCTCTAGATCTGGGCTTTTGGCAAGTACTAGTTCTCCTTCTACTAGAACCTTTTGAGAACTATCTTCTTCTCTCTCTAGGCTTCACTCTACAACTTTTAGAACTCATTCAACCTCTGTTGAATTTCCTCAAGGTTCTGCCACACTTTCTTCTTCACTTTAGAATCCTTTGCTGGACTCTTTCATCACTGCTCTCAAGGTTGTGATATGATTTTTCTAATATTTCTTTAATTGCCAGCAATCTGAATTCTACAAAAAATTATTCAAACCAGAGCTAAATAATGCTCATCAACTCCCCTTCCAATATCCCTCAATGATCTTGTTTTTCCTCTCACCTGCATTGCACCTCTGTATGCTTCAATATTTTTTATCGGTTCCAAAACCTGATCTGTTTTTATCACACATACAATTAATTCCAAAAATTTGAACCTTCAAAAAGAGTTATTCCAGCTCTAATACCACTTGATAGCAGGCTCACCTGCTATATACCCATAACCTTCACTCTGAAATGAAATTTCTCTTTTGCAATTCTGAAGTGGTCCTTAATTTCGAAATTTGGGTAATCTCAAATACTATATACGGAAACTTCTATATCTCAAATCTGATATTTGAGATATTGGAATAAAATTCTTATGGTTGTAAAAACCAACACCATGACCATACAAAAATCCTACAATACAACCCAGATTTCTTATATTTATGCAGAAGCTCTACTTCTCTGCTTCAAGCCTATGGTTAAAAACCATATTTTAAAACCCATTTCATTCTTATTCGAATTAACATTCTACTCTTACATCTTAATCCCAAATTTAACCTCAACCTTCACTTCGAGGGCTTCGAATATTTATTCAAACTTCATGGTTAAACCTGTTATATAATGGTTCAAATGATATTGGTTAAAACCTGCAATTCTTGGATCATGCATACTAATTCATCGATGGAATGCACTTATATACTTTCGCCTTGATAACGTTACCAACATACATTTGTTTGGCCCAAGGCTTATCAACTCAGATGTAATCATAATTTGAATGTCTATGAACATTTATATGTGGACCATAATTCATTAATACATATCAAAACCTCCATTAACTTTACTGATCACTTTAAATTATATTTTCAGACCCACATATGTTTCAACATATCATATCATCCAATGCAATTAGCATAGATCTGGCCCACATCTCAACATACTTTTCATCTAACAATGGATGCAGTCATCGCACTTCACCTTACCAAATCAACGATCATCGCGTTACTGAGATGCACGAGTTTTACTTCTCATAATTTACGTGATAAAAATGGTTTTAACCTTACCACTTTTTCCACGCGTCCATCAATGGATGATATCGTGTTCTTTCAAACAAATCCACTTACCAGTCTTGTGGTCACATGAGACTGCTCGTTGCTTCCTTTGAAACCACTTCAACGTTCCCCGGACTCATAGTTCTGTTTCAACGTAATTCCTTCCAACGCATTCTCTGGTTGTTTACTGGTTCACTACCATTGATTACCTTCCATTGACTTTATTGTGTTATCAACGTTTCATTAAATCGATCAGACATCACTCTTCATTGAAGATCTGCTTCATATCTTCATTACGACCTCCAGCCTACTCTAATTGCTCAACGTTGCAATTTAACTCACCATTCCTTATTGACCAAGGTTTCGCTTTAGTCAAACCCGTCTTTCTCCACGTTAATGTTGTGGATTTTATTCAATTAAGGTTCAGATCCTTTGAATTCAAACTCTATTACATTACCAGAGCTCTGTGCTTCTTCTTAATTTAATTCTCCAGAACGAATTGAAGTAACAGCGCCATTATAGTCTCCCCACTTAAATAATTTTTTTGATTTCATTACAGGATCTTTGCAATACTATGTTCTAGTGCATTCCATCAAAACAAAAAAATGTAGATTCCATATTAATTGATAAAAATCCCCTGTTCTTATGAATTCAATTGCAACCAGAATCGATATACCCAAAAGCTAAATTATATTTCAACGTTCTTCAATATGATCGATCCTTCAGTGATCGATCTTCCTCCAGATGATATGAGTGAAAATTTATATCAATTCTCTCTTTCAAACGGAATCACTATTTCAGCCCATAACACTGAGTTTCTCACTTGCCCATAGAAACTCAAATATTCCTCATACAAAATTCGATCCAAGAACACACATGTATTTTGAAACCAATTTCCTCATTATATATATGAAATCAAATACAAAAGCATCCACTTACAAAAAAATTTTTTGGCCAGATCTTCAATTCGATGGCCCTTCTACCTCACTACTCTATCTCCGAACAACTATATGCTCGTAGGCTTACATTTATACCAATTTAATGGTGAATCAATTCAGCTCCCGAAACTCTTAAAATTACCAAATCCTAAATCTACACTAAATCCCTAGTTTTGTGGAAACTGACTCCAAATCATTCCTATTCTGAAGTCTTTTTGAATCTCTAATCTCTTCATATGCCAAAATAATCATTTGAGAGCAGTTACAATTCTCTCCACATTTGATTAAAATTAATTAAAACCCACTAAATTCATTACATAAAATCTAACTCTCTTGAAAACTAAAAATGCCTAAGTCTAACAAAAATGCATGGAATTTGTTTTAGCCTAATGCCCTTGCATTAGGATTCCAAACTAAAACAAAATATTCTTTTGGAATTGCACAACTCTCTCTTAGGAGGGGACTTAGAATTTTAAAAAACTTACCACAGGGTGAAGAATTTTTTTTTTGGGATGCCCTTAAATCTAATATTCAAAAGTTTGTGGCTGAATATTTGGTTTTCCAGCAAAATAGAGTCAAGAAAATTAAGAGCCCAAGTATTCTACAACCTTTATCTATTCCAAGTCAATGTTGGGAGGAGGTTTCAATGGATTTTATCACAGGTTTACCTATGTCCGAAGGAAAGAGTGTCATCATGGTTGTAGTTGATAGACTTACAAAGTATGCACACTTTTGTGCATTATATAGTCCATTTAAAGAAAGTACAATTTCTACTTCTTTTATAGAAACAATTCAAAAGATACATGAAGACCCAAATATTATTGTAAGTAACAGAGACATAATTTTTGCTGGAAATTTTGTGACGAAATTATTTTCTTTTCTGGGTACTCAACTCACTCATAGCTCATCTTATCATCCTTAATCTGATGGGAAACTTGAGATTGTAAACAAATTTTTGAAAGGATATCATAATTGTTTTGTATCTGATAAAATAACACAATGGGTCAAGTGGGTTCATTTGGCGGAATGGTGGTATAACACTTCCTTCCATACTGCAGCAAAAACGACCCCATTTATCTCACTTTATGGATATCTTCCACCATCCATCACATCATCTTTAACAAAAAATTATAAGGTTCAAGTAGTGGAAGATCAGATTGAGCATCAAAAAAAATTTCTCCAACTCTTAAAGGATACCCTAAATTTGTCATAAAATCAAATGAAACAATAGGCAGATCAACATCGCAATGAGATAAGTTTTGATGTAGGATACTTGGTATTTTTATGGCTACAAACATACAAAAAATACCCCTCAGGCAACCTAAGAAGGATAGTAAATTATCACCAAATTATTATGGTCTTTACAAGGTGTTGCAAAAGATTGGTACTATGGCATAAAAATTGGACATTCCTACTTCTTCTCGAGTGCACCCAATTTTCAATGTTTCATGCTTAAAGAAGGTTATAAGTGAAAAACTTCCAATTCAAGAAATATTGCTAGAACTTGATGAGGAAGGAAAATCATATTGGAACTTGAAGAAGTCACAAAAACAAGAACTCGGCAACTATGAAATCTATCAATTTCATAGTATGCCATCAAGTGGAAGAAGTTACCCACTGAAGATTCCACATGGGAGGATGAGAATTTTATGCAGAAGCATCCGGAGCTACTTAAGCATTGAGGACAATAGTTTTTTGAAGGAAAGGGGCATGTTAGGTTCATATATTACTATTTTAGTCCCTTATTTTTATTAGTGTAGCCCCATTATTGTTATTTTTGTACCCCTGTAGCCCCCATGTTGTTATTATTGTGCCTCGTAAAAGGCACTATTGTTATTATTGTGTTGTTACATTATTATTGTTAGGTCACCTAGGATTAATTTTGACCCCATGGACTCCTATATATATAAATTAGGTTTTCTCATTTGCATCATCCAATAATTTTTCATTTATGTAATATAAAGGAGGTTCCCCCCTCGAAGTGGTTGATTTCTAAGGTTGTGATCTCTCTTTTCTTCTATTTTGGGAGTTGCTTTCATGACATGGTATACTCCCTAGTCATGGAGCAAGCATTGATAGATATGATAGGGACAACGCCATCATTTTAAACAATCTGGTATTGACACTTTCATCAATGCAACTCTTTATTGTTCATGGATTCATATCTCTTTCCTGATTAGCTTGCATGTTGTGTAAATCAGTAGCCCCTACTAAGAAAGAAGTGATTTCCTTCTTAGAAAGGATAATTGGTTAGAGAGGTATTTATTTTCTCTTAGTTATGAGTTCTTTGTCATTTATTATTAATATTACACGTCTTGTTCATTTATTCAATAGTTGTAGGATTGTAAGTTATATAATAGTATAGCAATGTAAGTCATGTACTAGTCCTTTTATTAGGTGTCATGCTTGTTTGAATATTGTTATAATTTTTTTTTTATGTTTAGTCGATTTAGTGGGTATTACAATAAATGTTATTTTATTGTATGAGCGTTGAATGGTTTCTAAGATTGTTGTTTCTTTGTAATAACTAATTGAGTGAAGAGTGTCATTTATTCTACAGCATGTGTCTTTTATTTCTCAATTTTGAGCAAGATTTGGAGTGTAACAACAAGTGTGTATGGAGTCTTTAGAGTGATATTTTGAATGATTTTTTTTGAGACTTTATTAGTGGTATTTTCCATTTGTTCCTACATATATTCTTCACAACAACCTTGAAGAAAAGAGGCCTACTCAGATTAACAATTTATGTGTGAATATAATTGGATGTTATGAATTAAAAGGATAATTAATTCACCCAAAATTTTGGCATCATTTGAAAGGAGGATATTACATGTGTACGCGTCTAACTAGAATTGATTGCATGCATTTATTAAAAGTGTGTTAGATGTATTCCTATATTTTAGGTTTATGGGTGCTAAGATGAGAGGTAAGAACCTCCACATTGCCTCAACATACTAAAGTGATATACACCTTATAAGGAGTTAGGAAACATGTGAAAACATTACATGAATATTGAAGAAGAAAGTTTCAGTGCCCCCCAAAAAACTAACCATGTATGTACAAGAGGATGTGTGAGAAAGAAGAGGAATGAATATTAAGGAACATATATACAAGATTATTTCAAATTTTGAAGCAAAATCATTCACTTGGGAAGAAAAATATAAGAAGAAAGGATCAGGTAAAACTTCCCTAAAAAGGCCAACATCTACTGAGTAATCTCTGTTGGGTAAACATATAAAAGAGGTAGAACTTTATGAACCCTTGATATTAGAGAAAATATTTATATTTTCTAGTCCATCTGTATCAATAGAGGAAGGATGTAAAGTCTTTTTATAAGGAAAAGGGGATGTGGATGATTGTGATTTAGAAAGGCCAAAATAACTACCACTTAATAAATGAATCCTAGGTTTACGAAGGGTTGTGAAACCATTAAAAAGGGTGTTGTGGAACCATTAGGATCACCTCGAAAAATATTTTGTATCACAATCTGATTTTATTTTCCCTCCATTGTTCCTAGAAATGGTCCTCCATTACACCCCTAGGTGCTTGGAAAAGCTATCACTGACCCCAATAATAAATTAGTACAACATGTTGAAACACAAATTTCCTGACCTAATGTATCTCACCTTTTAAAGGTAACAAAATAAAATTACACTGAATAAATATGGTAAACAATGAAATTTATCCTATGAGTATAGAAAATGAGGAAGATAATTTAGTAGGAGAAGAAAATCGAATTCAAGTTTCTCGAGAGAAACAACAATCTCTAACTTCAAATGTTGTTGTAGGAACTATAATAGTTGATGATAGTGATTAGTATGTAGTAATTTGTAATCCTACTAATACCACAATACCAACTAATGATATTTATTATGTCATCATAATAACTGATGTTACTCTAGTTGTGAGAACTTCAATAACTGCTCATAATGATACTTCTTTACATGTCCCTTATCCTAAGATATTAACTGAAGTCAAAACTACTTCTCAGTCTGAAGTTGATTCCATAAAGGAGATGAAATTTTTTCTTGCGTGAATTAGAATGCTTCAACTGATCTGAGATGTTCCAATTTATGATAAAAAAATTATATAATTATCCGTAAAAAATACATGTAGGAAATCATTGGATCAACCGACTATTCATATAACTGGAAAAATATTATGACTAATGTTAGGGAGTAATACTCCTAACAAATATGAATATATTGGGAACCCAATAGTATTTTTTCATATTGGAGAAAAAATTGAGTGAAGAAAAGAAATAAGTACCCAAGGAGAAGGAAGGAATTACTCAACTAAGTAAGATTGAAATTGACCATCTAACCCAAAAAATTAATGATTTGAAAGAATAAATGATAATTTCAAGAGATAACATATCACACTGAAAGAGAAATTTCAGTTTAAGAAAAAACTGATGTTCTTAATGCGAACATTGTTAGCAAGAATTTTGCCACTTGTTGACATAGCTAAAAGGTTATGCATGGGTTGTAATAAAATTATTAAGGAAAGAGGTTGTGAAGGGCCAATGATTGTCTCTGTTGAAATAAAAGTAGAGGATTAGGATATGGAGTTTTAGACTACCAACCCATAAGAACATGTTAATGCCATTATTATTATAGAAGAGCCAGTAGCTGAAACAAAGAACATTGCAAAATTTCAAACTTCTTATCGACAAGAAGTTGTTGAAAATGCTGCTGCTACATAATAACTAGGAACTAAAGAATACTGGACTAAGGAGAATGAGACTGTCGGTCCACAAGAACCTATTGATGACAATGATGTTACAAAAAAACGTTACTTAAGATATTACAATAATATTAGAGGAAATATGAAGAATGATTGTAGGGAGTTGTTGAACTTTTTACCAGCATAGCAGCAATAAAAACTTTTCCTTTTCGAACTAACATAAATATAAGATAAGTAGCCACATGCGGTAAGGAGCAAAATCTAATATCTAAATTCTATTTTCATGATTGTGATTTTTTCATAGAAAGTAATTTTTATATTACACGTTATGCATGAGATGTTTGGGAGAGGCCGTTCACACCATTTGTATGGAATCAAGCTAAGTCGAAGGTCGCTTGTAACATTGTAATAGAAAATGGAGAGGCTATGTAATTTCTCATCTGAGATCAACTAGGTCCCACAAAAAAGGTACTTGTCACATATAATAGGATGTGGTACTATCCAAAAACTAAGAATTTTTAGATAAAATTCAAAACCAAGGTATTTGAGCATTGATACACGCATATCAGGTGGTGAAATAGGATGCATTGGAAGGAAACAAAATTAGATGGGAAGCATGTAGAGAACAATTGATATTTGATGATCCGTACTATTTTTCAAACTTTGTATATGCACTTTCTACGGTACTTATATACATGGAATGTATAAGGAAATGTGGGCCCTGGTGGCATATACTCGAGTTCATGTTTTTTCTCATTTGGCTTCCTCTATATAAGCACAAACACCTATATTAGTTAGAAAATGGATTGTGGGAAATAGAATTTCTTGTCTCTGAAGGATACAAAGCACCCAGAAAAGATACACCAAGACCATATAATGTTTCCGAATTTCATTCAAAGCGCATCAAAACCCACTTACAAAGCTGTACACGAGGACCTGGAGATTCTCAAGTTGGGAGAAGATGTTGCAATGTAGAATTAGAATTCTTTTTGTACCTATTTTCCATATATTTTAATACCATTTCAACCTTAAAAATTTGTACCTTGTAGCTTTGTTATACCTTGTATCTTTGTTAGTCATTATTGGAAAAAATATGTTTCCTTCACATGCCACCTTTATTATTCAAATTTTCTTGTAATTTGACAAAAAAGCTAATTCATTTAGGCTATTTTATTAATGAATTGATGAAGTGTTGTTTCAGGTGGTATGACTTGTTGAGATGTAGTTACGCGATGATTTGTCCCCAGTTTTTATTTTTCTAAAGTTGGAATGAAGGATCTGCTAACGCTACTCCTACATAATAAAAGCCTATTTGGGATACTCTATTTTTCAATGATTAGCAACAAATAACAACATAAAAATACACATAGACAAATTCAATTTTACTAGTGAAGCGAGACGCTAATGGAAAATGTAGCCAATGTAGTTGGAAAAATTGAGATTTTTAAATGAGATTCCATTATAATTTGGAAATTTGTTACAACTCTGTTTCGATTTAGATAATTTGTTACAAGAAAATTTGGTACAATCCCAATTTCAATTACATGAGAATCGAGATATTCTTATGATGATATTACTTTTCGAAAAAGAATATAATATATTACAATAAAATAATGTACTCCTTCCTTTAGGGCATGCATAGAAAGAGATCAGAGGGGGAGAGCCATTAGTGTAAAGAAAAATATATATCATATTTCATTAATGAAACCCTTTATTTTTCATGGTTTGATAAATATTTCATAATTAAATTGTTCCTTGTGTTAATTACTAGCCCATGCTAAGGAGGAATCTCCCTCCTTCTTAACAAGGATCACTAATTAGAGAGTCATTGTAACTATAGATTTACTTCCTATTTGTTGTGAGTTATCTGTGATTTACTATTAATGTTATATATCTTGTTCATGTATTGAATAGTTGCAATATTATAACCTCTGTCATTTTGTGATAGTGTAGGTCCTAGATTGGTGACTTTATTAGGTGTAATGGTTGTTTGGTTACCGTGACAGTTGTGTGGTATGTTCAATAAATTGAATTGGCCTTACAACAATTGTTACTTTGTTATTTTAGTGTTGAATGGTTTCTAGGAGTGTTACTTATTTCACATAACATTAAGTTTAGTGATAGTGTAATTTATTAGACACTAATTTTTTCCTTTTGAAGTGTGAGTAGGGTTTACAGTGTAACATCAAGTGTGTCTAGACTATTGAGAATGATATTTATATTTTTTTTATTTTTATTTATTTTTCTAGTTTCCATTTTTTACTGCATATACTTTGCACAATAACCTCGAAATAAAAAGGTATATCCACATTTAATATTTATGTGTGAGTAGAATTCAGTGTTTTAAAATAAAAGGGTGATCAGTTCACTCAATAGCAAGTGCACATGGTGAAGGAAGAATCGTTCAGTAGACATAATGAAAGAAGAACTAGCTAAGAGGTCTAGTTAAGGAAGAAGTAACATGAATACTCAGTGGAGTAGGTTGGTTCATATGAATATGATGTAGTACATAATACCAGTGTAGGTTATAGGTTCGTGCCTATGAATATTGCAGTAAAGGGGATAGTTGTAACCTACAATTTAGGGTATAGAAATAATGCAATATAGGTGATCAACGTCTACTATAAGTTGGTACCTGAAAATGTTGTAGAAGAGAGGATTTTTGTCACCTATAGTTTAGTGTATACAAATATTGAAACATATGGGGATTAATGTTTTTTTATATGGTGGTGCCTAAATTGCGGTAGAATGGATAGGTGTCTCCTATAGGCCGGTGCCCACAAGAATTCTAGAATATGGGATTGTTTTCTCTTGTAAGATTGTGCCAAAAAAACTTTTAGTATGGGGGGTTGTTGTCTCATGTAAGTTGGTTCCTAAAAATATTGCATAAGTAAGGATTTATGTCTCTTATATGTTAACAGCTATAATATTTGTAACAATAGGTTAGTTCCTATGAATTTTTTATCAATAGTTTACATCCTAGAATGATCTAGTATAAACAACTATTTACTTATACCTTATATTCCATTAGTGAGATTAATTAGTTATAATTCACGAATTTATAAATAAGTAGGAAATTATCTTATATCAATTTTCTACCCCTTTCCCCCTTGCCTATCCTAGTATAAGTCTGAATAGAACAATTTGAGTCTATGTCTAACTAAGGCCACAATATTTATCCATAAAAACGTTTGAACATTCTCTCTTAAAATTACACCTTAAAATCATTTAAAAACCTAATAGTCCATACTTATCCCTAGCTAAATTTTGTAGTAGAACCATTAAAGGGTATATAGCACAAAATAATTTGGGTTACTTCATCCTTAAAATGTAGTAGTGAATCCTCACTTGTGGGGAATGTGCCAAACCACAAAAAGTAGGGGACTAGTTCCTAAGGTGATAGTAGTAACTAATGACATCGTTATCTCAATATAGATTTCTATGCAGACCTTTGTAATATGGTGCTATATTATGTATTAATAGGGTCCATAAAAAATGGTATCATCTTTTAGGCTCCCTTCTCCTACTTGTAAGGTTAGAGATGAAGAAAAACCAAACCTTGACTTGTAAATTGTAACTTTAATAAACTTCCCACTTCTTTCAATTTTGATTGAAAGCCATATTTTGATAATGGTATTAAGAATGGCCATTCTAATGTAAATGTCTGATCTAATTCCTAAAATTATAATGTCACAATAAAACATAAATGCATTGAGGGATGTCTTTGGAGATAAATGGCTTCATATGGTGAAATTTTATAACATATTTCAAGTGCTATTATACCACCATTCTATAATGAGTAACAATTGAACCAATTGGTATTAGTGATATTATGCCAAGAATCACAAATATATTTAAATAAACATGTTGGAAACCAATATTTGATACTCTATTTGGGGATGATCATCCATGCTCATTTTAAACTGTGTCATATAGTTGAGGCAGCTCATGGTTAAGTTTGTTAATGAATTTAGGATCATAATTTGTCATAATTGAATAAGAAATACGATGTAATTTACAAGTTTGTTGCACGAAGAACCATAAGAGGGTAGGAAAAATAGATGGAATAAGGCAAAAAAGTAAATATAATTGGAATGGTCATCAACTACCACCATGATGACAAATTTTTATTTCTTTTTCGGGAGAAATACTATGAACCCATGGAAATATTAGGCTAAATGGTGGCATGGATTAGTAATGGATATAATTTTCTATGTTCTTGTATATTTCACCATTGTTCCTTTGATAAGAATCACCATCATATACAAAGACGTAGATGTCTATTTTTATATCTTCCTAAAAAAATAATCACTTGTTCTAGTTATAAGTTTTCTAATAGCCTATATAACCTATAATACGAGATGGATTAATTGTGTCTAACATCCATTATTTTAAAGTGGAATTATGTTTCAAAACCATATTTTCTTTTATATTACAATGTCACCTACTAAGTACAACTAATAGGAGGTTTGTTTTTCCTTGAGGTGTTATATGTGGAAAAAGTACTATTAAATAAATATAGATAAATATATATATATTATTATTCTTAACATGTTCTGAAATCCAATTAGTGTACCTAAGGTACTTCACGTGGAGACATGATACATGCAAGACACCTAAATATGAGAGCGTGACATGGGACACAAAGACCCTGGAGAGCATGACACATAGGAAAGAAACACATTATATATATATATATATATATATATATATATATATATATATATATATATATATATATATATATATATATCTGTGTGTGTGTGTGTAAGTGTGTTACAAAAACTATCATGAAGATACAAATTTTATCATACATGTACATTGTAACATTATGAATACAATCATGATTAATCAATGATACAATTTTATAACTATCACTTACTACTACATCAAAGATGAATGCGATAAATTGACATTAGACAAAGATAAAAATTTAATCATAAAACACAATTTTTTGATTAATTCATCAAAAAATGTATTGCATAGGTATTGAGTCTCAAGGACACTTTTCTAGGAATGCCAATGAAAAATAGTAAATATAAAAAAGGTAGACATTATAGCCTCAAACCATAGAATAGGAAGAAATAATCTCATGGGTTTTTGGCAGCAAGCTATAAGCTATGTTTATAGCTTATCAAATTTGAACTTACCACGACTACGACAACTAATCTCTCGTGCATCCTCCTTCTGTGTATCTAATTTAATCTATGGATCTATTGGTATGAAGGATGAGCCTTTAATACTATCACCATCATCCAAAACACTCCTATATCCTTTTTCAGTCACTTTGATGGTCCCACAACACCCAAAAACTGAATGGAAATAGAAAAATGTAACCCAATATCTACATACAGGTGTCCAAAAATTGTGATTCTCTCTGAGCATGAATCAAGCACCTTGACATTAATCCATAACTTCACAGACTCAACAAAAGAGAATAAGACACATCTCAATAGAGAATTGTGTCTAACACACATGATTCACGACATGTGGGGGAGGGATGAATTTGGTTACTTCAGAGTGTATATATACAATACATGTATTAATGGTGATATGCCATGTATTTTTTAAATGGAGGGAGTTATAATTATTATATATTAGTAATAATAATTTTCTTAGGAATATTAGTATGTTATATTTATTTATTATTTTAGTGTAAATTATGAAATCCCCTCCTGAAATGCCTCGTCCTCAAAGCATATATAAATTGAAGGAAACTAATGAATACTTCATGTTTTTACTTCTAAATGATAAATTTTCTCCAAATTTCTTTTACTTCTCGTAAAATATTTCTTGATATGTATGGAAAGGCATTTGTTAACGTGTATTTGTATTAGGGAACAATTTTCCATCACAATCTCAATCCATCTATCTTTGTACTTGGTCATAATGTTGACACACACTATTAAGGATTTTCATATTCAAGTTTTTTATATTCAATTTTGGCATAGATCCAATATCCTAGTGCACCATATGTCATGACAACGTTGGCATATTTATATTTCCCTCTTTTCTAATATAATTAAGAGATGCATTCTAAATGATAATATTTTGTGTTTTAAATCATTGAACTATATTACATACCTTAAATATACATTTTACATGCTAAAATTTATGAAGTCTAAGAAAATGATATAAATGATTCTCCATGCCATTTGTTCATGCATAATATGAATTTAAAAATGTTTTAAATATGGCGGTATGCTTTATTTCCAACTTTTGCATATATTTCTACATATTTATATATAATCACGATTCTCTTCACCTTCCTTTGAACCCACGTTCATACATAAATGATATTAATTTAATTACTTAGAATGAAACAAATGATTTTTATAATAGTCAAAATACCCTACATTTGTTCTAAAAATTACTCTTAGGATTTTATATTTCTCTTTCATTGGTCTTACTTTCAACTAATTCAAATTTAAGAATATATATATATATATATATATTAAAATTTAATACACTCTTCTTGAATATTAACTTCAATTAAATGTGTATTTCTTAACCATGGTCTCCTCTCTTTTATTAACTTGAAACTTTAATGACGTAGTATGATACTAGGTCCCTAGTTAACTTATTTACAATATATTCTCCCCTTTCATCTTCACATACATCGATCTCATGTGAACCTAATAAATTTCGTTCAGTTTTCTTTTCCTTTTTTCAATGTAGAATTATACAGCACGTTGAACATCTATTTTTCGAGTGTTTAGTTGTAACATATGTATTGAGAAGTATTAAAAATATTCATCTGAGATTTGATGTTGTAGATATTTGCCTTAACCTATGGTTAGTCCAATGCATAACCTTAGTCTAATGTCGAACCACATTTCACTTCACTTGTTGTTAGTCTAATTGTTGCAACCCTAATTGTTTCCATATTTACACCATTGCAATGATCGGGATATATTTTTGGCCTTTTTAGCCATATTCCAACGATAGCCAAACAAGTCTCACTTCATCAAATAACATCACGCTGCCTATTTTCACTATCATTTCCATTATATTATCGACCACAAAAAGAAAGGGCCTTCTTACACATGGCAAGAATATATAAAGCATCTTTATATTGTACCTTAGCTTTCTCTCACATGCCAAGAATATCAGGAGCATCTTTATGCTTTCCATCGTTTATGAGATGCGGCCCTTTCTCATCAAGAGTAGAACCAATAATCAAGGCCCTTTGATATTTGTGATAACCTACTAGAATATTTTACTCTAATATAATTCTCAAGTTCAATGTTGAAGCCATTGGCTTGAAATAGATTTTGAGTACGTCTCTTTGTCATTGCATCTAACAGTGCTTTGATATGAAGGGGTTTTGTGTAGTTTCATAGCCAACTTTAATCTCTTCTCCACTCTAATTCTAGAGTTCAATGTTGAAGTTATTGAATGGAAATGGATTATCAATATGTCCCTTTGCCATTACATGTGATATGAACAATTTGACAATGAGAATCTACCTAATTGTTTATAGACTTTTCTTTACAAACTTATTAGGTTTTTATCACGTGCCTCATCTTTGGAAATCCTACCCCACATATATCAACTTTAAATTCTTAGAAAATTAATTTGAATATTAATGGAATTTTTTTTATTGATGGAAAAGTAACAATAGCAAAGCAACGGTAGAATCAAAAGAGTAGCAAAGGAAATGGAACAAAAACAAGGAAAATGAGTAGTAGCAAGGTAAGAGTAGAAAGAGTAGAAAGGGCAATGAAGAAACAAAAGTTTGGTTGAAAAAATATCATAGCACAATTGGTGCATGCACATTTGTGTAAAAATATTGTTGTAATGTTAGGCAAACACAAGAGCTCTCTCTTGATACAAGGCAAAGGAAAGACTCCATGACAACAAACACAAAACTCCATGAAAAAAAAAACAAGACAAGACTCAAGGTTATTGAGGCAATGACATGAAAAAAAGATGGCTTTGATCATAGAGATGCCTTTGGAGATTGAATGTTGCATACATATGCTGTCATTTCTTACATATGTTGTGTGCATATTTTTTACATTGGAGAGTGCTTGCATTGTGTTCCTCGATTGTGGTGATATAATATTTTTTTTAGCATTATGTTCATATTGATGTGCATAATAATTATATATCGTTGAAATAATATGTGGCTCAACACTTATTTATGTTATAATATTCAAAATATGAAGAGCTTGGAAACCAATGAGTGGAAGGAAAATAGTCAAGTTTTTTCACTTCATATTCTTCTGTGGAATATAAACAACTAGGAAACTATATTTGTAAAAGATGTGATTTGCAAGGGAAGAATTTTTAGAGAGTTAGATAATGTGTGAGAGATTATTTAGGCGTTATTCATTAAATACTTGACACATAGAAGATATAATATGAACCAGATTTAAGGAAAAGGAAAGCTTAAGAAGATGATGGAGGTATGCAGATTTATAGACTAGGTAACCAACACATTGTTTTCTTTATGTATTAGGGGAATGTATTCTCCTTTCAATTTGAAGCTTGATAAATGATATGTTGGGGCATGTTGAATCAGGTTCCTCCTCTAGCCTGCAAAAAACTAATGGGAGTTAGAGCTTCCTTGCATGTTGTAGCTTGCAGAAAAATTAAGGTAGTATCTTCTTGTAGGTTGGAGCCTACAAAAAATAAGATGTAGTAAGGGATTAGGATATTTCCTTTCAATCAAAAAAATAAAAAAATCATAGTTTTATCCCTTTATGGGTTTCCACTTATATCTAGTCTCGATATGTGTTGCTATTATGTGTCGATGTGATGTTTTGGATTACTTATTACTTATTGTTTCCATATTAAATTTGTTGGTTATTATGTGTCAATATGCTCACTTAATGGTTCAGTTAATAAGTTTAAAGAAAATAAAATTAATATCCATGAATTTACTAAACTGATTCACCCACCCTCTTAGTTTGGTCAGGTTTTTATCAATTGGTATGAAAATCGATTATTTCTATGTAAGTCTAAGAACTTGAAGGTATGTTTGATTATGTCATGGAATATCAAAGTATACGTATGTTGAATGCAATAAAATTTCATGAATAGAAAGATAATGTAAAAGATAAATTGGTAGCTTATGAACTTGGTGTATGGAAACTAATATGTGATGGACTCTCCCTCTACCCAAGAACATCTTTCATTTATTTGAAAGCGTAGGAGGTGATCTTGTAAGCTTTTCACCACCTAAAATTAAAACAAAACTTGGATGTCTCTATTAAATGAAAAACTTTAATTTTATAAACCTAGTAAAGACCAAAATAATTTGAACATGACCAAAAAATTTGAACATGGAACGAATTCTTATTCTCTTACTGGTCAGGGTTTGATTGGCTATAGGATAAGGTTCACTTTACTTGTGCGCATTTTGGGGTTTCACTCTCACTAAGAAGCATGCACCGACAGAATAAAAATAAACACAAATTCTCTACTTGTCTTTCACAAAAAAAGTATTCTTGGAATGACCTGAAATAACGTAAGGTAATATTAGCGAAGGAATTCCACAAATTCTTTGAAATTCTTCCATAAAAGTAGTATTTTTAGAACAACCTGAAATAACGCAAGGAATTGTGCCACAAGTTCGAAAGAGGAGTTGACACCGACAACAACTTACCTTAGTAGCACCTCTGGATAAAAAGTAGATAAGAGAGAAATTAAAACATGATAAGTAATGCTCAGTAGATAAGAAAGAAATTAAAACATGATAAGTAATGCTCAGTAGAATAAATAAGTATAACTGAAAATAAATAAAGATTCATTCTATGAATGGAGGGTCAAATGTACTAGGTGGCATGTTCGTTCAATGGAGCCTCTAGGTAATCTTATTGGATGCAAAAAAAAACATGTTCAAGCTAGAGGAAGCTCGGAAATCAACACTTGCTCGAAAAAGACAATATAGAATCATATGGAAAATTGACCATAGGAAAATAACCAATATAGTTACCTCAAAAAAAGAAATTCATAGATGTGCACAACTCCAGTAGGGGAACTTGAGAGTAGAGTAAACCACATTTATGTACGCATCCTACTCTTTATATCCAAACCCAAATGAAAACTCAAATTATTAAATGAAAATTCCACACCAAAGATGAAAAGGGGAAATTTAATTTCATAATTAAAATTATTGTAGTGAAATCTATTAATTAAAAAAATGAGAATGGAATTTCTATTCAGTGTTGGATACCCATGCACAAGAAAATAGGAACTTAAATTCTGAAGCATTGTTATCCTTCACAATACACATAACTCATATTCTTCATGACACATGTGATTCAATATGGCGATGAAGGAAGCAGAGTGAATATCCGTTAAACAACATAGAGTAGACTCGTTTGACACTTGGGTGAATGGATAAGGAAGTTATGCGACTGTGGAGTCCCTCACCTCCCTTTGCTTAGGGAGGCACAACTCACAACTGAACAACATAGCACATGTTTTGGTAGGTTTAGGGTTTGAGATGAGAAATTTGACACCCTTATATTTTCTTATCTATACCATTCACGTATCTTGATCCTTGCACTGATTTGATAAGAACATGGTCTCAAAGGAGCTAGAGGGAGACGATTGGTGATACTTTCTCTAAGGACTGACGGTACTCTATCCTTGGCAACCTCGATACTATCCTCCCAATTTTCATGCATAAATAACCTTGTATATCAAAGTTGAGTGAAATCAAAATTCTTGAGCCATGAAACTCATATGTAAGGTTACAATATCATAAAGATATATATTAATTGCTTAAATTTTATCACAAGGTGAATTTATAAATAAATGAAGGTTCATGAATGTAATAGACCAACACCCAAGCGTATAACGATACTAGTATCGCACTAATTACATTTGAATAACCTTGGTTATAAAACATATTATAATCATAATCAGGGACATAGGAAACAAAACAAACAATACCTTCGGAAGTTCTTTATACTAAGGATAGGTTGGGGGGTTTTATTTTTTTTAAGACAAAAACATAAATTAGGAATATTTTGTGGTGTGTATTGTTGTAATAAAAATATTACACTAAACTATGGTGGATAATTCATAACCCCTAGGAGAAAGAGAGATATATTGTCTAATAGAATATTACCATGTTCCTCAACTACCACAATTTCACAATGAATGGAACTGAAACAGGAAGTAGTATTAAAACAAAATTTCTACATTAATACATAAAAAAGGGGTATATGACAATTTCATAGTAATTGTTAAATTAAAATTTCTTGATAAATCTTTATTTAAGGTTATCATCAAAATTAATTATGAAATTTTGTACATCCATCACTAAAATTTAGGAGGAAATGCTATATATTATATTGATCAAACATATTAACTATTTAAACCTATTTAAATCAACGAGTGAGTGCTTGTTGTAGGTGAAATTGCCCTAAGGTCTGGGTTGAAGGACCTAACAGAGTGAAAGGCATACAATAAAAATAAGCAAATGAACTAAAGGTCTTAATTCTTAAACTAGTAAACTTAGGAGAGATGACCTTACCCATATGTCCTATGTTTGAGGTCGTTCTTGAATGGTGAAAACCCTCTGCTTCTCCATGTGCTTCAAGGCCTGCAACTCACTCAAGAAAAATAACATAGACTAGTTGTACAACATATATATCCTAAATTTCAATAGGTTAGATCATATAATCTTATAAAATATAACATTAAATTAACAATTACAAGATCATTAACATGTATAAAAAGAACATAAGATCATGACATCAGGAACGAGACAAATATTCTTTATTGATGTATGTAAAATATGTGGATAAATATCTCGTGAAATTAGCCATAGCTCCAAGCAAAACCATCCCTTGGATCCGTCCAACCCAAGTCTCAACAATCTTCTTCCATAAAATGTGCACAAGGATGTCACATAAAATAGGTGAACATCTCAAAGAAGGAAACAAGGGTTTCCTGAACCTGGGAAGTGTAGGAGGCACATGGATAATCATACTTAATCTGGGCTATAAAAAAGTATAGTATCAATTCATTTCTCTCTCCTCCCTTAGGCATTCCCCATGAGGTGTATTTACACTTCCTCAATTTTTTTTTTCTTTTTTTTTTCAGTTAGGAAACAGTTTGACCACGAGCTCCTGTAGGTGGGATTCTGGTATAACCTGTAAACCCCACCCAAATTATAGGGATTTTTATAATTTTTAATATTTTAAATTATATATGCGGGTGAGATATAAGTGGACCTAGGATTGCACGCATTTGAGACAGGGTAGGGTCGCGTATGGAATTCAAAATAATGTTTTTTAAGAGAATGACCAAGTTGAAATGGAAAAGGTTGCACAAGGCCAATACATAGATCATTGAGTATATAAAGGTGATAAATGATGCTATAATAGATGCCCCCTAATATATTAGGTCAGAAGGGGTATATGATGGCCAAAATGTATTATGTGCATAAGAAAGAATCTTGCGAGGATTTGAGAGGACTTCAGCAAATTTCAACCTGCCAAAAAATATTCAAAAAAATCAGAAAGAAAGCTCATGTCTGAGGCAAACATACCCATTCTCAATGAAATTAAAGCATATCTGCATAAAAATTATGGAGCGGATCCAATATGTTTACAATTATAATAGAAACTGCAAAGTACGTAATGAATTGACTTATCACTACCTCAAAGTACATATGAAAATCATGTCAAACTATCACATGTAGAAGACTGACCAATGATGTTGCAAATATATCTGATCACTAAAGTCATAACTAAATCTCTCAGTACCAAATCATAAATGGTGGAAAAAATGGTACTTCACGCAACTCGAGTGCCGACATATAGAATGTTGTCGTGATGAACTACAACATATAAGGGTTGATGGTGTCATCGGAAAAAAACTTAAGGAGCTATCAAAGTGAACCAAATCATGTTGCTGCAAAACAAAGGTCTTCACTGATAACTATGGTACAATTATACACATTGGGAATAAATGAGCTGAAGTTGGCCATGTGAGAAATAATTTTATTACCGGTCGTTGATGTATACCGTTAACAAACGCGAGAAAACTCATCAATAATGATGCTGAGAGTCAAGGTACCCCATTAAAATATAACAAGTGTGAATAAATGAGTTGAAGTCGAACACTTGATACAATCTACCAATCAAGAGACATTGATGTATTCTCACTGTCGATAGTGAAGGATTCTACCACTGATGAATGAAAACCTTAAGGTACTTACAAAAGGAATCTATTCCTTATTCCCAGAGAAATGTGTTAGAGTCGATGGAAAAATGTATGTTGGAAGGAATGCATTAAGGCATCCCACATCAATCCAACACTAGTGTAACCCGCATGAAAAAAATTAGAAGGAATAAGATGGAGAAATGTGAACTAACCAACTTGAAGCACATTTCTGGCATGCACAAAATGTAGCTAGTGCATGACAGAAACCCTCTTAACCCAAAAATAATGAAAGAAGACAAAGAGGTGAGGAATCCACTGATAGGGTCAAATGGAAACAAAGGTACTGCACAAATCATAGGTGTGATAATGAAAGATGAAGTCGAACACAAGGGAAACCACTCATTCAAAGACCCATGGTGTTGATCAATGTTGAGCACAAGGTCACTTTTCAATGATGTAATAGGGCCATAGTGTGGCTCTAGGTTTACTATTAGAGAAATGTATCGAATTGTATAACAGAAAAACCTGCTAGCAATAAGTCAATGGAGACCTTCAAAAATGAGCATGAGAAAAGTACCAAATAGCTGATGTGATAGAATAAGACTCTGATAGACCTTGGATGGCCAACTGAAAAGTGAGTTAAGAGACACCGTAGAAATGTGAACTTAGGTTTTCTTCCGCTAAAGAAAAGCACGACTCACTGTGACTATGGAAGCATATGATAACTTTGTAAAAGTTTGACATGCAGGAGGCACGAACATACCCTCCATATGATTGGAAGAGATAACCAACTTGGGGAGTACTGACTTGATAACAAGGTTATGACTCTCCTAATTCAAAATAAAGCCCATCTCAAATGGAGAAAATACTTAGCCTTTTTATGATTTTTCAAGGGCAACACAACTAACTCTTAGCTACCATCAAATATGGAAGTAATGTCTTAATCCCGCTTTTTTTTGGATATTTGACTTTTTTCCTTTTATATATTGAAAGCCTAAAAAAGAATAAAAGTTTTCCTATAGTATGGATGATAGAACGAGTGTCGGTAAACAGATGCACTAGTTTTCCTGTGATAGGGACAATCCTACGCTCAATGCAAGGTGGCGAAACTGGTAAATGACACTTAGAGGAATGTTATGTCGATGGGAAAATGTGACAAGTTGCATATGCTAAGTGATTGGAAGGTTTACTTTTCAGAAGTACATGGTCAAAAATATGGCTTATACATGAGTCCAAGTGAAGCTGACTTAAGGAAAAGATATAGAAATGGTCAACATGTAATGCAAAAAATTAGGTCAACAATAAAATGGGAGCCTCTAGAGTAAAAATCCAAAAAGATAGCGAAGAAGAAGAAGAATGAAGCTTTGTCGCATAAGTCATGGTGGGACTAAAGAGGATTCCCGAGGCTACACAAATTTCAACATGGGAAACATATGCTAACGAAGATCTAACTAAGAAGCCCATGTAAAGGATGGCTCTACCATCATATCATGATTTTATAAGTCGGCAAGAGAAAAATGGTTTAATAATAATAACGTGATGGCGTCGACCCTATCGCAAGATTTGAGTATGGAGGATAGTATGCATAACTGAAATGGAAATTGAATTCCCTAACCTATATGCCATGACAGGTCAGCGATCATGGAATCGAAGCAGACAAAATAATCTTGAAATTGTCAAATGGTCTTGAAAATAAACTATCCTAGAGCTTACAAGACAAAAGGTCATAAAGTCTTGGACAAATACAAAAAGTAAACACAAAATTTGGACAAGTGCGTTTTGAATTTTTTTTGAATTTCGGACATAAATAACACATTTGGTCATTTGTTCATTATTGAATTTGAGAAAAATCTCTAGAGTAAAAAATCCCCAACATCAATATGAACGAATTCTTAGTCGAATGAACACAATTTTTTTGGGTGATCCTCCCAATCAACTTAGTAATTAATTTTCCTATAAATTCAAGTAATTTTAGGTTGATTTCACCATAGGAGTTAGTTTTTTTACTAACCCTCTATGTCTACATGGGTTCAAAATTTAGAATTTCCATAGGGACGTGTCTGTGTAAGAAGAAACTCATGTATGTGTAGAGAAAAATTTCAAAATAAAAATCTAATGTGTAATTTGTTCAATTGACTCAGGATGACCATGAGTTATAGAGAGAGGGAGCATAGTGCAATGATAATGAGGTAATGGAGGACCAATTATCCTTATATATACTTTGAGGATGTAGATTTCTCAAAATTTTCAAGATGTCCAATATGAAAACAAATACCAAATCGATAGAGATGCTTGTCAATTACTAGGACCCAGAGGAGGATTTCTTCATGATTGATTAAATGCCTTTGAAAATTGAAGTCAAAGACATATCTTTTGTTGCTCGACTCTCTCAAAGAGGAGAGCCAGATAATTTTCATAGAAAGCCAACAAGAGGGTTGAATGTTGAGGATTACGTTCACATATACTGTGCTGAGGGTACTTAGAATATTGGGAACAAGATCCCAATTAGAGATGTGAAGGGATTACATATGAAAATCCTTCTTTTCACCATAGTCAGAGTAGTTGGGTCAGCTTCATTACTCCAGGCCTCATGTGGGAGCATGATTTTTTCAGTTAAATTCTTGAGTACTTTATATGATTGGCGTGCTACATTGTTGACCAATTTGAAGAAACAATTGACTTCCATCTAGGAGAATAAAACTAAACATTTTTTCTATGGGACCATTTTGTGTACATTATTATTTGAGAGAATACCTGGGCTTCAACCCAAGGTTATATCTACCATCAGCAGCCCACGAGATCCACTTATAGTGCAATGGTATAACATAATCAAGGGACAAGGGGATGGCAAGGTCCCTAGGACTACTAGGGATGATAATTTCTTCCTGTGGTGGGGAGAACAAGTGATCGCCGTAGAGGATTTCCCCTATGCTAGCATGGACTTCAGGGGAGATGTATATTTTACCTTACCACTAGGAGCTGCATGGGCAGCGATTGGTAAGATCGCATTTAAATTATTTTTTATTATTAGATTTTTTGGATTTTTAATAAAAATATGAAAATGAAAAAATATTTTTGATAGGAAAATGGACTTTAAAAAATATTGATCGTGTTGTAGATGTTGTATTAGTCAGACCTGGAGGTCTACCGAGGCTCAAGATCCATGGAAGAGAGGCAGAGAATGTCACGGAAGACCTTGGGAGAGTTCTCCATGCCATATAGAGGAACTTGGAGGGTTTTACTCACTAGGTCCCTATGGATACAGTAGAGGACCTACCTGAGCCTATCTAGAGAAGTGTTGTCGGTGTACCACGTGATTGGGTGTGACTATTTTGCCATATGGCTCCTACCATAGTGTTATTATATGATTCCTATCTAGGGCATGGCCCAAAGGCATATAATTTTTATGATGACCAAATGAATTTGATTTTTTTTTATGTTGGAAATGATCGGGCATAAGCCCTAATTTTGTAGGACATAATTATCCAATTTCTATATATATTTGAACACATGACTCTGATCCATATACATAATGATTTTATGATGTGATTATCTCATATATACAATGATTATTGATGATTTTTAATATTTAATGTAATGAATGATTGATATGTCAATCGATTCCTTGATTAGCTAATGAATCATCAAATTTATTTTTTGATCATGGAATGTGAATTTATGTAACAAAATTAATTATATTTGCAACAAATGCACTCTCATAAATAAACAATATAAAAATGTATCTCCGACATGATAGATGTTTTTCAACTGTGAAACCACCAGTTGCAAGTCCAAGTACACTACTAACAAACCAATACCAAGAGACATTGCCTCAGAAAGTAGATTGATCAAAACAGTATAGTTTGCAACATTGTTTGAAGAAGGACCAATACATATGCACCCTAAGACTAACAACTGACCCAATGGATAGTAGATTACCAAAGCTGCAGAAGAAAGATTCCGAGTATGTCAAGTAGCACCATCGAAAAAGGAAAAACTACTCATATCATGCATAATCACCTGCCAAAGGAGATAAAAAATATCAAGGTCAAAATAGAATCAATAAAAAAATATGCACAAAAATACAATATGTACAATCAAAGAAAATGCTAGGCAGGCACCTAGGCATAATAATTCTTAAGATAGAGCCCATTTATGGGCTCGGCTAGCTCGTTTTCATGAAATTCAACAAAATCATAAGCTCCCTTATTAAGAAAAATTTTGACAATGAATGGGTCATAACACATGGATTTAAATTTCCCAGCCCCATGGCATCCTTGTCTTGATCGTAGACCAAAATGAGGTCAAATTCAGAGGATACCCTAGGTTTTACAACCTTATCATATTGAACCTTCAGTCTTTTCTTATGAGCCTCATTAATCGTAGCTGCATCTGGGCACTACTCATCAAGATGTTATAGATAGACAAGGCATTCATGGAGACTTGTAGTATCTAGAAGAAGCTCAACAACTGGCTTAAGAGAAGGAATCTCACACTCAATAGAAAATATTGATTCCAAAGTGTAAACTAGTTTGAAAGGAGTGAACCCGGTTATCATCTTAACTGACATCTGGTATGCCCAAAGCACAAGATACAACATGACATGCCAATTGGACCTAGATTTATTGATTTTCATTTCGAGGATAACCTTTAAGGACTTGTTCACAGCTTCAACCTACCCGTTGGCCTGAGGATAATACAGAGATGAATCCTCCTACTGGAAACCTAATTTAAGAGCCAATTACGCCACCATGGAATTCTGAAATAGCTTCCATGGTTAGTGATAATCTCTCTGGGAATAATGAAGTAATAAATTTCTTGGTTGAACAGAAACATGGCTGTTGTTTCACCATTATTCAAGAAAGTAGGCATAGCCTCGTCTCACTTGGTGAAGTAGTGCACTACTAGAATAATGTATTTGTAACCCTTCACTGAGGGCATATTACAAGTATTAAAATAAATTCCCCACTTAGTGAATGGACTGACATTGATAATAGGAAAGAGCGGAATTGGATGAGCATGCATCTTCCGAGTATAAACTTGATAAGGGTGACATTTTTTGACCGCCTCAACACAATATCTAAAAATCGAGCGCCAAGAATATCCAATGTGTCATATATTTTGAGTTGTATCAAGCCCTGATAAATTACCACCACAAGCTATAGTGTGTTAATCATTCACCACAACCTAAACTTCTTCAAGAGTTAAGAAACTTGAAAGGGTCGAATCAACCCTGTGACAATATAGAGTGTCACTGATAATAAGATAATTTTTTACCAATTGATGCAACTTTCGACGTTTACTTTTCAAAAAGTGAGGGGAAAATTCGAAGTCTGGAGATAAACAATAATATCCCCATACCAAGGATCTTGAGAAGAAATGAGGAAAAAATGTTCATTAGGGAACAACTCCTCATAAATAATCTCATCTCCACAAGGCAACTGAGAGATCAACTCCACAAATACCAATGATTTCTTGAATTTGGAAAATAGGAATTCGAGATCAAATTCTTGCAAAATGAAAATCCATCATTTTTATTTTCCCCCAATCAATTTCCTGCTGAGAACACATTGAAATGGATTGACAATTGCCAAACCATAAGTTTTGTGAAGGGGAATGAAATGCCTAAGTGGCTCGAAAAAATGAACATCGGTCAAAGCTAACTTCTCAATGGGAGAATATAGAAATTCATGACCTACCAAGCCTTGGATTAGATAATAAATAACATGCTCACAAAGAGCTTCATACTCCTGAACTAGAACCATACCTATAGTAGATTATTCCATGATGAGATACAAAAGGAATTCTCTGCTATAAGCAAGTGGAATCAATAAAGCAACACAGTTCAATGCCTTATTCAAACCCAAGAATGAGAGTTGAGAAGATTCATCCCACAGGAATGAAATTCCCTTCTTCAAAAATATCATAAAACCTTTCGTAACCTCAGCATAATTGACGATAAATCTCCTCAAGAAATTTTCTTTTCCTTGAAGACTTTCAAGTTGAAAAATAGAAGACAGGGGAGGCGACTAAAGTATTGCCTCAACCTTGAAAGGATCTACCCAAATCCCTTCTATTAGACACTATCAATCCCAAAAACTAATTGAATGTGATGGTGAAAAAACACTTATTTGGGATCAATCAGATTTTGTAATGATGGTATATTTCAAAAATCTGTCAAAGATGAGGGTATGATAAATTCTCTTTGGAGAAAAAGTAGCTAAATCATCGAAATATGCTTCGATGATATGTTTGATATCGTGGAAATCATAAAACATGGCCCACTGGAAAGTAGCTCCAGCATTTTTGATACCAAAAGGCATATTCGTGTATGCAAATGTACCCAGGGGAAAATAAAAGTAGTCTTGTGCTGATCTTCAAGATGGATGGTAATCTAATTATATCCCGAGAGACCGTCCATGAAGGAGAAAATTTCATTCCTCACACACTCATCAATAATATGATTAATAAATTGTGTGGGGTAGTTATCTTTCGGACATTCATTATTCAAATCTCTAAAGTCAATGCAGACACGGTTCGTTCCTTGTTTTTTGTCCACAGGCATTGGATTTGAAACCCACACAGTCAAAGGAATGGGGTATATGAAAATTTCCTTAAGAAGCTTCTCAACCTTGGCTGTAATATTTGTAGCTTTCCTAGGGTTGACCAGATGAAGATACTACAATATAGGCCTAGCATTATCGTAAGTTTTGATATCATGTTTGAAAATAGATGGATCAATTCTAGGAATTTACTCATAAGACCAAGCAAACACATTATGAAACACATTAAAGAGATAGGTATAAATCTAAATGTCTTCAGGGGAACATTCACATCCGATGAAAATATTCTATATAACATTGGGATTCCTATAAATGTTCACTAGGATCATCTTGGAAATGATAGCCATGTTCCGTTCAGCAAAAATCTGTGCCGGAGCCAAAGGGTTCAACATTCCGTAAACAACACTAGTAGACACAAGGCTAAACAATATTGACTCAACCTCTCACAAATCCGATAGAAAATAGAGACGATGATTCAAATCATTACATGGTATTTTCACACCATTCATTGCCTCAAGGATAGACTCCTCATATGGCAAAACAATATCGAGAGAGTCTTCAGTAGAAGATGAGTTAAGTGTCCAAGCCAGAGCCACATCTCCATCCAAATCCTCTGGTTAGAGAGAGACAAGATGAAAATCTACAAAGTCAACAATAGACTGATAAGAAATCTCTGTTGCACATATAGGGAATTCCATTCCACCCACTTGAAATTCTTTTAATGTGTTGGTAGGAGAGTGTAAGGTCCAAGGTTCTAAATATTAATGAGTTGAAAAGAACTCTCTTTGAGTAGGAGTCGTGGAGGATGAAATATCATTGATATGAATAGAAGGAGTAGAATATCAAAGGTAACCATCAACATAGTATACATTCTGACCCTTAAATTCTCCACAGGTTTCTTGGCATCATTCACCAAGGGAACAATAGAGTCAGAAGATGCATTAGGATCTATCGGAGAATATTGCATTTGATCAACAGTGAAAATCCTCCCTTCATGGGGAAAACATAGGATGAGAAATAATGATGAAGCGGTAGCGTCCATCTCATAAAGACAATTTTGCCCCAATAGAAGGTTGTACTCAAAATTAGCATCTAATATCTGGACTTCAATAAAGTTTACCCCCAACACAGATTGGAAAAGTCAGAACAATGCTATGTGGCCTATGAGAATGACCATCAAATGCATTGAGAAGAGTAGGTGAAGGAATGGCTTGAGGAGATCCAATGGAACTTGAGATAGACATGAAACATGTGGAAGCACCCTCATCAACTACCACTTGAAAAATATTGATTTTCTGATATATATATTTGATCTGAAAAGCCATGTGATGAGGAGGTATGTTCTTAAGATTTTACATATCAAATGTGATCATAAGGGAGTTACTTCGGTCTATCACACTGATCGCAGTGAGTAGCACACTACTTTGTGTTGGGCATGATTGGAGTATCTCCAATGCATTCATAGCACAATGAATTTGATCCAGATCTTCTACAGTGCAGTATTTTTGGGCTACCATAGCGTTAGGGTTGATTGTCGAATGTTTAGAAGAACATTTTGGCATGCGAAGTATAATATCAACTGTGAGTCTCTCAATATGGAGTGGCTTGGAAGTATTAGGAGTGGTCTTAGCCTTTGAAGACTCATATTCACCATAATCACATGATATCATGGTGACATCAACGTGATAACTCATCATATATACATTTGAAGAATTTTCCCCTTCTTGGTTGCCCCATGTGGGAGCTCCAGTATTTTCATTCATGATAGTAAGCATTTAGTTCCTTTGGGGAAAATGGTTAATAATGATAGCATGGGCAATAGAGGAACCATGCCGAGCTAAAAATCACTGAGCCTCCAGAACCTTAGAGAAGAGATGAGTGATATGGTATCTAGTGCATAACTTGCATGGAAACTTTACTCTCTTATTTGCGTCTTCCTTACCCTCTCCAAAATTATCTTTGTATTTTTTCACATTACCATTCCCATCCTTATCTTTCTTCTTGTCATTCCATCCCTTCTTCTTCCCATCGGATTGTTAATTTCCTTTTGGGTTAGAATTTTTAACAACATTAATCATTAAGGGATATGAAGGAGTAGAAATCGATCGTGTAGCCTAATATAAGGAGTAGATTGTAAAGGCAACTGCTGCAATTTATTCAAAAGGTTAGTCCTGCCACTATCGATTGTACTGACAAGCCCGTTAGAATATGGACCTGGATTTCGTTTGGCTAAATCTACTTTGGAATGAGGAGCATAAGGCAATATCTAATTAAGAATCCCAAACTGAGAATAGATCAGTTCCAACTGTTGGGCTCTAAAGATAACTTTCTCCTTAGACAATACCCCAGAAATGGATATATCCTTCGAGATTTATGGTTGTAAGGATTTGGGGAACCATTCGAGAAGGAATTCATTATGAATATGGGATTTAATGAGCCTCTTCCTTCTCCATTCATGAATATGGTGAGAAATGTGCATTGCCTTATCTTGTTGGAAATTCACCATAAGATCAGTTCCAACATCATATCGAAGGAGAAACTCAAAATGGTAAAAAAACATGGTATCCAACTCGCCAAACGAAGCAAAAGAGCCCCCAGTAAGCTTGATGTACCATTTATAAATGTTTATAATTACAATGTGTTGAAATAACCTCAACCTAATCAAATCATTGATGAGGGAGTTCGATTAACACCACAAATGGAAAGTGGTAACATGGTCGGCTGGATCCTCACCAGTCCTCCCTTTAAATTTCAGAATATCTGATGGAATTTTAGTAGGGACCAGAGGCCAGCCCGGGTTTTATCAATTAGGATAATTAGTCAGCTTTAACAAATCAGGAAAATTTATGGTTACCAAGAATGGTAAGTGTGTTCGACCCTGATAATTCCATCCACCAATGGAAAGATTCCCAACATTCTGAAAAGAATAACCTAGATTGGTTGAGGCACCAGTTTTCCATGGATTTTTCATAGAAAATTTTGAACCATAAGAGAAACCTTGCGGCCCAAAAGCATTCATAGTAGGACCCCCTCCCACCATAGCGTTACCATAAACGGGGATATTCCCCCCAATCGAAGTATTAAATGAGGATGAAACCCCTTGGTAAGTGTTCCAAGAATTAGTGAATAGAGAGAAACTTTGATAAGAACCTATGAAGGAGAAAGCAAAATTACTTGATAGACCATACAAAAACTGATTCTGAGTTCCCAACCTAGTGAAAGCAGGGCTCCAATCCTAAAAATAATTAGAGATTTTTTCTCCAAGAAAAGGATTAAATCCTTGACCTTAAGCAGAGAAAGAAAAAGATCCTAAGGAAGGGTTCAAATGAGGGGTATGACCACTTCAGAAGGTGAAACCATGAAAATAAGCTGACCCACAAGCCATAGAATACATGGGTGTGGAGACAGCGGATTTAATACTGAGAAGAAGTAAAGGAATTGCACTAGAAGGAATCCCAAATGAAAAAGGACCATAATGGGAAGAAAAATCTTGGGTTCCCCCACTTGTAGACAAAATGGAGGTAGAGCCAAAAATTGTAGTAATGGGAATGATGGTCGAAATAGAAATGCTAACTCTTCCCTCATTCGAAAGACGAGTATACACACTCAAAGTAGGCATAGCCAAAATTGTGTTCTCAGTTGTCGCCATCGAAAGAAAAGGAGAGAAATTAGGGCTAGCCAGTTTGTGAGACGGAGGCCAAACGTATAATAGAACATATGTAAAACTAGCAGGAAGAGGAGAGGAAGAAGTAAATGGAGGTTCAGGAATTTCTTCAACCTCAACTTCTTCCACTGGAAAAATGACCCATGAAAGGAGTGTAATAATCCTCTCTAAATCATGACTAGCACTAGGACTACCCTTAGAAAATAATAGCCCCAAGAGGGGTATCACTCTGCGATGAGTTTACAACTACTAGTTAGAAATCACTAGAAGAATTACTCCTACACCTTCTTGAAGAAGGCCCAGTACTCACAGGAGAAAGCCCATGAAGCTTCCTCGATCGACGAACCGATCGGTCAACCACTTTTAATAATTATGAGATTTTATGTAGACTCAAAAAATTACAAATCTATGGCAATGTAGGAGAAAAGAGCACTCTCTAAAAAATTGTCCCTTATATTCAGCAATGTAGGAGCCCTTAGGTATTTCCGCTATAGGTTATTAGGACCGAACAGGAAAATAAAAGAAAGCGAAACGAAGAACCTTCTGAGAATAGTCTGGGGTAATTACGCTCCAAGCCTACTAGCGAAGGTAACATAACTAGTTATAATGACCTCCTAACAAAAGCCTTCACCTATGCAAGTACCCAAGCTTCACAATGACACCCTCCAAAAGTACTAATGAGATTCGTGCAATGTCTACCTTAGGTGCCACGAGTATCCCCCCACACAGTCACCTATGTGATACCTAGGAATAACAACTATGGACACCAGTTCATATTGGCAGCCAGGCGGAATGGTCATTGGTCAAGATCCAACAAATATTAGAGGGGTATATCTCTTCTCTGCCCTTCACTTTCCCTCGTGCTTCACTCTATGGAGGAGAGATTTTCCATTCCACATAACGAGTCTAGATTTCACTAATTAATCAACTTCTATGTTTGAAATTTTGAGTGGCTTTGCAGGGTTAACTCTCCACTCACCTATTCAAAGGCATTATGACCTAGACTAGCTAGTGTATATTAATGAAAAATCAAAAGTTATAGTTCATTTTAATTATGTGCTTGATTTTAACGGTTGTAGTTTTTAATTTAGGGGTAAACAAAGAATTCAACTTATGATGTTTTGACGCAAAAGAGAAATCAATCGAAACCTGCTACATACATATGCAAATTTTTCTTTGATGAAAGAGATTTCTACTCAGGTTCTATGAAAAGACTAATAAAAGAAATAAATTTTCTTTTATTTTCAAGATCATGCTTAAACTCTCAAAAAATATCAAATGGCTAAATATTATTAACGGTGTAACTATACTAATGAAAAAGTACCACTGACAAATGCAGATTCTAGGACTACTTGAAAAGGGAGGAAAATGAGTTTCTCAACACGACAGGTCTGATCACTTTGAAAAAAAAACAAATACAAGCAAAAAATAAGAACTTCCTTGCCTACAAATGCAAAAGAAAAACTTTATATAATAAGAGGCAAGTCCACTAAATAACTTCTCTAAAAAACAAGCAATCTAGACCAAAATTACAAACTAAAGACTTCCTCCAAAATTGATGAAAACCATGAAACGAAAACCAAAAGAGAAATCAAAGGAAAAAACTAAACTAACAGAGTGGAAGAAATAAAACAACAACAAGAAACTACACTAAAGGTCCTACTGTTTAAAATATTAAACTTAGGATAGATGACCTTACCCGTATGTCCTATGTTTGAGGTTGTTCCCATAGGGTGAAAACCCTCTGATTCTCCACGTGCTTCAAGACTGGCAACTCACTCAAGAAAAAACACATACACTACCTGTACAACATATATATCCTAGATGTCAGTAGGTTGGATCATATAAACTTATAAAATATAACATGAAATTAACAATTACAAGATCCTTAACATGTATAAGAACCATATAAGGTCACGACATCACAAACATGATAGAGCTTCTTTATTGATGTATGTAAGAGATATGAAGAAATATCACCTGAAATCAACCACGACTCTAAGGGAAACCATCCTCTGCATCCGTCTAGCCGAAGCCTCAATAGTAATCTTCCATAAAGGGGCACAAGTATGTCACATAAAGGAGGTGAACGTCTCAAAGAAGGAAACAAGGATTTCATGAGCCTGGGAAGTGTAGGAGGCACACGCATAATCAGACTTGATCTGGGCTATAACAGGCCATAGTATCCATGCCTTTTTGTTAGCTCCCTAAATTACTGGTGTAGTCCCTTATTTTTGTTAGTGTAGCCCCCTAATTGTTATTGTTGTACCCGTGTAACCCCCATATTGTTATTATAGTGCCCTTAAATTATAATTGTTAGGTTGACTAGGATTACATTATGACCCTGTGGACTCCTATATATAGAAGGATGTTTTTTCATTTGTATCATCCAAGAATTGTTCATTTATGTAATGTAAAGGAGGTTTCCCCCTCGAAGTGGCTGAATTATAAAGTTTTGATCTCTCTTTTCTTCTATTTTTGGAGTTGGTTTCATAACATTTCGTATCAGAGCTTTGGATTCTAGGGTCTCGCTACTTCAAACGGGTAATTGTGGAATTTTCGCTATAAATTTTCTTCTACGAAGGTTCTAAAGCTTAAATATTTTACACATGAATCAGAAATCCCAAGGAACTTCGTGTAAAAATTTTAGATCTTGGTTTGCAATATTTTCGGACATATGATCCGTGGAATTTAGGGTTTTTTCATGATCCCAATTTTCACCTAAAAGAGGTGGCCTTGGGAAAATATTCATAACACTCCCTATGAGCATTAGATTGGAATTCTGTAAAAGGTGTCAAAAATTAAATGGACTGTAGTTGCATGGATATCAATTTCAAAGTTGAAGGAGGAAACAATGACAAGTGACACGCCGTACAAGTTCGCTCTACTGACCCAGTCCATAATTAGGTCATTATGGGATATTCAGAATAACTATGTATTGAAGCATCAAAATCTTGTCAGACCTATGGCGTTCGAAAGAATATTCGTGAGGTATCGAGCTCCTTAAAATCAAGAAAAAGGTGTGTATATTGTTTTTCAAATTCCATAAGTGTTGTTTAAAAAATGAGTTTGAAGTGATTCCAAGGGCCTATTGAAGCATAGATATAAGTATTGAGTTCTATAATGCCTCGTAAAAATAATTCAACGCCCATTAAGCCCTCAGAATACTCTACTATCACTCATGAAGAGGAAGAAGTACAATATGATATATCAAAATTACAAGAGCAAGTGCACCAAATTTCGCTCTCGCAAAGAGCAACAAAAAATGAGATGGAAGTTTTGAAGAAAAGCATGGAAGCTAAGATGGATTCTTTGAAGAAGGGCATGGAAGAAAATATGGATGGTTTGAGGAAAGGCTTGTAAGATAATATGGATGGTTTGAAAAATGGAATGGAAGACATGGAAGAAAATATGGAAGACAGAAGAATGATATAAAAACAGACATGGAAGGCATGAAAACTTTGATATAAGAAATCATTCCTATGTAATATTCTGAAATGGAGAATGCAGCAATACAATGCAGAATGATAGAAAACTAATGTCGATCATATTAGATAAATTAGGAGGGAAATATGGAGACCTTTCATTTGTTATTACAACAACAAAATTTAACTAAAAAGTGGCCCATAAGATGCATAACAAGAAAAGGAAGCCTCCAATGAAAGAAATCCCTCAAAATGAGGTTCTGCAACCATATGTTAAGATTGAAAAAGCCTTATAGTGTTAATTTATTGGCTCTGCAACAACATTAGATTACACATCATATATAGAGAAATTATGTGTATAAAAAGTTAGATCTATAGCAGATCCATGCACTATACAAGCTCCTCTAATCAACCCCCTTGGGGTTTTCAACAAAAAACCATGTACAAGTTGTAGATCTAAGATATAAGACTACAGATCTAATGAAATATTCAGATTTGGGAAGTGGATCTGATTTGATATGAACAATAGAATAGCCTCCTACAGTAGATCTCTAAAGTGAAGGGCAGATCCCCAACACCAAGAAAATAACTCTCAAAATGGTGTGCTGAAACACCCTGCAACTGCACCTACAGAAATAACGCATATCTAGATATATACTACAATGTAGGGATCAAAATGAGGTTGGCCTCATGCCAAGATCTGAAAATGATGCTCAATATCTTCAATATTGTCCTCCCAATGAAGTAGAACCCTCCTCCACTGAAAAGAAGCACTAAAATGGACTAGATCTGAAAGATCTAATCTCTACTTGCTACAGCCTGCAAAAACAATCAAACCCTCAACAAGATCTGCGTTGTAGTTGAAATAATAAGCTTAGTTGTACGCCAGATAGAGGAATATGCAATAAAAACTCTCCTGGCAAGAGTTACTCAATGGGAAGAGGTGGGATTCCTTATTAGGAACACCCAATGCTAAAAAACATTCAATCTCAAGTAAACAACAAGAGAAAGATATATGTCTAAATAAAAAATATATTCAGAAATATGATAAACATCAACAAACTTCTAATGCCGCCACCCTCTTCCTTTTATAAGACAAGAGCTTGCAAACCCTAAACCACTTCCAATGAGATCACTTCTTTCACACAAGGAATCTCCATCTAAAATTGCATTGTGCCTCATTGATGGCCACTCCTCCATGACAGCACGGAAGATTTGGTCAAGGTTGACCCAGAAAAAATGTCCCAACCCCTTTCACACCTAAGGGTGCTTGATTTAACAGAAAAGATTTAGCCTTTTCATATTTGGCATCGATTTATTCATTATTAAGGAGTATTATGGACCTCCTTTTTTATTTTATTCTTTAAACAAATTAATAAAACAAAAATGAATATTCCAATTAGCTCATGACTAATTGGGAATATTACAGTCCTCCCCTCCCAAATGTTGCTTATCCTCAATCAACTGATAAGGTGAGTGTTGTAACTCTTCTCCTCCTCGATTGGTGACACTAACATGTGATAATATTCCTCCATAAGCTAAGTTTTCACCAATCCATCCCTCCATGAATTGCTCCTCCAAAGTCCTCATGAGATGTAACTAATCCATCCCATTAGGAGACAATAGCTCAAATGAAACAAACATGGCTTTCCCAATTTTCTCCCTGAAACATGGAGAATCTCCATCACATAGGGCACATACATACCTCTCATCCTCCCATAATAAGTAAAAGTACATTATCCATGTATGGGATCAAAACTATATACTTACAAATAGAAATTTTTGCATATGGATGTGGGTCATAGTCCCACATGTGGAACCAGCGCAGTGCATCTCCTTACTACATCAGATTAATATGTGTTAAGTGGTTTCCCCACCACTCACTTTCTACCCATGTCATCTCACTATGGCAGAAAGTGTGAAATATATTTGGTGCATTAGGAATGCACCCATCATGAAACAAAATCTCCCTTTGTTCTCCAAGGGAGTGGCCATGCTCAAAACATTTTGTGGCCCAAAGTTGGCCATGAAGTTTATAAGGTACAATACCCCTCATTGGATTTATGTTCTGCATATACATGGTGAAAGAATGCAAACAATAATCAAATGAAACATTATTTACATGAGCATATTTTTCACCAAAATTCCTCCTTAAAAAAATGGAGTGGTGCATAGATCTATCTCCTTACTCAACAAGAGAAAGAGATGACTAAATTAACTCCTTTATAGAGTTATGTTGTTGCCCCATCTCCACATGGTACATGCATATTTGAAATGCTGATATATTTCTTCTTCAAAGCCCTTCCAAGTGTAGCTCCTCATGATGATGTTGTAGAATCTCATGGAATATGTCAATAGGGGAATTTTGAGGTCTAAAATGGGCCTCCTAAGAAAAATGCACAACCAAAATAAAATTTATAAGAACCAATAGGATTCAAGATGATGAGCTCAACCATGGGGGATGGTTCACCATTTTTTAAGTAAAAGGGTAAAAATATTAAAAAATAATAAAATAATAAAACTATTTTTTCAACTCGTATTTTCAACTTAACTCCCAATATTTTACTCAAATTTTGAGCGGGAGTACTCGTTGGATGCAAAATTTAATTCCTAATCCAAGGAGCACCCATGTTGGATACTTTTGATCAACCCTACTACCTGAAGAATGATAAATACATGAAAAAATGTGATTGCAATCACATTTTTTATGTATTTCTCATTTTTCGTGTAGCAGGTTCCATCGAAAGTACACAACATGGGTATTCCTTCGATGAGGAATTAAATTTTGCATCCAACAAGTACTCCCACTTGAAATTTGAGTAAAAAATTTAGGAGATAAGTTGAAAATGTGAGTTGAATAACTTCTCCTTGAGTTTGGAGGACCTAGATAAGAATATCCTACCATGATAATAGATGATTCCTTCTTGGACTGAATAACCCTCTTAATTTAGTTTATCATCAAGTATCATGCATGTATACAGATCCTTGGAGTAATCCACCAATATTTGGGATTTCCAATATGGATCAATCTCATATATTGATACTGTTGATGATCTACCAACAAGAATGTCTCTCATATGGCTACTCTCCTCCTTGACATTCCCCATGCCAAAGGTACATGTTGGAAGGTCACTCCTTCCATGCTTCTCCTCCCACAACACAAAATATGAAATGAGAATGGGTAACGATGATGTTGGGAGAAGATATCCTTCCTCCTTGAGCCTACCCAAGGCTCTCGGTGTTGTATCATTGTCTTTCAATGCTCCCATCCCTCCTGGATCTATGATTGGAGCATCATGTTGTGAGACATATCCCACAAAATATGAATCAAGTGGCCTCCCAGGTGGTTTTCCACTAGATAACAGTGTCCCATGCAGCAATCTCATGAGCATGATAGATGGGACTCTAAGGTTTTTGCTTCCACTGCACAAATCCATCTCTGTTTTCTGTGTGGAAGTTGTATGTGAGGGATATGTATGCATGCCTTTGATCATTTGAGTCTCACCACTCTTCTTATCCACCCATTTCATTTGCGAAGCCTCACAATCAGTGGTGACTTTCCCTAATGTAATCAAACATTGAGCACACAATATCACATTGGTGTCAAGTATGCCAACCACAAAGAAGTGATCAATCAATGTATATGTACCCATGGTGACCGATAAGGATGGTACATGATGCATTCATTGCATTTTTCTATCTAGTGGGACCAAAATAAAGAATCCCTCAAAAGCATCAATGGGTATTTCCATCCTTTACACTAGTTGGGCATCAATTAAATTGTGTGTAGCCCCACTATCAATCAAGACATAAACCCTATGATTTAAGATGGAACCTTGAAATATTAAGGTCAAGTACTTAGGTACTCCTTTCAAAGATGCAAGAGCCCCTCCAATAGGATCAAATTCTCCACTCCCGTCTCCTGAAGGTGTTGGCTCTCCTACAACAGTGTCAATGCTATGAACTCTTCTTGGTTCATATTCTTCTTCCTCATCATCATCTGAGAAGACCTCTATGTAATGTACTTTTCCAGCTACACATTGATGTCTAGGGTCCCATGATTCCTTGCAAGTGAAGCAAAGATTCCTTCTTCTGATATCTCTCCGAACATCATCATCAAGAGGTTTCTTGTATGAGATATCCTTTGAAGGAGCAGCCTTTTATTCCTTTCCCTTTGAAGGAAAAGAGGGCTTATGCTGAAAAGTTGCCTTTGATTTTGAAAAGGCATCTTGAAGGTCTCTATCCCTTTCAATAGCGTCATGTAGGGAAGTGGGGTTGGTAGATTTAACCAACCCTTGAATAGGTTCATCTAAACCATCAATGAACATGTACACCCTTCTTTCTACAGAAAAATCAGTAACCATAATAGAAAGTCTTAAAAATTCAAAAATGTAAGTTTCTATATTACCTAATTGTTTCAACTTTGCAAGGCTCGTGAATGGTGCCTTTGGATCTCTTATATCAAATATTTCCACCAGCCTTCTAGTGAACTCTGAATAAGCAGTCACATTGGCATGAGCCAATGTAGACAAGCCATGGAACCAACAGTCATGTGCATCAGCTTCAAGGTGTAGTGTTGCAATCTTGATAGCCTCCATCTCTGGAACCTTGTTCAGCTGAAAGTAGATGTCAAGTTTTTCTACCCAATATTTGGCAGAACACTTGGATGACCCATCAAAATTGGGTAAAAATAATCTGCCCATAGTGTGGTGTCGATCATGATTCTGAATGAGTCCACCACCTCTATGTTGATGCCTTGGTCTTCTATTGTCCTTTATGTGACAAAAATCTTGAAAATTCAAGTGGTATTTGAATATATGATTTTGGGACTGATATTCTTCAAAATATTCTTCAAGGGATTCATGCTTTTGTAACCCTTCATTTCCCATGCCCGAAAATGTAGGCATGGTAGAGCGTTGGGAAACTTGTGGCTGATGCATTGGTTGATCATTCCAGCAATGAGACATGCTAGAGCCTTCTCCAAGATGAAATCCTTCAGGGGATTCCTTGATTATGTCGATTCTCATATCTTTGATCTCTAGTAAGGTCTTGCATGGCTCTTAGAAGGATCTTAGGGAAATCCTTTTCTTCAACTTCACCTCCAGATAAAGGGGCTTTACCCTTGTCTTCATTATCATTTGTCTAATCAAAATTTTTGTGTCTTTTCTTTTGATACCTCTTCTCTTTTTTAGTAAGAGGCTCTCCTTATTCAAAAGACATATTGGCTTTTTATAAAGCACAGGCTGTGCCAAGATGATGCTCTGATACAACTATAATATTCCCAAATGGGGAATGCAAAAATACAATGCAGAATGATAGAAAAATAACATAGATCATCTTAGATGAATTAGGAGGCCAATATGGAGACATTTAATTTGTTATTACAGCAGAAAAATGTAAGTAAAAAGTGGCCCATAAGATGCATAACAAGAAAAGGAAGCCTCCAATGAAATAAATCGCTCAAAATGAGGTGTTGCAACCATATATTAAGACTGAAAAAGACTTACAGCATTAATTTATTGGCTCTGGAACAACTAAGTATTACACATCAGATCTAGAGCAAGTATGTGTATAAAAATTTAGATCTATAGCAGATCCATGCACTATAAAAGCTCCTCTAATGAATCCCCTTGGGGTTTTCATCAAAACACCATGTACAAGTTGTAGATATGAGATATAAGACTGTAGATCTACCAAAATATTCAGATCTAGAAAGTCGATATGAGTTGATATGAACAATAGAATAGCCTCCTCAAACATATCTCCAAAGTGAAGGGCATATCTCCAACACCTAGAAAATCACTCTCCAAATGGTGTGTTGAAACTCCCCACAACTACACCTACAGAAATAATGCAGATATAAATCTATACTACCTTGTAGGAATCAAAATGAGGTTGGAATCATGCAAAGATCTGAAAATGATGCTCAATATATTCAATATTGTCCTCCCAATGAAGTAGAACCCTCCTCCACTTAAACTAAACACTCAAATGGACTAGATCTGAAAGATCTAATCTCCGCTTGCTGTAGCTTGCAAAAAATACCAAACTCTAAACATGATCTGCGCTGTAGTTGAAATAAGAAGCTTGGCCCTAAGCCAAATAGAAGACAATGAAATACAAATTCTCCCAAGAGCTACTCAATAGGAAGAGGTGGGATTCATGATCAAGAACACCTAATCCTAAACATCATTCAATCTCAGCTAAACAACAAGAGAAATATATATGTCTAAACAGACAATATATTCAGAAAAATGATAAACATAAAAAAACTTCTAATGCTGCCATCCTCTTCCTTTTATAAGGCAAGAGCTTGCAAACCCTAAACCGCTTACAATGAGATCACTTCTTTCACACAAGGCATCTCCATCTAAAACTGCGTTGTGCCTCATTGACGACCACTCTTCCATGACAACGCTATAGATTTGGTCAAGGTTGACCCAGTCAAAATGTTCCAGTCCCTTTCACACCTAAGGGTGATTGATTTAACAGCCAAGATTTTAGCCTTTTCATATTTGGCATTGATTTATTCATTATTAAGGAGTATTATGAACCTCCTTTTCTCTTTTATTCTTTAAAAAAATTAATAAAACAAAAATGAATATTCCAATTAACTCATGATTAATTGGGAATATTACATCCTAATGGTGAAAATATAGTAGAGGGAACTCATGATGAGAACAAAATAAATGTCAATCGTGATTTCATAAACTCAAATTTTGGATGGAAGACCCACCATATTCCAAAGATCGATATGAGGAAGTTTGATGGAAAGGATTCCGTAACATGGATACTATAGATGGAGAAATATTTTAATCTCAATAATGTGCAAAATACACAAAAGGTATGCATTGCAACTTTATATTTAGAACAAAATACATTTGTATGGTATCACTAGCTTTTCTCCCGTAAAAGAATTATCAATTGGTTAATTTTTACAGAGGAAATGATAGCACATTATGGGGATACAAAGAGAAACACCTTCACTAGCCAATTGATAATTATCAAACAAAAGGGTTCAGTGGTGGAGCACATTGAGGACTTCCAAAAATTTAATATAAGGGTAAATTCTATTCTAGAGGAACATAGGATTGATGTCTTCAAAGGGACTTTAAAGGATAACATCCAACATGAGGTTCGGCTTTGGGAACCTGATTCATTGGAGAAGGCATTCTGGTTGGCAAGAAAAATTGAATGTAAAATTATGGCGACAAGGAAGCCTACCTCTCACATCTATAAATATGGAAGTGTTGTTACTCCTATACTTCCACAACCTACAAGGTTGACACCAGAACAAATGGAAGAAAAAATAGAAAAGTGTTTTTCTACAGTTGTGATAGAAAATACACTAACATTCATAAGTGTGTTGAGAAGAAATTATTTTACATATATTGTGAAGAGAAGGAAGAAAATGAACAAGAAACTTAAAAAGAAGAGGATATACACTGGAACCAACCATAGAGAAATATGAAATGAGTCAACCATATCATTTAATACATTGGTAGGAATTACCACACTTCAAACTTTCAAGATAAAAGGACATATCAAGAAGAAAAATGTAATAATGTTGATTGATTCGGGTAGTAACCATAATTCTATTCATTGTAAGGTATCCAAGGAATTGAATTGCTTCCTATACACAGCACCAAAATGTCAAGTGATGGTTGCAAAATGGAGGAACTATAAATTTCTCTAGAAAATGCCATAATATCAAGCTAGCCATGGGGAAATATGTATTGAATAGTCCAATGCTTTCCATTCCAATGGGAGGTGCTGATGTTGTACTAGGAGTACAATGGTTACAATCTTTGGGGAGAATAGCTTTTAATTTTCAAGAAATTTTCTTGAATATTTTTACAGAAGGAAAGGAAGTCAAATTATGGGGTATCGCAGTGAAGCCGAGAAAGATATAATCTCTAATGTCATGAAAATTCTTTTGAAGAAATAACAGCAAGGCATAATTTCACAATTATGCTCACTAGAAGTTCCAACATTAAAATCATATATTTTTCCAGATCTTCAAAAAGTCTTAGACAATCATTCCAAGGTGTTTGAAACTCCCAAATGACTCCCACCTATTTGTGATCATGATCATGCTATTCATTTGATTCCAGAAAGTGTTCCTCAAAACATCAGGCCTTACATATATCCATATTTCCAAAAGAGAGAAATTGAACGTATGATTGTAGAAATGTTAGAGGCTGGTATAATTCAACATAGTCAAAGTTATTTATCTACTCAACTAGTATTAGTTCACAAGAAGGATGGATCATGTCGCATGTGTCTAGATTATAGGGAGCTCAATAAGCTCACTATTAAAGATAAATTTCCCATTCCTGTGATTCATCAATTATTGGATGAATTACATGGAGCAATTTATTTTACCAAGTTGGATCTTCGTTCAGGATGTCGTCGAATTAGAATGAAGACTGAAGATATTCTAAAAATAACATTTCTAACTCATGAGGGTCATTATGAATTTTTTGTCATGCCTTTTGACCTTATAAATGCACCTTCTACATTTCAAGGGTTGATGAATTCCATTTTAAAACCCTTCCTTAAAAAATTTGTGTTAGTATTTTTTGATAATATGCTAAACTATAGCAAGTCTTGGAAGGATCATGTTCAACATGTTTACATGGTTCTTAAACTATTGGAGGCGAAACAATTATATGTAACAACATCAAAATGTTTCTTTGGAGTAAAAGAAGTGGAATATCTAGGTCATATTTTAATTGACAAGGGTGTTAAGGTATACCCTAACAAAATTAAAGCCATTAAGAAATGGAAAGCACCCTCAACCATAAAGAAATTGCAAGGATTTCTCGGGTTAACAGGGTATTATCGCAAGTTTTTTATGAATTATGGGAGAATAGCAGCACCTCTAACAAAATTATTGAAGAAAGATAAATTTTCATGGACTCTTGAAGCAACTAAGGCCTTTGAACATCTTAAAGAGGAAATGTGCCTAGCACCAGTCTTAGCTACGTTAGACTTCACAAAAACCTTTATTGTGGAATGTGATACCATGTGAAATGGAATTGGTGATGTTTTCATGCAAGAAGGAAGACCCATTTCTTTCAAAGTTGTCCAATCAAAGGATAATATTTACAGAAAGATATTTATGAGAAGGAAATGTTGGCAGTAGTACCCGAACTAAAGAAATGCCGACCTTATGTAATGGGAAGACACTTCAAGGTAAAAACTGATCATGATAGTCTTAAATATTTTTTGGAACAAATACTATCTTTAGAAGAGCAACAAAAATGGGTCACAAAGATGTTGGGTTATGACTTTGAAATCATCTACAAGAAAAGGCAGCTAAATTTTTTTGTAGATGCAGTCTCAAGAGAGGATTAAGAGGTGGAGGAATTTCTTTGTTTGATTTCTATTATCAAACCATATTTGATAACCAAAGAAAGGGATGAATGGAAGAAGGAGGAAGAAGTGTGGACACTCATTCAAATGTTGCAGCAAGATCCTAGTACATATAATACATTCAGTTGGGAATGTAATTACTTATGGTACAAAGATCAATTATATCTTTGTAATAATTACCAACTAAAACAAAAGATTCTTTTGGAATTGCACACTTCTCCTTTAGGAGGACACTCAAGATTTTAAAAACTTAACACAGGGTGAAGAAAGAACTATTTTGGGATGGCCTTAAATTTGATATTCCAAATATTGGGGTGGAATGTGTGGTTTTCCAGCAAGATAAATTTGAGACAATTAACACCTCGTGTCTTCTACAGCCTTTATCCATTCCAAGTCAATGTTGGGAGCAGATTTCAGTGGATTTTATCATAGGTTTAACTAAGTTCGAGAGAAAGAGTGTCATCATGGTGGTAGTTGATATAATTACCAAGTATGCACACTTCTATGCATTATCTCATCCATTTAGAGCAAGTACAATTGCTACTGTATTTATGGAAACAATTCAAAATCTACATGGAAACCCAAAGATTATGGTAAGTGACAGAGATCCCATTTTTATAGGAAATTTTTCGATGGAATTATTTTCTTGTTTGGGTATTGAACTAGCTCATATCTCATCTTATCATCCTAAATCCAATGGTCAAGCTGAGATAGTCAACAAATGTTTGGAAGGATATCTTCATTGTTTTGTATCTTGTTGGCCTATGACCACACACAGCATGGAGAAGTGGTCCCTATAAGGAAATCATAAGACAAAATAAAAAAAGAAACAACTAAGATAGAAAATCAGCAAGGGAAAAGTCCTGAGTGAGGTTGGGTCAAATTGTGCATGTGTTCAGATCAAGCCCTGAATGCTAAAGCATATTTAGTCATGAACGCATGGAAATTATTCCACAAAAAAATAAGAAATAACTAGGTGCAACCAAAGAGACAAGGTCAAAAAACCACATCAAGGGGAGAAGTGATGACCATTGATCTGAGCATCGGTCAATGACAGATATTAAAATCATAGTTGCAGAGCGCAAGTGTTGCAAGATAGGTGCAAAGGGAAAAATTTAAAAATGTTGAAGCACGATTTGCGATGGTAGTGGGACCCATGCAACCGCCAACCACCTTTCTCAGCCCATTTCCCTTGAAAGTCACTAAACCTTACATTTTTCACCTTTACGCCTCATTTTTATACTTTACCTTCTTTTGCCGCTATATCATTGGTTTCTTTTACCATCTGCTTCCTTATTCCCCGATTGTAATTAAAGTGGGGCCATCCCTCCACGTCACCCTTTCTTCCCCACCCTCCATTACATATCTCATAATATAAACCTTTCACATCACACCTAAAAATTCAAAATCATGATCGCCAAATTTCAATGTATCGCATCGCATTTTTTTCAACTTACCTTCTAAATTCCCACAATCTATTTGGTTTAACTTGCAATGCAACAGTTGGTCCACCATAGCAGCTCCGCCATTCACTTCACAGTCATTTCCAATACATATCACATATCATATAAAACATCATAAAGCTTTTCCTTACCACATAAAACATTCACTAATTGATAAACCCCGTCGATTGTAGTGGGATCCACTTCTCCTTGACATATCATCCTCAAATCAGCACAAATCGGACTTCATGGTTTTAAGTCTTTACATTATTTCGGAAATGCTAAATTCTACAATGAGTGATGCAGGTGAGTCCTTGTCCCTGCACTTTGAAATTTTTACATTTTAAACCCATGTTGCTTATAACTAAAACTTAAAGTCTGCGATTTATGATGTAGTCCAGTCCCACCTTACCTGCCCCATTTGTCTGCCCTCCCTACGCGTCGCACTTCTCATTTGTTAGAGTTTCCCCAAGCGCTTATACTTAAAACTTAAAGTTTTTTATTTTCAATGCAGTCCAGTACCGCTTTTGCTACACATCACTTACCTTCTCCCCACACTTTGCACATCGCACATTTTAGAATTTACCTTTACTATTTCATGGTAAAGAGTTTTGATTGCGATGCGTTTGTGCCCTATCATCACTCCTTTCATTCTCATTTGTTTTCACACGTCTCATCACAACTAAGCGCCCCGCATCCCTCCGTCACCTCCACTTCACCCCAGTGCATCTGGCGGTGCTTGATTCATTTCACACCCCCGGGCGTGCTAATTTTTGGAAATGTTGTCATTGATGGCAAAGGAAGTGGCACAGGAGAGTAAAGAAGCAGAGAGGAAGCAAGGAAGATAAGGAACTAAGGCAGCAGAAAATTCAGAGACAGAGTAGGAGAAAAATGCCATCAAATAAAAAAAACAATATAAGTGAATGGTAATCTGTGATAAGTAAGAAATCCATTGAACGAATTAATGGTTGAAGAGATATGATGAATGTAGTAAAGATTACAACTACGATGGACCATAGTACAGTGATCAGCTTACGGAATCAGGAACTTGAGTGTGCAGTTAGAAGCGGAACTGTGATAGGATAGAACTTTGAACATGCAATGGAAGGTTGATATAGTATATATATCATAGCAGGATTGATGACAGAGTGACATTGTGTTGTTTCAAGGTCGGAAGGTAGCAACCGGTGTAAAGAATATATGTTAAAAGACTCAAAAGAAATTATGAACAAAGCATTAAACCTAGCAATGGAACTGTAATAAAAGGCAAAACCTTAAAGCACAACTTAATTATAATAATACATTGAAAAGGCGACGGAACCCTGCGTGGAAGAGCGGAACCATGAGCAAGTGAACAGTGAAGGTGTTTTACGATTTTCATCGCACCACCTATGCGAAGTGAGCGGTATTTGAGGATTTGGGAGCGATTCCATAAATCACTCGACACGTGGCAAGGAGACCCATGGAAAACCGCTTGTCACTGTGCGCCATCGCGCGTTATAGTTTGACCCAGGATGCCCAGCGATATCGTTGAGCACCGTTGATATGGGAAGGAGTCATCAGACGGTCATCATTTTTTGAAGGTGCGTGAATATTAACACAGGTATGGTGGGCCATTGCACGTTAACGTTCGACATCGAAGGTCGAGCGATATGCATATACGTCGTTGATTTGGAAGCTTGCAAATCTAACGGTGATCAGACGCTGGACTTGCGTGAAATTTACTTATGCTACCGTGCGCGTATTTGATTGGCTATTGAATATATTTGTGGGCCCAAGGTCAAAGGTTTATCATATTTTTTGAAAGAGTTAAAATGCGAAAGGTTAACCTTAATCCTAAATTTAAGTCGAAAATTATTAAATTAATTATTTAATTACACAGATCAATAGAAGAGTGTGAGTTATGGAGACCCCGTTGGATTATCTATTTTGACCTCATCCACAAATACCATTAGCAATTGAATGGTTTTGACCCAAGGTTTTAATAAAGGCGAAAACTATATAAGGTGATGAGAATCATGAAGAACGTGGTGTGCAGGTGAGAGGATTGATAATAAACGAATCTCCTTTGGAGATATCTGTATCAATAAAATTTGATATATCTGAATCAATGGTGCACCTATGAATATGATGATTGATCAACATCTCTAGATCAGATGATGATTAATTCCTGGTTTAATCGACTGACGAAATCATGAAGAATGTATGCATGAGTAAGGGTTGTGAATGAATACTTCACTCCGAAGTATATTCGTATGGAATGGGTAACATATTGCTGAGAGATCTGAATTAAGGATGCACCTCTGAAGAAAATGAATAAATTTGGTGGCCTGCAAGGTATGTTGTGTGGAAGTGGATGAAACTTGGACTGCAATAGTACTTAGGGTCGAAGTCTTCAATGAGGGGGTTGAAGCTCCCTTCCAGTGGTAACTGGTAAATGAGAGCAGGGGGTTGTATCTCCCTTCCAGGAGAGGCTGGTAAACAAGAGAAGGTTGTAGCCTTCTGCAGGTGGGTACCTACATGCTGATATAAGTCTACGCCAGCATAAAATTGTAAGAAGTTTTATCTATAATAAATATTGAAGACTGAGATAACAGCAACGGTAGTATTCTCTCGAATTGGGTTTCCACCTTAAATCCTAGTGTTCATATGTGCTGCTTATGTTTGATGGTTGTTTTGTTATTTTTATTCATGCTTACTGCTTATCTGATGAGTAAATGATGTAATGATCTAAGTAAAGACATAATAAGATCTTTGGACATACAAGTTGGATGCAGTAATGTAACATATGGTTTTAAGAGAAAGGAAAACTAAAAAATTTCAGTCAGCTCTAAATACTGATTCACCCCTCCTCTCAGTATTTTTCCCAACAATTGGTATCAGAGCAAGTCCTTCTAAAAAAGCTTAGCCGCTAGAAGGAAGATCAAGCAAGATGAGAAATCAAGATGGAATAACATCTATCAGGCCTCCACTCTTTAACAGAAACAATTTAATCTTTTGGAAAACAACGATGAGATCCTATCTTGAGTCTCTGGGAGCAGAGGTATGGGAAATTATTGAAGGAGGATATCAATATCCAGCTGTAGTACCAACAGATCCGACGAAAAGAAGGAATTATGAAACAAATGCAAAGGTCGTCAATGCTCTATTGGGAAGTCTAATTAAATCAGAATTTGTCAAAGTCATGTAGCTGAATACAACAAAGGCAATGTGGGACAAAATCATTCTAAGTTATGAAGGTGATCCAAAGGTAAAAAGTGCTAAACTCCAAACTCTCAAAATTCAATATGAGAATCGAAAAATGGATAATGAGGAGAGAATTTCCAATTTTTTTTTACGTCTTGATGATATTGTAAATCGTATGAGAAATCGAATCTACTTTGGTTGAGAAAGTCTTAAGATCACTAGCGACAAAATTTGAGTAAAAAGTTTCTGCTCTTGAAGGAAAGCAGGAACTTCAAAATCTTACTATGGTGCAACTTCATGGCATACTAACTGCATATGAAATGAGAAGAGGAGGACCATCTGAAGTCAAAGAAGCAGTATTTAGAACTTCTACAAAAGGGAAGGAAGTACAAAAACTAGAAGGATTAGGATATATCTCAGAAGAAGATGAGATAAACTTTGTAAAGAAACTTAAACTTGGTACATGACGGTTCAGAGGTAAGCTTCCTTTAAAATGTTTTGATTGTAGAAGATTTGGTCATTATGCTGGTAAGTGTCCTTATAAAGAAACAAATAAAAAGGGGAAGGAAGTAGCAAGAAGGAATAAGAATCGTTTTAGCACTAGAAAGAGTTACTATACTCATGAAGATAGTGATGGGTTATCTGATAGTGAGGAAGAATGTGAACAAGATCTTAGACTTCTCATGGCATTTGAAAAAGAATCTAGAGAAGAGAAGGATACTTTTTTGGATGCTCCAGAAGATAGTGATTTTATTGATGAAAACAATAAACTAAAATTTTTTTTAGAAGAGAGTAAAATAACCATAGAAACTCTGAAAAATCAGCTTGAAGAAAAAGAGAAACACAATGAGAAATTAGAGTGTGCAGTAGTAAGTCTAAAAAAAGAACTTGAGAAAGTAAAGACTCTGAATCTTAGATTTTCTAAAGGATCTAAAACCTTAGATGAGATTATGAAGGTACAACGTTCGCCTCTTATAAAGAAAGGTCTTGGATATATCGTAGAATCTTCTTAGGCTTCAGCACCAAATTATCTAAAAGCAGTTACAGCTAGTTTACAACATGCTGCCACTGAGCAAGGGAATAAAGAATATTTACAGGTAAAGCATGATCATCTCAATTCAAAGAACACTAACAGGAATTTCTTTCCAAGAAACACCAATCAACAGGTAAATTCAAGTAGAAGATTTTATGATCGCAGAAATTTCTTCTTCAATGGACAATGTTTCTCATGTCACAATTTTGGTCATAAATCTGTTTAATGTGTTTCATATAAAACCATCATGACAAGAGAAGCAAGAAAGAAAAGTATTGATATTGAAACAAAGAAGAATAATTATAACAACTTTTCTCCTCTTCAAAATTAATTTTAATGTGCTTATTGCAATAACTTTGGCCATGAAGAATTTGAATGCAGGAGAAAATTTCAGCCAAAAGAACATGTTTCTCCAAGCTCCAAAGTATGGAAAAAGAAGGAAATACAGGTTGAAAATTGTAGCATAGAGTTATTTGCAGAAGATGAAGAAAACCAATGGTACATTGATAGTAGATGCTCAAGACACATGATAGGTGACAAAAACAAACTTCTAGCATATAGTTCCTTAGAAAAGGAAAATAATGTTACATTTGGAAATGATACTCATGCGGCCATTAAGGGAAAAGGGTCTGTTTTTCTAAAAGAAAAGGTGAAAGCTAATGAAGTTATGTATGAGGATAGATTAAAGCATAACCTGTTAACTGTAAGTCAAATGTGTGATCAAAGAACTAAAGTTGTATTTAGTTCAAAATAATGTGTGGTACGTGTTCTTGATACAGGTAAAGCAATTATAAAAGGAAAAAGAACTCCAAGCAACCTGTATGTTTTGAAGAACTGTAAAGAACAATGTTACTTGAGTAAATCTTCAAAAAATTGGATATGGCATAGAAGGTTGGGGCATCTGAGCTTCGCTCAAATCAAAAAATCAAGCAGACTTAAAGTTGCTCGTGATCTTCCCAATATTATTCTACCTGAAAATATCATATGCAAATCTTGCCAATTCGGTAAGAAAACTAGAGTACAATTTAATGCCAAGGAAGGATCATCAAGTAAGCCTCTTGAACTCATTCATACTAACATATGTGGACCTATGAGGAAAAATTCACCACGTGGCAAAGAATTCTATATCTTATTCATTGATGATTTCTCTAGAATGTGTTGGATTGGGCTGCTTAAACACAAAGATGAAGCATTTGAGAAATTTTAGATATTCAAAGAACTAGTTGAGAAAGAATTAGATCTAAAATTTAAGTGCCTCAGATCTGATCAAGGAGGAGAATATACATCAGATCAATTCCTTGAATTTTGTGAACAACATGGCATAGAAAGACAATTCTCTATAGCTGGAACTCCACAACAAAATGGTGTTGCAGAAAGAATGAATAGAACAGTTCAACAAATGGCTAGAGCTATGCTTGATGATTCCGGAACACCTGACACATTTTGGGGAGAAGCAGCACATGCAGCAGTAAATATTCTTAACAAGGCACTTGTTCGTGTAAACTCCATATGAACTCTGGTATGGTAATCCTCCTACTATAAAGAATTTTAGAATTTTTGGAAGAAAATTCCTTATCAAAAATAATGATGAAAAACTTGGCAAGTTTGAACCCAGAGTAGATGAAGGAATATTTCTTGGTTACTCCTGTAGGAGTAAAGCGTATAAATGTTACAATAAAATACTTCGAAAGATTGTTGAATGTATTGATGTTGTTATTGATGAGTCTCCTGCAGCTCCAAAAGAAGAAAAACAAACAACAAATGAAGACGGTGATGATGACATATATCCTTCTACATCAAATAGTAATGATACAAACAGTGAACCCAGTGAAGAACCTGAAGATGATTTGTCTGAAAAGGCTCCATCCAGATATGTTCAAAATAATCATCCAGAATCTCAAATTTTGGGAGAAAATGGATCAGGTGTACAAACAAGAAGGACTCTTGTGGGATCTTCTAGCAATCTGGCATTTTTGTCCACTATTAAACCTCACAATGTTATTCAAGCTAGCAAAGATGAATGTTGGATTCAAGCCATGAATGAAGAGCTTGATAAAATTGAAAAGAATCACACTTGGGAATTAGTACCAAGACCTCATGACAAAAATGTCATTGGAACTAAATGAATGTTAAAAACAGTTAAATAGATAGCGGATATTAGAAATAAAAATGGACTTGTTTGCAAGGGGTATGCCAACAGAAGGTATATACTTTTGAAGAAGCCTTTGCTCCTGTAGCCAAACTTGAAGCCATAAGAATTTTTCTTTCTTTTTCAAGCTTCCAACAAATCAAAGTTTATCAAATGGATGTTAAATTTTCTTTTCTCAATGGTGATCTAGAAGAAGAAGTTTATATAGAACAACCAGAAGGATTCATTTTGGGAAATGATGAAAAACTCGTTTGTAGGCTTAAAAAGGCTCTATATGGTCTCAAACAAGCTCCAAGGCCATGGTACTATCGTCTTAACAAATATCTTCATCAACAAGGATTTTCAAAAGGGTCTGTTGATAGCAACTTATACATAAAAACTAAAAATGAAAAACTATTGATTGTGGTTGTATATGTTGATGATATTATTTTTTGAAGTAATGAAGAGTCTATGAGTCATAAATTTTCTTCTGATATGAAGCAAGAATTTGAAATGTCTTTACTTGGGGAACTAACATTCTTTCTTGGCTTGCAAGTGCAACAAGCAACAGATGGCATATTCTTATCACAAGCAAAATATCTCAAGCAAATCCTAAAGAAGTATGGCATGGAAGATTGCAAACTTGTAAGTACACCAATGATAAGAGGATGTAATCTCAGTTCTAATGATGATTCCCCCACGGTGAATCAACCAGAATACAGATCTATGATATGAAGTATACTTTGTCTCACTGGGACAAGACTAGACATCATGCATGCAGTTGGGATTGTTGGACTATTCCAAGCTAATCCAAAAGAGTCTCACCTTCAGGCTGTGAAAATAATATTCAAATATCTACAAGGAACTCAAGACTTTGGACTATGGTATCCAAAGAATGTTGATCTTACTCTTCATGCATACACTGATGCAGATTGGGCTAGAAATGTTGATGATCGGAAGAGCACTAGTGGTGGTGCATTCTACATGGGGCCTCGGTTAGTATCTTGGTTCAGCAAGAAGCAAAGCTCTATTGCCTTATCTACAACAGAAGTAGAATATGTGGCTACATCATCATGTTGCACTCAACTTCTCTGGATGATGCAAACCTTACAAGACTTTGAAATCAAATGTTCACCTCCTATCTCCATTATGTGTGACAATACAAGTGCCATCAGTATCTCAAAGAATCCTATTATGCATTCCAAGACCAAGAACATTCCCATCAAATATCACTTCTTATGTGAACAAGTGCTTGAACAAAAGGTGAAATTGGAGTATGTTCCCTCCAAAGAACAAGTTGCTGATATATTTACAAAAAATTTACCCAGGGAAGCATTCGAATATCTCAGAAAGAAACTGGGAGTAGTCTCTCCCATGCAGAGGATTAGGTCTACTTAAATACAAAAGATTAAATTAGTTGTGAGGTGTTGTTAGGCATCTCTGATTTCATAAGCTAAGGGGGAGCATTGGTCATATGAAAAGGATGCATTGTTGGTCATATTATGTTTGAAGATGCAGCATGATCTCAGGGGGAGCATGGTATTGTCGGTTCAAAGGATCTTGATCAACTCTTTGCCATTGATGTCAAAGGGGGAGGAAAATCCAAAAAGGGCGTCTATAATACAATCAACGGAAGAGTATTGCCATCAATGCCAAATGGGGAGATTGTTGGAAATGTTGTCTTTGATGGCAAAGGAAGTGGCACAGGAGAGCAAAGAAGCAGAGAGGAAGCAAGGTAGATAAGGAACTAAGGCATTAGACAATGCAGAGACAGAGTAGGAGAAAAATGCCATCGAATAAAAAAATATATATAAGTGAATGGAAATCTGTGATAAGTAAGAAATCCATTGAAGGAATTAATGGTTGAAGAGATATGATGAATGTAGCGAAGATTACAATTACGATGGACCATAGTATAGTGATCAGCTTGCAGAATCAAGAACTTGAGTGTGCAGTTAGAAGCGAAACTGTGATATGATAGAACTCTGAACATGCAATGGAAGGTTGATATAGTATATATATCATAGCAGAATTGAAGACAGAGTGACATTGTGTTGTGTCGAGGTCGAAAGGAAAAAACCGGTGTAAAGAATGTATGTTAAAAGACTCAAACGAAATTATGAACAAAGCGTTAAACCTAGCAATGGAACTGTAATAAAAGGAAAAAACTTAAAGCACAACTTAATTATAATAATACATTGAAAAGGCGACAGAACCCTGCATGGAAGAGCAGAACCATGACCAAGTGAACAGTGAAGGCGGTTTACGGTTTTCATCGCACCACCTATGCGGAGTGAATGGTATTTGAGGAGTTGGGAGCGATTCCATAAATCAGTCGACACGTGGCAAGGAGACCAATGGAAAACTGCTTGTCACTGTGCGCCATCATGTGTTATAGTGCGACCGAGGATGCCCAATGATATCGTTGAGCGTCGTTGATCTGGGAAGGAGTCATCGGATGGTCATTATTTGTTGAAGGTGCGCGAAGATTAACACAGGTATGGCGGGCCATCGCACGTTAACGTTCGACATCGGAGGTCGAGTGATATGCATATATGCCGTTGATCTGGAAGCTTGCTAATCTAATGGTGATCGAATGCTGGACTTGTGTGAAATTTACTTATGATACCGTGTACGTATTTGATTGGCAATTGACTATATTTGTGGGCCCATGGTTAAAGGTTTATCATATTCTTTGAAAGAGTTAAAATGCGAAAGGTTAACCTTAATCCTAAAGTTAAGTTCAAAAGTATTAAATTAATTATTTAATTACCAAGATCAATAGAACATTGTGAGTTATGGAGACCCTACTGGATTATCTATTTTGACCCCGTCCATGAATACCATTAGCAATTGAATGGTTTTGACCCAAGCTTTTAATAAGGCGAAAACTATATAAGGTGATGAGAATCATGAAGTACGTGGTGTGCAGGTGAGAGGGTTGATAATAAATGAATCTCCTTTGGAGATATCTGTATGAATAAACTTTGATATATCTGAATCTATGGTGCACCTGTTAATATGATGATTGATCAACATCTCTAGATCAGATGATGATTAATTCCTGGTTTAATTGACTGACGAAATCACGAAGAATGTATGCATGAGTAAGGGTTTTGAATGAATACTTCACTCTGAAGTATATCTGTATGGAATGGGTAATAGATTGCTGAGAGATCGGAATTAAGGATGCACCTCTGAAGAAAATGAATAAATCTGGTGGCCTGCAAGGTATGTTGTGTGGAAGTGGATGAAACGTGGACTGCAATAGTACTTAGGGTCGAAGTATTCAGTGAGAGGGTTGAATATCCCTTCTAGTGGTAACTGGTAAATGAGAGCAGGGGGTTGTAGCTCCCTTCCAGGAGAGGCTGGTAAATCAGAGAAGGTTGTAGCCTTCTACAGGTGGGTACCTGCACACTGATATAAGTCTGCGCCAGCATAAAATTGTAAGAAGTTTTGTTTAAAATAAATATTGAAGACTGAGATAACATCAGCGGTGGTTTTCTCCCGAATTGGGTTTCCACCTTAAATCCTAGTGTTCATATGTGTTTCTTATGTTTGATGGTTGTTCTGTTATTTCTATTCATGCTTACTGCTTATCTGATGAGTAAATGATGTAATGATCTAAGTAAAGACATAATAAGATCTTTGGACATACAAGTTGGATGCAGTAATGTAACATATGGTTTTAAGAGAAAGGAAAACTAAAAAATTTCAGTCAGCTCTAAATACTGATTCAACCCCCCTCTCAGTATTTTTCCCAACAATTGGTATCAGAGCAAGTCCTTCTGAAAAATATTAGCCGCTAGAAGGAAGATCAAGCAAGATGAGAAATCAAGATGGAACAACATCTATCAGGCCTCCGCTCTTTAACATAAACAATTTAATCTTCTGGAAAAAAAGGATGAGATCCTATCTTCAGTCTCTGGGAGCAGAGGTATGGGAAATTGTTGAAGGAGGATATCAATATCCAGGTGCAGTACCAATAGATCCGACAGAAAGAAACAATTATGAAACAAATGCAAGGGAGGTCAATGCTCTATTGGGAAGTCTAACTGAATCAAAATTTGTCAAATTCATGCAGCTGAATACAGCAAAGGCAATATGGGATAAAATCATTCTAAGTTATGAAGGTGATGCAAAGGTAAAAATTGCTAAACTCCAAACTCTCATAATTCAATATGAGAGTCTAAAAATGGATAATGAGGAGAGCATTGACAATTTATTTTTATGTCTTGATGATATTGTAAATTGTATGAGAAATCTGGGAGATACAATAACCGAATCTACTTTGGCTGAGAAAGTCTTAAGATCACTAACGACAAAATTTGAGTGAAAATTTTCTTCTCTTGAAGAAAAGCAGGATCTTCAAAATCTTACTTTGGTGCAACTTCATGGCATACTAACTGCATATGAAATGAGAAGAGGAGGACCATCTGAATTCAAAGAAGCAGTCTTTAGAACTTCTACAAAAGGGAAGGGAGTACAAAAGCCAGAAGGATCAGGATATATCTTAGAAGAAGATGAGATAATATTTGTAAAGAAACTTCAACTTGGCACAGGACGGTTGAAAGGTAAGCTTCCTTTCAAATGTTTTGACTGTGGAAGAGTTGGTCATTATGCTACTAAGTGTCCTTATGAAGAAACACATGAAAAGGGGAAGGAAGTAGCAAGAAGGAATAAGAATCATTTTAGCACTAGAAAGAGTTACTATACTCATGAAGATAGTGATGGGTTGTCTGATAGTGAGGAAGAATGTGAACAAGATCTTAGACTTCTCATGGCATTTGAAAAAGAATCTAGAGAAGAGAAGGATTGTTTTTTGGATGCTCTAGAAGATAGTGATTTTCTTGATGAAAACAATAAACTCAAAATTTTCTTAGAAGAGAGTAAAATAACAATAGAAACTCTGAAAAATCAGCTTGAAGAAAAAGAGAAACACAATGAGAAATTAGAGTGTGAAGTAGTAAGTCTAAGAAAATAAATTGAGAAAGTAAAGACTCTGAATATTATATTTGCTAAAGGATCTAAAACCTTAGATGATATTATCAAGGTACAACGTTCTCCTCTTATAAATACAGGTCTTGGATATATTAGAGAATCTTTGCAGGCTTTAGCACCAAATTATCTAAAAGTAGTTACAGCTGGTTTACAACATGCTGCCACTCAGCAAGGGAATAAAGAATCTTTACAGGTAAAGCATGATCATCTCAATTCAAAGAACACTAACAGGAATGTCTTTCAAAGAAACACCAATCAACAGGTAAATCCAAGTAGAAGATTTTATGATCGCAGAAATTTCTTCCTCAATGGACAATGTTTCTCATGTCACATTTTTGGTCATAAAGTTGTTCAATGTGTTGCATATAAAACCATCATGACAAGAGAAGCAAGAAACAAAAGGATTGATATTGAAACAAGGAAGAATACTTACAACAACTTTTCTCCTTTTCAAAATGAAGTTGAATGTGCTTATTCCAATAACTTTGGCTATGAATAATTTGAATGCAGGAGCAAAGTTCAGCGAAAATAACATGTTCCTTCAAGCTCCAAAGTATGGAAAAAGAAGGAATTACAGGTTGAAAAGTGTGGCATAGCATTATTTGTAGAAGATGAAGAAAACCAATGGTACATTGATAGTGGATGCTCAAGACACATGACAAGTGAGAAAAACAAACTTCTAGCATATAGTGCCTTAGAAAAGGAAAAGAATGCTACATTTGGAAACGATACTCCTGCGGTCATTAAGGGAAAAGGGTCTGTTTTTCTAAAAGAAAAGGTGAAAGCTAATGACGTTATGTATGTGGATGGATTAAAGCATAACCTGTTAAGTGTAAGTCAAATGTGTGATCAAGGAACTGAAGTTGTATTTAGTTCAAAATAATGTGTGGTACGTGATCTTGATACAGGTAAAGAAATTATAAAAGGAAAAAGAACTCCAAGCAACCTCTATGTTTTGAAGAACGGCAAAGAACAATGTTACTTGAGTAAATATTTAGAAAAACGGCTATGTCTTAGAAGGTTGGGGCATCTGAGCTTCTCTCAAATCAACAAATCAAGCAGACTTAAAGTTGTTTGTGATCTTCCCAATATTATTCTACTTGAAAATATCATATGCAAATCTTGCCAACTCGGTAAGAAAACTAGAGTACAATTTAATGCCAAGGAAGGATCATCAAGTAAGCCTCTTGAACTCATTCATATTGACATATGTGGACCTATGAGGAAAAACTCACCACGTGGTGAAGAATACTATATCTTATTCATTGATGCTTTCTCTAGAATGTGTTGGATTGGGCTGCTTAACCACAAAGATGAAGCATTTGAGAAATTTCAGATATTCAAAGCACTAGTTGAGAATGAATTAGATATAAAAATTAAGTGCCTCAGATCTGATCAAGGAGGAGAATATAAATCAAATGAATTCCTTGAATTTTCTGAATAACATAGCGTAAAAAGACAGTTCTTTGTAGCTGTAACTCCACAACAAAATGGTGTTGTAGAAAGAATGAATAGAACAATTCAACAAATGGCTACAACTATGCTTGATGATTCCGAAACACCTGACACATTTTGGGGAGAAGCAGCACATACAGCAGTAAATATTCTTAACAAGGCACATGTTCATGTAAATAGTGATAAAACTCCATATGAACTCTGGTATGGTAATCCTCCTACTATAAAGAATTTTAGAATTTTTGGAAGAAAATGATTTATAAAAAATAATGATGAAAAACATGGCAAGTTTGAACCCAGAGCAGATGAAGGAATATTTCTTGGTTACTCCTCTAGGAGTAAAGCATATAAATGTTACAATAAAATACTTCGAAAGATTGTTGAATGTATTGATGTTGTTATTGATGAGTCTCCTGCAGCTCCAAAAGAAGAAAAACAAACAACAAATGAAGACGATGATGATGACATATAGCCTTCTACATCAAATAGTAATGGTAAAAATAGTGAACCCAGTGAAGAACCCGAAGATGATTTGTCTGAAAAGGCTCCATCCAAATATGTTCAAAAGAATCATCCATAATCTCAAATTTTGGGAGAAAAGGGATCAGGTGTACAAACAAGAAGTACTCTTGTGGGATCTTCTAGCAATCTAGCATTTCTGTCCACTATTGAACCTCACAATGTCTATCAAGCTAGTAAATATGAATGTTGGATTCAAGCCATCAATGAAAAGCTTGATCAAATTGAAAAGAATCACACTTGGGAATTAGTACCAAGACCTCATGACAAAAATGCCATTGGAACTAAATGGATATTCAAAAACAAGTTAAATGAGAATGGGGATGTTATAAGAAATAAAGCCAGACTTGTTTGCAAGGGGTATGCTCAACAAGAAGGTATAGACTTTGCAGAAGAAACCTTTTTGCTCTGTGGCAGAATTGGAAGCCACTGAAATGTTTCTTTCTTTCAGAAGCTTCAGCAAATCAAAGTTTATCAAATAGATGTTAAATCTACTTTTCTGGTTGGTGATCTAGAAAGAAGAAGTTTTATAGAACAACGAGGAAGGATTCATTTTGAGGAAATGATATTAAGAAAAGAAACTTGTTTGTAGACTTAAAAAGGCTCTATATGGTCTCAAACAAGCTCCAAGGGCATGGTACTATCGTCTTGACAAATATCTTCATCAACAAGGATTTTCAAAAGGGTCTGTTGATAGCAACTTACAGACAAAAAATGAAAATGAAAAACTATTGGTTGTGGTTGTATATGTTGATGATATTATTTTTGGAAGTAATGAAGATTCTATGAGTCAGTAATTTGCTTCTGATATGAAGCAATAATTTGAAATTTCTTTACTTAGGGAACTAACATTATTTCTTGGCTTGCAAGTGCAACAAGCAACAGATGGCATATTCTTATCACAAGAAAAATACCTCAAACAAATCCTGAATAAGTATGGCATGGAAGATTGAAAACCTGTAAGTACACCAATGATAACCGGATGTAATCTCAGTTCTAATGATGATTCCCCCACGGTGAATCAACCAAAATATAGATCTATGATACGAAGTCTACTTTGTCTCACTGGGACAAGACCAGACATCATGCATGCTGTTGGGATTGTTGGACGATTCCAAGCTAATCCAAAAGAGGCTCACCTTCAAGCTATGAAAAGAATATTCAAATATCTACAAGGAACTCAAGACTTTGGACTATGGTATCCAAAGAATGCTAATATTACTCTTCATGCATACACTGATGTAGATTGGGCTGGAAATGTTGATGATCGGAAAAGCATTAGTGGTGGTGCATTCTATATGGGGCCCCGGTTAGTATCTTGGTTCAACAAGAAGAAAATCTCTATTGCGTTATCTACAACAGAAGAAGAATATGTGGCTGCAGCATCATGTTGCACTAAACTTCTCTGGATGATGCAAACCTTACAAGACTTTCAAATCAAATGTTCACCTCCTATCTCCATTATGTGTGACAATACAAGTGCCATCAGTATCTCAAAGAATCTTGTTATGCATTCCAAGACCAAGCACATTCGCATCAAATATCACTTCTTACGTGAACAAGTGCTTGAACAAAAGGTGAAATTGGAGAATGTTCCCTCCAAAGAACAAGTTGTTGATATATTTATAAAACCTCTACCCAGGGAAGCGTTCGAATATCTCAGACAGAAACTAGGAGTATTCTCTGCCATGCAGAGGATCAGGACTACTTAAATACATAAGATTAAATTGGTTGTGAGGTTTTGTTAGGCATCTCTGATTGCACAAGCTAAGGGGGAGCATTGGCCATATTAAAAGGATGCATTTTTGGTCATATTATGTTTGAAGATGCAACATGATATTAGGGGGAGCATGTTATTGTCGGTTCAAAGGATCTTGATCAACTCTTTGCCATTGATGTCAAAGGGGGAGGAAAAGCCACAAAGGGCGTCTATAAGACAATTAGAGGAAGAGTATTGCCATCAATGCCAAAGGGGGAGATTGTTGGAAATGTTGTCATTGATGGAAAAGGAAGTGGCACAGGAGAGCAAAGAAGCAGAGAGGAGGCAAGGAAGATAAGGAACTAAGGCAATAGACAGTGCAGAGACAGAGTAGGAGAAAAAGGCCATCGAATAAAAAAATATATATAAGTGAATGGTAATCTGTGATAAGTAAGAAATCCATTGAAGGAATTAATGGTTGAAGAGATATGATGAATGTAGTGAATATTACAATTACGATGGACCATAGTATAGTGATCAGCTTGCAGAATCAAGAACTTGAGTGTGCAGTTAGAAGCGAAACTGTGACAGCATAGAACTCTAAACATGCAATGGAAGGTTGATATAGTATATATACCATAGCAGAATTGAAGACAGAGTGACATTGTGTTGTGTTGAGGTCAGAAGGCAGCAACCGGTGTAAAGAATGTATGTTAAAAGACTCAAGCGAAATTATGAAAAAAGCGTTAAACCTAGCAATGGAACTGTAATAAAAGGAAAAACCTTAAAGCACAACTTAATTATAATAATACATTGAAAAGGCAACAGAACCCTGCGTGGAAGAGCGGAACCATGACCAAGTGAACAGTGAAGGTGGTTTACGGTTTTCATTGCACCACCTATGCGGAGTGAGAGGTATTTGAAGAGTTGGGAAAGATTCCATAAATCACTCGACACGTGGCAAGGAGACCCACGGAAAACCGCTTTTCTCTGTGCGCCATTGCGTGTTATAGTTCGACCCAAGATGCCCAGCGATATCGTTGAGCGCCATTGATCTGGGAAGGAGTAATCAGACGGTCATCATTTGTTGAAGGTGTGCGAAGATTAACACAGGTACTACGGGCCATCGCACGTTAACGTTCGGCATCGAAGGTCGAGCGATATGCATATACGCCATTGATCTGGAAGCTTGCTAATATAACGGTGATCAGATGTTGGACTTGTGCAAAATTTACTTATGGTACCATTCGCATATTTGATTGGCTATTGACTATATTTGTGGGCCCGGGGTCAAAGGTTTATCATATTGTTTGAAAGTGTTAAAATGCGAAAGGTTAACCTTAATCCTAAAGTTAAGTTCAAAAGTATTAAATTAATTATTTAATTACCAAGATCAATAGAATAGTGTGAGTTATGGAGACCTCGCTGGATTATCTATTTTGACCCCATCCACGAATACCATTAGCAATTGAATGGTTTTGACCCAAGGTTTTAATAAAGGAGAAAACTATATAAGGTGATGAGAATCATGAAGAACGTGGTGTGCAGGCAAGAGGGTTGATAATAAATGAATCTCCTTTGGAGATATCTGTATCTGAATCTATGGTGCACTTGTGAATATGATGATTGATCAACATCTATAGATCAGATGATGATTAATTCTTGGTTTAATCAACTGATGAAATCACAAAGAATGTATGCATGAGTAAGGGTTGTGAATGAATACTTCACTCTGAAGTATATCTTTATGGAATGGGTAACAGATTGCTGAGAGATCTGAATTAAGAATGCACCTCTAAAGAAAATGAATAAATCTGGTGGCCTGCAAGGTATGTTGTCTGGAAGTGGATGAAACGTGGACTGCAGTAGTACTGAGGGTCAAAGTCTTCAGTGACAGGGTTGAAGCTCCCTTCCAGTGATAACCGGTAAACGAAAGTAGGGGGTTGTAGCTCCCTTCCAGGAGAGGCTAGTGAACGAGAGAAGGTTGTAGCCTTCTGCAGGTGGGTACCTGCATGTTGATATAAGTCTATTCCAGCATAAAATTGTAAGAAGTTTTCTTTATAGTAAATATTGAAGACTGAGATAACAACAACGGTGGTTTTATCCCAAATTGGGTTTCCACCTTAAATCCTGGTGTTCATATGTGTTGCCTATGTTTGATGGTTGTTCTGTTATTTCTATTCATGCTTACTGCTTATCTGATGAGTAAATGATGTAATGATCTAAGTAAAGACATAATAAGATCTCTGGACATACAAGTTGGATGCAGTAATGTAACATATGGTTTTAAGAGAAAGGAAAACTAAAAAATTTCAGTCAGCTCTAAATACTGATTCACCCCCCCTCTCAGTATTTTTCCCAACACATCCCTCCGTCACCTCGACTTCACCCTAGTGCATCTAGCGGTGCTTGCTTCATTTCTCACCCCCCGCAGCTTTTGAACTTTAACCATGGGGAGGGGGTCTAAAACTAGCATTATCCATTACTACCCACTCCTCCATGTGTTGTCCTATCATCATTTCGCATCCCCCTTCTCTGATACCGCTTACCACTTGTACCCCCTCCGAAATCTGGTTCTCATTTATGCAATTCAAAGCACTGCATGGGATTTTGAGGTAGAGCATATAGTTTTGGCTTATGCAGCCTGCTCAGGAGATCTCCACTAAAGAACCAGCAGTGCTCAATACAACTGACCTCTTCACAATGGGCTAAGTGGAAATCACCAGACTGAGGGAGTGGAGGTCTATAGGCGATAGATGTAATCGTAAAATGATAGTTAGCATGTACACCTATGACCAGTCCTCGCCATACCATCTTGAAGGCTCCCATTACTGGCCTCAATGTCTCACCATGTCCTTTCTGTTTTTGCTTTAATTTTGATGATTTTTTGTAGTGAAATCTCAATTTCACCCCATTCTTGATTTAATTCTCTCAGTACAGAAGTAATTTCTCAATGTACACTCTACAAGTTAGGTAGCATGTTTTAATTTCATAGACATATGTCAATCATGATAAATGATTAAGTACTAGACCCTCTAGGGAAACTCTATATATAGTAAGTTCTAAGAGGAAAGTAGGGTTCTAGAAATTTGGAAGAACTTTGGTGTAGTTTTGTATGATTGTGCTCCCTGTGCTCTGAGATACATATTTGGGAGAGATGTTTGAACTTAATATAATACATTATTGTTATTTGGATTCCAGATGGAGCAAAGATTAGTATGTATCCATTTTCATTTGTTATCAGTAATCTCTTTTTACGTATAATCGTCTCTCATTATATTATTCTTTGAAGGTCCGTGTAATGTAGCTGCTGGTAGTCTGCAATTTTATTCATGAATTCGTGTTTCCATAACTCCTAGGTGTTAATGCTCATGTATTAAGTTTGCCGCACTCCCTTAATTTTCACTCTACGAACCTTTGTTGTTTCCCACGTCTCATTCATATCCGCTTCCTCTAAGGTCACTGGGGGAAATATTCTTAAATATCTTAAGCCTATCTCTTGTGGGTTCATTCTCCATTCTTCCTCACCGCCTCTGCACATTTTAAAGCTTCTACTCTTTTTTTATACTTGGCCCGACTAAAATCCATCAGCCTCATAGCCTCTTCTGCCCTCTCACTATTTGGGAAATTCACATGAATCAGGCTGAAGTGGTCTTCTCTATTCTTGAACAGCGAAAAACATTATTCTCTTGACCCATATTCTGTGAGAGCCATTTATACAATTCCCCACATTTAACCTATGATTTTAAGATGTCCTAGGCACTGGTATTTTTCAACTCAAGGCTGTTTCTAGGAGCTACAACATATTTTTGGCACCATTTTTGGGGATACGAATTAGAAAACCTTTTCCCTGGGATACAACATTATCTTTACCCTTCAATCAAGTGAGAACTAAGGATTGAGAGTTGAATAGCCCTCACCTTGGAGATTGCACTACTATTAAAGCTCAAATCAAGTGTAATCATGGCTTACACTAGGTTGCATACTTGATCAAATGCTTCTTAGCAGAAAACCTCCTTTTGTATCTGATCCTGAAAAGATTATATTTAAGAAAATCTGGAGGGAGAAGCAACCCATCCAGGCTGACCTACCCTCATTTTCTCTAGAAGATTTCCCTTCCTCTTATCAGAGAGATGATATCTATGGTCCTGGCTCCACAACCCGTGTACTTGAGTATCCTCTAGAAAAATCTTCTTTAGCCTCTTCAGCGATAAGAAATGAAGTCAAATCCACTGATACTTATTTACCCCTCTTGCACCCTACTCCAGACGATAAAGAATTTAAAGAAGTTTCAGTACTCCAAAGCTTTGTGCAAACCAATATAGGAACCCCTACACAACATATAACTATTGTACCACAACCAAATCATCCTCAGAAATTACCACTAGCACCCCTCATGGCTATACCCAGCTTCCCCCTCAAAAAATATGCTCCATTGGCTTTACCTCAAGTATTCCATGACATGCCTCAAGATTACCTAAAGCTTTGGCCTCGGTTCACCAGGGAAGATAGCACTTCTACACAGAAACATATTGAATACTTTTTCACCTTTGCTGAGAATGTGAATTTGGAACACCTAGATGTTGTGTTGAGGCTTTTCGTCCAATCCTTGGATGAAGAGGCTTGAAAGTGGTTCAAATCTCTTACTAATAATGTAGTCACCACTTGGGAATAAATGGAGAATTTATTCACACTAAAACGGGGAAAGAAGAGGGACACTCTTACAATAGAGAAAAAAAAAGGATGTAACATAATTTATAAAGAGGTTCAATAAGCTTTATAGTAATATTCATGATGAAATAAATCCTCCCCAAGCAGTTGCTAAGGTGATCTTCATAGGAGATTTTGAACCAAATTTTGCGTTCACGCTAAGATAAAGAAAGTCTACATCTCTGGATCAAATTCAGACTCATGCACTGAATGTAGAAGCAAACTTTTCTTCTATTGGTAAAATCAAAGGCAAGATAGAGCATGAATCCAGAAGAAGCGGTAGGGAGGAAGCTTCTACCTCTAATCAATAGAGGGAGTCACATGAGTATAGAATCGAAGAGATGAATAAGCTGATCAAGAACCTCTCAAATAAGTTGGTGAATATTGAATTAGAGGCCAAGAATTCCCTCCTCATCCTAACCAAATGATCCCAAACCATGGTTTTAATCCCTAGTACCAGAATCCCCCTCTACATTTGTTGCAGTGAGAAATGAAAGAGAAGCAAGATCACATCCAACCTCCTCTATGCATGGAAGGGGAAATGGAGGGAAAGGCTAAGGAAGTCAGTGAAAGTCAAGAATATCAATTCCTTGCATACTCATAGGATGAAGAAGGTGAAATCACCATGCAAGAAGGGCCAGAAGAGAAGGAAGCCCCCCTAGAGGATCGAGAGATTGACAATTAATGCAAGAAGTTTGTGGATTTCATGCAAGCTCAACTCCACATGAAGTATGATCTTAGGTCATCTAGGAAGAGAACCCGAGTGTAGGAACAATATGAAGAGTCAACATCAAGAGAACATAGCCTTTCTATTTCTACCAGTGAGGGGAAAAAGCAATTATAAGAGTCTTCCCATCCTAAAGCCTCTGCACCCACCTCCTCGAAACAGGGCTCTGATCCACCCCAAAATGAGAGATCCAAAACTACACCCTTGAAACTTCCCAACCCTCCTAAAGAGTAGTTCAAATAATTTATCATAGAGAAAGCTCCCATGACCTTTAGCCTCCAGAAATAATTAGAAAGGGTTAACATCCTAGTCCCCCTGATTGAGCTCCTAAAACAACCCTCTTACAGGGCTGAAGTCTCTCAATTCATGTTGCCCAGGGGCGTAGGCCCTCTCCCTGATAGCCTGAATCTCAAAGAAGAAATACCAACGGTAGTATTTGGACCTCGTGTAGAAGAGTTGGATTCAACCAGTCCTCCATTCTATGTGACTCTAGTTATACATGACATTTTAATGCACAAGTGCATGCTAGATTCTTGGGCTTCACATAATTTGTTGCCATTGTCTCTCACGGAGAAGTTTGAGTTACAGATCACTAGGCCATATAAATATTTGTATTCTTTTGATTCCAAGAGGGTGAAATGCTTGGTCATGATAAAATATATGGTAGTAAATTTAGCACAAATTCCGGCCAAAAGCATGGTAATGGACATTCTTGTGGTTGATATCCAAGCTCGATTTGGAATGTTTCTATCCAAATCTTGGGGTACCAATATTGGAGGATCCATAAAAATTGACCTCACCTATGCCACTATTCCAGTATTTAGTGGGGAGGAAAGACGATTATACCATGAGTCTAGATTCATGAAGATGGTCACCAAAGCTAATGGTTCCACGAATTCTCCTATATAAACTAAGTTGGGAAAATTCTCTTCTCTCATGCTTGAGGAGGATGAAAAATTCTTGCAAGAAACAAATATCGGCCCTCTAATCCAGGAGAATGTTATGAGCAGATGGGAAAATGAAATATGGAATTTGTATTTTGATGGATCTTACTCACGGGAAGGATACATGGCTAGGGTACTCTTGATCTTACCAGAAGGATGGTTGCTCCCCCTCTCCTTTAAGCTAGAATTCGAGGCCACAAATAGTTTGGATGAGTATGAAGCTCTGATGTTGGGGTTGCATACATCGTGTAACATGAACATACCAAACCTGAAGGTGTTTGGAGATTTAGAGCTTCTAGTGAGGCAAGTCAGGATCCAATGCCAAACTAAACACCCGCGGCTTAGAGCCTATAGGAATGAGGTATGGGATTTAGTTGAGAACTTCTTTTTTGATTTCAACATTTAGTTCATGCCAAGGGAAAAGAAAAAAAAGGTAGACTCACTAGTTGTGGCTACTAGTACTTTTCACCCTCGTAGAATCCTTTTCTCAGACAACATAAAGAATTGGCAAGTCTTCGAAGATGAAGAGCAGGTCCAAAGTTTTATGGAAATGGTGGGCAAGTTATCAAATATGGTGATCGATTCAGTCCTGGAGGATGACATTGAGGAGGTAAAAACCAGATAGGAAGAGACAATGGATAGGCACTAGGTTCTGCAATTAAAAGGAAATGTCATCCCGAGGGGTCTGGTGCCATTAGAGAGACTGTTTGATAAGAATGATATCCTGATGAATCCCAGCAAGCTTACCCTAGACAAGCCTGTCAAGGACGTGAACATTGGGATAGAAGAAGATCCAAAGGTGGTAATTTTTTCGAAAGGGGTCCCTGAAGAATTCCAAGATTAGTACCTTAGGCTGTTCCAGTCATATAGTGATGTCTTCGCTTGGTCATAGCAGGACCTAAAGACTTTTTATATTGATATTATATAGCACAAGATACCTCTCAAAGAGGGCACCAGGCCTCATAAGAAAAAGCTGAGACAAATCAATCCCCTTCTTCTCCCAGCCATTGATAAGGAAATAAAGAAGTTGTTGCAGACTAAGATCATTATCCCTCTAATGTACTCTGAATGGGTGGCGAACCTAGTGTCAGTCATAAAGAAGAATGGTGAAATCAAGCTTTGTGTGAATTTACGCAATCTGAACAGAGCCTCACTCAAAGATAAGTATCCCCTCCCTAACATGGACCACATATTGCAAAAGGTGGTGAGATCCTCCTGCATGTCCATGATGGATGGATTCTAAAGATATAATCAAGTGGCAATTCTCCTGTAAGACAAAAATAAGACAACGTTCACTACGCCTTAGGGATTTTTCATGTACGCCCGAATACCCTTTGGCTTGATAAACGCCGGTGTGATATTCCAGTGGGTGATGGACATTGCTTTCATAGCAGAGTAAGAGAGTTTTGTGGTGATCTACCTAGATGACATCACTATATTTTTAGAGGGTGATGCTGAACATTTAGAGCACCCCCGTCAAACCTTTGATAAATGCTGTATGTATGGCATGTCTCTGAATCTTCAAAAATCCATGTTTCCTTGGAGGAAGGAATGTTACTAGAGAACATACACTACAAGAAAAAAACACATTGGTGAGGGGCGAAAATGGTCACCATAACCTCATTGGTGAGGGTCAAAAGAGCCTTCGTCACCAAAAACTGAACGTCACCAAAGGTAGCGTCGCCGAAAGTATAGGTGTTGTGGTGACATTCAAGGTCCGTCACCAATAATAATTTATAGTGACGGATAGTGACCGTCACCATTTCATATGAGCAATGGTGACGGACAATAACCTCTGTCACCAAAAAATTGAACGTCACCAAAAGTGGCGTCGCCGAAAGTATAGGTGTTGTGGTGACATTCAAGGTCTGTCACCAATAATGATTTATAGTGACGGATAGTGACCGTCACCATTTCATATGAGCAATGGTGACGGAAAATAGCCTCTGTCACCAAAAAACTGAACGTTACCAAAGGTGGGGTCGCCGAAAGTATGTGTTGTGGTGAAATTCAAGGTCCGTCACGAATATTAATTACAATGACGGATAGTGACCGTCACCATTTCATATGAACAACAACGATTTTTTGTGATGGACCTTTCATGGTCGTCACTATTGGTGCATATATATGGCGACATTCATTGACCGTCACCATAAACGCATTGGTGACATCAAAGTCCGTCACGAATAGTGACTATAATGACAAACAGTGACCCTCACCATTTCATATAAACAAGAACGATTTATGGTGACGGACCTTTAATGGTCGTCACTATTGATGCATATATATGGTGGCATTCGTTGACCGTCACCATTTCATATTTTGGTGAGGGTCAAAAAGTCTCACCATAAACTCATTGGTGATGGTCGAAAGAGCATCTGTCACCAAAAATTGATCTTCGTCATTCCCTATATATGAATATCAGGGCACGATGGAATCAAACCACCAACCTCCTGCTTGTAAAGCAGGTGCTCTTCCATTGAGCTAGCACCCTTTAAAGAATTAGAATCTAGTGCACAGATATACATATCGGGATTCAAAAAGTGTGCGGTTACTATGATATGAATTTCCAAGTTAATCATCTAAAGTCTGAAGTGGTGTATATCTACATAGAGAGAAAGTAAAAGAAAGGAAGCTAAATCGGAGATTTACCTTCCTATTCTTAGTATTCAAAAGAAAGTAATAGATATATATATATATATATATATTTCAAGTGAATATGAAGTAAGAAGCAGTGTCTTGACTAAACCAAGTAAAATAGAAGAAGAAAACAAGTTCTCTAAATGTTGAAGCAGATTAGTGTAAGACTATGAAAATATAAAGGATTAGAATTGGAAGCAGTGAAAGAAGCAGTAGTGAGGTCTTGGAAGCATTCATAGGTCAAGGGTATAAGTCTTAGTCATGGTACTTGTCATTTGAAGATCTATAAGAAGAATTTATCGTGGTTTTTCCTCTCCCAGAGGGAGAGGTTTTTCCCTCACTCTAGGAGCCTAACTTTGTGTATTTTGTATTTTGGTAATTGACTTGATGAAAGACTAAATAAGCTAAGAAAGAGAAGACATAAGTAACTCAAGTAAACTCACAAGTAATTATCAAGAAGATAATTTGAATTAATCTCTGGCCCTACAAATTCTCAACACATAGATCACCTTGTTGAAAGTTGAAACACCAAACCATCCATTACCAAAATACAAAAGACACAAAGTTAGGCTCCTAGAGTGAGGGAAAAACCTCTCTCATGAAAGACTAAATAAGCTAAGAAAGAGAAGACATAAGTAATTCAAGTAAACTCACAAGTAATTATCAAGAAGAGAATTTGAATTAGTCTCCAACCCTACGAATTCCCAAAACATAGATCACCTTGTTGAAAGTTGAAACACCAAACCGTCCATTTTTGTTGTTTAAGGTTTTTCATGTGTAGCTATATTTTCCTTTTGAATGGGAGGGCATCACAAAAACATACTTTCCCTAGTATTATCTTGAGTATAGATAACACCTTCTCCAACAATAAAGGCTAATAGACGTATACTAGTTTCCCTGAGTTCTAAATCTACACCTTGCATAACATTTAGTCATGTCACTTGGTTCTTTGCAAGATGGCACATAAGAGTAATGGGTAAGGAATATTTCATCGACTCACACAATAAGCTTGAAAATTTCCACAAATATCTTGGATTTCTTCCATAAAGAATTCAATCTCTAGAGCAGTTGATTGTCAATATTGGTGCAGCTACATAAGTAGAACTACAAAAGTTCATATTTCACTATTATTAATTCAATTGCAACTGTTCTTTCTCTTGATAACTCAATTGAAACTGTTCTTTCATAGAAGATATAGATACAAGCCCTTCCAAGGCACTGAACCCCTAAACACCACACTACTCGGCCACAAGGAAGGCACATCCCATGGAACCTATGGAATGCCTCCCTCTCCACCATCCTTTCTGATGACCAGTGTCCTACCTATATTTTGTGAGTGTTAGTTTTTCAAACACTGCTGGAGACATATAGATGATCAATGTTCAGTTCTACTTCCAGGAAAGATTCATTGGTGTTCTACATCTTTTGGAGATTGTCAATCTCTAGTTCGTATTGCCCTCTTTGGGATATGGAAGTCCTTATAGAGTTTGGCATTATTCAATCTATGGAAGATTTATGTTTTTCACCATGAGGATAGCTCATTCTATGCTTATGTTCTGTGGAGGGATAAGGTATACCATCAGCGTTTGGCCAAAGACACTACTGATCAAAGATGCCCAATGTTTAGATCCCATTGTTTATTTTTATATGCTCTTATATTTGGATAAGAGTTTATGATCTCCACTTTTTTCTCTACTGTTTTTGAATAATTTATAAAAATATAAGACATGTTTTACAAAAAAATAAAAAGCATTACAAAGTCCATCCTTACTTGGTATTACCATCAATTTCGTATAGCAGAATTAAAGAAAAATAAGATGGGTAAAAGGAGAAGACGTGAACACCAATGGCATATGATTCTAATTTTAGCATGGATAGATCAGATTCATATCTAGATATGGATATTCAACAGCTAAACTATAGTTTTATTCTATATTTTTCAACAAATTAAATGTGATACAAAACTTTGTACGAGTTTTTATCCTAGCACAATGTTAGGGAAGTGTAATGGAATAAGAAAGGTAAAGTTTCGAACCTACATGCGTTCATACTAATAGGTGAAGATTGAAACCTGTAGACATTCTTACTGCATATTTTCCATTTTCGCATTGTCCATTATTCCAAAGCCAACCTAGAATTCTGATAATAGTGACTAGTACAACTTGCTAGTATATACTACAGACCCATGTCAAATAATGGTGACAATACAAAACTTAAAAATATGCAAGTACATGTTTTAAGGTCATTGGGTTCTGCATCCTATCTCTACATAATGGATAGATTTTAATTAGTGTGCTCCAATGAAGAGATAAAATCTCCTTGAGATCTACACCCTATTGCTAGATCGCATGCACCCTTCTTAACTAGACTTCAGACTAGGTCAAAATTAGCAAACTACTTAAATGAATTTAAAACTAACACTTGCAAAGTGCATGCACCCTATTATACATGGAAAACACATGAAAATTGCTGAGAATAGATTGTTAATAACAGAGCAACAATCCAATCTATAAGATTGATCACTCCCTCACAATTAAAGTGCCATACTGTTGAATTTGGAAAGAGGAAGTGTGCCCCTCACTATCCTGTCGAAATTCTGCAACTAAAGCACTCATACCTCATTCATACATGTGCCAAGGAGTACCACATGTGCAAATAGATTGTAAAAGACTATCCAAGGTACAATATTTTAATACTACCTCTTATTGAGAAAATTGTTCTCCACCCATCCAAGTCTCCCCATGAATATCTTGAAATTCCCTTGGCCAAAGACTTAGTCAAGATAATTGCAACCTATCTGAATGTACTCTAGATCAATTGCTCCCTTCTAAAACATGTTCCCAAAAAATGGTACCTGATTTTAACGTGCTTGGAGCAATCATGGAATATTGGACTATCATAGAGTTCTACACAATTTTAATTGTCACAATTGACCCAAGTGGGCTCCAACATCTCACATGTTAGTGCTGCAATCAACTTGTGAAGCCATATATGGCTTTACAACTAGTAGTGTTGATTGCAATGTACTCTGTCTCTTCTAAACTCAATCGCACTAAATGCTGCTTCCTAGTCAACCAGAAAATTGTTTCTAAACCCAAATTGAAGCAGCACTAGAAAGTACTCTTCCTATCACTTGCATCTCCTACACAATAAAAATTAGTAAATCCATGTTGCATCAACTCACCATCTCTTGCATATTTCAAACCATATTGTTTTGTACCCTAAAAATATCAAAGAACATGTTTTTCAACTACCCTATGAATATACCTCAGATCAACTGTGAACTAGATCAAGGTGTTCACTATGAAACATACATCAAGTTTGATGTTACATCAAGCATCTAATAAATTGTCTATACATCAAAGGATCTACCATTTCTGAGTTCAAGTCAGCATGCAACCTAGAATGGGGTGACCATGGATTTACAAACAATCATTTGGAATCTTTTCAAGGTCTCAAGCATGTACTTTCCATGCCAAAGGAAAACCTCACTTGTACTTGGCCACACCTCTGGACCCAAGAAACAATACATCAAACCAATGAATTTCATATTTAAATACTCATTCCTACTGGGTATGTGTTATATTCAGACAATGGAAGCTCTACGAAATGAACAAGATCGATATTGCCAGCTCCCTCTACTCTTTCAATTGTTGCTTTTGCTTGCCTTCACAAAAAATTCAAAATTAGAAAATTTATTATGAACACTTGTAAGGAAACCAAATCTGAGTATTTTGTAAAGGAAGCAGTGATATTTTCTGATTTAGCTTCACCCTTTACCAAGAATAATGACAAAATGTTTGTTCCAAGATCAAGTGCAAATTATTACAATGCTATCCACCATTTTCTTTTAGCCATAGATCCCCTTGTTGAAACACCAAACCATCCATTTTTTTTGTTTAAGGTTTTTCATGTGCACCTAGATTTTCCTTTTGAATGGGAGGACATTGCAAAAACATACTTTCCCTAGTATTATCTTGAGTATAGATAAGACCTTCTCCAACAATAAAGGCTAATAGATGTATACTAGTTTCCCTGAGTTCTAAATCTACACATTGCATAACATGTAGTCATGTCACTCGGTTCTTTGCAAGATGGCACATAAGAGTAATGGCATGCTCTGTTTCTCGTAATGCAACAAGAGAAGTCTAGGGTCTATATGCTATGTTATTTTCCTACCAAGTGCATCGGTTGGAATGTCAGCAACATACAATGCACACAAGATATAATCTTTTTCAGAAAAAATAAAAATAAAAAATAAAATGGAAATGCATTGTCTAGAACTGAAACAACAGTAGCATTTTCCCCAATATAATTCACCCTCGTTGTTACAACTGCTAGCCCTAAACCCCATAACCCATCACACTGTCTATCTTTATGCCATACAGAGAATGGACCCTCTTTATCTCTAAAGCCCGATGAAAGTTCATCCCGTAGGAAGTGACTAAATGTTGACAAGCTTGAAAAAATCCCAGAAAACTGCAATATCTCAGCACCTCCTCTAACACATGCTAAAGATAAATGTAAATTCAGGATTGCAAGAGCTTAATCTCTCCAAATATCATGCCGAAGCTGACTAATTACACACTTTGCGGGAAAATTCTTTTGAAAAACAGGAACCCATGTATTAGATGCAAGGAAACCTTTTAAGAGAATATCAATTACAGCTAAAGGTATGTTTGCAACATTATTTTTTTCAACACAACTGCAAAGAATAGGAAAAAATCCCAAACTCATAAGAGAGACATTAGAAAGGACATCTCCCACATTCTTCCTATCTTTGATTCTCCATTTTCCTAGTACTTTTTATGTTGAGAATGAATAATATCTAATGGCTTGATATACGTCAATGATCTTAGGCTTGTGATCACTATTTTGATATCCTTTGCATAAAGTGTCGAATTTTTCATCTTATTTGTTATTGATACTATACAGCTGGAAATCCATCTCACAAAAATTATCAAAATTTGGGCCTATTTAAAGAGAAAATTTAGCATGTAATTTGTTGGGTCGCCAAGGGGGGCTAACACCTGCATTGATAACAGATAATTGAAAATATCTTCAACACACAAACCTATTGATTCTTCTGACAAGGCTTCATTTAGGTTTATTGATCCCAACTGCATCCCCTATCCAACAAGACACAATATGAGGTCCTATAAACAGAAGGATAAGCACCAAAACGGACTGAACCAAAAATGTTATACCATAAACAAGGAAAGTAGGTAGAGTCTAGATACATAACAAGCACATAAATTGTTTTGGATAAGTATGATAGTTCTCAAAAACGAATGAACTTACAACATTTTTGTCGAATATTGACAAGGCTCACACAGTCATGAATGCTTTTAAGGCATTCACCTAAAAATCTGCAAGACAAGAGGCCTTGTTTAAACTTTACACAACTAAATATTTCTAGTGTCTTTTTTGCTGCAGCTGTGAACCCTTTGTCTTCAGAGTGAGACCACCACCCTATACCCAATTCTATTTCAAGGGATTTGGTATCATAAATATACTTATCTTCACACAATGAATGAAGCTCATGCTATCTGGAGTCTTCATCAAGACTTACTGATCTTGTTTTGTTACATTCATAGTGGTGTCAAATGTTGCTGAACTTCATTAAATATTTTGTCTTTGCAATTCCAGCTGCAAGAGCACCTCTACCAATTTAGTGGTGTACTAAATCAGAATAATTTGTTCTAAGCCATTGAATCCTATAAAATAATGCTAGAAAAGAGCTCAGTGTGCTTCTTGAACCTCTTAGACCTGTTATTGTGTGAAGGCAATTGTTCTTTCCTGATAGGTGACTTATACAGTTTGACTGTGGTAAATTGCAGAAGTTAGTGATTTTACTCAGACAGTTAAGAATTTAAGATCAGTAAGGCACAAAGCATTGGCATTCACTCAAATGACGAAATAAATTAGAAAGACATTGCTTTTTATGACCTGAAGGGACTTTTGTACCACCTTGAGATGAGTTGAATTATTGTACAAACCTAGATAGATCTATTTATATGCTGAATTTGATTCCAATATGAGAGCCTCTTTCCAATCTCATTAATGGCCTAAATATCATCCAAGATGATCATGAATATGCTGGGTATGGTGCTGAATTGGAAGAGCCCCTCAATCATTTTATGACATCATCAATGTTTGAGGAGTCTAGTTAAGAGTCTATCCATCAATTTAGATAAACAGTGTAGCAAAACAATTCTTTTCATTCTGGTGACTGGTCCTCTGCACTTTATAGAAGATATTTTAGTCACTCTAAATTTCCATTTGTGAAATCAAGCTGTAAAATTTGCCATTGACAGGCCTTGCAAGACCAATTTAGCATCATCATAGAAATTTCTTGAAAATATTTCAAGGTTGTCCTAGTTAGCTTAGCAATGGAAAGAAGTCATTAAGCTTAGAAAAGTTTTCTTTTCTTTTTCTTTACAGTTGCTTTGATCATGCCATGGGTAAGTCCTTTGATATGACAACCTACAGGAAAGGAATTTAAATGATTATGAACATATTTCTTTTATGGGTCCACTAGGAAGTTTACTAGCATGAACTCCTTAAGGCAACAATCTAATCAGCTACAAAAATAAGGTAAACGACCAGAAATCATAAATCAGATCCCTGATGCATCCCTTAGTCTATATCGTAGCCATTTTGAGTTGAAAATTCTCAATGATATATATTTGGTGGATCAATTGCAAGAATTTTGAACCATCTCTTGCCAAGTCTGGTAGTAGAACTAACCGAAAAACACTTTGATGGACCATTGTAGCTTACTGAAGATAGTCTTCCCACCTAGAACTCACTTCATTACAACAGTTATACCTATAAGGAATAATTCATAAAGGAGGATGGTCTTTCTTTCTCACACTAGTACCACCACTACCTCTTATTTCATTCACCAAAAATATATGAGCTCAGGATATCTGCACATCATGATCTCAAAATGGTATCCTTATATCTGCAACTTATAAACTACATGTAAAAGAAATCAATCCCAAGGGCACAACAACAATGTCAAATTTAGTCCAAATTTGTGCCCAGAGTTTTTTTCAGCAACTTTGAAAGACATTTCTCAATGATCATTTGGAAGAACACACTTACGTGTTTTTAGTTGAAAGCTAGTTTACCCTCAATTGTGAGCCAATGCTCATCAAGTGCCACATTTATCTCCTCAGCTCAGCAAATCCCCTTGACATACAATGACAAAAATTTACCAAGGAAACATCCTTTCTCAAAGATGAAATTGAAGTAAAAAAGGGAGGGCAATGTATGAAGAATAGAAGACATTAGTGCAACATAAGTAGGAAATTTCTTAGGTTGACGACTCGCCTGAAACGTGGACTTAGATGCTCCCACTTGTTCCTGTACACCCTACAATGTTTGAGTAAGCCATCTTAAATTCCTGGCTACACTAGTAAGTAATTAGGTCTCTGTTCCTTGACTAGAATCTTGCTGATCTGACAATGATTTCTTTTTCAGTTTTATAAAAGAATCTGGAACAACATTTTCGCGTGCATTAATCACTATAGGATGCTTTTATGGTTTTGAGGACCATTCATATTCATCAAAATTCATATCCTTGCTCACCAATGTCTTAAGTTGCACTTTAATTTAGATCATGTAGGCCCTGGATGTCTTACTCTATCCAACACAGACCGCCTTTATGTTCAAGGGTTCAATATTAGTGCTTTTCTCATCATTAATATGAATATAAATTGGACAAAAAAAAGGAAACAAAAATGTAATACTTGTGGCTTCTCAATAACAAAATATTTCTTTGGTGTTTTTTCCTTCAAGATCCTGTGAGGACATTGGTTCAAGATATAGACAATGTGTTGCAAGCTTTGGCTTAAAGACACATGGGTAAATCCATGTCCTGGATCATGGTTTTAGCTATCTCAATGATGGATTTGTTACTCTACAAGCACATTCTTAGCATCCTCTTGATCCTTGTTTCCCTGCAAAAGGTATCAAATGCCTTGGAAAAGGGTATATCACTAGATCTGTCTCTCCCCTAACTTCCAAGGTTTAATGTAGGAAACTCAAGACAGAGTAGCAACAAAATGGGCATGTCAAGCAATTTGGATTGGGAAAATACTTGAAGATATGCAAGTTCATTAGGATAAGCCTAATTCTTTTTGCGATAATGAGGGAGTTACCAAGATGGAAAAAAGACCCGCCTTCGATATTAATCAATTTCATTTAGGTGCACATATACAACACTCTATGTTGTTATTTTGTTTTTTGTCAAAATCAGGGGAAACACTTCCCCACTATAACATGGGGAAGAGCACTGTCAAACACAGTGGACCATTGGCTAAGCTGTTGCATTTGAGGGTTTTATATGCCCATATAAAATCCATTTGGACTAGAATTTTGTATTTCCTGTTGGCCTCATCATGGGCCCATAGTAACACAATGGAGTGTGCTTGTCAGGGTTTGAACCCAAGTCATCATATGAACTCCCTCTTATTGGTAGACCATTTTTTCTTGCAAATATTTTTGATAGCCAAAAGCCCTATTAAGGGTGGTGTTGGCATGGGATAAATTTCAAATTTACACTTTGTCCTGCATATTTTAAATTCATTAGAAGAAATGGAACAAATTTGAACTGGCTTCACCAACTAGTGCCCCACCACCTGGACCTGCTACTTATGATGTATGCTGCCTCAGTATCTTGAATCTTCTAGCACTACTGTACTGTCCACAGACTCTAAGTGATAACATTCAAGTGACCATCCTTTTGGAAATGAATCGATGGCTTTTAAATTTTAAAGCTTAGTAAGAATTTCTTTTAGTTGTCCAAGTCTGTTACTCTGTCTTAATAATCTACTATGGGTGAAATTCTTTTCCATTTTTCATGACCTTGTTATGAGCAACACTTTACATATTGTATGTTGTCTCTGATTTGGAAAGGAAGTCAGTGTTGAAATAAAAGGACACTGAAAATGGAATTTTTTAAGAGACCACTTTCAAGCTTTGGGCATATATGGGACAATATTCCATTATGCTATGATTCATTTATAAGTTTTAATCCTAGCTGATAGAGACCCCTAGTCTGTTAATATATGTTAGAAACTTAGGATATAATATGAATAAGAGCATTTAATCTGAAAATGTATAGCAAACTAACCTGATTTGCCTTCCGGCCGAGACCCATGAGAAAATTATCAGGTTTTATATCTCGATGAAGGAAGCTCTTGCTGTGTACATACTCAATCCTTCGAATCTGACATCCACAATGAGAGCCAAATCTTAGTCATTTAGTTCACGGTATTAATCCCACCACCTGATAGGATTTCAGAATATTTAAGATTTCAATCAATGGACTTTGAAATTATCAACTAACCAGTGAAAACATTTTACAATGAAAAAAGGAATGTAACCAGTAGTGTTTTAACTCGCATTAAAAGAGCCCAAGGAAAGAAATACCCACTAGCTGATCAGCAAGCATCAATGCAGTCTTCAAGGAAAGCTTTCTATTACAGTAATTAAATAAGTCTTCAAGACTTGGCCCAAGACGATCAAGGACCATGGCATTGTAATCACCTTCTACACCAAACCATCTTACATTTGGGATACAACCTGCTGATTCAACAGTGTGATTAAAATATATTTAACCAAAATTAAGTTAGATATAAAGAAAAACAAAACTTAATATAACAACCACCCCTTGTGATAACATTGAAGAGTTGGAAAATTGAGAATGGTATGTTCACCTTCTACTCCTCCTCCTTGGAGTATTATGTAAACTTTGGACTCATACAACAGCCAAGGATGTTTATTTTTCACACTTTCCTGTTTGATAAAATATATCATTAGATAAATACAATAATGAAAAATGTGCATGTTATAAAAGGAAGAAGGATCACATCAGATATTAAGTTGCTTGTACATTACATTACAAATACAAAGATCATAGAAGAAAAAATACTTCAGCAAAAGCCTGAAAGAATAGTAAAAATAATAGCTAAATTTCTTGGTGTGAAATATAAGAATGGGCAAGCACGTGAATGATTTGCAGAAGCAACAGGTGCATATTAAGATCCCCTGAATCTTCTTTGACAAACTTTAGACGCTTACAGTTATTTTAGCTATACCCTAAATGAAGTCCAATGTTGATTACCTTTTATCGTTCACATATAAGTCTGCAAAAACTTTCTATCTCAAAAAGAAATTCACTTTTCAGTTTTAACTTTCACCTAATCTGGCTAGGAAGCACATTGCCAGAGTTCTCTTCATTTCTTAATATATTTCTGTACTCTCAAGTTCCATGTGGGTATAGACAAACAGAGTAGTAGTCCATAGCTCTTAGTCCAGACAACATGCTACTTCATTTTTTCTGGCATCAGGCAATCAATTTTAGGTCCATTTCAGGAAATTACTATAAATTCCTTCCGCATCTTGATAATTTTAAAAGACTTGTGCTCGCAAATGTTTAACGCAAGATCTATTGAAGGAATTCTGGGATATGAATCTTAGACAAATACAAGACAAGGGAAATAAAGAACAAGACGATAACTTTGATGTGGTGCCACCAACATATGAATGAAGCAAATAACTTATACAAATAAACTAAATAAAAAAGGCTAAAGGCAAGATGTTTGGAGTTTGAGATCTATTCGGCTGACTGGTCCATAATTCACGTTTTCAATGACTTTTCAAGTAAATAAATGACCATACCATTTTAATGCCAACTTCCTCATTTGTCAAAATATTGGTCCCTGGAAATACAAACAGAATAGAATGTCAAAACAGAGAAAACAAATAACAAGCATCATAATCAATTCCAACCGAAATGCACAATGCGATAAAATAAAATTTGTCCTTTTCCTTACAGAGGAGTGAAGGCTATGTTGTTTAAAAGGTGAATGTTTTATCAAAGAACCTAGGTCACACGAGATCCCCTTCCCATATAAACAAGGAGAGTGAGCAAGTCCAATTCACCAATGAGCTGACACTTGTACAGGTATGTATGACTGACTTTTCTTCCAGGCATGTAAAGGCAAACTAATGAGCTTCTACCATTCATCCCTACTTACTGAGCATAATCATGTATCCCGGTCACTCAGCAAAATAATGAAATAATGGGCAGATAAAGCGCAACCATCGAAAATTTACAAGCAGCCGATGTCAACCTCCAAAGTCGGGGTGAGAAGGTGGGTTATATTTGAACCCCGGGCTTCGCCAGCTTAAAATGAAAGTCTGCCTCAGTTCCGACATCAAGAGTATCTACATCTTTGGCACTCAAGATGAGAACTGTATGGCAAGCTTCAGCTTTGCAGCTACGATCCAGAAAAGACAAACATAAAACGGTTCTATGGACATGGCAACAATCTAGATCCCATGGAATGCCGATTGTCACGACGCAGAAAAGTTTTTGGAAAACCACCAATATACACAATTCACAATGATAGAAGAACAATCTATTCTCATCAGACTGATGTAGATATCCCCATCGATATTAAAAAAACGCATCCAAGCATACATAAAATGATAATGAATAAAAAATCTGTATGCACCCATTAAAATGCATCCAAGTATACAATGACCTTGATTACATTTCAAATCAAATTGGGTGTGCCCAAACAAAAAAGAACTGACCAAGGTATATTTCCCCGAATGAACCGCTACCAATTTTTCTCCCCAGTCTGTATTTTTCCCCCACCTTTGGCTCCATGTCTGGCTCAAGAGATAACGTAATAATCTATTGATGTTCCTGTTATATCAGACTATATACAGTAAGCCTCTAATTCCAATCCGATCTGAACCCAATTAAAATGCCCTCATTTTATCTTTTCTCTGCTTGATCCTTTCACAGTATTGAGCATGGTCCATAATCTCTGAAATCATACATTGCCCAGATACTGATCAAGTATAGTGCCTGTTTTGAGGTCAAACACAAAGAAAATCATATACCTACATACCAAAATCAACAACCCACTAGGGTAAACACATTTTTAGGCTCACTGGGACCATTTTAAAATATGCCCACATCAGATTTCAGCGGTTATTGCATGATTCTTATTCCAAAAATGCCTCAAACAAAACACACCTGAAATTCCCACTAGACATCAATGAAGCATGCTGCAATATAAGATTCCAATCATCAAGCCCGTCGACCTTATCATTCCTATTGTAATTATTATGAGATTTCAGTCATCTGGGCTTCATTTTAGTAAGCCTCAATGGACTTGGGCTGGGGCTTGTTCAGTCTTCCATGTCCTTGCTCTTTTCGTAAGGCACAAACCAGGGTCTATCTGACCCTAACTATGACAGTGGGTTCAAACCCTCTGCGCCCCATCCTTTGTAGCCTTGATTTGAAGCTTATATTTCCTTCCACCTTGATGTGGGGCCATAGAGCACCACCTACTGAATAGTTCACCCCACCCGTAAGCCCTCTCTATTCGATGGCAAGCGGTCACGTATCTACATGAGGTGCATGTCGATCTTGCCCTCTAAGCCTTGCCCCATGGTGTAATGGTTCATGATGTAATGTCTTTCGTCTTTATTTATACAAAGTGAATTTTATTTTCTGAAACTACGAATTTCAAAGTCACAATTTACATACATGGGTGATCTACAAGTGTTTTTCTTTTAAAGTTAAAGAACGCTTTCTAATACATCTGGCAACCGTGATGTAATATATCTGTCCTGAAGTTCTCCACTCTACTTTAACTTGAGAAGAATATAACTTTTGTTACGTGGTCAACATCGTCAGATTTGTATCAAAAGATTTGAAAAGTCAATTATATTTGTCCAAATATTCTGAAAAAAAAACTTATCAGTTTGAAAACTCAATTTTATTTTTCCAAATATTCTGACAAAAAAATATTTATCAGTATTGTTAATTTTTCATTAGTCAACAAGATCGATATAACAATTAAAAAGGAATCGTGGGAGATTAAAAAAATAAATTAATAGTCTAGAATGTTTTTTTATTAAATCACGCTAACTTCAGATTACTATCCACTTCCATATCCTAGGCAACATTTAGAATGTTTAAATAAAAAAGTTAAAAGGGAAAAGAAAAATTAAAAAAAAAGTAACATTTTATATTTAAAATGTTTAAATAAAAAAATTTAAAAAGGAAAAGGAAAATTTTGAATGTGTAGTCTAAATAGGCAACGTTTTCGCCCAGAATCCGACAATGATTTTCAAAAAATCTGGCAAAGTTTTGCCCAGAATCTTGTTTACAGTTGTTAAAATTTAGAATTTTGAGTACCCTAAGGGTTTTTGATAGTGCTCAATCCATTTCCATTATCAAAAATTGATTCCAAATTCTCCAACTACCTGATGTTTTTGAATTTTAGTTGATCAGATTTTGGCAGTTTTCTGTCGTCTGGGCTATTTCACTACCTTGATAGACAACTCCAATTTTGAAGTTTAGTTTAATGGGTCGAGTTTTCTCCTTAAAGCATTTTGTTATTGAAATGTTACGAGTTCAATTCTCTCGATAGTCTCAGGATGTAACAGGAAGTGATCTTTTCGAGTGGATTTACCTAGTCACTTCCTTTCGAGTGGATCTACCTAGTACAAATATTCTGTGGACGTAGCATTCACTAATCTTCGGGGCTTGAGAACCATATAAAAAAAATAAAGAAGTTACACTTTATACTTCATTATTTTTATTTTAGAAAGAAAAATAATGGTAATAATAACTTCATGTTGTTGTTTTCTTTTGATTATTATTAATGATTAATGAATATTAGCATACTCTTATAGTGGGGGAAGGGAACGATGAAGAGAATATAAGGTGGATATGTTGTAAAAGGAAAGATGTTGTGTTAGATAATGCATTGTGGCCTATTTTATTATAATAATGTTTCCAAGTCCAATTTGTTGAAAATGTAACTAGTATCGGCCTTCATAATTGTTGATTTTCTCATGACATGATGTAATTTTTTTGTATTTGCAAAAGAGAAGAAAATAAAAGTATTATAAAGATCAAAGAAAAATCATTTTAAGCATGGGTTTCATGCTTTATTTATTATGGTTATAGGCCAAAGCACCCATTGAGTGCTTCTAAGGTTGTGTCATGAGTAATTGTCCTTTTCATCATGTTCTAAACCCTTCTTGGGCTTCTTATGTCGAGAAAGAAAAATATATTTGTATCAAAAATGTGTCTAGTCCCTCCTCCACCAAGTTGGCTTCAACATCTATCAAGTTGGCCTCATGAAGGTGATTCGACCACACAAAAGAGACTATATGTAGACTAGAATTCGACCTATTGTGGCATCTAATTCAATCAAGTTCGATCTAAAGTAAGATAACAAGGAAGAAGGGTGAAGGTCTAGAATAAACAAGGAGACAAAAGGAAAAGTTGAAATCTGAAGTTTGTGTCAATCTCCCTTACACATGTGAGTATTTACTACAGTTATTATAGTTGTGATAAAGGTCGAGTTGAAGAAGTTTGATCTGCAATCTAGAGAAGGAGAAAAAGAGTGAAAAAGACAAGAAAAGAAAGAAGAAACCCTATCGAAGAAAGGAGGACCTAAGACTTGAAGAATATCTCCCACACGTGCAAAATTTCTGAGTTGAAGGAGGGATGAAAATTGCAAATCTATAATAGAGGCCGAAATTCTGTTGCAAGAGGTAGAGATCTAAAGTTTGAATGAGGCTGACTTGGATTGATTTTGTTGGATCAAGCTCACTTGAAATAGCTTGTGTTGGTGGGTTGACCTGGTGGATGGAGGAAGGTTTGTTGTTGGTCTAGAGGTCTTGGTTGTATCGCTTTGAATTGATTCTTGAAGAAGAAGAGAATTTTGGTTGGGTGTCCCTTAAGAGAGGGGTTTTCCCCTGGTTGAGAGCCTACACATTGTGTCCTTTATTGTTTTGATCTTCATAGTTTTATGATTTAGTAATTTCTTGATGAAAAGAAGAGAAACAAGACAAAAACTTCTCCCCCTAAGCTTAGACTTTGAGACTTTGTATATCGAATTCCCTTTTTAATAAGCTTATTCCTTTGTTTACATATTTATTTTTTATTTGATATTTTTGTCAATAGTTGCTTTTCTTGCCAATTGAAGTTCATCATTCAGTTCATTTTCTCTACACATCAATTTCTGATCCATATCCTAAAAACTTTCCATTTCATCATTCTTTTTCTATAACTCACTCTCTAAACCTTACATTTTCTTTGTTGATGTTTGTAGCTCGAGAAAGTAGTTCTACACATTCCTAAGTGTCTAGGTGTGTAAAATTCACCCAATATCTACTTAGACAGTTGCTCTAGTGTGAGAAATTTGTTTTTGTAACTTATAACACAAACATTTTGTTGGATTATTGAGCTAAATAAATTATTATGTTGGATTATTGAGCTAAATTAAACTTAGGAAAAGTAAATTATTTACTTTATTTATTGCGTTTTAATCTCAATACTTGATGTCAAGTGAGGTGAGGTCTAAAATTGGGTGTCAATCACTTTGGGGATTAGGGTTAGAAAAATAGCTCAATGTAAATTTATAAAAGCAAGGCTACGGAGAAGGAGAAGACACATCATACAACAACACAAAATTAAGAGAGAATCTCAATGAGTGTGTTTGGTCGAAGGAAGGGGAGCAAGGGATCCAGATCAACCGAGGAGGGCTTGATCAACTAGATCAGATCCAGTTGTTGTATGTATTTCCTTGGTTGGGCCATTTTTCCAGGAAGGGAGCCCAAGTTAGTTTATAATTATAATGAAGAATTATGATTGGGTAGAATTTGTTGTGTCATATTTTCATGATTGAAATTGATATATTTTTCTTATGATGAATTTAATGTGTTACGAACATATTTATGCAATTAATCAGTAGATCAATATTTTGTTAGGAATTAAGTGTCAAGTGTTAGGTTTGCAGCAAAAACTAACATGGTATCAAAGCATAAAATTTGTTGAGCACTTATATCTAAATAACAGGTGTCAGGTTTGTACATGATTGTGAGGGATAGGTTCATCCACAATCGTATGAGGAATGTTTTTTTTTAGTAGGTCGAGATCATATTATATGACTGTAGAATTTTTTTTATTTTTTTTGGGGGGGGGTGGGGAGGGGGATAATCTTTTGAGGCTAAAGACAAATTAAAAAAATGTGTGAGTGGCCCATAGCTCTACCAACTGTTAGTTGAGTGCTTATGGCTAACAGAACCTGCCACCACTAGTGTAGGTAGCGGTCAAGGCTCTAGTCGGGCGGATTGGCTATCGAGACTCAAGAAACAATGTGATTTTGGTAAGGGAGCACACTAGCAGCAGGCAACAAAGTGCCAACAAAATTGTTTGGGGTGGCAACTGGTGGTCACGAAAGTAGTGAGGAGTTAAACTTGCTCATGAACCGACAAGAAAGTTCATGGCATAGGGTTGGAATCTAATATTTTGATGCACATGACAAAGATAGGGTCGCTAAATAACAACAACAATATTGTGGAGAAGATAGTGAGATAATATGGTGGCAGGCATTGGGTAATAGATAGTCGTTGAGGCACAAAATGGTAGCAAATGTCAACTCGGTAAGTCGCAATTGAGGGGTAGACAACCCAGGGTGAGTGTGTAAGAGCTGAAACTAGTCATCGAATGCAGGAAACAAAAAAAACAACAAGGAAACAACCCTAAGTCACCAGCCGCAAAGGCTACCGGCCTAGGGTGGCATTGGAAAGAGTCTACGGGTGTGATAATCAAATGTGGTGGTAGCATAGGAGATCCGATCAAGGAGGATGGAAAGTGGTCAAATGTTGCAGTAAATAGTTGCACATAATGAACCGACGATAGAAATAAAAGTGTGTGTAGGTGACTAGGCAGATGGAACTAGACTTGTACAAAGGTTTAGTAGAAACCACTAAGCAAATGAACAATTGAAAGGAACAACATCATGTAGGAGTTTCCACTAGGTTTCGTGGAAATCAGAGGCTACAAGGCTAAGAATTAGAAGTTGTTTCGGGAGAAAATAACCAAGGGGGTTGGTGGTTAGTAGGACGAGGCTAGTTGATAAATGCCAATAACCATGGAAAAACCCCATCCAAAGCAGTGAGAGGTTGCATATCACAAGAGTGTGATCAAGACCCAATTATCGACATAAGTTAACCCTCAAAGGGAGATAGGGAGATCATACCAATAGGACCTGGTAGGTAGTATATTTTTTTGTTTTCAGGATGGCATCAACTAACTAAGGTTTAAGGAAAGGTTAAATGGGACTTACAACTTTAGTCCATGGAAGGAGAGGATAACATTGGTTCTTAAGGAGAACAACCTACGGGATTTTGTAAACAAATAGGTTACAACTCCTTCATATGTTACAACTCTATCGACTTATGAATTGAAAGACATGAAGGCCATATGTATCATCATAGATGGGGTGAAGGATCACACGATCCCTAACATATTAGGGTAAAATATTGCTCTTGATATGTGTACCACTTTGTTGAACCTATATCAGAGTGACAATCAGAATCAGAAAATGGTGTTAAGGGAGAAGCTTAGTAACACCAAGATGATTGAATCAAATATTGTGGCATCATATCTCATAAGTATTCAGCAATTTCAAGATGAAATTGGAGCTAATGGGGTAGCCTTGCTAGATGATGAGCTTGTAGGGACAACCTTAAGTGGGTTCTCAAAACCTTGGGCTACATTTGTGGCAGTCATTCTAGCAAGAAAAAAACTACCTATTGAGATTCAACTGGAAAATTTAGCACCCATGCCTAGTGCATTGAGCACCTAATTGCATTAAGCACCCAGACTAGGGTGGGGCCCACAGTGTTATTTTTGGGTGCATGTCTATTTTGGTTATCCCTTAATTAAGATGGACATTAAATTGTAATATATTCTCAATGTAGACTTAAATCAGTTAATTGAAAGTGATAAATTCAGTTAACTAGTGGATTTCGAGTTATAGGTAGTTGTTGAGGCATGCAGAGTAATTCTAGTTGTAATAGAGTTCGAAGTGCAGTGGTGCATGAGTTAGTGCAAGTTGTAAATAGTTTAACTCAGTTAAGTGAGTTAAACTCATGTGTGCTAGTTGTAACTGAAGATACACTAGTGAGAGATCTAGTGAATTAAATATTAATTAATTCACAATCAGTGATCTCACATGCAACCGAGGGTTTACTATTATTAGTTGCATGCATGTTAGATCCAATGGAGACCTAGTTGAGTTCTAGGTGAAAGGGAAGTTGACTATCAATTGTAGGATTATTGGCTTGCACACTTGCAACCAAACACCCATTGGAGTGCCCATGATACTTGCGTAGTCAAGGCAGGCAAGAATTCGTATCTTTAGGGATATTTACCATCGGGGATTGCGCAAGCAAGGCAGGTTGTTTGGAGGCTGAGAGTTGGCTATGTGTTGGTCAGTTTTGCATATGACAGTGTGAGATAATTAGTTGAGTATTGGAGGGCTCTTGTGAGAAGAGTTTTTTATGTAATTGTTTCATGGTACATGCTTAATATACAATAGAGGATAGTGGGGTTTTTAGTTGTAAGCTTTCCCTCGGAAATTTTACGTGTTGTGAGTGATTGATCTTTCTTCATGTTCATGTGATTAGCGATTGTGTTTTTAATTATGCAAAATATTTGTAGAAGAAATTTAGTATTTAACTTTAGTACATTGTTAGATCGGGCGAATCCAAGATATACATGCATGTTGTATAATTTCTACATGGTATCAGCACAGAGGAAATTGCAGAAATGAAGCAAGAGTTGATTTTGTGACTGGATAGAATTCGAATTTTCCGAAAGACTTTCTTGGTGCTATAGCTGATTCAAGATTGAAATGGCTTTCAATGGCTTGAGGTTATAGTATGCACTCAACAACAGCTCTAACTACATTTCTTGTAAGGACAGGATGGAGGCAATACTTGAAGACAATGGGTTGAAGGAATTCATTGACAAAGGTGTTCCTAAACCTAGTGCTACAGATGATGCAAATATTGATGCATGGCAAAATAAAGTGGAAAAGGTGAGGATTTTCTTGTTGGAGGGAGTACGAGACCACATTGTCTCAAGCCTCCATGGGAAAACCACACCATATGCAATGTGGAAGGCTTTGACGGATCTATTCCAAAGCAGCAACAACCATAGGAAATTGGTGCTCAAAGATAAACTCAGGAAGATCAAGATGGAAAAGGGTGACACCATTCCAAAATATTTAACAAAGTTTGTCCAATGTCGGGATGAACTGGGGAGCATTAGAATAACAATTTTTTATGATGATTTGGTGAGCTTGGCTCTCCTAGGACTTCCCAAGAGTTGGCACAGTTATCAAGACTCTGTCAATGGAAGGGAAAAACTTCCAGATTGGGTTAAACTGATTTTAACTCATTTAATTGAGTTAATTAAACTTGCACCCCACTAATGCATCAACTTCAACTGGACCCGAAAAATATTTGAATCCCTCTATATGTCTCATATTAGACCCTCAACTCGAATTTCTTGAGCTAACTCGGTCATAATGACTTAATTAACTGACACAAGTTGTTATGAGATGAAATTAAAATTTATTGTCCAATTTATTTAAGGGAAAAATAAATTAGACGCCCCACATTCCTCACTCCTGGTGCATCAAAATTCCTCACCAGTGTGGGTGCATTTTGTTTTGTCCTTTATGGTTTCCAATCTCACTGTATCTTGTTGCAAATTTCAACATTTCAGAATTTGATGTGGCCTTCACACAAAGACGCCATTGAAATCACATGCCCAGATTCTCATGAGAAACCTCTTTTAAGCTTGATCTGCCAGAAGAGAACTAACAATATGCCATCCTACTTCCTAGCGCAAACTAACCATTAAGGTATGCAACATTCTTTTGAACCCTCACATGATGATCTTGCTCTTGGAGGATGACCATGACCTCCCTTTAGCAACCCTTACTCGGCCCTCATACTTGAACTACTTTAGGACTACATCTCTCTTCACCCCCTTGATGTGCCAGATAGTGGGAATACATGTCAAACATGCTAAGATGTGCCAAGTGATAAGGCATGCCAAGATGTGCAAGGGTGTGTCAATGCATATCAGGGACTTTCAAGACAACAAAAGGGAGAAAAATGTTAAACTACAAGGAAATGAACACATAAGAGGGTTAATAAGTCATCAATTTACCTTTTCCAAGAGGGGCATGCTAGACACACTAACACTAGGCGACAATAGGTTCCAAGTGCAAATTCTTAGTGCATTCTAAGTGCCAAGTATTCCTTTGTTTCTTCTCATCTACTTTCCAACAATTGATCATCACAAATAAATTTAATATTAAACCATGCTAAATCATACCAAGGCATCTCAACGTATTCCATACATGCTAAGAATTTCCAAGCGCCAACACGTGCCAAGTGCCAATATGTGTCAAGGACTAGTGTTATGCATGTTATGAAGTGGAAGGGAATGCTGAAGAGTGCTAAGGTGTGCTAGAGAGTGATAATGAATGTTGATGAGTGTTAAGGAGTACTGGGAAAAAACATTAAGGGAGCACTAGGTAAAAATTCATGGAAGTTAATGAATATGAGGAATGTGTACTGCCAGAGACTAGTGTTAATGGTCAGTGTTAGTTTTCATGCCAAGGAGGGAGTGACAAGGTATGCTAAGCATTGGTAAGGCATGTTAGGGAATATCAAGGCATGTTAAGAATTCCCAAAGTGTGCTTGGGAGTTCCAGGGTGTGCTAATTATATCATGTGCCAATTAATAGTGCCAAGATATGCCAATACATGCTAGGTGCTAAGGATGTGGCACAGGGTGCCAGGTATATCAATATGTGTCAAGGCAACAAAAGGAAGAACCAATAAGAGGGTTAATAAGTCAGGAATCATTCTTTTTTAAAAGGGGCATGCTAGGCACACTAATAATAGGTCCCAATACATGCCAAGTGGCATTGTGTGCCAAGTGCTAATGTAATTCAATGTATTCAACCAAGGTGTTCTAGGGCATGCTAGGGACTATATGCAGCATGCCAACACATGCTAGGAGAGTTCCATGTTGTGTTAGCGCATGCCACCATGTGCTTGGGCATCAATGTCATCAAAAGATGTTCTAGGTACAAAGATGTTCCAAGACATGTGGGGTAATAAGAAATGTTAGTGTGTGACAAAGCAGTAATTTAAGGTGTGCCCAAATTGTTGAGGATTGTTAGGTCTTTCTCAGTAATAGAATTTTCAGAGCCCGATTATGTATTAAATAATATATTTCCTACACACAATAGTGGAACTTTATCTAAATGTGTAGACATTTGAATAATAGATGAATTATTCACAGAGATTATCCTGATTACACACTATTTGAGCTTCATGCATAATACATAACCTCTTGTACAATTGATCATCAATTTGTGGAAATTAGAAGCAGTCGCATGCGCACATTAAAACATAATCAAGCACACATATAAAATAGTATGTAATGGGGAAAGCTTACAGCTAAAAACCCCCAACTATTTGTATATTATAATGATAGAGAACATGTAACAATACATAGCACAAAGCTCCTGACATCTCTTAGCACTATCTCACATGCTACACACAAACTAGCTCAGATATGAACACGTCACAAGTTCAAATCTCCTCCACCTATCTGCCTGCCTCTACTGCGCAATCCAAGATGAATAATGATGACATCCAAGTGCGAATCCCACTGGCTTGTACTGCGTAATCCTCATTGGAAATCTCAATCAATGTGTGTGCAAATCTCATGCACAGCTATAGTCACAACTGATAGTAGACTCACCCTTTCACCCACCTCTAACACTGGTCTCTACTAAAATGTCCATGCACTGCAGTCAACTGATGTATTCCTTAGTTGATTTATGAGTTAATAATTAGTGACTTAATTAATAATTAACTCACACCACTTATCACTAGTGTATTTATCAGTTAGACTAAATACAACTAGTTCAACTAAGTTAAACCGAACACAACTCCATCAATTGTCTCATCAACTCCACCAAACTCTGCCACATGAGTTCTAACTGAAGTCAACCATGCAATAGCTCAACTAACCCCTAGGAATAGCATAATTCCTTCTGTCAGCTGCATGTGTCACATCCGTAGCTCGAACTGAAGTGCTCCAAGAGGATAAGATAATGTTTATAGTCCAAATATTATTAAGGGCTAATAATATTTGACTGATCTATTTTTAGACTGGCAGTCTAAAAATAGACTCCGCCCAATGTCTAAAAATAGAGGTCAATATATTTTTAACAGCTTTACCAACCATCCACAAATAGCATCCTGCAACTCATAGACCATGGTCCATATGTCTAAAAATAGACATAGTCTAAAAATAGACTTTGCGACAAAAATCGCTTGTGTGGCCCCCACCTAGTTTTTGTGATCACTTTCCAACTAGGATCAGGAAATATGTTTCAGGATGCCTCCTTAATTGTTTCTTCTTTCCATCTTCAACACTCCCTCTCAAAAATAAAGGACTGTCTTTGCATGCGACATGCAACTCCATGCATTTGCCCTACAACCTTCACAAGCGCCATGCAACTCCATGCATCTTCTCTGCAACTCCTCTGAAACTGAATAGGCTCCAAAAAAATCAATCAGTCTGATGCATCTATCATCAAAGTCTTCAAATTCTGCTGGGCCCAATTGCACATGCCATCAGGAACCACTGCGTTGTTGAAATCTTGCACCCATGCACTCTTGCACTTGCTGTCAACTCTGATTCGCGCTCCAGTATCCGACACTGTCACTTTGATCTGCCTGCATCAATCCAACTGATCATGCTACTGCTGTGCTGTGGGCACCTCGTAGCCAGGTTCAATTCATGAGATCCACACCATCTCATGAATCCTGCCCAGAAATCTCTTCTTGGGATTAATCATGCATGTTGCCCCACCTCTCACCTGGTGGTATAGCTGCATGCACTCCCTCTGCCCATCTGGCACAAAAATTCTCTGCATGAGTGGTTTCTCCCACTCCATGATCCTCATCTTGTGGTTGCTCCACATCTCAAGGTTCACTCTTACCTGCATGCAAAACTTGTTCCCTCTCAAGCATCAATTGCATGTCTTTCTTGCACTTCCCAACAACAGGAAGCTCCGTAGACATCCCATCTACTTCAAGTCTGTAGAGATTCTTTGTTCGAATCCCAACCTTCTTGACTTGTCCTATTGCCTTGTGCCGAAGGAAAACTTTTCCTTCACTAAAGACAACTTCATACCCTTTATCCTCTAACATTGCGACTGAGATCAAATTCTTCTTTAAACCTGGAACATGCACTACATCTTGTAAAAGAATGAGTTTACCTGACTCCCTCTGAAAGGTTATGGTACCAATGCCGGTCGCATTGTATCATCCATTGTCGCCCAACTCAACATGCAACTGGAGATCTTTCTCCACGAAGTCACTGAAAAGATTCACATCTCCCGTCATGTGAAAGGAATCGCCACTATCAAAATACCACCCCGATCCCAATGCACTAGACACCATGCATGCGATCAATGAGAAGTCCAGCTCAAATTGCAAGGCAAGAGCCTCACCAGCTGCAGCTCTAGCAGCCTGCTTGTTCTTCTTCTTCTGTGGACAATTTGTGGCGTAATTCCCATGCTCGTGACAGTAAAAACACTTCACTTTGGACATGTCACACTCTTTACCATCCACACCAGATTGAGAAGCATTCTTCTTGCCCTTCCCCTTCCTTTCTTTGGCAGCCAAAGCGCAATCCTCTTCATCAGATGCCTTTGATGAAGATCCATCCCTGGTACTCCGCCTTATCTCCTTTTGTACAAGATCCGACCAAAGTTGCTCCCATCCTGGCAATTTCTCCCGACCATTGACAGAATCCTGATAGGAATGCCAACTATTCGGAAGCCCAAGGAGTGCCAAGCTCACCAATTCCTCATCATCGACACTAACTCCTACACTCCCAAGCTCATCCCTGCAATGGACAAACTTTTTCAAGTATACCGGAATAGTGTCATTCTTCTCCATATTTATTTTCCTGAGTTTATCCTTGAGCGCCAACTTCCTTTTGTCACTCTTGCTTTGGAAAAAATATTTCAAAGCTTTCCACATCAAGAATGGAGAAGCTTTACCATGCAGGATGGATACTATGTGATCCTTCACGCCCTCCAACAGAATCCTTCGACACTTTGTTGTCTTCTTTTGCCAAGCCTCAACTTGAGCAGCATCAGTAGGCTTTGGGACTTCAGAATCTATGAACTCCTTCAGCCCATTGTCATCTAACACCGCCTCCATCTTGTCCTTCCATGCAACATAATTTGAGCTGCCCTCAAGGGAATAATCCAATCGCAATCCGTTGAAAGACATTTTGACTTCGACACCAAGAAAACACAACTACAAATTCGAATTCCACCAGCTCAAAACTCAACCACTTCTGATCTGTGAGAACAAATTATTTCTAGCACAGAGATCAACTGTAGGGGAATTTACTAGATATATCACCTTTCAAATAAAGGATGGATCCAGAGGCTACCTGGCCCTCGTACAGACTCTGTCTACCGAAATAAAATGTAATCACTGTAATAGATCCGATGATCAATTTCACTCCGATACCATGTAGAAATTTGAATAATAGATGAATTATTCATAGATATTATCCTGATTACACACTATTTGAGCTTCATGCATAATACATAACCTCTTCTACAATTGATCATCAATTTGCGGAAATTAGAAGCAGTCGCATGCGCACATTAAAACATAATCCAGCACACATATAACACAATATATGTAATGGGGAAAGCTTACAGCTGAAAACCCCCAGCTATCTATATATTATAATGATAGAGAACATGTAACAATACATAGCACAAATCTCTTCACAACCCTCAGCACTATCTCACATGCTACACACAAACTAGCTCAGATATGAACAAGTCACAAGTTCAAATCTCCTCCACCTGTCTGCCTTCCTCTACTGCGCAATCCAAGATGAATAATGATGAGATCCGAGTTTGAATCCCACTGGCTTGTACTGCGCAATCCTCATTGGCAATCTCAATCAATGTGTGTGCAAATCTCATGCATAGCTATAGTCACAACTAATAGTAGACTCGCCCTTTCACCCACCTCTAACACTGGTAACTACTGAACTGTCCATGCAATGCAGTCAACTGATGTATTCTTTAGTTGATTTATGAGTTAATAATTAGTGAATTAATTAATAATTAATTCACACCACTCATCAGTAGTGTATTTATCAGTTAAACTAAATACAACTAGTTCAACTAAGTTAAACCGAACACAGCTCCATCAACTGTCTCATCAACTGCACCAAACTCTGCCACATGATTTCTAACTGAAGTCAACCATGCAATAGCTCAACTAACCCCTAGGAATAGCGTAATTCATTCTGTCAGCTGCATGTGCCACATCCATAGCTCGAACTGAAGTGCTCCAAGAGGATAAGATAATGTTTATAGTCCAAATATTATTAAGGGCTAATAATATTCGACTGATCTATTTTTAGACTGGCAGTCTAAAAATAGACTCCGCCTAGTGTCTAAAAATAGAGGTCCATCTATTTTTAGCAACTTTACCAACCATCCACAAATAGCATCCTGCAACTCATAGACCATGATCCATATGTCTAAAAATAGACTTTGCAACAAAAATCACTTGTGTGGCCCCCACCTAGTTTTGGTGATCACTTTCCAACTAGGATCAGGAAAGATGTTTCAGGATGCCTCCTTCACTGTTTCTTGTTGCCATCTTCAACAAAATGGAATTTGTTAAATAATAAACTTAATAGATATGAATCATGTGTTGAATCATAGGAAATCTCTGTTCGACTAGTCATTACTTGAGGGAAATGATACACGCTTATTACTTCTTAAAAAATTGACCGACCCTAACCACTATGGCCTTGGACATATTATAAAAAATTCTCAACAATAATTGTATTAAATCGTTATCTTTTGAAAAAAAATATATTAACAGGCACATAGCATCATCAAAAACTCATTGGAATTATCAATGATGACGGACATTTTTTTATCGTCACCAAAAGTAACAAAAATAGCATTGGTGAGGATCATTAAAAGTTCGTCACTAGAAGTGTCACCAAAGAGAGAATTAGTGATGGGACTTTAACAAACCTCACCAAAAGTGAAATGTCTTTAGTGACGGACCATAAAGGACCATCACTATATACACTTACAGTGACGGTTTTTAGTGATCAATGATGATGGACATTTTTTGACCGTCACCAAAAGTAACAAAAAGAACATCAGTGAGGGTCATTAAAAGTTCGTCACTAGAAGTGTCACCAAAGAGAGAATTAGTGATGGGACTTTAATGACCGTCACCAAAAGTGTCATTAAAAATGTCTTTGGTGACGGACCATAAAGGACCATCACTATATACACTTACAGTGACGGTTTTTTAATGACCGTCACCATATATGACATTGGTGATGGACCTTAAAGGTCTGTCACAAGCATGACCCTCACCAATGTGCTTTTTTCTTGTAGTGATAGTAAATAAGGATGGAGTGAAGATTTACCCGAAGTGAGTAGAGGTGATAAATGACATTCCCCTACCAAGAAACAAAAATAAAGTACATGTGTTCTTGGGAAGAATAAATTTCCTTAGAAGGTTCATTACCAACTATGCCAAGATCATCTGAAACATCACTGGAATGCTGAAGAAGAATAGTAAATTTAGATGGAACCTTCTATCCAGGGACTCTTTCAATAGGTTCAAACAGGCCTTTGTAGAATCTCTAGTGCTGGCAAGTCCAAATTATGGGAAGCCGTTCATGATTTTCTCCTTCGCCTCTCCTCACACAATAGCTACAATACCTTTACAGAAAAATTCCAACGGGCACGAAAAACCCATTTCATTCTTCAGTAAAGCCCTGCCAAACATTGAACTAAAATATGATATCCTCAAGAAGTAAGATTATTCTTTGGTCAAATTTCTGAAGGAATTCCAGGTGAACGTGTTACAATCATCCATAACAACTTATGTACCTACTACTGTAGTGAATGATATTCTGGTATAGGGTGATAGTGAAGAGAAGAGGGGAAAATGGATAGCCAAGATCTAGGAGTATGAGCCGGAGATAAAGCATACTAAACGCATCAAATGCCAAAGGCTGGCAAAAATCATGTCTGAATCAAACTGTGAAGCTCTAGGAATAAATCTGTCTATGTCAGGAGGAGAGGTAAATGAGGACACAAGCACACACCAAGGTGCAGAATCTTCCACTCAGAAAACACATTTCAAGTACCGACTATCCTCATGGTATAAGGATATAGTGGACTATATTTTAACATTGAGGTGTCCCACTCGCTATGATAAGACCAAGTATCACACTTTGAGACTGAGGTATCAAAATTTCATTGTGGAAAATGGGCTACTATATTGGAGAGACCCGATGGTAATATTATTATTGTGTTTGATAGAGAAATAATTTGACCACGTGATGACCTAGTTCCACGAAGGGATATGTGGTGGGAATTATAGTTGGCGATCCATGACACACAAGATCCTGAAGGCAGGTTTCTTTTGGCATAGGTTGTTTGGTGTTGTACATGCCCATGTCTGGTCCTGCGAGAAGTGTCAGGCATTCACTGGAAAACAAAGGTATGCACCTCTCCCATTAATTCCAGTACATGTTGAGGATACTTTTAAACAATGGGGGATTTACTTCATAGGAGAGATTCACCCTGCCTCTAGCAATCAACAATGATGGATCATCACTGTTAAATATTATTTCACCAAGTGGGTAGAGGCCATGCCCACAAGAAATGCTACATATTCGGTGGTGATGAGGTTCCTAGAGGAGAACATAGTATATAGGTTCAGATTCCTAGCTAAAATCATTACAGAAAATGCCCAAGCCTTCAAGTCAGCTAAATTTGTTAATTTTTATCAGCGTTACAACATCCTGTTGGGCCACTCCACTGCACTCCACCCATGGGGGAACGGGCTGGCAGAATCATCTAACAAAACACTCATAAGGATCTTGAAGAAGACCATTAATGAAAATAAAAATAATTGGGATTCCTAGCTCAGGTTTTCACTCTGGGCATATCACATCACCACGAAAATATCCACAACAAAGTCCCCTTATGAACTAGTGTATGGCAAGGCCACAATTTTCCCTATTCAACTTGCATTGCCTGTGGACTGATTCCTACAAGAAAGTGAGGGGGAGACAAACGACCTTATCCAGAGAATGAATCAGTTAGTGGAGTTGAATGAAACACGGGAGCAAGTAAGCCTCAGACTGGTAGAATATCAAGAAAAAATGAAATGCTTACTTGACCAAAGAGCCAGAGATAGAGAAATCCTAGTAGGGGATTTGGTGTTGTGATGGGATGTTAGGAGAGCAGACAAAGGGAAACATGAGATGTTTGGCCTCCTTTGGTTTTTTCCTTTCAGGGTGGTAGAAGTCAAATGCAACAACACTTTTTCCCCAGAGAACTTAGAAGGAGATATACTTGAGGTGCCCGTGAATGGGCAGTTCCTCAAGTTCTATTTTCATCACTACTGAGGGCTAATATAGCTCATTGTATATATCATTCCACTCTCTATACTCCATTTTTTTTACATTCCTCCCATTTCATCTTTCATTTCATCTTCCATTTTGGTGGTCACTTGACTGTTGGTATAAATATTTTCCTAATTAACATGTATTTGTGACTCCATGAGCCCAATAAAGCATAGGAATTCATTGTCTGCAGGTCCTTAACGAACTTAGAACAACACGTTGTCCCCAAATGGAGCCAATATTGGCCCGTGGCCACAGACAACATGGACAAGTGGTCCCTATATGGAAATCACAAGAAAAAGACATCAGAGAAACAATTAGGATATAAAATCAACAAGGTTAGAGTCTAGAGAGAGGTTGGGTCAATTCATGCACGCATTCAGGTCGAGTAGTGAATGCTAAAGCAGATGTACTAGTGAACGCGGGACAAGTATTCCATGAAAAAATAAGAAATGACTAGGCACAACCAAAGATACAAGGTTAGCAAACCACAACAAGGGGAGCAGTGAGGATCGTTGATCTAGGCATCGGTCAACGACAGAGATTAAAATCACAGTCACAGAACGCAAGTGTTGCCATATATGCAAAAGGGTAAAATTTAAAAATGCCAAAGTGCGATGTGCGATGGAAGTGGGACCCAGCTACCCGCCACCCCCCTTTTTCATCCCATTTCCCTTGAAAATCACTAAACCTTACCTTTTCCACCTTTCTGCCTCATTTTTCTACTTTACCTTCTTTCACTGCTATATCATTGGTTTCATTTACCATGTTATCACTCTGTAATTTCTCAAGGCTAAAGAAATAAATCACCGAGGTAACTATCAACTTCTTTTTGAGATTAGGATCTACCCTTCCTAATGCCTAGAGAGGGCTCTCTCTTAATGATTCAACATTGTTGTTTTAATTGGTTTTAGGCTATTTATGTATGAGTGATTTGGTTTGATTTTGATTGGTTGGTGGAATTACTGATTTAGATGGAGATTTGCCTATCTATTTTCCAATGGGATATGGAGTCAATATATGAAGAAAACATAATAGAATAAAGTTCTAAAGCATGTGTTATAGGGCAAGGTAGCAGAGAAAAATCAGATCTTCAAGGTTGAGTGGTGAAGTGGTTTTCAATCGGGATCAAGGAGCAGTTAATGATTCCTTAAACTAGATAATGAAGGAAGGTGAAGGTGTTCAATCACGATTAGATAGCAGTTAAGGATTCTCAAAACTAGATATTAGAAGAAAATATTAAAATGAATAACAGTTTAGAATAGAGTGTATTTAAACAAATTATGCAATAATATTCCTGTTATAACATTTAAATTTAAAAAACATGCTATTTTAGGGAATACTTGAGGAAATAAAATGAAGGATTGAAATAGACTTCACTGAAGTAGCTCAACACATGAATCGTGTAAAGAAATTCCTTTATTACTTGTCCTGTCTGTCAACTTGGAAAAGGTACTATAAACCCTCAAGTGGTAGATAAATTCAACTATAGAAATATTTAGGAATCCACACTTAATACTTCAAACTGATGAAGTATTTATATAAATTATTACAAAATATCCTATCAACTCATTAGGATTTATTCTAGGAAATAAAATATCTTCTTTCAAAAAGGTAGTGATGCCTTTCTAACTAACTGAAAGCTGTCCCTATTTTATTTTATTGATGTTATCTGTTTGTTTTGTTCATGTTGGCTTGTATTTCACACTTTCTTCTTCCTCTATCTTTCATCTATTTACTTTTTCACCTATCTTTTCATTATCTACCTTTCATCTGTAGTAAATCACATTGACTTTATTATGTTCTTGTATTTTTACTCAAAATGGATTTTACTAAAAAGAAACATGTAACTTCATGTAAAATATTTCTTGGAGAGTTACTTTGAATAAACTTCGCTATTTTTGATGTAGATGTTTTTATCTCTGTTAACCATTATTGTCTCTGTGTAAATAGTCTCTTCTTTCTCTATTGTTGTATATAATCTGCTGCTGGGTAAAGCCTTTGAATCCATATCCCGAGAGTCTAGAGTAAACATGTTTTGGAACTAGTATCAAAACTATTTATTAAATTTCCTGGTCTTGCTAAATACCTAAAAAATCAAACAATTGTTAATGAAAGCACAATTTTGCAGGGAGGCAATATGGCTTAAAGGAACAGGGAGGTCTGTGGAAAGAGTCCGAATTGAAATGAGGCTTAATTTGGTTGGAAATAGCTTTTAATTTTTCTTTCGCAAATTCGCAAAGGTAAGTGAATGGAGAGAAAAGAATAGTTTCTTTTGAATACTCTGTGGAATTTTATATGGAACAAATATGGTTAGATGGTTTGTCGCAGAACATAGGTGGAATGGTGTTTTATCACAATGGAAAAACGGTTTATGGTTTATCGCAATGGTGCGGGTTTGATTTATTTTAAACATCGGTGGTATCATCGCTTGGCGCGAAGGTAGTTTTATGGTTTATCACATGCCAAAAGGTGGTTAGGAAGCTTTAGGGATGGGGGCACGATAAGCTCTGGTGGTGCCACATGGCAAGGGGGCGGTGGATAAAACCACCCATTTTGCACCCCCCGCCCCCTCAGCGTCAATATTTCAAATACTGGGGGATGCAATATGGAGTATTGGCCATCATATTTAATTGGAAATGATCAGGTGACTTGGAAGAGTAAGGGAGATTTGATAGCTGGGACCAGGGATGATTTATATGATGGGGTATAATATATATGTGAAGGTTTAATAATAGACGTGGGTTGGGTGATACAAATGGGTTAAGAGGGGATTGGGGATCAATATAGTGGGGCAAGGATGTATAATTAACAGGTTTAATTAAAAGTGGGACCCAGGTTATATATGAGATGGGATAAATAATATAAAGGAGGATTTTAATACAAATATGGGTCAGGAAAGCAAAAGGGTTAGCATGTAATGGGGGGTTAATGAAATATATAAAATAGAATAATATATATAAACTATAATATAAAATATTATAAGGGGGGTATTGTATTGAGAGGGGAATTTAAATTAGAAAGGGAAGTGGGGCATGATACATATTAATGCCTTTAAACTATGAAAAGTGGGTTTTGCATGCTTTACTTGAATAATGTGTAATTAGTAAAGGGGAAGGGATTTTAGTGATGGGAATGGGTTTTTAACTAGGGAAAGCGGTTTTAGGAAGGGAAAAGGGGTTTTTAGGAAAGGGTAATGGTTAGAAAGATATTATTAATAAGAGACAAACCATTTGATGCTTTCCATGACTTGTAAAATTCTTTTGCCTACCCTTCATTTATCCTAACAGTTTTACTTCATTTATTGGGTTCATTTGAAGTTGCCAGCCATTTTATTTTCTTTTGATAAGTAAACTAACTTATTTCTAACCTTATATCCTCCAATGGCTCAGATTAAACTGATCAGCTCATTTTTATTCTCTACTTAACTACTGATCTGCCAAGATTAAATGGTTTGGTCATATCTTTATTCACTAACTATCATGACATGAAATTTAAAAACATGAATAAATCAAGATGAAACTATATGATCATCATGAATTGTGGCATTTTGGACAAGCTGCATACAATTTTATTTTCAAAAGTAAAGTAAACTAAAAGTAGTGGCATTTGAATGTGAAACACTTTCACGATCTATTTTTGTTTCTTTTTTTGGGTTTCATACTTTATATCCTTCTTTAATCTTCTTTCTTTTGGTCCTTTTATTTTTCTTTTAGGACAAACCCTCTTTTCATTTTTTAATATGGGAAAATATTTGCAGAAAGAAAAGGTATGTAAAATATTACAAGATTAAAAATATCCAATTCAAAATTATTATCCCTATTATTACAGGACCTTAACAACAAATTCACTTGGGGATGGGATCTCCTTATGAGATTTCAAGAACACCGTCGACTAGTGACTTGATCTAAGCTTGCAGAGCATTTGTTATATAATCTCTGTTGCTGAAAATATTAAACTGAAATCACAGCCTTTTCTGCAAACTGAAATTATACATACTTACTCTAATCAGCTGTAAAACTGCTGATTAGGTAAAATGAAATAGCCAATGAAACCATTCAAGAATTATATCCATTGATGGATTTTGTTGCATTTCCTTGTTTGTGATAAAAAAATAATGTTTACAACCCAATAGAAACTTGTCAACAAATATGAATTTGATAAGGAAATATTTAATTTCCTTTGTTGACTTTAGAAATTGTTCAAAAGGATATTCCAAGGCATATGCACTAATGTTCAACTGACCCAAGCAATTGTACATTTGTTCTGGATGGCCTCCATGCCATGACATTAAACTGTTGTTTTTACCTTTATTTCCCTGCAAAATTAACCTATGATTATCCTGAGATAATCAAAGATTTTCAGATAACCCTTGTGATGATATTTCTACCAATGGAAATGTCTCTTTAATGAGACTTTTATTATCTTGATTCTGAAGCTCATAGTTAGTTAATGGATAAATATGTTGATTGCATTCATCATCCAACATATCATTTATTGGATCATTAAAAAATTAGAAGGATTGATGCAACATATTACATATGGGTTTTAATGGAATTTCATAGATTTCTAGAGGCTGCTCATCCTTTTCTTTAGAGATATTATAAAAAATTTCTTTCAAAAACTGAAAAGATTCAAAACATAGTGGTTTATAACTTCCTGTGTCATTTTATCAGGTATTTCAATGGAATTTGATATCTGTAATTGTGAAACTAAAAAATCCTGATCAAGAGTTTCATAGTATTCTTTGTAGTCAATAAAAATACTTAAAGCCTGTTGATTTTTTATTGCAAAAAAGTTGTCTCTGATTAACTGAAATGAAGAAAAACAAAGAGGAAAAGGTCCTTCACTTATTTCCAATTTTGTTTCACTTTCTTCTTCACTCCCATAGCTGATATGTGTTTTCTAATCACTGTATTCAAGCTATTGAAACTGAATTTCCTAATCCCACAAACTAGCTACTGATTTCTCTTTAAAGTTACCTTGAATTTGGAGAACATAATTATCATCATACTGATTATACTTAGGAAAATCATTAAAATAATGAATGTAATCAAACATATACATTAGATCGGCATATTTATCCTCCACATATTGATCTATAAATCCATTTTCTGATCTCTGGTAGTTGGGATTAGCAGGAAAGTGTGTATGGCTAGAAACCTCTTCTTTTCATGCAATAAGTGGGTCATGGTGATCTTGAATGAATAATCCATCTTTCATGGTCATTTTTTGTATCCTTTCCTATATTTGAATTACCAAAGTGTTGAGTTTTACCTCTGAAGATGTCAGGTTCTCTGTAATGTTGATCTTCTTTTCTGCTTTCAACTTTTCCCCTCTAATTTGCAGATTAACTTCTACATCTACTGCAATGTTCTGTATTTGTTCAAGTGTTGCTGAGTTTATTTCTCTTAGCTGAAATTATATTTATGGATCAAAGGCCTTTGGATAATGCAAGATAGTTGAGTCAGGAGGAGGTCTTAATTTGCTGGAATTGAATAATAAACTTGATTAAATCTGGCAGAAAACCATTGTATTGTCTCGTTTGGTTGTATTTTGAACTGATTATATTCTTCTATGATCATAAAAGGGTTGAATTTTATTTTCCATCTATCAAGGAAAAAAATGACAAACTGTTGGAAATTTGAGATGCTTGCAATACGTAGGTTCTTGAACCAACTCTGCACTTTACTTTGTAAAGAAAGAGAAAAAATAATGATACTAATATCATCTTCATCAATCTCGAATAGGTCAAAATAATTCTGAAAACCTTGAATATGTTTTTCAGCAGTTATTTACCATTTTCTCCATCAAACTTAAGGAGATATTTGTAATAATTATCAGGGAAATCATGGAGTATATGAGGTAATATGAGTGGCTTATATCTATCTAGAAATTTACAAGGTATAGGAATATTTATAGGAATTGTAAGATTAATCTTTATTTTTTTAGGCTTATCAATGAAAATATGATCATTAGAAGTTTAAGAAGAAAGTTTCTCAAAGGGATAAGGAGAATTTACATTTACAATATTCAAAGGAAAGTAATTAAATATTAGACTAAGATCTTTTCTAAAATAAAATATACATTGAAAAACCTTCTTGATGAGAAAGAACATGATGTCTTGGATTATAATCCAAGTTAGAAACCTGATCTTCCCATGGTGTTCTTTTAGGTTCATTCCTCCAGTGGAGTCTTGGATTCAATTTTCGAGATTATTATGGAGTTGCCAGGTGGGTGATTTTAACCTTTGTGTGTCTGATCGTTGTCCACCATGATATATCAGACTTGATTATTGTCTAATATTTGCAGAAGATGTTCCTCCCCAGTATGGTTGCCACTATGTTATCACTCTGTAATTTCTCAAGGCTAAAGAAAGAAATCACCGAGGTAACTACCCACCACTTTTGAATTTTAGGATCTAACCTTCCTAATTCTTAGAGAGGGCTCTCTCTTAATGATTTAACTTTGTTGTTTTAATTGATTTTAGGCTAGTTATGTATGAGTGATTTGGTTTTATTTTGATTGGTTGGGGGAGTTATTGATTGGATGGATAGGTGCCTATCTATTTTCAATTGGGCTATGGAGTCGATATATCAAGAAAAAAGAATAGAATCAATTTTTAAAGGAAGTGTTATAGGGAAAGGTAGCTGAGCAAAACTATATCTTAAAGGCTGAGTGGTGATGTTGTTTTCAATCAGGATCAAGGAGCAGTTAAGAATTCCTTAAACCGGATAATGAAGGAAGGTGAAAGAGGTCAATCAGGATCAGAGAGAAGTCAAGGATTCTCAAAACCAGATATGAGAAGAAAACATTAAAATGAAAAATAGTTCAGAACAGAGTGTATTTAAAAAAAAATTGTAATAATATTCCTGTTATAACATTTAAATTTAGAAAACATGCAATTTTATGGAATACTTAAGGAAATAACATGAACAATTGAAATATACTTCACTGAAGTAGCTCAACACATGAATCATGTAAAGAAATACCTTTATTACTTGTCCTGTCTATCAACTTGGAAAAGATACAATAAACCCTCAGGTGATAGATAAATTCAACTATAGAAATACTCAGGAATCCCATAGGGGTGTCACTGCGGGAGCAATATCATAGCACGTGGGTTCATATTGGGGGATATATAATGAGGAAAAAATGACATAATATATTGGGGGATATATAGGGGTAAAGGGTTTTTATATTGGCAAGTATAAAAAATGGAGCTCAAAGTTAATGAAAAAATATAAAGGGGTCTAAAAAATGTTACTAAAAAAATGGATACCTACAATATCTAGCGGAACTAAGGGATTTTTAAATTGGGAAGGTGTATTGGGTTTATATTGGTAGGGGGTTAAATAATGTGATTTTTAAAGATATTTTACAATATGTACTCAAATTAAGGGTATTTTTTAATATGCTCTGATCGCACGTGATATGTTATAGGTTCATTGAGTGAAGCCCCCGTGAGGAATCCACACTTAATACTTTGGATTGATGAAGTATTTATACAAATTATTACGAAATATCCTATCAAATGATTAGGATTTATTCTAAGAAATAAAATATCTAGATGCAAAAAGGTAGTAACACCTTTCTAACAAACTAAAATTTGTCCCTGCTTTATTTGATTGATGTTATCTATTTATTTCTTTCATACTAGCTTGTATTTCACACTTTATTCTTCCTTTGTCTTTCATATGTTTACTCTTTCACCTATATTTGATTTATCTACCTTTCATCTGTATTAAATCACAATGAATTTCTTTTGTTCTTTTATTTTTAGTCAGAATGGAATTTACTAAAAAGACACGTGTAAATTCATGTAAAATATGTCCTGGAGAGTTATTTTGAATAAACTTTGTTGTTGCTGAAGTAGATGTTTTTATCTCTATTAACCATTATTGTCTCTGTGTAAATAGTATCTTCCTGCTCTATTGCTACATATAATCTTCTATTGAGTAAAACCTTTGAATTCATATCCCGAGAGTCTGGAGTAAACAAGTTTTGGAACTAGTATCAAAACTATTTATTAAATCTCCTGGTGTTGCTAAATACTTGCAAAATAAAACAACTGTTAATGAAAACACAATTTTGCAGGGAGGCGATATGGCTTAAAGGAGTAGGGAGGTTTGTGGAAAGAGTCTGAACTAAAATGAGGCTTAATCTAGTTGGAAATATATTTTAATTGTTCTTTCAAAAATTTGCAAAGCTACGTGAATGGAAAGAAAAGAGGAGTTTCTTCTGAAGACACTATGGTTTTTTATATGGCGCAGATATGGCTATATGGTTTGTCACACAATGCAGGTGGAATGATGTTTTATCACAGTGGAAATGGTTTGTGGTTTATTGCAATGGTGTGGTTTTGATTTTTTTTAAACATTGATGGTATCATTGCATGTCGCGGAGTTAGTTTTACGGTGGTATCATGTATTAATCTTGCCACTACCTTAATTTGCGCTCTACGAACCTCTATTGTTGCCCACATCTCGTTCATATATGCTTCCTCTGAGGTCATCGGGGGACATATTCTTAAATATCTTAAGCTTGTCTCTTGTGGGTTCATTCTCCATTCTTCCTCACCGCCTCTACACATTTGAATGCTTCTGCTTGTTGTTTTATACTTGGCCGAACTAAAATCCATTAGCCTCCTCATCCCTCTCACCATTTTGTAAATTCACATGAATTAGGCTCAAATGGTCTTCTATATTCTTGAACCACCAAAACCATTATTCTCTTGACCCATATCATGTCAGAGCCATTTATACAATTGCCCACATTTAGCCTCTAATTTTAAGGTGTCCTAGGCACTAGTATTTTGAAACTCAAGGATGTCTCTAGGAGCTACAACATATCTGATAAAAAAACACAATGGGTCAAGTGGTTACCTCTGGTTAAATGGTGGTATAACACTTCCATACTGTAGCAAAAATTACCCAATTTATGCCACTTTATGGATATCATCCATAGTCCATCACATCATCTCTAAGAGAAAATTATAAGTTTCAAGCATTGGAAGATCACATCGAACATGAAAAAAAAGTTCTCCAACTCTTAAATGATAACCTAATTTTGGCACAAAATCAAATGAAACAACAGGAAGATAAGCATCGCAATGAGAGAATTTTCATTGTTGGAGACTGGGTATTTTTATGGCTAAAACCATACAAACAAATGTCCCTCAAGCAAGCTAAGAAGGATAATAAATTATCGGCAAATTACTATTGTCCTTACAAGGTGTTGCAAAAGATTGGTACTATGGCATACAAATTGGATCATCATGTTTCTTTGTGAGTACATCCAGTTTTTCATGGTTCATGCTTAAAGAAGGTTATAGATGAAAACATTCTAGTTCAAAAAACATTGCCAGAACTTGATGAGGAAGGAAAAATCATATTGGAACCTAAAGCAATCACAGAAAAAAGAACTCGACAGCTACGAAATCGATCAATTTCAAAGTATCTCATAAAGTGGAAGGACTTACTCACTGAAGATTCTACATGGGAGGATGAGAATTTTATACAGAAGCATCCAGAGTTACTCAAGAATTGAGGACAACACTTCTTTGAAGGACAGGGGCGTGCTAGGTCCCTATATTACTAGTGTCATCCCTTATTTTATTTAGTGTAGCCCCATTATTGTTATTTTTGTGCCATTACATTGTTATTGTTAGGTTGGGTAGGATTATATTGCTACCCCATGGACTCTTATATACAGAAGGAGGCTTTTTCATTTGTATCATCCAAGAATTGTTCATTTATGTAATGTAAAGGAGGTTTCCCCCTAGAAGTGGCTTAGTTATAAGGTGTTGATCTCTCTTTTCTTCTATTTTTGGAGCTGGTTTCATAATAATTTCTCTCTTATTCCTTAGGCCTTCCCCGTGAGGTGTATTTATACTTCCTCAAAATAGTTTTTGAGTTGGGAAACAGTTTGGCCACAAGCTCTTGTAGGTGGGCTTCCAGTGTAACTCGTAAACCTCGCCCAAATTATAGGCAGTTTTATATTTTTTAGTATTTTAAATTGTATATGTGGGTCAGATATAAGTGGACGGGTGACTGCATGCGTTTTAGACAGGGCATAGTCGTGTATGGAACTCAAAATATATTTTTTTAAGAAAATGACCAAGTCTTAATGGAAAAGTCTTCCCAAGGCCAATACATACATCATTAAGTATATAAAGGTGATAAATGATGTTATAAAAATTATTTAAAAAAAAAATGGGTGTTTGAACTCTTGTCTAATTATTATTTTTTATTATTGAAGTATATGGTAGGAAATACTATATTTAATGTTTATCAAAGATACCCATTGATGTGGGATCATAATTCATGATTTCCATAGAATTAGATACAAATTTTGAATTTTTAATCAGTTGTTGGCCACATTATAGAAGCTCAACTCTTATGATTCCATCCATAGCTATCCATAACTTGTTTGTGAATTGGGATGATAACTATCATGGATATATGCTAGCCAATTTATAATTCATTTCTCTATTACTAGGTTTGATTAATAAATATTCAACTTGGTGTTGTAATCTATATTCAACGTGGGTAAAATATTGCATGACATATCTAAAAAGAGGGAAACTAATAAACTTCATAATCAAGTATTTTACTTGCACTCAAGTTTTAATCTCTTGCAAACATATAATGCAAAACTCAAGAACCATTATGGATAACAAAAGAAAAAATAGACATTCAAACACAAATGGAAATACTTTTATACAATCTTCGAGATCAAGTTTACATCAAGGATGACCTTATTGATGATTTGGATGGGGAATTTGAGAATATATATCATTCGAAAGATGATATCTTGTAGAATTACACTTGCAAGTTAGAGGAGAAAAATGCTTCATAGATATGATAAATTTCATATTGAAAAACCTCAATGGAAATTATTTGAGAAGAAGCTACCTTCTTCAACCATATAAAAAAATATAGTTGAATAAATGTTAGGGATTGTTAGAAGATTATGCCACATTTTTTCTACATTTGACTATAGGATGAGATTATTCCAAACTTTTAGGGGTTGAACTAGAACCTTGAATTGCAATAGAATTTCCTACCTGTAGAATGTTGTTGTCTAAGTACTAGGCTCACCAATTCCTTATTCTTGGAATTGAGATGATATTTAATTTCATCATTGTTGTTTCGTCACACTCTTTTGGTACACCTATATTTGAAAATAACATCACTAGAATTGGATCCTAAATACTGTGCAAAAAGGAATATAATGGCGGAGGACCTTGGAAAAATAGACAATAAATCATTGTTTCTATCTCCCTTGAATTGAAACATCTGATGAAAGGCATCAATATTTTGTTGATAATGAATAACTTCCTACCCATGGGGATGTTGAATTTTGGAAGGTGTCAATTGTTGTAGGTGGAGTTGATACTATATTAATAGAAGAGTTGTACCTACTGATTGTGTTGTGTAAATTGATAATATGGTTCATATATTTATTGTTAATGATAGTGTTACGACACCAAACTTTGATTTATAGAATATAAATATAAGCCATTTCAACATCCTTATATGAAAGAGGGGAGTTTACCCAATAATCAAAAACCTATTAGCTATGCATTCAAATCATTACAAAAATGAGATGAAAGGATCAATCATGGATGAGTATCAACCATGAAGATGAATGGTGGATGGATTGATGGAGGTCATGAAATCATTTTAAGAGATTTTGGTGGTATTCATATCACTTTGTACCATTTTATATTTAGTCATACAATATTCCTCTTCATCATTTCACATTAATTAAGGGGGTGAGGTTTGATGATGATAGCGACAATAGTTGCTACTTTGTTGTCTAGTAAATTGGTAATCCATACCATGTTTTATTTTTGTCTTAATATTGGATTGTCTAAGTATTTAGAATTGACCAATTTTTTATAAGGTTTTATATTCTTAAAATATCAATGAGAAAAGCTATGCTATATATTTTTTTTTCCTCCAAGGTAATTTTTTTTTTTACTTTCATAATTCCTATTTGAACCTCTCATGGACTACAATAATTGTCATTTGTTTGATGGTTGATAATGGTTTCTTTCATTTGAAGCCATTTTTCTAGATATTTACCATCACTTAGTTTTTCTATAGCTTTAAAGAGGTGGTTGTAAGTGTTTTCCTCTCTTGTGCATATCCAGTATATTTTGCTTAAAATATAAACTAATTTCACTAAGTTTTTTAAAATATTGGAACTTATTTATTGGTTCTTTTAACATCTATACGGTTCCTATGGGTGCAATTTAATGGATAAATATGGTCTATATAATTTCAACTTCTATGTTTTGAGCATTGGAATCCTTATATTTTTTGGCTAGGATTATTTTTCTATGGTATTTTCTATTTTTATCCACCCATGAGAGTTTGTACTTGGATAGTTTATCTCCCCTTTGTTGATAGAATCCAAATTTTCTTTTTTTTACTCACTACATTTTGCATATGGGTCAATGTTAGTGTTAGTGTTTTCAACTACTACATTTTCCAAAGAGCTAACACTGGTACGTTTTAAGCTCATGCCAGTTCTTATGTTTCATATTATAGTTGATATATTTATCTAAATATGGGCCTCCTACATTGTTATTAAAACCTTGCAACTTCTAATGAAAAAAAAGTGTGCAAAAGAGACAAGATTTCTCTATCAAAATTCATGTAAAGAAAACAATTAATAGAAACACAAAAAAACATATATTTTTCACACATACAAATTTATTTAGGGCGGCCAACTTGGGAAAACCCCTCTTTCTTGTATTATCAACTAAGAAATCTGATCTATTAGATAGAATCTACTTGAAGCCTGAAGCTCCCTGCAATACTAATCAACTCTTTACAGTACTTTTCGAACACTTAGGTAAATAAGGCGTGTGAAGAGCTCTTATTTCCTAGCACAAATCTACCCCTAAAAAAAGGAATTTCTCCAATTTGCTTCTGCCATTCCCAATATAAATTGTTGTGCTTTATCCTTCAGCCTCTTACTCTACTTGCTTATCAATCTTTGGTTTATTCTCAAGCTCTAAACACAAAAAATTGCGAACAATTAATAAAAACCATTTTTTCCTTCATTAAAACTCAATAGGAAATTCAAATTGCATGACCTAATAGTGATAATTTAGTAGTTACAACCAGATAAATAAGATTCAATTTAGTTTACAAAATTCAAACTACTCAATTAAGCTCAAGCCTATCTCTATTCTAGAACTACAGATCAATTAACTGAGAAAATCTAGAGTTTAACTTCAGTAGATAACCAAATTTTAGCTATCAACTAGTACACAACTTAATGAGAGCCATCTAAGACAAATTAACTAACACTAATTTAGTGATATGCCAAATCACACGTTAAATAAATGCTAACTCAACTGGCTATAATATTGAATTTGAATTTATATATTTCTCTTAGGAACAAGTCAAAGAATTCATTCCTTGCTACAATTTCAACAAACCCTCTTAGCGAGGAAGGACTTATCGGAAGAACCTCACACATATATATTTGTATTGACCTCTCCCAAGTTATCTGTTTTTGTATTTTCTCCCTCCAAACTAGAAATTCCCATGTACCAATTTATCTAGTGCCCGATTCTTGATGCTCAGATACTCAACATTCTTCTCAGCTCCCTTAACCAAGTCCTCTGCCACCTTTGGATTGAAAACTCATTATACTTGAATTATATAACTCGTCCTCATCATCATCATGTTGGTCATTGCAATTTCCAACTAGATTAGACAGAAACTGAGATATTGGCTTAGGCTCCATCTTGGGAGCTCTATCATTCTCTCGCTCAACCACCACATCTCTACTCTAGGAACTCTCTATCTTGCTGCTCAAGGTTACACATCCATCAACCTCAAATTCGTAGAGGCTCTCATACCATCTAGAAAATCCTTTAAAGATTTCAAATTCTAATGAGAATAATGATTTGAAAAATACACAAGATTTATCTTCCAAATACTGTAGAAACAAAACAATTAATAGATACAAAATCACACGTCGAACTTTATCTGGGGAGCCCAACTTGGAAAAACCCCTCTTGCTTGTATGATCAACTGAGAAATCTAATCTATTTAATAAAATCTGTTTCAATCATGAAGCTGCATGAAATATTCATCAATTCTCTATAAGACATGCGGAACAATTAGGAAAATAAGGCCTACTAGGAGCTCCTATTTCCTAGAGAAAATATACCCTTAAAAATATTGATGTCTCCTATTTTCTTGTGCAATTCCCAAGACATATATCTTTGCTTGATAATCAGGCCTATTTTTCTGCTTTCATATCAAGCTTTCACCACAAAACCCAATATGCAATCAATAAATACAATTTGTGCCTCCATTCCATATCAATAGGAAATTCAAATTGCATGCCCTACTAAGGTTAAATTTAGTTGTTGCAACTAGTTAACTAAGAGTCATTTTAGTTAAAAAAAGTAAAATTACTGAACTAAACTCAAGAACTCATTGTTATCTCTATTCTATAACTAGATATCATTTAACTGACAAACACTATATTTTAAGTCCAATAGATAGCTAAATTTTAGCTATCAGCTAGTACACAACTTATTGAAATTCATCGAAATCGAATGAGCTGACAATAACTTAGTGATAGGCCACATCACACATGTTAACTGAAATCTTACTCAAGAAACTATGATATTGAATTCAAATTTTCATCTTTGACTAAGGCACAGGTAAAATAATCGATTATGTGGTACAATTTAAACATTTTTTTCTCTCGCCTCCTTTTCCAAGTGATTAGGTGAGCCTTCACACCTTTTCCTCTTGATTTTTCCTTCAACAAAAGCACTTTAAATATCAATATTTCCAAAAAGGGGTGGTTTCAAATCCACAGACTTGGGCACCTTTGCAATTTTAGTAGTCATACCTCTACCTGTATTTGTATTATTATGAATATTACTCCATTTTGTAATGAAATTACTCCAATGTTTTTGTCTTGAACTATTATATTTCTAGTAATATGAAGGATAGGAGAAATACAATTGTGACTTTTGTACCCTTATGTTATATTAAAGTTGGAATAAATTTATTCAATGGGAAAATGTCTTAGAGATATCCAATAATTTCTCTCCAAGTAATTCATTCTCATAGTAATTCATTATTGAATGATATCGAGTGGAAATTGTGATATATTTAAACTTTACTTCGAATTTCACCCTCCAAACACATCAAAAAGAATACAGCAATGTTACAACTATTCAAGTATAACAAGGTAGAGAGAATTTAAGAATTGATTTGGTTTATGGCCATTTTCTAATTTGGGTTTGGTTTATTCAACTATGTTAATTCTATTTTTCAAACATGTAATTTATATGTAAACACGAGGGGCCATTAGTATCAAGAAAATATGGGTTGATCATAAACTTTTATTTTCTATTCTTTAGTTCCATTTCTTGGCCATATCTACATGTTGATGACCTAGCATGCATAACAAAATGTAATTGTTTGTATAGTTTCATCCACAGTAATATGATATTTTTTTTTGCATTTTTCTTTAAAAGAATAATAATATCCATGGGCTTCCCTTCTTATTGTTTATTTTCAAAATTAGATTTTTTGAAGTTCTTTCATGTCGGCAATTTATGTTAGATAGACCACAATAAGTATTCATATAGAATTGTATTGAATAGTTAACCAAATCTTAGTGGTGCTATGTGTATTGTATGAGAAATGCGCTAAGAAAATCCAGGCTACTTGGTTCACAGACTTAAGCTATGTTTCTACTTTGAAGGTTTTTTTTACAATGTCCATTTCCAAATTTCCTAATAATGAGTAACAATACATTACATTTATGTCTGGCTCACCCTTTTGTAATAAATTTCCTAATGAATAAAAACCCCTAAAATCTAATTTTTCAATTTGAATTTTCTATGTAATCAATTTCCTAATGAATAAAAACCCTTAAAACTAAAATTTTCAATTTGAATTTTCTATGTAAAAATAATCTTTTGTTTTTTGATGGTGCTAATGGATATGTATAATTGATGTATCTTTTGTTTTAATATATTCTTGGATTCTATCTAGAAAACAATAAATATAATACGGCTAGATTGTAATCCTATCTCAATCTACTAGCTTAACAGTTTTCTTATGTATTGGAAATAATTGATTGTACTGTTGGTCAATTATTTAATAAAATTATATAACCTTCTACAAACAATATTGAAATTTATTCCCTTTATTTATTTAGCTTTATATGCTGCTTCTATATGGGTACACAACATTTGAATTAGTTTTAGCAACATACACTACATCATTAGCATATTTTCCCATTATTTACTTATTTGGTCACTAGAGTATAGCTACAATACTACCACAATATTCAATTTGATGTGTGGAGAGAACTTGTAAGTAGAGAATAGAGTTGGAGATTCTCTATTGAGAAAAAGCATGTCTATTGAATTAAGAAACCAAGTGGTGATAAAGATATGCAGTATGTTCATAATATTTCATGATTGTTGGTGGTTTGTCATAGAGATCCTTTATTATGAATATATATATCAATTTTGGTGACATGTATAGGCCGCATGCACCTTTATAAATATATTAAGGTTGAAAATAAAGTTCATAAAAGGAAATGAAATAATTTTCATGAAAATGCCTCAAAGAGGGAGACCCTATAGAAGTTAAGAAACTTCAATAATTAAATACAATATGAAAGTTGTTACTAGAGGTATAAATAATGTGAGTTGGAAAAAATATTTCCAAACACTAGGGCTCATTCACCACCACAATGGAGGAATTAGATAGCAGAGAATCGAAAGTCTTAAAATTGAAGGAGAAATTCACTCAATTGGATAATTAGGAAGAGGAAAGTTTTACCAAAGTGATTGCTTACTTATAGTAGGATAGGATAGGTAGTAATAGAATGGGAATTGAAGAAGATAAAAGTATATGTCGAAGACCAAAAGAAATATTTTTATGTTGTCACTATAGAAGCTAACACACTGACATAGTTAATTTTGAAGAATTATCTTTCAATACCCTTCCTGAAGAGGCCTTATTGTGTCTTTGAAAATAACACTAGAAGCATTACTTCTAAGCTCATGAGGTGATTAGGATATCACAGAAAAGGTGAATGGATTTTGATTCTATATTTAGTAGAATAGGGGCCTAAGAATAAGGTCTAGTATTCATTTAACAAGAATCCATCCAATAAACATTCATCTTAAAACACCTTCATTGAGGAAACATGATTGGAAAAAAACCCATTGCCATCAAAGACTACATTTGTAAATGTATTTTTTATAAATACACTAAAATTTACTTGTAAACTATTAGAATAAAGTAGCAAAGGGATTCTTTCACCATCCAAATCCTATCCAAATATTTGGGGACCAATCAAACAAGCTAGAAACCATTATTACACAATTAAAAGGTATGGCCTAGCATCAATGGTTTGTTTTAATTACGATAACAATTATTATAAGGCTAGAAAGTATTACTAGTATACAAGATTAGGTACACCATTAAGGAACTATTTCCACTATTATAGATATATTAAAAATTCAAAGTAAAATTGTTGGAGGTTTCACCTAAAACTACAACCCAATTTCTAAATAGTGAAGAGGAAAGATTGAAGAGTAAAGGTCAATAAAAATGATAATATTGTTGCACTTACAACATAAGGAGTTGTAATTGTCCAATAAAATATTATATTAGTGGATGTAATCTATATCCATGAGATGGAAAAAACAATTATGCAAAAGGAATCCCTTCCTAAACTCTTATCTTCCATCTTGCTATTAAGTAGTGATTTCTGAGAGATTATTGAGAGAATTTTTTAATATGGACAGGAATAAGAATGGATTTAGTTAAATATTATCAGAAAAAAATGAAATCAAATGGGTAGGTGCGATCTAAATTCAATCATTTAGGAGAAAAAACACTTTTTAAACTTCATAGTGAGCATTTCAATTTTCTTTTTGCTAAGATAAGAAGATGTTCAATTTAATTGGATGTTGAAATGGACCATTATGATAGTTCTCCTTCCAATATATCTAATTTAAAATAAGGGGCATGATGAAGAAGAGAAACATAGAAAAATAATTGAAGAAGGGCAGGAGTAGAGATGAGAGCTTGGAGAAGTATTTTGAAGAAGACACTCAATGTGCCTCAAGATGATTAAATATTATTGTTAATACATGAAAATTTGAAAATTTCTTTGCATTGAATAATAATAAACTAAAATTATATATATATATATATATATTGCACATTTATAATCAAGCTCATGATTAATAAATATCATTATAACTAGCTATTCTCATTTAAATTTCTAGTATATATAAAAAAAGACATACATCACGGTGTTAATGTCTATCTACAATGGATACACTCTTAGTTTAATTTGTTTTACCATTCCATGTAAAACACCAGAACTATAGCAAACCAAGATTATAATCCTATCTCTATTCACTAGCTTAAATGATTTCTTAATCCATGTTGCATGCACAAATGGGACTATAGGAATCAAAACATTTGCATTAACACTAGCTTGAGTTGGTTCCATTTACAAATAAAATGGTTAATAAACTCATTACTGAAGTTTTTTGGCTCACATTTTTTCATCGTCTTATTGACTTCTTCCCAAGGCAAGGAGTCTATAACCATACATTATATTAATTTTTCTAGAATACATATTTTCAAATATGAACTAATGCTAGCATTAGCTTAAAGAAATTAAATGCTATGAAATGTTATTCCTAAACCTTCATCCTTGTTTCCACCACCACCGCCTTGTAACTGCCACCTACACCTTGCATTGCAACGCCACAAACACTGCAATTGAAATTCAAAGAACATTGCAATGGAAATAGGAAGTATAGTTTATTCAGTGTCTTCACCTTATCTAGAGGCCAACAGTCATTATAAACTAGTGAGTTTGATGTTCACTAACACACATTTTCTCCAATATTAGTATGCACATGAGCTTGCACTGTGGACACATATTACATATAATCCACCACCATGACAGGTAAATGGGTATTATTAGCCAACCCTCTTTTGAGCTTGATCCAAATATGTTTTTTACCACACTCAGTATATAGAGGGGGAGTGACAGTATATGTAATAGATATATAAGGTTACTATTGTCCTTTGTAACTTACCCTGTACAGCTTAGCAGAGTAGATCAACTCTTGCAAATTACAGCTTCTTTTAACAGGCTTCTGAAGAAGAGGCATGAAATTTGATGGTATTCCATGTCTAAATTCATCAACTGATATTTGAGATTGATGGTCAAGATATTGGTTCATAGACAACGTTCTGATTCTGTAAGCCTCTCTCATAAAACAATAATAAATCGAAAAATAAAATAAATAAATTAAATATTAAAAGTTAGGAATTTATGCCTAACTCTTTAGATTGGGTTCTTCCTCTAAGATATGATTTAGTTTAGGTAGCTCCTATATTGGTGTGTGTTTGGTTGAGAAATTATCTCAACCAAGTTTTCCAAGATAGCTCGCACTATCTTGAGACACTGTCTCGTCATCTATTTAATTTCCATACTACATTCTTTTAATAATGAGAAAATATGTGAGGAAGACATGAGGCTGAAGCCTTTTCCGCCAATATTTGGTCCCTAGTTTATTATGTGTGTTTTATGTATTTTATTAGTGATTTGATTTCCAATATGTGGTATTAGAGGCAATGTGAAATCTATGTTTGCTGTAATGGTTAGAGTATTTTAGCTAAGTGGAGGCCTACAATGAAAATTAAAGAAATATATCTTGAGTGGTTGTAATCAATGTAATCGATTTGTTAGTAAGGACGTATGAGTGGTGACACTATGCATTACCACCAAGAGGCAGAACATGGTCTCTGTATTCTTGTGATAAGATAATATTAGGAGCTTACAAATCGAAAATCTCATTGTTTAGCTTTAGTCACCACAATGAGATAAGGTAGAGGGCCAAAAGTTTAATATTATTAGAGTTGATTCAGTGAGACGGTGCATCAAGTGTATGTGGCTTCTACTCGGTTTATGAAGGTGTCTTGTAGGACAGTTGAAGCACCTGGAGGACGCTTCCCACAGCTATGGTGAATTCCAAACTGAGATCCCGACGCTTGGAAGCTTGTCTCATGCAGGATTTGGATTTCTCTTTACATAAAATTCTTGGCATAGAAGCTATTGGTGAATCGAACCGGATAATCAACGATGTTGGTGAAATGAGCTAGTCAATGCAAAACTGTGTGCCCAACACAAAATTCTGGACCAGCCTCTTGGATTTCGAAGTCGAAGTGCGAAGAGCCAAATCGGCCAGCAACGCAAGGAAGCAGGTATATTTATTTTAAATAATAGCATTATGGGGAGTTGATAGAGAGTTAAGTTTGACGGAGTAAAGCGTAGAGTCAAAAGTTTTATTGGCATGTCCATGTCGATGTCGATGTCTATTTTTGTGTCTGCATGTCCATAAATCAAAACATAATGTTTTTTAAGACTCTTGGAAGGAAACCATAAGTTGTCCAAATGAAGGCCGTAGATTTTATTTGAATCATTTTGCCAGTATTCAGAAATAATATTTGCGACATCTCGATCAATTTCCTTGGAAATATCAAGGCAACGATTATGAAAACCAACAACACCAACTACATGCATCTGAATTTGAAAGGAAAAACTGTGTGGATCATGTATGTGGCGATTTCAATTGCTAACCTATAGAAGTCGCTTGCTATACAATGCTATTAAGGAAGAAGTAGAGCCTGCTCAATTTTTATTTTTTATTTTCTTAGCAGCTCAATCTGCCTCTGCAATCAACATCAGAATAATGGCAGCTACTAATAATTGAATGGAACTATAAAATTAGGGGCGATACTTCCTACCTTGTGCTTGGCCAACAGAGGGAATGCATGACTCTTATTTTCTGGGCAGTTGCTGCAACGTCATATGCTGCCACTTCCATTCAAATAACTCGACACAAATGAAGGTTTCATGTTCTCGACCTCCAAATAATCACATTGCAACAGAACTATAGCTGAAATAGGTTAGTTCCACTTTTCCCTGTTTTTTTTGCACTATTAAATACATAATTTTGGCTCCCACCGGACATGGGTTTGAGTTTAATGTATCATACTCTCTAGTGGTGAACATAAATTCAAATTGCTCGATATCTGGAGGATTATTCTGTTGTGAGTAGTAGTAGTAATTTTTTATGATTGTTTTGTGAGGAAAACATCAAAACAAAGAACAAACACGCAAATGACTTATCGTTAATTGCTTCTCATCAACAACCTTGCACCATACCCAAACAATGAAGCCATTTCTTTGGATGGATTTGTGCGGAACTGTTGCCTCAACACTCATTGTGTGGACGAAAATGGTGTAGAAGAGTGCTTTGGGTCCTTCCTACATATGCCTGAATAATTACTTTATGTCTATAATTGTAACTGTTATGCTATTCTCTCACACAAAGGAATGTGCTGAAAAGGAGCCAACATCATGAAAAACTAGCCAAAAATAAAGACTTGTAGTGAGCACCAGCGTGGATTCCATTTTGGAGTGGATGCATCTCTCTAAAAAATTATGGTGCATAATTTATTCAAGTATCTTCAACTAAATACATCTTCTATGGTTAAGGTTTAAAGCTTGAAATCTTAATTAACTTTTTAAAAGTGATTTCAATGAATTTTTCAAGTGACAAAAATTCATTTTTTAATTCACTTTATTAAAGGGACTCCATAAAATTCTTTTAAATGAGAATTTAAAAGATTTTTTTTAAAGTTTTATAAAAACACTGAAACGTGCAAAGCTAAGTGTGATTATTCAACATTTTCTCACTCAAATTTTTAAAGGGGCTCACGTAGACACTTTCAAGAAAGTGAAAAAGTGTAAATTCATATAAGTGGAAATTTCTAAGGTTGGGTGACAGAGAATAAGTGGAGAGATGATTAGTGTGTTTTAATGTTTTTTTTTTAAGTAAATATTGAGGAAATTAAGAAAAATGAGTGGATAACATATTTTGGGAGTCATAAGAGTGCAAAATGGAATCGATTTCCTAATAAGGTTGATGTTTATATATATATATATATATATATATATATATATATATAAAATTGGAGTGATAAAATGCATTAAATTTTGTATTTTTGAGAAATAAGGTGAGGAGTGATAAATGAAAAACTTTTTTATTATTATTTAAGGAGTAACAAGGTGTGAGAGGATTGTTTCCTTTTATTTTTTGAAATAATAAGGGGATTTTACTTTTGTAGTTATTGGAGTGGTAAGTTGAATGTTGAAAGTAATTTTTTGAGAAATAAGGTGGATATTTTGTAAGTTTGGAGTGAAAAGTTTTTAAAGGAAAGCTTATTGTGGTAGGAGGTTGAGTCAGTTTTTGAAGACATTTTTTCCATGAAGTTCTCGAACTTTGATTCCATGAAGATGTTGTGAAGTTGAACGATTATGTACTCCAAATTTTAAGAAAACATATATTGTTTTGTGGTGATTGTGTCATAGATCCGCCCGAAATTGAATAAGGGGATCTTAGGTACACCATGTGTTTGTTTATGATGGCGCGTGTTTTTATGGCTTCATGACGTTGCTTATGATTTGTGTCTAGTTTTGACACATAAATGATCTCATTTAACACACACATAAAGTTCAATGAAAGCAAGCAAAACACCTGTAACAAAGTAGCTGCAAGGAAGGATAATTAAACTCAATACATGAATTTGCACCACTACAACACATAATCAAAGATTTTCAACATCAACATTCTACCTCAGCAATCAAATTCACTCAATACAATCAAGATAATGTGTTTCAAAGCACAGTCTACATTGACATTTTTTGCAAATAAATTTAAGAACTTGTAATCAAATTGAAATTGCATTGAATTGTAAGGGTGCATTCTCGGTTATAATTGACATTCAAGTTTTGAATTGATAAGAAGTCAAGAGCGTCAATTCTCTTCACCTAATTCAAACTCGGACAAGCGAATTCATTGTAGTGAGTCATTAGAGTCATTGTAAGCTTTTTTTGGTGCATTTTTGGCAATGTTAGACACCCTTCCTTTAAATCACAATCAAGTGAGTGTACGAGTTTTACCTCTAAAGCAAACAAACAACAAGTTCATATCTCCTGCAAGTGAGCGTGAGTATTCAAGTGAGCATGACTTAATCAAGAATTTTCAAGCAAGAATTCAAGAAAAGAGATCGTCATCAAGCGAGCGTGAATTCAAGAGTTCAAGAAAGAAAGTACTACAACTCTAGCAAGTGTTCAAAGCAAGTGTAATAAGCAACAATATAAGTGAGCATGTCATTCAAGCAACAAATCAAGCAATTGTGTCATTCAAGCAACCAAGCAAGTGAGCCTGTCATTCAAGTAACAAAGTCAAGTGAGACAGTTCAAAGTATGACATCTACGACAAGCGAGCCTAAATTCAAGAGAGCGAGTTCAGATGGAGAAACATATCCAACTATTACAAGTTCTTCACACTTTGATCATCTCAGGTGTTGAAGACATGGTGCAAATCAACAAAGACATTATTGTTGATCTTTCACGACATCTACAACACACGAATAAAACTGTTTAGTTTATTCAACTAGAGTCACAACTACAAAGAAATGAGTTGCAAGAGAAGAGTGATGCTTCCAAGTCTTTAGAACATCCAAATGATAAGTCATTCATCCAAAGAGCTTCAAGTGCCGAAGTTGTTCCTATTCAACTTTATTCCAAGCCAATCATCAAGCCATGGGAAGAAATCCAAAGTAACAGAAATTGATGAGACTTAGGATATGTCAAAGATGATTCCAAATTGCATATCCCAGATTATGCAAATCCAATTAAGTTCGTCAGTGCAGGATTTCTTGAAAAAATCACCTCACCAAGTTCTGAGAAAGTTGCATACAAACAGAAATGAACACAACCTGAAGTTGTAGTCAAACCAACATGTTCTCATTGTCAAAGAACCTGTCATATGGAAGATCAGTGTTTTGATCTCCATCCCTGTATCCATTGTGGCAAGCCCAATAATTCTTCAAAGAAATGTCTCAACCAACAACAATCAACTAGATTTAAGATACATTATGAATGGATCAATCCTTGGGAATGGTAGTCCACATTCAAAATATTGTCTCAGTTCTACAATCGAATATAGTCTCACATAGTGCAGCTGATAGTGAAAATAAGATGGTACTCTCATGTAGTTGAATAGGGGAGTACACTAGTGCAACACTCCTACACCTGAAGGGGGGATTTTAGGAATACTTTCCAGAGGATTGTCTCTCCTTTCAGCTGAAAAAGGGGGGAAAATGTCAATGAAATTGACGGTGGTTGTTAGACTGAAAGTCTCAACAAAAAAACAAAAGCAGCCAATGGGAATCTTTCGTAGCCAGTGGGCTTCTTCATCAGCTAATGGGCATTAAAAAATTCACCAGTAAATTCTCCAGTGGGCAGTCGTTAGCAAAGCAGCAGTGAGCAATTTTCAACACAACAAAAGCAACAGTGAGTTGTTTTTGACATCATCAGCCAGTGGGCATTCAAAAAAATTTGTTAGTGGACAAAGGAAGTTGATTCCATGCAAAGGAAAAATGTATCCTTTTGCAGCTTTGCATGTGATGGAGTTATCAAGTGAAATTCAGAGATGAATCAGACATGCAGCTGACTCATGGCCTCTTCAGATTGCAGTTTTTTAGCATCCTGATTTAACGATTTTTTAGGCAATGTTTTTGAGGATCAACATGAGAACTAGGAAGATGGCTCCTAGTTCTTCTTTTGGATTTATCATTGAAGGGGGGAATGTTAGCCTCTCTCATAAAACAATAATAAATCAAAAAATAAAATAAATAAATAAAATATTAAAATTTAGGACTTTATGCCTAACTCTTTAGATTGGGTTGTTCCTCTAAGGTAGGAGTTATTTTAGGTAGCTCCTATATTGGTGTGTGTTTGGTTGAGAAATTATCTCAACCAAGGTGTCGAAGATAGCACGCACTATCTTGAGACACTCTCTCCTCATATATTTAATCGTAATACTACATTCTTTAATAATGAAAAAATATGTGAGGAAGCCAAGAGGCTGAAGCATTTTCCGCCAATGTTTGGTCTCTAGTTTATTATGTGTGTTTTATGTATTTTATTAGTGATTTTATTTCCTTATAGATTTTAGTATAGCTCTGTATATGCAATGGTAATAGGCATAATAGGTCTGTAAACAATTATTTTATCGATGGTGATGGGCTCCCATGGCACCTTGGAAAACAGGGGCAGGAATTTTAGTCGGAGTCCTATGTGGCTCTGTGGGGTTTGAACCTTTCTACCTCTGAACGGTCGTGACTACCCAAACGATGGCAATGTAATTTGATTAGGGAGCTGCTTCAGAGTTGTAGACCTTAACGAGTTTGGACATCCTCTACAAGGGGTTTAATGCCCTCTGCTTCCAAGCATCAGTTTCCCCTTTGTACCAACGACACTCATGAGCAGTTTCACATTAGAAGATCATTCGTGCAAGAAGTAGACAGTTTGATACTAAGTAGAGGGTTTGATACTATAATTTTCTATAGAGATTACATGGAAGTGCTCATGATTTGGTCACTTCATTGTTTTTTTTTTTGTTTCGAAGAATAGAAATTATCTATTGCAAATATTCTTGTTGTAATAAATATAGGAAATATTTCATTGTTATTATAGGAAAGATTTCATTTTTATTTCTATTACTGTAATTATAACAATAAAAATAGAAAGGGAGATTGCTTGTTGAATCTGGGATGCTACCTTATGTATTTGTACATGAAGACATGAACTCGAACTCAAAACATAGGGGTATGCTACATATAATATGGAAATAGTCCAAAAAGTTCTCCATCAAAGGAAAATATGGCATCAAAGGAAAATTTGACGGTCATCAATCCCTTTACCTTAACTACCCATAAATCAAACAAGATGAGTATGCCTCCTATTATCACAAAATTGTACTTGATTAGCTGTTGATCAGACAACTCTATGTGATTTTTTCAATCCAGCTTTTGACTGAAGCTTAGCCTCTTCAGTCTGAGAGGGCTCTCTCAAAGGGGTTTATGATATTTGGTTATGCTAGTACTAGATGGCTAACTTTGTTTGAAAACTATTTTTTTTTTTATGATTGCAGGTTGAAAGAATGAAAGCTTGCTACCATTAGGCTTATGGAGTCAAAATCAGTAAATTCAGTGGCAAGGTTTCTTGACATGGAAGCTGAGGTAGATAGGGGTCTTTAACAAAGGTAATTCAGTCATAAAACATAGGAAAATACAATCATTTCATTACTAAATGATGTCAGAGCACAGAGTTATGAATTATGAGTAATAGTAATGAAATCTACTGTAAGTAGTAAAACATTAAAAACCTCATTAGAATCTCAGGTCTGTCAAGAATAAGTCACTTTACATTACTGATATGAGTCGAAATACATAAAGCAACAATTTAGTCCAAAAAGTATCAAAACCTTTACTACTTCGATGATTTGCCTTTAAATAGATATTCTTACAGTATGGATGATCTGCCTCTTAGCTAGATTCATTGAATTCTTCCTATGACACCTCATGTAACAAAAAAACATGTCTTTTAACAAGAAAATGACAGTTATACCCTAAAGATAGCTTTTCCTAATAGGACTCAAACTCCTATTTATTACATAATTATACCTTATCTTTGAAATAGTTACATGTAAATTAGAAATAAGCCTCACATGCTCGAATAGGCTATGAAATAGTTCATCGGAACCTTTCATATTAAAAATCTTCCGAGACATGAGGAACAAAAGCCTATTTTTTAGGAATACAAGACATTATCTTCAACGAGAGCTTTAGCTGATGAGCTATCTCCACAACACTTTCTTCAAGTCATACATTTTTGATGATAAGGTCCCCTGACCTATTGGAAGATTCCATATTTCAAACATTGCCTTTAAACTGCTCCAAAATATTTAAAAATACCTTGCTATGAAAACAGGACAATTTCGTAGCAAGCTTTCGTAGCATCCAAAAAATATCTTTTGCACCCAAACCTTTTTCTCCTTTGTTGGTCCATGGTGTCCAAAAATATATGACACATCATAACCACCATTCGACCTCCTTGAAAGCTACAAAAAATAATTTTAGAGGCAAAAATACAGCTACAAAAATTTTCCTGGCGTTTTCTTGACTTTAAGCCTCGGTAATGCTATGAAATTGTGAAAACTTGTAGAATTTCCAGATTTCAACACTGTCTCAAAAAGGTGACCTCCAGCTATAAAAAATTGGTCCATAGAATGCCATGAACCTTCTAAAACTCATTCAAACTCAACTTAGGACCCCTATGGTGTTTCCTCTTCATTAATGATCAGTTGACTTATGGGCTCCTCAAGCACAATCATCATTAAGTCCTTCTTCTCCAGCGCTTCATGAATCAATTCTAATTTCTCTTGAAGGTATTTTACTTGGTCCTTCAGTGTCATATTCTAAGATTTCAAGTGCAGGTTAATTTTTCTGATATGCTTCACCTCTCCTCTCAATGGCTGAGTCCATTTGATAAATTGTTGTGTGTTATCCAGGGTCTTTGATACACTATTAACCTATTCTTCCGAAATTTCATTCATTTTCTGTAATTTTACCTTATGAATCTTGTGCTTCCTTTCCTCTTTCTTCAAGACAAATATTTCATCATTTGCCAGCTTCAACTGCTCGTTAAGGACCTCAATATTTGTTTTTTCAATGATTTTGTCTTTTCCTTTCCTTTGTTTAATGATTGATTCTTCTTTTGCAGGTGAGGAAAGGCCAGTGATGCTTGGTGTTGGTTGGAAAGTTTTAGTGACCTTATGAGCTTCTTTATTTCTTTCCAAGACTTTTCTGGCATGTCTTTTCATTGGTTTCCTAGCTTGAAACATAAATCCTGCATCTTCACCTTCAAACTCTAACTTTTTAGTTGTTTTGGATTTCTTGAGATTCTTTCCTCCCTCATCTATATCTTTAGCTTAAAATATGGGAGTTTCTTCAATATAAATAGCATGCAGAATGTCTTCTAAGTTACCCTTAGCCACTATTTGGCTTCTTGTAACCCTCTTTGTGCCATGTCTTCTCACTATTTTTTTTTTTTTTGCAGGTGTAACTTTTGATGTGTTAGCTTTCTGCAATGGCTCTGTCTCCATGATCACTGGCTCAATTCTTTCTGCCACTGAAGGTGATGGGATATCTCTAGGTTTAGGAGTTACTTTAGGAGTGGTGGAATCTACTTCAAAACCACTGAAAAAAAAAATATGACGAGTCTCTGCCTAATCTCTTTAACTCTTGTAAAACAACCAACATGATTAAACCAGGATGAAAGAGTGAGGTTTCATTTCCTTTAGATTTAGCTTGAACTTTTTATAAAATTTTAGCTAAACTTTTGTATACATAAAAAAGTAAATCAAGAGACCTCTTACCAAAAAAATGTAGTAGAAGCCTGAAGTGGTAGGAATAAACCATATGGTACCTCCCTTCATAGCTGAAGTACTTCTGAATGATTAACAACAACTTTGAGAAGTTTTCTTTCATGTATATCCTTGGGATGGCATTTTTGAGATCAATCTCATTATGCTCTGGCTTGATAAATTCCTTTCATTCTTTCATGGTGAACTTGAAACCTTTGAACCATTTTTCTCGTCCTCTAGGGATTCATGTTGTTGTTGAAATGGTCTCTGGTGTTATAGTGAGGTTCAAAAATCCCACCTTTGAAGTTGTCCCATTGAAACTAATGGAAAACTCTTTAGAATCATGCACATGGCATCCTTGCAATCTTTGGAAAAACTACAAACATGATGTTCTTCTGAAAAATTCTAAGGAAGTTGGGTCTTCATTCAGAAAATTCATGTCTGATGGCTCATATCTAAGGCAGTGGCCTCCTTTTTTGGTCTTCCTCTTTGCAACCATGGTGGTTTTATACCTTCTCTACCTGGCTTGATCAGTGACACCTGAAACTTTCGAAAATGTGAGAAACCAACTAGGCTTGGTGAGACAACTCTCCAGAACTCATTATCATGCAAATATGGAGTAGAGAATGAAAAATGAATCAATTGGGTAATATTTTAAAGTTTCGATCACAACCCATGGCCTAATCATGACTCATACATGCTAAAAACAGTAATAATGACCTTAGCGATGACCATTGTACCTTGATTTAACCCTAATTGAATCTAATGACATCCACCCTAACACTTATAATCATTGACTTACACTTGGCACTGAATTTGAAAAGATAGACAAAACGACCTATTTTCTCTAATATCCCAAAAGGGAAAATGTTGTAATACTGAAACACAATATAAGACATGAAACTAAGTAAACAATTAATCTTAAGAAAACATCAACACGTACAAAAAAGTTGAGCCATCTTATTATATTGGAGAAGAATCAGTTACACAAGGTACACAATATCAGTAGATCTAGCCAAAAAGTTGGTCTATAATCACCCAGAAAACATGCTACAATAGGTACAGCGTAACTGGAGAGGCACTGAAGAAAATACTGCACTTTTCCTTCAGTAGAATATAAACATATAGTTGTACATTGAAAAATAAAATTCATATATACTCAAATATAGAGCTCATATGATGCCAAGATTCAAGATCTGGCCAATGTGATGGATTCCCAGGATAACCGAGAAAGGATTTTCCAGATCTACAACTTTGGAAAATCACCTCCCTAGGATTTGATCCTTGATCTGTGGGGAAATATAGATCTAAAGCTAGATATGTCAAATAGATGGGTGAAATATGTTTCGAGATTAAATCTAAGCTTGAAGGGTTGATCCCTTCTTCAGATCTACAAGCTAGAAGCTCTAGAACTAGCTTCTCAATCCTCCAATAATGATTGCAGTTGTTGCAACACAATTGGCAAGAGAAACTATGCTATGAGGGAAAGATAGGCCTCATTCCTAATAAAAAATGTTGCAATAAACTCCATGATGATGGTAATACTAATGGAAATGTGAGGGGATAATCCCTCAGAGGATTACTAGCTGAAATGCTAGTAACTTCCTTCCTCCTTTTTGGATCTACAAAATGGACAGCGTAATTCTTAAAGGAAATACTGCTGCTATGAGGTCAATAAATTTTTACCCGATTCTAGATATGAAATGAAGCTCTGGGAAGTTGATCTATAGGCCCAAGGTGATAGGAATAAACCCTCACTAATTTTCCAGCTAAAGTATTGAAGACAACTTCCACCTTCCAAATTGATCTTCAAAATGTGCAATTTCTAAATATGATTGTTCTGCAAAAAGTAGGAAAAGAGATGTGGCACCAATGCCTGATGTAGAATGAAGTACAATACTCTTTCTAGAGCTACTCTAAGAAAGTGGTAGGATTCTCGACCAAGAGCACCTTGTGCTAAATAGCACTTTCAATCTCTGGTAAACATCCCAAGAAAGAAACCGAATATCACATGACAATTCCAGATCTGAAAAGATCTTTATATGAAGAATAATCAACATACTTACATCCTTTTCTTCATCTTCTTTATATAATGTTTGAGCCTTCCCAATCCTTGGCCCTCATCTAGACTGCACATTGCATGTGGACAAGATCCTCCAAGTTTGACTGTGCTATTTGACCAAATCAACCATCATGTCTAGGTGCAATGTACACCCTCTCCATCAAGTGTGATTTGTTTGCACAATATCCTCCATCATTTTATCATGAATGTACCATGATACTTTGTTTGACATATTCAAGATCTTAGTTGACTGAATCAACCTTCTTTATGATCTCTTCAAGATCTTAGTTGATTGTGTCAACCTCCACGATTAATCTCATTAATGAGACAGGTTCTCCAATTTCATTCACATTAGTAGTTGCTCAACCACGTTTTTATGCAGATATAGGCTTAATTAATCCACATTCACACACAAAAAATTGGATATTTATTCATACTGAGGATTATGGGTCCCTCCACCATTTCATTTACTTAATTCATTAAGAAAATCAAGGACTCTAATATTCCAAATATCAAGTCAAAATTTGGGAATATTACAGTCCCCCCCAGCAAAAATTTTCTTGTCCTCAAGCAACTCCAAAAGTAGATGCAAATCCATCTATTCCCCTCCAAATTTCATCCACGTAAGGAAGGCTTCCTCCATTTTATGCAATGTTTTATGTATTTTTGGTTCCAAAGTTGTCTCTCAAAAACATGTAGAATGACCTCTAACTGTATGGTTAGATGTCCTTCTTCCATCATGAAGTACCAAGTGACAACCACATGAGTTCCAAATTCATCATTAATATGTGAGATACATAAAATAAAGCAGCTCTTTCCACAAAGGAAAAGCTCCATTTCACAATACATCTCTTCATCCCATGTTTTATGAATTTGAATGAGCATTGATATGCTCTCTTCCTTAGCCCTGTTGGCCTTGTTGGATCCAAGCATCATTCCAACATTATAAAAAGAAGAAGGGAAAGAGTTATATGGGCAGAAAAAGATGTCAAACCATATTCTCTTAATATTAACCACCGGAGTAAGGCCCTTTTCTGCCATCCTCCATCTCCTCCATGTAATATGGACAAGCCAAACTCCCCCAAAAGCAACCGAAGCAACAAGATATCTTGCTGCTTTCTCTCCTCCTCATGTGCATCATGAAGAAAAAGCATACTAATGGACATATGGAATGTCACATCAACCTAGTATGAATAAACATAATCAATTCACATGATGAGAGCATCATTCCAAGATTTACCCAATACAACACACATAGACATAGGAGATGCCATGTGGTGTCCAATCTCTCTCAAGTGAAACCAAAATGAACATGCCTTCTTTTGCTACATTCTATCATTGATACACAAGGCATGAATCAGAAAAATATGAGCTATTGGGTGGTAAACATACTCACCCAAGAGTAGCCAGCGCAACCATGCCTCGTTCTTCATTTCATAAGTGTTCCTCAAGTCATGCATCAAAGAAATAGGGGCCTTTGGGTGGTGACAGGAATCTCCCAAGGGAAACCAATGTAACCAAGCTTGCTGGCCCATACCATAAATCTGAAAGTAGTCATGCAACCCCTTGCTTATCATCCTCACCCACTCACACCAATATGGAAGATGAGTGATGTGCTGCATAATCATGGTATCCTCCCTTTGTAGAATACCATATTCCACAAACTAATGAAGAACTTCGCACTTCATGAAATGTTGAAGTGCACCTCCCATGAGATCTCTTAATGAGACATTCTTCTCATCCATGGCCTTCCACAACCAATGAGGTTCTAGATCTGCTGTAGGTAGAAGTCTCTCTTTGAGTTGTGATATGTTCATTGAGAAAGTGTCATCAAGAAACTAGAAAAGGTTTCTCATATCTAGATGTCTACCATTCATCATCTTGTTCTCCATTGCTTCATGAGTGAAGATACCTTCAGAATTCTCCAACAATAATAGGGCCTCATCATTATCATTGCTACTAGGTGACATCGCTGTAGATCTGCAAGTTAATATAGATACTATCCCAAAGCAAGGTATAATACTGATCTCATGACTAGTCATTGTACATAGGATCATGATCATCCCTTCCTCAATCCTACACTTCAACTCAAGAGGTTGAATGTAGTCCATCCATGAAAAACTGGGATATATTTTGATCTCCTCCTCGATTAGATCAAAGGTCCTCTCCATTGTGATAGTTTGCTGCTTCAAATCAGCATATGGTTCTAACCCTTGGTCATGCATTGGCCCTGATGGTATTTCCCCACAAGTTTCAATAAGATCTACTAAAACAATAGGTGATGAATGTGTATGCATACCTTAGATCAATTGATATATGGGAACCTCTTGACAGAACACGAGAGTTCCTCCAACCAGGAAAATAGTGCCTCCAACTACTGGTAAGAGTGATGGTTGCTCTTCTCCAAGTGTACCAGTGCTGGAATATCCCTCCTTTCCCTCATGCATCTACTAAATCATCCATAGGACTCTATATATCAAGAGCTCAAGACTATCTTGCAAAGATGCAAGTGTCTCTTCTCCGGATGCAAGTACCTCTGTAGCTTGTGGTGAATGTAGTGACTTATTGTCTAGAGTGACAAGATTGGCATCCTCCTCCTTAGGAAATGTCACTTTGTGGCACATCTCTGGTTTTCTCACATCAAATTACTTCCTCAAATTGTGAAATAAATCTAAATATTTAGTCACCTTTGCATGCTCCATGTGACCAAACCGCCAATCATTGGCTTCACCTAAAAGATGAAGTGCTGCAATTTGAACAGACTGTCCTTCAGCTACAGGATGTAGTCTAAAAAATGCATCTAACTCTCTCCTCCAAGCCTTAACAATGATTGAGGAAGATCCATCAAATGTAGCAAAATAGAATCTATTATGCCTCTTTCTTGTATTTCTGCTATAGGATCCTCTTTCTTCTTTTATTTTGAAAAATTGTTGGAGAGTTAGCTTCTCCTTGAATGATCTAGACTGTGCTCTATACTCTACAAGATATAGACTTAGAGTCTCATGAGTCTCAGGTTCATTCTTTTCTTCATTTCTACACCTTTCACCTCCTCCAAAGAAAGTGGGCATAGTGGATCTATGAGGAGATCTAGGATTCTCCGATTTTCTTCTTTGCTGATAGGAAGTGCTTGGACCTTCCTCATCACATCTTCTTCTTGGATCTTCTTTCTGCCTTTCCTCTTTCATTTGATTAACCTCCTTGGGGAGATCTTGCATAGATCTACATAAATGAGTGGCAGGATTTTCTTCCTCCATGATAGATCTCATTTATCTACTTCTTCTTTAGATGCAAAATATGAAGTGTCCACAAGCTGAGCCAAAGGTCATGCTCTGATACCACTATAATATCCCAAAAGGGAAAATTTAGTAATACTAAAACACAATATAAGAACTGCAACTAAGTAAACAATTAATTTTAAGACAAAATTAGAATTTACAGAGAAGCTAAGCCATCTTATTATATTGGAGAAGAATCAATTACACAATGTACAAAATATGAGTAGCTCTAGCCAAAAACTTGGTCTAGAATCACCCAGAAAACATGCTACAATAGGTACAGTGTAAATGGAGAGGCACTGAAGAAAATACTGCACTGTCCCCTCAGAAGAATATAAACATATAATTGTATTCTGAAAAGGAAAATGTAGATCTACTCAAATCTGGAGCTCAGATGATGTCAAGATTCAAGATCTGGCCAATGCGATGGATTCCCAAGATAACCAAGAAAGGATTCTCCAAATCTACAACTTTGGAAAATCACCTCCCTAGGATTTGATCCTTGATTTTTTGAGAAATACAGATTTGAAGCTAGATATATCAAATATATGGATGTAATATGTTGCAAGATCAGATCTAAGCTTGAAGGGATGATCCCTTCTTGAGATCTACAAGCTAAAAGTTCTAAATCTAGCTTCTCAATCCTCCAATAATGATTGCAGCTGCTGCAACACAACTGCCAATAGAAACTATGCTATGAGGGAAAGAGAGGCCTCCTTCCTACTAAAAAATGCTGCAAAAAACTCCAGGCTAATAATAAGACTGATGGCAATGTGAGGGGATGATCCCTCACAGGATTACTAGCTGAAATGCTAGTAACTTCCTTCCTCCTTTTTGGATCTACAAAATGGACAGTGTAATTCCTAAAGGAAATACTGCTATTAGGAGGTCAATAACTTTTGGCCTAATTCCAAATATGAAATGAAGCTCTAGGAAGCTAATGTATAGGCCAAAGATGATAGCAATAAACCCCCACAATTTCTCTAGCTTAAGTACTGAAGACAACTTCCACCTTCCAAACCGATCTTCAGAAATGTGCAATTTCTAAATATGATTGTTCTGTAGAAAGTAGGAAAAGAGATGTGGCACCAATGCCTGATGTAGAATTAAGTACAATACTCTTTCTAGAGTTGAAATAAGAAAGAGGTGGGATTCTCGACCAGGAATCCCCTGTGCTAAAAAACACTTGCAACCTCTGCTAAATAACCTGAGAAAGAAATGGAATGTCACATGGCAATTCCACATCTGAAAATATCTTTACATCAAGAATAATCAACATACATCCATCCTTGTCTTCATATTATTTATATAATGTTTGAGCCTTCCCAAGCCTTGGCCCTCATCTAGACTGCACAGTGCATGTGGACAAGATCCTTCAAGTTTGACTACGCTGTTTGACCAAATGAACCATCATCTCTAGGTGCAATGTACACCCTCTCCATCAAGTGTGCTTTTTTTGCACAACATCCTCCATCATTTTATCATGAACGTCCCATGATATTTTTTTTGACATCTTCAAGATCTTATTTTACTGAATCAACCTTCTGTTTGATCTCTTCAAGATCATAGTTGACTATGTCAACCTCCATGATCTATCTCATTAATGAGACAAGTTCTCCAACTTCATTCACATTAGTAATTGCTCAACCAACTTATTATGCAGATCTAGGCTTAATTAATCCACATTCACACACACAAAAGTGGATATTTATTCATACTGAGGATTATGGGTCCCTCCACCCTTTTATTTACTTAATTCATTAAAAAAATCAAGGACTCTAATATTCCAAATATCAGGTGAAAATTTGGGAATATTACATTTTTTGTAGCGTAGTTAGTGTATTTTATAGCAGTTTCTCTACGAAAGTATTAGCAATTTCATTGTGAAAACTGCCTTTCTACTGTGTAATTCGCTACGAAAACAGGAAATATTGGCTAAAGTGACATTTTTTAATTCAAAAGCTTGGGAAATGGATTATTTCAGCAAATTATGACTAATGGGACATGTTATGACTTGCATGGGGGTGGGTTTGGACCCTAGGATAGGCTAATATGAAAAAATTTAAATTTTCCTAATGAACTTTATGACCATACCTTTGACAAAGAAACTTCCAAGAGTATGTCAAATGATGTTTCACTTTTTTTGAGCGATAACACCTCCACTAAGGGTTTTTTATTGGATGATGTATAGTGAATTGAACTACATCTGACCATAAAAGCATGAATAATTTAATGGCTATTATTTCTTGTATTTGAGTTAGTCATGGATGAAGATGTCTAGTTCCTGATAATGGTGACTTTGTAGGTTTTCTATTCTCATATGTACCAGTATCTACAATTGGATTTTGAACTAGAAAGAACATGTCCCTATAATAAGGTCTGGTTTTCAATAGGTTTCCTTCGATTTCAATAGATTTCCTTCAAAATTTATGGAATTTGTTTGGGAAACAGACACTGAAGAATTTGCTGCAGGCTAGATGATTTATCATGGCTCTCTTGTACACCTCCATGAACTATCCAAACGATTACTAGGCAAGATCATGTGTAACATACTCCTCGAACTATCCAAATGATTATGCAATATCACATGCAGGTGGTTCCACGATAGCTACATCTTCACACGGTTGCCACAATTATTGGGGCAAAATTAAGGTACATTTTCACCCTATCATTACTTAAAATTATCATACACTTCTAGAATCTATCTCGTCTTAACAGTAAAGGAAAGGAGGGTTAATGCAAAATCGGGACAAATAGATTAAGAAACTTGTTTAAAACAACAAGGATTTGACTTATTTCATCTTTATCCACAAGAAAATGAGGTTGTTGAATTGATGATGACAAAAATACAGGTCACACACAGAGAATATGAATCCACAGTAACCCCCAAGGACGAGTGAAAGGTGGAAAGACAGATCCACGTCCGATGAACTCAAACGACAACAACACTCAGCAGGCTGTCATTTGGAAAAAACCATTCCACTAAAGGAAATCACCTTTAAAAAGGCCAAGGATGGACAAAAGAGGAGAGGAGGAATATGAATTATCTTCTGTAACAGGCATATTAGGACAGAACTGTCCAGTTGCATTCATATCTTGACATTTTAAATAAAGAATTTTGGTATTTTGAATAGTCATTTCCTGAGTTTTCCATCACGTTGCACTGCTGGTGGTTTGGGCCTACCCCTGGGATTTTCCGTGTTCACCTCTATACTGTACATTAATTACAGAATTTATGTTCAGTTATCTAATGCATTTTGTGACATATCTTTCTGCTTATTAAAATTCTACGCCTGTGATGCTGCAGTTTCCCATGCCGCTCAGGCAGTTTATTGCTCATGTTTTTGGTTTTCAGTAATAGTTTTATAACAATTAGAAATTTTCATCATTTTCTCAATTCCTTTATATCTATTTATAAGCTTTAGCATGATCTCTGTTCAATGCTTATATCACCAAGGAATAGATCTTTCCATCAGTACTATAGGATTTCTTGTTGTGCTTAATACAAAAGAATGTTAGTGAGTTAGTTCGCAAGAGAATTCCATTGCAAAATGAAAATAGGTAATTACTGTTAAATTCATTGATTTTGTTGTTCCGTTCAGTAGCATTGTTGTTCAATTAATTGACTGTGCTGTTCAATCATAGATTATTCTTGCTAGGCTTATTTAGACAAGATAGTTAACAGCATTTTACGAATTCCATTTCCTTTTGAGTTGATTGAACTTCAAGAATTAATTGATCTTCTTCATAGTAATATAGAGTATATATTTATGATGTCACTCGCATATACTATGCTAACACTCTTGAAATAAGAATACTTACCGTGGGTTGACAATTGAATGACAAGCATAGAGGTTTCCCATAATTGTCACCTTAAAGAACCAACATATTTGGCGTCCTTACCGAGGAGAGTATTGAAGAGAGACTTCCTTCATTCATTGTTCTCTGTTGCTGCGAAGCATTTGGTATTAAAAATGAGAGGTAAAAACCTGCGTTCTGGCAAGAAAAACGCTTGCCTCCTAACCCACTTCTCAGCAATTGATCAAAGGTTAGTAGAATAGGTGCTCTTATTTTATGACTAGGAAGAAAAGGATAGAAACAAATCAAAATAATTGGCAAAAGTATACGAAACCCAAAGGACCGGTAATCCTTGGTAGAATGATATACATAGACGAAATCATTAAGGGAGCTGAATCCCATGCATCTGTAGGACCCAAAATCATTCCCACTTAAAGTCCTACTACTCTCCCTCAGGCAACAACCTCACCATCTGCAGCGCACCCCAAGATTCACAGTAAAACTGAAGGGTTTGAACAAAGACTCCAGACTACTAAACACATAGGTACTGACCCTTCGAGAGAGGGAGGTTCTTGCAATTTACAAGAAGGAGAAGGAGAAACTAGTGGGGAAATACAAGTACGAGCTCTAGAGCCTGAATCCCCTGAAAAAAGTGGTAGAGACCCAGACGTTTGGTATTCCAGATCAAGGGAGTGTTGTAAAGCCTCCTCCCTACTCACCACCAAATTCTTCTAATATCACTCCTCCTAAACAAGAAATCCCTGAAGAATATTGACATATCTTTAATTAAATGGAAAATAATAAAAACTAGAATCAAAGGCAAACGTCGACATTGGAATATCCCATTGTTGACCATGTTGCTAATGCCCCTATGAAAGCCATTGCCCTGCAAAAAATCCCCACCTTCCATGGGTTTACCTCAGAAGATCTGGATGCATTTTTATTTGAGTTTGACGTCTTCTGTAGGGGATAAGACTATGGCATTGACCCTTAGAAACTAAAATTATTCCCCTCTACTTTGAAGGGGGTGAAATTAAGTTGGTTCATGGGACTCGGTGGGGGAACCATCAATAACTGGGACCAAATGAAGGACATTTTTCTAACTAAATATCAAGATTATTTCCGAACTCGGGAATTACAATATGAAATCTTCAATATGTCTACAAAAGGAAACAAGAAATTAGAAGAGTATGTTGAAATGTTTCAGTATAATCTGCAAAGGTCCCCATATATTGCATTATCCAAAGACATCCTGAAAGAAAAAATAATTAAGGGAATGAAAGAAGAATGGGTTGAAACACCAAATATAATAGGAAGAGGGGACATCTATCAAGAAGAATATGATGAAATTAATTCACTTTATATCAGGTGATCTTGGGGAAGTATGCGAAATAAGCCAATTGGGTGAGAATCGACAAAGAACGATCTTAAGCAATCTGGTGGCAACGTAACCATAGCAGAGTTTGGTAATATTTTGGAAGACTTCAAGATTGACATTTTAGGTACTTTGACAACAGCTTGATGTCCTACAAGCCAAGTAGAAGAAAGCTATAGGGGAACAAAACTTGGTCGTCTTCTGCCCACGCTATTGGAAGAAGCACATTTAAAGGGAATGCCCCTTAGACATGATCCATAATTGTGCTATATACACTAGGGATCATGCCACAGATCACTTCCCTTCACTCCCAGGACTCAAAGCAATTTACAAAGAAGAATAAGAAGAAACAGAACTAGTCTACTTGATGAACCAAAGTCGGCAATGGCAGACAGGACCAGGTATTCCTGAAGACCTACCTCCGTTCTTTCCTTCTCTACAGTTTAGCCAATAGAACCACTTTGCATCTTGGAAAAATAAACTGTCGTTCTCCACTTTTCCATCTCAGTAATTTCCTATACTTCCTTCGCCAATGCAACCATATACATGGAATAATTAGCCAATTTTTCCTTTTTCTCCTCCTTATTGGCAAAAAAACCCATATCAAACTCAGTGTCCAACATCCCCTTCTCAAACCACAAATTGGTCTCAAAATTGGCAACGAACTTTGGGAATGACCCACCCACTAATGGGGACATGAATTCAAAGTCAACCTACACTTCTAGCTCTGTACCCTATCCAGCACAACCCTCAGCCTATTATTCGTCCTCAGTTACCAGCCCAACCCAATCCTAACTGCAACAACAGGTCGGTTTAGCTAATCCAGATTATAGAAAATCCCAACCCCAAAACTGAACAGAGGCAATGTAATGAACTAAGGTTCAGATCAAGATGTATTATCTCGCCAGCACAAGGGATGACCCCACGACAATTTGAATCTGGGACTCCAATAGATCCCAAACAAACAAATGTAACTGAAGAAAAGGTGGAGCAAGAAAAGGAAAGGGTTTACCAAGAGAAGCCTGAAAACCTTAGGATTTTTTCAACTCCTTTCCCTGAAAGGTTAAGGCTACCTAGACTAATGGTCTCGCCAGAATTTGATATTTTGGGAGAATTGAGAAACCTTTACATCAAAATTCCTCTTCTGTAGGCAATACAAGACATCCCCATCTATGCCAAGACAATTGAAGAACTGTGTGGAAGGAAGCAAGCAAAAAGAGCAAATATTTCTCCCACTCTTTATGTGGTAGGAACACTTTCTGACTTATTATTGGGTAAGGAGGCCCCCATTAAATACGATGACCCAGGGAATCCCATAGTAATTGTACAAATCTCTAGCCACTTGTTTCCAAACGCATTGGTCGATTTAGGCGCGACCATTAACATCTTAACAACAGGGACCTATGAAAAACTAGGCATATTAGTGTTAGAACCCACAGCTTCATTGTTGGAACTCGCCGACAGGTCTGTTATCAGGCTAGAAGGAATATTGTAGTACATCCTGGTTTCTGTAGACTCATGGGAGTATCCGGCTGATTTCCCAGTTATTAACCCAAAAAATCGAATCCATGGACACCCCTTGATTCTTGGACAACATTGGTTAGCAACGAATGATTCTTACATAGGCTTCCAGACAGGCAACATGACCATTGATAGGGTAGATTCCATAAAGAGCATTATCATTTACCCACCTGCCAAACCAAGTTTACCCACGGTGTTGGAGGATTAATCCGTCTTGCGGACAAGACCAATCTCCCTAGTACTAAAAGTATCTAGCAACAAACAGCCAAATAGACTAATATTTCTCTAAGCATATACGATCTACAAAAAGATCTATAGAGGTGTTAAGGACTTACCATTTTTCCAGTGCTTGTTTGAAGTCATTGTTGTCCCTCGCGCACTTGAAGGAGTTTTCCTCGTAAACCTACAGTCACAAACAAGCAAAATATTACATAGCACCTGTATAGAAATCATCATAAACCATGCTTATCATAGTGATCAAGGAATCTATGAAATAAACCATTTATTGAAAGCTTATTGAGAAAAATGAGTATATTTGTATTAATTTCAAAAGGAGAAAATCCTTACAACCTGAGCCTTGATGTTGCACAGGACTTTTCGGGGTTTGAAGCAGGAATCTCCTTTACTTTGATAAGCTCTGCACTCCTCCAACCAAGACTAATAGAGGTATGTAATCTATCCTCACAAAATTCTTAATCAACTGAGTCTGAATCTCAACAGCACTTAACTTCAAATATTCTAAAGCTTCAACTCCCCTTGAGGCTACCCAATGCCTCTTTTTATAGTGGAAAAGAAGAGGTTTTCTGTTCCAAGAATGAAGGGATAGAATCCTCCTTCAAAGGGATAAGCTCCTCACATCAAGGGGTTAGTTCCATAAGGTAAGGGATTCATGCACCTCACAAGAGCGGTTCTGCCACCCCAAAATCCATTCTAGAAGCTTCCAGATTTTACTTTAATTGAGCTTTTTCGAATTTACTTGCGCCTTTTTAATCTTACAGTGGTCTGCACCTATAAAAAAGATAAAGTGCATTCACGTACGCAGGATAGCTAAACATTGGGTGCGGGACCATAGGCAAGATAGCTAGAAAGAGCGATACCAAAGTTTAGGAGACTTTTAGGAACTTTTTCTAATTTTCAAGGCTTGACATGAGGAACTAATATGTTTAGACTTGAAAAGGGAGAAGTATGAGTTATAATGAGCTCATACGCATAGTAGAATGTCAGGATGACAATTTTTAGTGTGACAGATTGCCCCCTAAAGTGCAAAGTCTGGAATAGATGATGCTGAAGTCTGTCATATATGAAGAGTTCAGTACTTTGTCATTTCAAGGATCATCCTTTCGTCACCCCAGTCGGAACCTATAAAAACATTCAATGCAAAATATATATATATCATCGCTGAGGTAGGCATCCCCATACTCAGATTAAAACTAACTAATTCAAACTCTTATGATACAGGAATGATTTTGAGTACATCACGGTATAGATATGTGTAGACACAGTATGGACGCAACCATCTGTTTGTAAATATTCTACTGTAAGATAAAAAAATTCCTCGAATCTTGGATGGTAGAAACTAGATCCAGGGTCTTGATTTCCACATCTCGAACTGGTACAATTCTATCCATGTGAATAAATGTGTCGAAGTCAAACATGGTAGAAACCACTTGATTACCAGTCAGTGATGTAAACTGTTAACAAGTGTGAGAGTAACCGCCAGTAATGTCAATGGCTCTCAAAGTACCCAGTACAATCCATGAAATGTGAATGAATGATTTGAAGTTGAACACATCACGGAATCATTCGATCAAAGGTCAATGATGCAACCTGTCGTCAAAAGTGAGAAATCTGCCATTTGAGGCATGCAAATTTCAAGGTACTGAAGATTTCTAGATCAACCTCCTAGATAATGAGTTTTCATCGATAGAAAGAGATCTGTTGTAGGCAAGCCCACAACAAGAAATCATAGATCAAGTTTTGAAAACATATTGGCAAGGACTGACTCAGGTATAGTAAAAAATGGATGACAGATATTTTGCAGATGAATGGTTTATTTGAACTGTCCTCTTGAACACATAACGACACTGCAGACGGCTTGGTGACAGTTGACCCAAAGCTAATACCCAGGAACCAGATGAAGACTTTCAAATGAGGTTTGATTAACTGTTAGGCAAAGGATTTCCCAACCCAGGTGATTGAAAGTGTCATTTTCAAGAGTGGTTAACTAGATTTTTGAAAAATCAAAATACAACAAACAAGTCCATTTTTCTCTCTTTTCCCCCACCATTTCTGGCAAGTACCTATTTATTTTTGACAAGCTTGAGGAGGATAACATTTTCTTGTTTATAAGCTCATCCTTCGGATGAGTCCAACTTATTTTAAGATTCGAACCCTAAGAAGGAGCGATTCGTTCTTGTTGAAAATTAAACAGGTCCTTTGTTGTTAAATTTTAACGAGTCCAGTATAGGAGAAACTCGGTGTTTTTCAATTTTAGGGAGTTAGAAGAAAAACTTAAGAAAGCTCCATGGGTGTACTTTTTCATAAATTTAGTCTCTCGAGCCCGAAAAAGGATAAAATAATGCGGGAGAGAACTCTATTTACCATATTTAGTCAACGTATACCTTTTTCGTAAGTAGTCCATTTCAGTCCATAAAAGGGCTAAACTTATACTGAAGGGACAATTATTCATTTACTTTAACGAGTTCCAACAATCAAGTACTCGACAATATTTTCATGTTTAGAGAGTCCGAAAAGGGCTTAAAAGAGAAATCCAATGTTTTTCTTTTTCGTGAATTTTTGAAAGAGTCCGAAAAAGTGATAAAAGTATGCTCTTTGTTGAAAAATGATCAATTCTCCTGAAAAATCCAATTTCTGCACAAAAAGTTGAAACATTACACATACCTATTTAAGATGAGTAAAAATGCTTCAAAAATACCATTTTAAAGTGAAAAATAAACAAATTAAAAATTCATCTATTCGAAAAAACTTATAAAAGGACTTTTTCAATTTCATTTTTACCGTTCAAGTTCAGAGTGAAAGGTAGAAGCTTTTGGGTAAAAAAATTCCTGTGAAGATTCTGGAAAATATGTCCGTTGAAATCGAGAACCGTCAGTCCCAGGTAATCCATGACCTCCTAATCTTGCATTTCATTCGTTTACAATTCATTTTTAGGCTTTATATTTTATTTTTAAAGGAGAAAAATAGTTTGAAAATCGCCCGCGGGGGTCCGCAAGTGACACACATGGTACCTGCGGACCCCGACTTTTTCTACAAAGGAAAAAGTCGTGGGTCCGCACTTTCCCCACAGAGCGTGTGCATTCCTACGCACTCTGTACAAAGCTAAAGTGCGGTCCCCGCGCGTTTGAATTTAAAAATCAAATTTCTCTTTTGCCGCCCAAAAATTTTCAAATTAGATTGTTCTAATCTATCTTTTTTTGCATTGTAGGATTAACAAGATGTTGATTTGGAGAGAACGTGAGCATGAGGACGTGGACAAAGCCGCAATGCTCCATTTTCCCACAATGCAAGAATTAAGAGCATGCGGTCTATATAAATTTTGGCCCATCGAAGGCATGAGGGCACACGTAGACCTCCTGACATGGCTGGTAAACAGGTGGAACATGTAGGACCAGTGTTTCATTACTGGTGGCCACCGGCTCGAAATTGAGCTAGAGGATATTTATTTTCTGACTAGTATGTCCAAGAGGGGTGAACAAATTTCCTTGTTTGGGACTAGGCTAGGTGGCCAAACTATCGCCAGCCTTCGACAAGAGTTCTGTAATGATGAAGCAAACCCCAGGGAAAAACGGATTGATATAAAAACTATCATCCGTCTCGAGCTGAAAGTGATTGCATTTACTGTTACCAGACTATGTGGGAGTGTCGCACTGCATGTGGCTACTAGTTCCCAAATGCGCATTGCTGTGGACTGTTTTTGCGGCACCATTTTCAACTGATGCGAAGCTGTGTTGGCTAATATAAAAGGCCAACTAACTAGAGTGAAGAATGGAAAACTAAATAAATTTGGATATGGATCCATAGTTGTCACCTTTTCTCTAGATAGGATCCCTATACTAGCTCCACGGAGTATTCCTGTTGATGTCGGTCGTCTTCGAGAACCTAGGATGGTTCGTTGGGTCGCACTGATGGCACGTCATGGTATTGAGGGCGCTGAGATTGTTCGATTTTCTTCTTCATATTTTCGTTGGCTGGACCGCCAAATATTTGTCATAGAGGACTTTCCATACGCCGGGATAGATTTTCGCAACGACCGAAAGATGAGTCTCCTAGCAGGGTAACAGTGGGATGAATCAGGTAAAATAATTTTCAACGAATTTTAAATTCTAATTTTTTTTTTTATTTTTTGATCGTCTTGTCAATTAATAACCAAAATTTTTTTGAATACAGTTGTGGGCCCATGGCGACTAGCCCAGCTCCAGCCTTATGACAGAAGACAACCAGTTGCAGCCGCACCAGCCCCAGCAGGCCAATCAGCAGAAATCTTGACTGATTTAGAGCATCATTTAGAGAGTTTGACTCTAGATATTTCAGAGACAGACATAGATGATATTCCACTTAGATTGCAGAGATACGTGATTGGTGTTCCAGGATCTTTTAGGAGTTTCCTGTGCAGGGTGGCTCGGGTAGTGGTTTCTTATCGTGATCACCATCAGTGATGGATGATCGTGTTGTAGACTCATATTTTTGACCTTTTGTGTTACTATTTTGCCGATCATAAGGTGTTTTCGACCTATGATCGAAGACGATGTATATTTTTTGAAAACACTTCTATACTATGATATATCACTATTTACCGGCTATCTTTGTTCATGTTATGAATGTTGTTTTGTTTTACTGTTTTTTGATCATTGCAAATGTCGATTTATCATACTAGAAGAAACTGCGTCTGCTAATGTATTTAAATGTCTTGGAATATGTTGATATTCAATGTAGTCAAATTCACATTCCAAGAAACAAACTCTTAAAAATAACCGTAATAACACCAGATTTCTAATGGCATAAACCTTGTTAAGCTATAATACAACAAGCTCAGAATCCAACCTAATAATCAAACTCTGAATTCCAAATGATATGGATTCAGATAATAACTCAATCACTACACTATACTCGCCAATGTTATTCGTTGTTTGACCAAGGCTTACCCCATGCATGGATACTAACTCTTCAGAGGGTGAATAGATAACCCAAGCTGTGGAAGAGATGTTCCATGTACTACGACAAGCACCATCAGTAAAACCAATGTAGGTTTGAAGAGATGTCAACATCTGCAATATCAAGAGTAAAACTCAGATAAGCAGGAATAATGATAAAAATGCTTCTAAACTAAGCACGCTTTTCTAATCTAAAACACACCAGCAGTAAATAAATCTAATCTAATAAAAAATCTCCATACCAAGTTAAGCATACTATCGCTTCAGATAAATCCCATTTCTGCGCTTATCTAAAAGGACACCGTCAAAATCTATTAGCTCATAGGCCCCTTTTGCCAGCTTTCGCTTAACAGTGAAAGGACCATGCCACATGGGCACGAATTTCCCAGCTCCTAGCTTATCATTGGCTTAAACATAAACTAAGACTAGGTCTCCTTCTGAAAAATTTTGAGGGGTAACACTTCTATCATACTGAGATTTTATTCGTTTAACATGAGCCTCGTTTTCTATTACGACATTTCTTCGATTCTCATCCAGCTGAGCTAAGTACAGGAAACGTTTCTCCTCTTCAGACGTAGCTGGTAGTATTTCTATGGCTAATTTTAGTGACAGAATTTTGCATTCAATAAGCAACACAGCTTCCAGACCGTAAACGAGTTGAAAGGGAGTGAAACCAGTTGATTTTTTTACTGAGGTTCGATATGCCCAAAGTGTTGAAAACAACATGGAATGCCAATTCATTTCATGAATACCAATAATTCATCTAGTAATGGTGACTAAAAATTTATTTATAGCTTTGACCAGACCATTGGCTTGTGGATAATATGGAGTGGAACTATCGTGGTGCAGGCCAAGTTGATCTGTCAGTTCAGTCATCATGACATTTCGAAAATGACTTCCATGATCTGTAATAATGGCTTAAGGAACACCGAACCTAGCAATTATGTGATTAAATATGAAACTTGCAGCAGTCTTGCTGTCAGCTGAAAATGTAGGCATCACCTTGGCCCATTTAGTAAAATAATCCACTGCTAAGATAATATATGCATGCCCCCCGACCGAGTGAGGGTTACATGTAATAAACTCGATACCCCATTTCGCGAAAGGACCAACGACAATTATAGGATGAAGAGGAGCTGGTGGAACGCACATTTTACGATAAAAAGTTGACAATTGTGGCATTTACGGACTGCATAAAAACAATCTTTGAATAACGATGGCCAGAAATAGCCAGCGCGTAATATATTTTGGGTTGTGGCATACCCAGACATATGACCGCCACATGCTCCAGAATGGAAGTCATTTAATACCTTTTCATCTTCTTCATGAATAAGACAGCGTCTGAAAACAGAATCCGCTCCACAACGATAGAGTGTATCACCAATGATATTATACTATTGGGATTGGAAGGGTATTTTATGTCGCTGAGATTGTGAAATCTCGGGCCGAAAAGATTGGGTTTGGAGATAAACAATAATATCTCCATACCATGGATCAAGAGTACTAATAAGAAATAGATATTCGTCCACAATGAGCTCTTCTGCCACAATTTCAGTATCAATAGAGGGAAAATCACACATCAGTTCTACAAATACCAAAGATTTCTTTGCCTCGGATTTCTCAAACTCCAAGTCAAATTCCTACAGGATAACTATCCATTTGGAATACTTGCACCCTAGAAATTTCTTGGTTAAAATATACGTCATAGGGTTGCAATCAGAAATGACTATGGTTTTACGTAACAAGATGTAGTGCCTAAATCGTTGGACAGCTTAGACAACTTCCAATGCCAATTTCTCCACGTGTGTATACTTGATCTCGGTTGGATGCAGATTCTGACTAAGATATTAAATCACATGTTCAGTATGAGGTTCGTCTTCCTGAACTAACACCATCCCAATGGTGGAATGAGAAGCAGCGAGATACAAAATGTAATCCTGGTTGTAGATGGGAGGATGCAATAACGGTGCATGGGTCAACGCGTGTTTAAGTGCATCGAAAGATCGATCAGTGATCTCGTCCCAAAAGAATTGAATATTCTATTTCAAAAACCAGGGAAACCCTTTGTAAGCTCAGCATAGTTAGGAATGAACCGACGTAAAAAGTTTGCTTTCCCCTGCAAACTTTGGAGTTGGCGTAAAGTCGAAGGAGGAGGTAATTTAACAATAGCCTCAACTTTCGACGGATCGACACGAATGCCTGATTTTGAGACAACAAAGCCCAGTAAACGACCTGACTCGACACAAAAAACACATTTGTGTGGATTCAGCCTAATCTTATAATGCCGACACCTCATAAAGATAGCTTGTAAGTGTGTGAGATGGTCGGCCCTGCATGACGAATGAGTAGGTAAATCATCGAGATACGGATGCACAATGTGCTTAATGTCATGAAACGCATAAGACATTGCCCGTTGAAAATTTGCTCCAGCGTTCTTCAATCCAAAGTGTAGTTTGCTATAAGAAAATGTCCCCCATGGACAAATAAAATTTGTTTTTGGCTGATCAGCAGGGAGTATGTTTATTTGATTATACCCGAAAAAGCCATCCATAAAGGAAAACATTTCGCTACCGGCACAATCATCGATTATATAATCGATATAGGGAGTGGGATAATTGTCTTTGGGACAGGCTCGATTAATATCCCTATAATCGATACATACTCGTATTGTTCCTTGTTTTTTAGTCATAGGAACAATATTTGATACCCAATCCATGAAGGGAATTGGATAAATGAAACCTGCACGTAGTAGTTTTTCAATTTCTGCTTTGATAGCAACAACTTTTCTAGGATGTATTTGACGTAAACGTTGACAAACAGGTTTGGCGTCTGGGTAAGTCTTGATTTCATGTACGACGATTGACGGATCAATTCCTGGCATTTATTCATAAGACCAGGAAAACACATCACGGAATTCTTGAAATAGGGCTTTATAAGCTTTAATTTCATCTTCAATACAACAAGCACCTATATGAATCTTTTCAATTATTCCTGGTTTTACTGAAATGTTAATTGGAACCGTTCGAGAAATATTTTCCAAATTTAATTTAGAATTAAGATTTTGCAATGGATTCTGGGGTTCTTTGACATATTCATCAGTAAAAATTGAAGGAAAATCATCTTCAAAATGATCTGGTTCAGGTAAAAACGAAGATCGGTGATGCAGATCTTCCCATGGTAAATCATCAATAGACAAAAATTCACGAATCTACTCATCAGTATGAACAACATCCGGAAATGTCGTTGTGGCTGAACTGGATATAGAAAGTGATTCCTCAGGGATCCCATTCATTGGATCGATTCCGATTGAAGAGGTGTCAGAAAGTGACTGTACGGCCTAGTATGCAAGTTCAAATGGACTCAAAGGCATCATGCCCTCAATTGAATCTAACTTGGAATCAGAAGGTATGATCCAAGGATCATCAAACATAATAGTATTTGATGAAATCATGTGAATAGCTGCAACGGAGGCGATACATTAGGAGGAGGAAAGGAAAAAGTTCCTAGTAAACCAGAATCTTTAACTAATCCTACTCCAACATCCTTATAAGGGATAGTCACTTTACCAACATGCTGGATTGTTTCTGTAGAGGTTGGGTCGGAAGAGAAATAATTTAACTGATCTATTGTGACGATATTTTCTTGATATGGAAATTTTATGAGTCGAAAGACCGAATAAACAACAACAGTCATCGCATAAGACCAACTGCGACCTAGAAGAAGGTTGTAATCTAGAGGGGCATCGATCACTTCCACATCTAGATTTACGGTTTTACCTTCGACCCCTATGGGTAAATCCTACAAAATACCAAAAGGGTGAAAACCTCGACCATCAAAAGCCTTAAGAATCATCAGAGATTGGTTAAGTGTAGGAGAACCAAGTGATTTCCAACACTGAATCGACATAATACACGTTGAAGCACCCTCATCAATCACAGTCTGATAGATTGGTCTGTTTTTTACTAACAATGGTATCTGAAAAGCCATCTCATGAGGTAGACGAGGCATACTATTTTCTAAATCGAAGATTATAATATTAGAATATTGAACATCTATAGCTCCTATAGTAGACAAAAGCAATTTACGGTGTGCTGGGCATGATTGCAGCACTTCCAAAGCTGACATTGCTGAAGGGGAAATAGCTAAGTATTTAACAATGTTGTAATTATGAGCAGCTCTTGCATGTGGATTGAAAGCTGATTTACGAAGAACACCTTTAGCAAGCGGTTTTATTATTAAGTCTGGATTTTGTTTCTCGATCTGTAGCAGACCAGAAACAAGAGGAGGTGTAGTTGATGTATTTGTATTAGAATATTCTTCTTCCTTCCCATCAACAGGATTCTTAGTTCCATCATCTTGTGATCGCATCGCAATCCTTACATAATACATCATCAAAATAGGTTCTTCTGAAGCAGTCGAAGTGGAACCAACCATCTTGCTATCTTGAGTTGGAATAGGATCCTTCAAGATAACAGGTTGTTGTGAACCTTTGACGAATTTTGCAACCTTTGCGCGATGTGGGCATTCCTTAGTGAAGTGATCCTCGTCACAAATGTAACAAGGGTAATGAGGCTTGCACTTTTCGTCATTGGATTCATTTTTTTCAGTTTTCTCTTTCAAATTTTTCTTGTTTTTACCCTTCCCTTTCTTTTTACCACCGGATTTAGATTTACCCATAGATGTCTCTACAACGTGAATGTCGGAAAAAATTTCGGGGGAAGATTCTCCTTTCGAGGAATATGGTAAGGTTATAATAGGAGAAGAATTATTTGAATATTTCTTCTTACTTTTCGTATTGACTGTACCAATCATGCCATCAGTAGCATGAGACCCTGAAGGAGCAGCAGCTATCTAACCTTGTTTTGGAAGGTCGGGAATTTTTTCGTGTAATGTACCTGACTGTGTGTAAACAAGATCAAAGTACTGAGCTTGAGCAATCACTTGCTCTTCAGTAACAACATCGGCCTTAGCTACATCTTCAGTGATCTTGGGTAAGAATGATTTAACAAACCATTCTGCCAAAATTTGATCTGGAATATAAAATTTCACCAAACACCTCCTACGTTGCCACTCATGAATATGATCAGAAATATATGTAGACGTAGATTGATTAAGTGAAGTTAATAATTCCATGCCATTGTCGTATCTGACAGGCAACTAAAAGCGATTCAAGAAGGCAGTTGCTAACTGACTGAAACTATGAAACGAGCCTCGTGGTAACTCAATGTACCATTTGGCTGCAAGACCAATAAGAGTTCTTTAAAAAAGACGTAAGCGAATTGAATCATCAATAATTGAATTAGACACACACCAGAGGTGATAAGTCATGAAATTATTTGATGGATCCTCTCCTGACTTACCTTCAAAATTCGGTATATCACTGAGCAACTTATGCGGCATTGGCGGCCAATACGGATAATAGAAAATCAGATCATTCATAAGGCGCGTCAAATTAGTTAAATCCAAAGTTGCAATAAATGGTAACTGACGGTTAGGGTCACGAAAACCTTGAGTAGCCAAAGCATCTCTAGGAGGTGGATACCCAGGATAACTGGGAATTGGATTTGCGTTAGGAATCATGTAACCTCCTGGAAAACTAGGATTAATCGGACCAAACTGGGGTTGTTGAGGCTGCTAATAAGTGTAGCCAGGGTATAGTTGATACTGATAATTTGGATTTTGTGAACCGAGACCGAATTGAGGATATCCCTGGTACGGTTGACACGTGAATTACAGTTGACTTGTGACAACTGTACTTGTACCGGCTTGTCCTCTAGGCATCTGAACCGAAGTTTGAATGAAAGGTCCTGACTGGGGTACAAAGACTTGAGGGATTTGCACGGATGCATGGATAGACAAACTTGGCATTATAGATACTCCAGAAATAGGTGTTATAGGTTGGACAGACGTAGCAACAGTTGCAACAGTTTGAGGTGGAGTCTGAGGCGAGCTAGGCCTAGCTTGCTGAATAGAACTAGGTGCAGGAGTTTGAATAGTAGGTTGGATAGGTTGCTGGGTTGGACCAGAAACCAAAGGCTTTCCAGGTTGAAAAGGTAACTGCACATTAGGCTGCATAGGCTATTGATATTGGGACAAATCCCACACCATATTCATTCCAGGATATTTTCCCGCAGAAGGTTGAACATAAGGACCATAACCTAGTTGAACGTAGGGTTGATAAATGAATGGTAAATTTCTGGCTCCTTGAACAGATGACTGACCATAAGGCTGTTGGTAACCTTGAATTGGGTAGTGAACTTGAGGTTGATAACCTTGAGGCGCGTGCTGAAGCTGGGGTTGATAAGGACCCTAAGGAGCATATTGAGTTTGAGGTTGACCCTGGGTGTGTATTGTCTTGCAGGTTGATAACCCTGAGGTATGTACTGCCCTTGGGGTTGTCCCCCAAAATAATATGATTCCATAGTTTTTCCTGGGAAAAATCTACCTTGAGGGTGACCCCCAGGTGGTAACTGACTTCCTGAAGGTTGCCCCCTAGGCGTTAACTGACTACCTTGAGGTTTCCCCCCAGGCGGTAACTGATTTCCCTGAGATTGCCCTCCAAGCAGTACCTGACTGCCTTGAGGTTGCGGATTTAGAAGATTACCAGACATCATAAAAATTTTCCCTTCGTTCGACGTTTCAGTTTTAATTTCACTTAAACCAGATGATAACACGTTTTCAATTGGTTGAGGAGCTGCCCCCGAGAAAGTACCAGACAGAGACTGATATCCCGAAGGAACATAAGGACCACCATGTAAAAATGATTCTGGTGTCTGGGAAAACATGGATGATTCTCCTGCCATAATGGATGATGGATAATAACCTCTGGTTGTTGGATCAAATGGAACTCGAGGTGGAGAAAAAGAAAGACCTGGATTCTCTAAAAAATTAGTTAAAGATAAATACCAAGCAGTAGTTCGAATAGGGCTATAGAAAATTGATTCATGTTCCCTAAGATGTAACGATTGAGGGGAAATTGGAAGAGATAACTCTTCTTCTGGATTAGTGAGTTCTTCAATAGAAATTAGTCCAGATGGAAGATCGTCAGTGGAAATATTTCTTACCCTAGGTGAACCAAGATCGTTGGAAGTTGGTGAAATAAATCCCGAAGATGTTTCCAAAACAGAAGGTTCAGTTTCAGGTTCAAAGATTTCAGGTTCGTCAGCCCATTCACTGGCAGGAGAAATACTACCAATAACTTCAGAAACTAAAATCGGTTCTTGAATGTGTTCTGTTATGGGTGTTTGATAATCAGGATGAACCACTATGGATGAAGTTACAACTTCTGTTGATTTAATCTTACCACTACTAGACGATACCAGAGCACGAAGCCCTTCAAGCTGACTTGGTGAATATTCAGGGGGTTTCCCTTGTAGTCTCTAGGATTGTCTCGGCAATTCCGCCACGATTAATTATTTAACTAATCATACACAAACAAAGAAAATTTCAAAGAAAACACCTAAAATCTCTAAAGAAACAAACAGCTGAAACACACGCTTAAAAATCTAGGAGTTCAAATCACACACAAACAGTAACTCCCCGTACTAAAAACACTAGTTGGTGATGAAATCCAACTTAGTAGAAATTTAATACAGAATGGGCGGTTGGAACAGTTACCCCGACAACCTGCTTAATGAAACAGACTAGCACAAGTTTCCTCACAAAACCATCTCGTGTGAAGAGAACCCCCTAGAGAGTCCAAGTGAGTCTAGTCGACGTCTGATCCAGGTACAGTGAGATCTTTCCTTCACCATCTCCTTAGGAAATAATCTTAAGATAATGGAAACTAAGGTTACCAACAATAACAAATATAACTAAGGGAATAGTCTACGATCCGATCTCACGCGTAAGGGCAGAGTAGCAAGCTCAATCCCCTTGAAGGTTCCTCGACATGGTTAATCCAAGGTTTACCGACAAGTGACCCCAGGCTCCTCGACAATGGTTAATCTGAGGTTTACCGTTTGTAATACACACAAAATATTCTATCTTCCCCAATGAGACAGAATTGATTGTCTCAAAGGTTTGGACATGATCTCGTGATTGACTTCTTTAAGAGAAGCTTCCCAGATTATACAAATTACGATTGGGTTTATTTCCTACCGCAAGATTTGTCTACCTTTTTGTTTTACTACCTTGGAGAGTTAATTACTCCCTACTCCAACATACTAGCCTAAGCTATGTTGGTGATAAGAGCCTTAGAAAATTAAAAGATTGCTAGATGAGTTTTAATTAAGCGTTACTTTTAAGAGTTTTTTCTTAACTCAATGGGTGTGGAAGTGAAACTTTGATGGTGTGAAAACTCGAGTTTCAAAAACACTAAAATGCACCTAAAAATGATAATAAGATCATTTCCTTTCAATGAAATTCTAATTCAGGAAAAGTTGGAGAATGCAATCTTTTTAATGAACAATTCCTTCTTTAAACATTAAGAGTAATTGAAAGAAAATATTTTTTTCTTTTCAGCAATAACTCAAAAATGAAGCAAACTATCAAAGCTCATAAGAAAAATCCTTTCACTTGAAGCTACAAAACAAGTTTTCTTCAAAAGAGATCTACAAAATTCTATGAAAAACACTCAAAAATATCAAGCTAATTCTGAGACCTACAAATTTTAATAACCTATTTGAATAAAAGCTTTACAATTTTTTTGAAGAATATTTTACTTAGCTATTCAGCAAACTAAGGATCTATTTGTTCAGAATAACAAATAGATAAAAAACACTAAATTATGTTTTTATAAAAAATGAAATTCAAAAACCAATAACAAAGTTTCTTTTCGAAGATTTGCAAAGAAACAGGCAATTCTATTTCTCAATAAAGGATAATTTCACAATCAAGCTAGATTCAGCAAAAGACAAAATACCAATGTAATCCCAGGTATTTTAAATAGTCAATGCATCAAATCGCTACAAAGACCAAGCGAAAGACAATCCAAAACGCAAAACTTCTAGAAAATCAACAAAACACCAATACTACTAAGATTCATTCACAGAAAGCTTTTGACAGAAACAATCATCAATCTAGGCAGAAATAAAAAACTCTAAATTAAAATAAAGATAAACTAAAGAAAGAAATCTGAAGGTTTTTCAAAATTTTAACAAGGTCCGCAGTCTTGCAGAAGGAACAGGTGCGGTACCGCACTGTTTACTAAAGCAAAAATACGAAACTGCCCGCACTGTGAAAAGAAGACAAAGTGTGGTCCCAGGAAAAATTAAAGAAAAACTTAAAAGATCTCAAAATTTTCAAAAACAGAGAAAACCTAAGCTACCCAGGCAGATGTCTATCAATCAAAAACTAGGAAAAATGTTTCCTCAAATCAAAATAAAAGAGAACCAAAAACAACAAGTTATTTCCCCAGTGGAGTCGCCAATTTGTTGGAGGATTAATCCGTCTTGCGGACAAGAGCAATCTCCCTATTACTAAAAGTATCTAGCAACAAACAGCCAAATAGACAAATCTTTCTCTAAGCATATACGATCTACGAAAAGCTCTATAGAGGTGTTAAGGACTTACTGTTTGTCCAGTGCTTGTTTGAAGTCGTTGTTGTCCCTCGCGTGCTTGAAGGAGTTTTCCTCATAAATCTACAGTCACAAACAAGCAAAATATTACATAGCACCTATGTAGAGATCATCATAAACCATGCTTATCATAGTGATCAAGGAATCTATGAAATAAACCATTGATTGAAAGCTTATTGAGAAAAATGAGTATATTTGTATTAATTTCAAAAGAAGAAAATCCTTACAACTTGAGCCTTGATGTTGCACAGGACTTTCCGGGGTCCGAAGCAAGAATCTCCTTTACTTTGATAAGCTCTGCACTCCTCCAACCAAGACTAATAGAGGTATGTAATCTCTCCTCACAAAATTCTTAATCAACTGAGTCTGAATCTCAACAGCACTTAACTTCAAATATTCTAAAGCTTCAACTCCCCTTGAGGCTACCCAATGCCTCTTTTTATAGTAGAATAGAGGAGGTTTCTTGTTCCAACTATGAAGGGATAGAATCCTCCTTCAAAGGGATAAGCTCCTCACATCAAGGGGTTAGCTCCATAAGGTAAGGGATTCATGCACCTCACAAGAGCGGTTCTGCCACCGCAAAATCCATTCTAGAAGCTTCCAGATTTTACTTTAATTGAGCTTTTTGGAATTTACTTGCACCTTTTTAATCTTACATGGGTCCACACCTATAACAAGGATAAAGTGCGTTCAAGTACACAGGATAGCTGAACATTGGGTGCGGGACCGCAGGCATGATAGCCAGAAAGTGCGATACCAAAGTTTAGGAGACTTTTAGAAACTTTTTCTGATTTTCAAGGCTTGACATGAGGAACTAATATGTTTAGACCTGCAAAGGGAGAAGTATGAGTTATAATGAGCTCATATGCATAGCAGAATGTCAGGATGACAATTTTTAGTGTAACACACGGTACACATTCACAAGCATTCGCATACATATTGGGAGAAAAATATCCGTCCACCTCTAACATTAATTGAGGCTCTTGAATTTAAAGATCAAACTGAAGAAGATGTAATCAATGACTTTATGAATCAGCCACGTACATCTGAAAAATTGAAATGCCAAATGCTGAAAATAGTTCTTGAGAAGGAAACAAAAGAAGATCTCTTAACAAGCCTTGATGATCAACATATACTTATAACCGTTGTACGCAACAGCATACCCATTGAGATTGATCCAGGGAAAATTTTGAATATTAATGGCAATATAGATAGTGACCAAAGGAAGAGGCTTATAAAGGTGTTACAAAAGTATCAGGGAGCATTGGCTTGGGAATACACAGACATGAAGGGCATAGACCCCCAGCTATGCACCCATCACATCTATACTAACAAGGAGGCTCAACCTATTCAACAACCCCAGCGTATGTTAAACCCTCATCTAAAAGTTGTGGTAAAAGTGTGTTGGGTATGTGTTATATTCTTTCCACGACTAGCCCCATGCGCTGTACGTTGCACTGGGCACAATATGGGGGTCACAGGGGGGGCGGCAAGCCCCCCTGTCGAGGTCCAGGGCAGCACCTCGACGAAAATATTTTTGGTATGCAGACCCACCCATGTTTTGTGCATAATTTTGCACATGGTTTTGGGGTACAATGGTTTTCGACCCCTGGTATTTTGTAGATCCATTCAATGGAACTATGGTTATGTTCTAATCTAGGGTTAATGGATTGGGGTTTATGTATACTTTGGCATGTATATATATGTGTTGTAGCACTAAAAGGAATATAATGAAAAATCAAGCTGGTCATCCCAATTTGGGATCCAGGGGAAAATATTTTTGTTTATTTGTTTTATGTTTTATGCTCTCTCTATTGTTTATTTTATGTTATAAGATTCGTGTGTAGATAATTTCTATTCAGGGTTAAAACCTACAAAGTGGAACTGCAAAAACTGCTGGATGTGAATTCCATTTATCCTATTTCAGATAGCAAGTGGGTTTCCCCTCTAGTAGTCATCCCTAAAAAGAATGGGAAATGGAGAATCTATGTGGATTATCGAGAACTGAATAAGGTGACACAGAAGGACCACTTCCCCCTCCCTTTTATTGATCAGGTCCTTGATAAATTTGTAGGGAAGCATTTCTTTCCTTTTCATGACGGTTTCAGTGGTTACAATAAAATCCAAATAGCCCCCAAAGACCAGGATAAAAGCACCTTTACTTGCCCATGTGGTACATTTTCCTACATGGTGCTACCATTCGGACTATGCAATGCCCCAATAACCTTTCAAGTAGCCATACTCAGCATTTATGCTGATTTAATGAATGAGGGGCTCGAAATTTACATGGACGACTTCACCCCATATGGTGATGATTTTGATCAAGCATCAGAAATGATAGAAAAAGTATTGGAATGATGTATTGTCACGAGGTTATACCTAAGCAATGAAAAATGCCACATGATGATGACCGAAGGAGTAATCCTAGGGCACTATATCTTTGTAGCAAGAATACGGGTAGACCCCAAAAAAATAGAGGTAATCCTTTTATTTGCCACACCTTGCACACAGACAGAGGTGCATATTTTTCTGGGGTATGCAGGGTATTATCATAGGTTTATAAAGAATTTCTCACAAACTGCTGCACCTTTGTATGCTATAACTGGAAACGTCGAATTCCACTGGTCTGATAAATGTGACACTTCTTTTGCAGATTTAAAGAGACTAGTATTGACAACACCAATCTTAGGTGGTCCTAACTGGGAGCTTCCTTTTAAAATTTCTTCAGATGCATCTGATACAATGATAGGGGCAGTTCTTGGTCAAGAAGAGGAAAAAAAGCCCTATGCTATTTATTATATCAGCAAAAATATTACTCCTGCTAAATTAAATTACACAGTGAAAGAAAAAGAGTTCCTGACAGTCATTCATGCTATTGATAAGTTTAGAAATTATATAACGAGCTATCAAGTACTCTTTTATACTGATCACTTTGCCTTTAAATATTTAGGCAATAAACCAATCACAAATGGGAGAATAACTCGTTGGTTGTTTCTTTTGTAGGAATTTGACATAACCATCAAGGTCCACCCAAGAAACGAAAACATGGTCACATACTTCCTATCCAGAGTTCCAAAGACAAATGACATACTAGCAGTTGATGATCAATTTCCTGATGAACATCCGTTTGTCGTAGCAGTAAAAATGCCATGGTACGTAGATGTAGCAAATTACTTGGTTGTAGGTAAACTTCCCAAAAATTTAACATCAAGGGAACAAAAGCTAATTATACAACGCAGTGCTAGGTTCTCCTGGATTAGTGGACACCTCCTCCACACAGGGGCCGACATGCATATATGCAGATGCATCTAGGAAGAAGAGATGTATGATATCCTACGGGACTTTCATGATTAACCATGTGCAACCATTTCGTATATCATAGAATAGGACACAAAGTATTAAAATCTAGTTATTATTGGCCTACGATCTTCAAAGATGCGAAAAAATATCTCCAAGCCTATGATAGTTTCCAAAGATTGGGCCGCCCAGGCCAAGCAGATGAAATGACACTACAGCCACAATTGGTAATAGAACCGTTCGCACGGTGGGAAGTAGAATTCACTGGGCCATTCAAACCACCATCGAATTAGAAAATCTACATACTGGTTGCCATGGACTACATAACGAAATGGGTGGAAACAATAACCTTATCAAGATCCATGGAGGAATATGTGATTAACTTTCTGTTCGAGCTATTTGTGTGATATGGTCTACCACAGGAAGTTATAAGCAATGGAGGGGCACAATTTGTAGGTAATAAAATCATAGCCACTCTAAGGAATCACCACATCATCCATAGAGTCACATCTCCTTACCAGCCACAAGTGAATGGACAGGTCAAAATCACCAACAAATTCCTTGAAGAAATCCTTAATAAAATGGTATCATCACATCGCCGAGATTGGGCCACTAGACTTCTAGAGGCCCTATGGGCTTATCGCACAATGTGGAGAAACACCACTGGATATTCTCTATATCATCTATTATTTGGAAGAGAGCCCATTTTTCCCATTGAATTCGAAGTCAAAACTCTAAGGACAGCTGAGGAAGTAGGATTGGACTTGACGGAGGCTACTGGCTCTACAACGCACAACTATCATACAACAACAGTGAGCTAAGTGGCATCACAACCTCATCAAATAGAAGATATTCCAAAAAGGAGTTTGGGCACTTCTCTATGACTCCCGATTCCAATATTTTCCAAGAAATTTGCAGACAAAGTGGCTCAGTCCATACGAAATCCAAGAAGTGCATAACAATGGTACCCTCACCTTGACCACCATAGATGGGTCAGGTTCTACATTTTGAGTTAATGGGAATAGAGTACACCTCTATTGAAAACCTCTCATAAAGGAGTCTTTCTACCAGCAGGTATGAAAATATTCCACCATCCAAGTTGTGGAAGAAGGGGGTGATAACCCCACAACCTCAAGTACATAATATTTTTCTACCATCATTTGTAAATAATGTAAATAATCTCCTTGCAATTCCTAGTTCTTATTTTGTTGTACATTCTTCATACTCGGAATTATATCCTTTTTCTCATCCTCTTTTACTTTTATTTTTCCTTGTTGTTCCAATTTTTTGAACGACTACCGTTCAATCCAATTGAATAGTGGTTGTTCAATCAGATTAAACAACCATGTTTTTGTGTTTTTATTCATTTTTATTTTTCCTTGCTATCCAAATTCTTTGAATGACTACTGTTCAATCGAATTGAACAGATGTTGTTCAATCAGATTGAATAGCCAAGTTTTTGTGTTTTATTCTTTCCTTCTTATTCTAATTCTTTGAATGATTTCTGTTCAATCTAATTGAATAGCTTTTGTTCAATTGGATTAAACAACCCTGTTTTTGTGTTTTTATTCATTTTTTTCCTTGTTGTTCAAATTATTTGAACCGCTATTGTTCAATCCAATTGAAGAGCGATTGTTCAATTAGATTGAACAGTCGAGTTTTTGTGTTTTATTTTTTCTTTACTGTTCAAACTCGTTGAACATATGCTGTTCAATCCCATTGAGCAAGTGTTGTTCAATCGGATTGAACAACCATGTTTTTGCATTTTTTATTCTTTCCTTTGTCGATATCCTCTTCTTGATCCACACCCTAGCTATAAAAGACATGTCTGAGTAGGAAGTGGCAATTGAAGAGAAGAGGGAAGCAGTAAAATTACCAATATGATGACCCTTGGACACTATAATCTCTAAACCAGAAGCCGACATTGTACATATATGAAATTAAGGGCTAAGTCATTCCTATCTCAAATATGTTATCATACAATACATGATCTTATGATGGTATATCCTTCTGCACTTTCGAGTAGTATTTCCCTCTGATATGAAGAAATAGGAATAAGGGGTATTAATTGTATTGGAATTCTTTTTACTTCTCTCACCATCCCAAACTCTTAAGGAGTTAATAAGCCTCCCTTCATGTATAAAGAATAAATATTATGTTTACATGTAAATTTTTAAGAGAGGATAGTGGGTCTCATCACGAGCCAACCTACCATGATCATAAGGGTTTAACAAGTCACATGCCCACAATGCCCATCACACCAGGGTAATGACCTTCTCATCTTCTTGAAGGACAGGCGGTCTCATCACAAGCTGGCCTCATCACTCTGTTACAATCCTAGTGAATGGAATTGTGACTGTCTGGCCATCATACAAACACAGTGACCTCCTCATAAATCAAAATTCTTATGTTTCAAAAATAAGTACTATAATCATATGCAAATTTTCAAGAGAGGATAGGGGGTCTCATCATGAGCCAGCCTACCATGTTCATAATATTTTAGTAAGTGACATGCCTATAATGGCCACCACACCAAGGTAATGACCTTCTCAACTGCTTGAAGGACAGGAGGTCTCATCATGAGCCAACCTGATCACTCTACTACAACTCTGGTGACTAGCACTGTGGCTATTTGGCTATCATACCAGGATGGTGATCTCTCCATAGAATTGGTAGAATAACTACTTTTACATAAGGATCCTGGCTCATTTTGCGAGTTAAAAAGGAAACCTTGTTGAGGCTATGAAAGCTTGATGGCAGCAGTGGCTCTACTTGCAATGTGAGAGTATGTTTCAATGATAGCTAATTACTCTTACATATAATTTATCTCCCATTTTTCTTCCTTTCTTAACATAAGCCCACTACTAGAATTAGTGATAATTCTAGTCTACCACATAAGTAACTATAAGCGAGATATGCTTACATGTTTGAACTTGGGGTTGATGACACCAATCATTACCAATCCTAGTCTTTCTTTTTTCACAATTTACCGTTAAAGAAAGACATCCTATCATAATAATAGCTATACTTCTTTCTCCCCCTCTCCGGTCACTTCCGCATGATATACACTTATGACAACTTCCAAATCTGACCTTTACACTGCATGCGCTCATAATTACCTAATTACTCTTCTTTCCTTGAGCTCCAAATGCATGGCCTCCACTCTCACATACAGGCTATTATTACTGAACCATGACATTCCCCCTGTATGCATTCACGATTGATCAAATCCCTCTTGTACTTGAGGATGTGGACGCCATAACTTAGAGAGAGGGGGTGTAATTCATAAATAAGAAAGCATGTGAATTTCCTGCACAAATTCAGTTGGATACGCTGATAAGACCAAAGGAGCATCGCAATTAAGGTATGAATTTACCTACAGAAGGATGCAATTTCCATTTCTCTTGCATACAATGTTCATTCTAAACAAAAAATCTAAAAGAGAACACAATAAGGAGGAGAAATTCACCTAAGAAAATGCATTAGCCATGGGAGGAAACTCTCTCTGGAATGAACCTTTGAACTTCCTGATTTCATATGTAGCTAGCACTATCCTCCAACAAGCTGGCTGGCTACCATATGTACACAGATTACAAGGATTTGATACAGAGATGGCAATTGAGTTCCTGTAAAACATACAAGAGGGATAGACCAAGCTCAGGGGAAGGATTATATCAATCATAGAAGATATTATTGTTGAAGTCCCCGGAATACTAGCGAAAGGATAGAGATGGACAAAGAAACACCTTCTCTTATGAGAGGGAGTCGCGGCATACCAGGATCCAGAAGAGCCATTGGAGTGAAATGGAAAAGGGATTAACCCTACCTCGCTACATCAACCATGGTAGGAATTGATGACATTCATCAAGAGATTAATTACATGCGATGGATGCCAAGATGTGGTAAAACCCCATAAAATCAAACTATTAACTGTTCTTAAACAAAGACTTTAGTTAACCTGCCTGCTTTCTTAAATTCTATATTACATGAAACTGTTGTTCGAATAATAAAAGCTAAAAACCCACAAGCAGTTGTCAGTCACCACGGGTTAATCAAACTAATCACCATGCATGAGTTGGGCAAGTAGCAGATAGCCTAGGACAACTTTGTTAACCCTGTTGCACAAGTACCTGAGGAAAACCCTGGCGAGACCCAAATTGAGCTCCCCAAATGAACATACCTAGAAGGAAAAGGACCCGTGCCTCAACTTCATAACCAAGCACGAAAAAGTGGTGCAAAATACTTCCAGGAGCCTCAGACTTCATAGAGGAGGCAGGGCCATTTCACTCACTACCCTCAAGCCCTCAAAATATATTGTTCCAAGATTATGAGGAGGAGATCGCTCGAGTCTTGGAGCAAATGAGGGCATCCCATGAAACTAAAAGATTATCTTAGCAAGATGGAGAACAACAAGAGCCATTAGACCATTCTGCCACTACCAGTAACTCAGGCCACACCGAGGTATTACCCTACCAAGAGGAACCACAGGTTCTTAGGGCCTTGTCTCCTCTTGAGAGTGATGGAGCAAATGAGGGGGAGCATGCAAAAGAGGAGGTTGAATCTGAAAATCAGTTAGGAGACACCATCCCCTTGGAACAAAACACAAGCATGGAAATAGTTCCTCTGACACGAGAGGGAAATATTGTCTCACCCAGTGAGGACCCTCATGTAGAAGTAAACTCCAAAGTAAAGGTAGAAGACACCAGCACAAGAAGACCTAAAATTGACACTGCCATCCCTGAAAGAGAGGTTGTTGCTTCTACACCCCTTGCTGAAACTAGACTAGAAAACAATTTAGCTAAAAAGAAGTTCAAGAAATTAAGCAGAACCTGCAAAAGGTTAAGGAAATTGGTAAAACATTTGAGGAAGAAGTTGAAGGAGGTAAATAAGACCCGAAAGCCTAAGAAATAATTGACAACTACAGAAACCCAAACAGAGTTAGTCACCAATTTGTTAGATACTGCTGAAGCTGAGATGTAGATTGACCTAACAGATAATGTTGAGGCTGAGATGCAGACTAACCTAGTAGATACTGCTGAGGTTGAGATGCAAAATAACTTGTCAAGCACTGTTGAGATCGAGGTACAAACAGATGTGGTGGACACTATCGAAACCTATGTTCAAACTAGGCAAGAATTCACCCAAGAAAAGGAAACCCAAATGGAGGAAACCCCTGACTATCCTCCTATATTTCAAGCAGATGTCAATAAAAAATGATATAATGAATTAATTTAAATAAAACATGAGTTGGCACAACACAAAAAGGAATTGATACCCGTGCAAGAGTAGCAGGCACTGGTAGAGATATTCACGAACCTTTCTACCACAGAACATGAAACATTTACCCAGCTCAGAGAAGTGCAGGAAAAGGTAAAAAGGGCACACGACCAGGTGGCTCAAGCCAAGAAACAAATCACTATGATTTGTTCTCTGTATTCCGATGCACTAACATGTAGGGCACCAGCCACCAACTATGCCTTATTCCTAGTGGAACAATATTTACTACTGGAAATCAAGGCCGTTAGGGTTGGGAAGCCCACAACTTCCAAAACCATAGAGGAATTTGTTCATTACTACAATCATCAAGATGAACAGGTCCAATGTATTTTATGTGAAATTTACATGCACAACTTCTTTCTAGAAGAGGACAGGGACAACAATCCTATTCCTTTTATAGGAGATATTTAGTTCTAGGCCTTCCTCTCTTTCACTAAGAACCAGATCAGGTGGGCCAAACTATAAAATTTTCCAAAAGAGAGAACATGGCCTAGACATGTGGGTTAGAGGAGAGCCTACTAAACCCCTAGAACTGTTCATACAACACAATAAATTCATGCGAAGAAAGGGTGTAGGGGCTAAGCTGGGACCCATATATAAAGACATTATACAACATGGGAGGGAGTATTTCTAAGACCTTCAGGAAGTAGCCCTGGTAGTAACCAAACAAAGGTGAGTGGCCTCCACGAACTATGTAAGACAATAGGGAGCCATTTAGCTATAGGAACTTCAAAGTGGCTGCCTCCAGATTCCTTTCATATAGTAACCTGGTCTTCAACACGGTTCCTGCATGGTAAGGGTGGAGGTATAGATGCCCTCTCATCTAGTACCCCCCTGAGGGTTATGATCATGACTAAGAACTGCCACAAGGGCACACAAATGTTGGCCTTGCAAAAATTAGACAGAAACAGGGTTTCAAATCATACAAGGAAGAAGTCTACCCTGCCTATTCCTTGACACAGTTACATCTCAACCATTTGTTTGCATGAGGACCTATAAATAGGTAAGCGGGGGAGTATGTTGGGCCAGAGTTAAGGTACATTTTCACCCTACCTTTACATCAAATTATCATACAATTTTAGAATTTCCATCATCTTAACACTAAAGGAAAGCAGGGTTAATGTAAAATCAGGACAAATAGACTAACGGTAAGAAGCATGTTTAAAAAAACAAGGATTTGACTTATTTCATCTTTATTCATAGGAAAAAAAGGCAGTTGAATCAACGATGACCAAAAGACAGCTGAAAGATAGAGAACATGAATCCACAGTAACCCCCAGGGATGAGCAGAAGGTAGAAAGACAAATCCATGTCCGAAGAACTCAAATGAAAGCCACACTCAACGAGCTATCATTTGGAAAAGACCATTCCACTTAGCGAAATCACCTTTAAAAAGGCCGAGGATAGATGAAAGAGGAGAGGCGGAATAAGAATTATCTTCTGTAATAGGCATATCAAGACATAATTGTCCAGTTGTATTCATGTCTTGAATTTTTTAATAAAGAATTTTGGTATTTTGAATAGTCATTTCCTGAGTTTTCCATCGCATTGGGCTTTTGGTCGTTTGGGCCCAACCCTAGGAGTTTCCGAACTCACGTTTGTATTGTACGTTAATTACGTAATTTATGTGCAGTTATCTGATGTGTTCTATGAGATATATTTCTACTTATTAAACTTCTACGCCTGTGATGCTGCAATTTTGCATGCCACTCAGGCATTTTATTGCTCATGTTTCTGGTTTGCAGTAATAGTTTTATAACTATTGGACATTTTCATCATTTTCTCAATTCCTTTATATATGTTTATAAGCTTTAGTATGATCTCTGTTCAATGCTTTATATTGCCAAGAATTAGATCTTTCCATTAGTACTATAGGATTTATTATTGTTCTTAATACAGAAGAATGTTAGTAAGTTATTTCGCAAGAGAATTCCATTGAAAAAATAAAATAAGCAATTACTGTTCAATTCATTGAGTTTGTTGTTCCATTCAGCAGGACTGTTGTTCAAATCATCGAGTGTGTTGTTCAATCATAGATTATTCTCACTAGGCTTATTTAGACAGGATAGTTAATGACATTTTACAAATCCCATTTCCTTTTCAGTTGATTGAACTTCGACAATTAATTGATCTTCTTCATAGTAATATAGAGTAGCTATTTCCAATCTCACTCTCATATACCGTGCTCACACTCTTGAAATAAGAAGACTTACCCTGGGTTGACAATTGAATGACAAGCATAGAGGTTCCCTATAATAGTCACCTTAACGAACCAACAACAACTATTGTACTCCATAAATACCGAGTTTTTTTTTAAATTATATTTCTTAAAAAGTGTTTTTTATAGCTCTTATTAATATATTTAATATTTTGGCTCTTTAATATTTTTCATATGTATATTGATATATTTAATAATATTTCCTATACTTCATTCTCTAAATCTTCATTATTATGAAAATAAGAAAACATGTTGTTTACCTTAGCATTTTTAATTTGCAACTCAGGAATTTCCTCCAGCTTTGGCACCATGTATAGCCTGGTATACTCCAACCTTTGCACTATGTATGGCCTGGTATGTGTTGTTGGTTATCCAAAAGTTATTTTTTTGGATGCTACTAACAAACCAGAGTTTTTGGCTCATAACTATTGAAGGTAATCCATTAAGAACCTATCAACTATAACTATTCCGTTTGTAAGAATTTCATTTTAGGAAATAACCCATTTTTATTTGGTTTTCCAACTACATTCTCAAATTCTACAATGGTCAAGCAACATTACGTTTGCACTCTTTTCTTGCCCCAATCGCTATTTATTTTGTATGGTATTGAAAGGGTTGTGTCCACAATTTCAACTCCGTGGAATATGTTTTGAATTGGAGAGTATGTTGCATGAGCTCTATTTGCTACCTATGTATCGGAAAGGCCAAATTTTAATTCTTTATTAGAAGGATCAAGCACCAAGAACCTTTTTAAATAAAAAATTGCATCATTATATTTTCATAGACCAACATAAGCTCCTCGTATATTTATCCCATTTTCATCTATATTGGGGATCATGGGATGGCTTTAAAATCAAATAAGTATACTACGCTGCGATATTCTCTTCGACAAATCATATATATAATTTCTGGTCTTTTTGACCCTATAACTAATTGGCTCTGTTGAAACCGTGTCTCCCTCTCCATGGGTTAACATGCACGTGCCATTGAACCTTAGTGAAAGCTATATTAATATACCTACTAGATTTTTCATCTCAAAGTTGAACTTGAACCTTCATCTCTAATCTACATTGGAATAATTATGGGCATAACCTGTACTACAACCTAGTTACTAAAAGGGCCCAGTGGAGAAGTGGTCATCGCCATGGCCCCATGAACTGGATGTACTGCAAACTAGTGTTCATACAATAAGTCACCATGAAGATTTTGAACTTGAACTCAAATATCTGCGTTCTCACTATCCGATGAAGAATCTGCAAGCGTCTTCAACCAATGCAAGAAATACGGCAGATTGAACTCGCGTGGAGAATATGGCCCTACATGTCCCTTTCTTATATTCCTCTAAATCAGGCTGACATTTTGTCAAAATACCGTGTTGCACGCCCTTTCAGATCAATATGTAGTTCTTGCACTAAATGAATGCAAACCGGCTTTGAATTTAGGGGCCTGTCCTGCTAGTGTCGAAAGCTCAGACCAATCTAATTTGAATGTGACCCTACCTGGTTGATACGGAACCAACATATCTATAGCGAGTGGAATCCAAGAAACTACCTACAACCAGTGGATCTTCGTATTGTTTTCTTCTCGTTTCTATGGCTTCTGAGAGGATTTAACGGTTTAACATTAGGCAGAGAAGTGACGAAGTAGAGCCAGTATTGGAGAAATCTGGAAATTTCTTTATAGCATTACCATCACTTCCACTTCGTTCTACCTCTCAAATATGGGGTTATGGGTCCTTATAATAGTTTTTATCCCTAATTGGAAGGGATGCTCCTCCCTTTGTCTCTACTATTTTAGAAGCCCATGCCCCTGCATTACTGCTTGAAACAAGAGCTTAGGACTACACCACATTTTGTGCTGGAACATAAAGAACTTCTGTATCGCTCTCCATAATCGTTGTGGTATATGTCAAGAACACAATCAAATTACAGAACAACACATAAAAATGTATCCATCCCTGCCACTATCTATGGCTCTGGAATCGGTTCTCTGTCTAGATCTACTCAACCTACTACCTTTCTTTCCCATTGCCAGTGGCTCTCGAATCGGTTCTCCGTCTAGATCTGCTCAAACTACTACCTTTCTGTCCCACTGATCTAGCTACTTTTGAGTCTTCTATTGGTGGTGGTAATACTGTTGGGTCATACTGCTTGAACTAATGGATGTTCTTATGATGTTTCTCCTACTTCTCATGCTTAAGGAATGAAATAATCTACTAAACCAACAACTGCTTCATCGACAACAAAAGAAACAACTCACTCTGTTGGATTTTAAAAGGAATGCTAAGCGAGGTACTGTATAAGCTCGATAACCTAAAAGAATTGCCTTTGAACCTGCTTATTACTCGCAGGTGCCGACATAGACCAACCCTATATATAGGCATTTCTTCCCTCTCGTACCTATCATTACTAGAATGGTACATTAGTTCATTTGATTAACTTTTGATATTTTTTGGTTCTGTTTTGCAGAATACTATATCTTATTTCATTTCATTAACTTTTGATAAGTTTTGGTTCTATTTTGCAGACTATACATGGCATCATTGTATAGAAAAAATACTAGCCATATTTTGAGAAATGAGAAAAATTACACTCAAAGTTTAGCAGGGACTTGTTTCTTTGCAATGGTCCTTGTTTATCTTTAGATTTGGTTGAGTGTAATGTTGATTCACTAGTTAAACACATTTTATACTAAATCTTGCAATTTCTTCTAATCATTACTATTTTTTGGTTGGTTTTGAAGAGTACATGGCATTTCGATTAGTTTCAGTACCAAAACCTAAAACATTGTTGTATAAACATTGTTGTATTCATCCATTATTAACTTAGGTAATCAATGCAATATATCTAGAATATTTCCACATGTTCCATTTGATGTGTGGTTAGAACTAGCATCTTTAGAATATATTTCGAAAATTTTCATTTAATGGATGATTTAGAGGCCAAAATATGAAGTAAAGAACCTATACGTTTATGTTTGTTTATGATGATAATGAAAGAGAATTTCACACACACACACACACACAAATATATATATATATATACACGTATATATATATATATATATATATATATATATATATATATATATATATATATATATATATGTATGTATGTATGTATGTAATTGATTGGCCATGGTCTAACTATTTCTGGATCATTATCAAAATGTTGAAAATTATAAGATACCCATACGAGGAACATATTTCTATCCTTGGTTTGACTTATTGTAAGTATTTTTGGTTGAGATTAATTATTTCTATCAATTAAGTCTACATTATTTTGTTAAGGGTAATTATTGTTATCCTCAACTCCTAGATTCAATTTTCTTCTTGTTCTTTGTGTTGAAAGAGCTTCAAGATTTTTCGAAATCTAGTGTCAAATATGTCATGAGTTATTCTTGTAATGGACATATAATTTTTCTGGTTACAACTAATCATAATCACGAAAACATTGGGAGTTGGTATATTTCTACCATGATCCATGCATGTTGAAATAACACACTTAGGGATTTTCTTAATTCTAAGTCAACTCAAATACTAAAAAACATTATTGATGTTTTAGATTAATGGGAAGAAAGGCTTTTGATATTTTTATATTATAAAATTTGGGTAAAGTTTTGCTATATTGTTAAATAGTTTTGAATTATCACAAGCTAATATTTTAGATAATGGATTAATTTTCCAATAAAAAAATTTCCAAAAATTGAACAAAAATTTTAGGCATTAGGAGAGTCCTACAATGATTCAAGATCTGTGTATGGTGAATCTATGCCCTTAAGCTTTCTTTCATATTTGTGGAGTCCCTTATCATAACAAACTTTATCAAATTTCCATCTCAACGGACACATTTACTTTCTTTTTCTCATATTCCTAAAATTTGGAGGCATTTTGTTCTTGGTTTAGATGGGGCGAGAAGGTTTTAGGCTAATCTTGTGGAAAGGAAACCTCTTTGTGCTCACACAATTTATGTGATTTCAATATAATTTTCAAGTACTAACATATTTATACCATGATATAATTTTAATGCATGTTGAAGCAATATCTCTATGGGTATTCCTAATTCTAAATAAACATGAGTTGTGAAGAATTTAGCCAAGGTTTTGGAGTGATATGAATATTGAATTTCTATGTTGTTAAATTCTAACAATTAGAGCAAATTGTTCTAGACAATTAGGTGTCTTCAAGAGGATATAAATTGATATTATATAGAATATATCCTTACTTTATTAATAAATCTATTAAAAATATGATATAAATTTAATGGATGTGTAGAACTATATCATGATCGAAGGTTTGTCCACAATTAAGAAGTATTTGAAAGGGTAATCCTAAATTCTTCGTCAACTTATATCAACATAGATTAGATTATATTTATTATTTAATGGGAAACATGTATTTCAATATTTCCATATTTTTATAATTACATGAAAGGTGTCTAGAACATTTGATGACTACAGAAGGACATAAGCTAATTTGCAGCAAATAAGAAATTTTCCTAGTGGCTAATTTGATAATAATCCTACATAGAATTTGGGAATGAGTGGAACTCTGTCGTTATATAATATGTGTTCATGGTGAAACAATACCTTTTGGTGTTTTAACCAATTTATAATCCACATACACCATAAAATATTATTCTGGACTAAAGGGAACATGACTTCTATATTGTTGGATTCTAACAATTGGAAGAAATTTTGATAAAAGATTATAAGGATCCAAAAGCATGTGACCTAATATTGCGACAAACATATGAATTTTTTGTTACATAATTGACAAGATTTTTATACAAATTTTTAGTATGATTAGAATTGTACCATGATCTAAGTTTCAAACATTTGATTCTACTAATTTTGAATTGAACCAAAGTTCCAACATTTGATGGGAGATCTACAACAACAAGAGCATCAATTTTATAAATAAATAAAATCGGGGGAAGTATTTTTATGAGATTAGATAGATATCCAAGGTCATAATTTTTTTTTTTTTTTGCAAATGGATCTTTCTTCTCATCACAAACCTATTCAAAACTTGATATAAATTTCAAGCAGGGTTTAATTTCTATGGTTATGTATCTCATTTCATTATGAAATAATAGATTTAGGGGTTTTATTCAGTTTTGAGTCAAACAATATATTCAAAACATTCATCAAATATTGCGATAAATGGAAATACTATTTATATCTCACTAGATTTTACAAATTTGGGTGCATTTTGCTTCAATAGTAGAAAGCTCAAGAATTACAAAAGCTAATATGGTAGTGAATATACCCTCTTAGTGGTCATGAATTTAGTATGAACCTTATATAAATTTGATCATTTGAGTAGATTCGTAGCATGGCTCAAACAATTTAGACATGTGAAATAATATTCATAGGGATTGTGTCAAATTTTGATTTGACCAAAATCATAAAAATTTCAATTAGAGCTGTGCATTGATTGGAAAAATAAATTTTTATATTTCTACATTAAAGAAAATTGACAAAACGTTCTTTTCAAGATCATATGACACCCTTTTAAAGCCATCTAATAAATTAAATTATCTACGGAAAATTTTCTACAAGATTGTATGACTCCCTTTTGAAGCTATATCTAATATTATAGAAAACATTCCTTTAGGTATTTGGAATCCAACACTATAGAACTATAGTATTCCTATTAGTTTGGAACACCAATAAATTTTTTGACTATCTCGAACAATTTAGAGTATTGTTTCACCATAGGAGGGCATTGAATGATGGTATAAATCTATGTTTCTTGAATTTTGTGTTAGTTTCTTATTATATTTATGATAAATATATGATCTATTTCTAATATATTATCTTACGATCTCTGAGAACATTACCCTACAATTACCAGATGTTGTACACTAACTAGTACATTTCCCTAGAAGTTCTAGGCTCTTGTTATACATAAGCTTAGTGTACACATATATTTCGAAGTCCAATAGAATTAATTATAGTTTGTCTTGAACTAGAATTAGGAAAAACCTCTAAAATTATTTTTTGACCATGGATAGACCTTGGGTTAAGGTACAACTTTGTTCATCTCTAAAATTTTCTATTAGTTTCTTATTATTTCTTTAGTTGAAAAATGAGTTTTTTATACAATATTATATTATATCTTTATAGAACCATCTAAATATGTTGGAAACTACAGGAGGATTCCGAAAAGATTACATATCTCTAGAATCCCATAATATAATTTTGTAATGAATAAATTGTCCTTCTGGTTACCATTCTATTTGGAAGCATATACAAATTTCAAGCTTGAATAATATTTGAACATGATCCAAGTTTCATGAATGGTGAAACAAAACCTAGATCATAAAAAATCTAATCAAATATCTACATCAATTGGAAAAAAAACCTTCTATATGTTGAGATTCAACAAGATGATGAGCTTAGTGAAAAGAGTGACCTTCACTAAGTGGGCCTGCAAGCTATTTATGGTGCAAGTCTATTTTTAGACTATGTCTATTTTTAGACATGATGATCATATTTTAGAAGTTGCAGGATGCAATTTGTGGATGGTTGATCAAGTTGGAAAAATAGATGAAATTTTATTTTTAGAATATTGGGTGAAGTCTATTTATAGATTGTCATTCTAAAAATAGATGCATGTCGATTATTATTAGCTCTTAATAATAATCAAATTCTAAACAAAAACTTATTCTCTTGGTGCACTTCATTTCAGTGCATAGATGTGGCATAACAGCTGACAGAAGGAATTACGCTATTTGTAAGGGTTTACTGCAGCTAATGCATGGAGGACTCAGCTAGAACTCAAGTGGCAGAGTTATGACATAGTTGGAAGAAGTAGTTATGGAGTTGTATTTAGTTTAACTCAGTTAGAATCAGTTGAGCTAGTTGTATCTAGTCTAACTGATTGATACACTACTAAGAGTGAAGTGAATTAATTAATTAATTAATTCACAAATAATAACTCGTTGATCAACTAAACAATACAACAGTTAACTACAGTGCATGGCAGTTTCAGTGGAGACGAGTGGAGAGATAGGTGAAAGGGCAAGATAGACTATCAGATGTGACTATAGTGGTGCATTCATTTGCATCACATGTAGTGGGGATGCCAATGAGGATTGCGCAGTCAAGGATGGAGTAATTCTAATTCATTCAGAGCTATTCTTCAGCAGAGATTGCATAGTGGAGGTAGGCTAGTAGGTGGCAAAGATCGGTGCATGGATTTCCAAGATTGGTCCTGATTAGTGTATGGCGATTGTACTATACAAAGGGATTGTGATAAGCTTTGTATTTTTGTATGAGATTTTCATATGATCTCCATTTTACATAATATATAGTTGGGGCTTTCAGCTTCAGGCTTTCCTGGTTAAGAACTATGTTATGTGCGATTGATAATTTTTCTTTATGCTTCACATGTGTGTGCAATTAATTTTTCCGCAAAAGATTAACAAGTGGAATAGATTTAGTATCTTGCATAAAGTTAAATAGTGTGAGATCACGTGGATCTTGGACATATGCATTCTTAGTGCATATAATTTCTACATGGTATCAGAGAATTTTTTATTGAAGATTGCAATTGTGATGTGAGTTTGTGCTAGTGGACAATTCGAATTTGCTACAGAAGATTCTTGGTGCAGAAATCGAGTATACATTGAAATGTCTTTCAACGGGTTGAGATTGGAGTATGCCCTTGATGGGAGCTCGAATTACATAGCCTGGAAGGACAGGATGGAGGCAATGCTGGAGGATAATGGGCTGAAGGAGTTCATCGATAGCGATTTTCCTAAGCCATGATCTAGCGATGCTGCATTACTTGATGCATGGCAAAAGAAGACTGAAAAGACGAGGAGGATTCTATTGGAAGGTGTGAAGGACCACATTGTGTCCAGCCTTCATGGGAAATCCATTCCATTCTTAATTTGGAAGGCTTTGAAAGATTTTTTCCAAAGAAAAAGTGACCAAAGGAAGTTGGCAGTTAAAGACAAGCTCAGAAAAATAAAAATGGAGAAAGGCGACAATATTCCAAAATACCTCACAAAGTTTGTCCACTGCAAGGATGAGCTAGGAAGTGTGGGGGTTACTGTTGATGAAGAAGACTTGGTGAGCTTGTCTCTCCTTGGGCTTCCAAAGAGTTGGCATAGCTACGAAAACTTTGTCAATGGATGGCAGAAACTACTAGGATGGGAAAAAATTTGGTCGGATCTTGTGCAGGAGGAGATAAGGCGGGGTACCAGGGATGGATCTTCATCAAAGAATGAAGATGAAGAGAATTGCGCTTTGGCTGCCAAACCAAGGAAAGGGAAGGGGAAGAAAAATCCTTCTAAATCTGATGTGGAAGGCAAGAATCAGACTTGTCTAAAGTGAAGTGTTTTCACTGTCACGAGCATGGAAATTTTGCCACTAACTGTCCACAGAAGAAGAAGAATAAGCAGGCTGCTGGATTTGTAGCTGGAGAGGCCTTAGCCTCGCAATTTGAGCTGGATTTTTCCTTGATTGCATGCTTGGTTTCGAGCTGCATGGGATCGGTGTGGTATCTTGATAGTGGTGCGTCTTTCCATATGATGGGAGACAAAGAGTTTTTTAGTGACTTCAAGGAGAAGGACCTCCAGATGCATATAGAGATGGGAGATGATGGTCGATATAGTGCGACATGCATTGGGACCATTACCTTTGAGAGGGAGTCTGGTAATCCATTCTTGTTGAAGAATTTCATGCATGTTCCAGGTCTGACGAAGAACTTGGTCTCAGTCGCAATGCTGGAAGACAGGGGTTATGATGTTGTTTTCAGTGAGGGAAAAACCTTCCTTCGACATACAGCAATGGGTCAAACCAAGAAGATAGGGGTTCGAATTAAGAATCTCTACAAGATGTAGGTATATGGCAGCGTTGCAATGGTGGGCAAAGCAAAAGAAGTGGTGAGCCGGGATGAGGGCGAGTTATGGCACAGGAGGTTGGGCCATCTTCACCATGGCGCTTTGAAAATTTTGCAGAAAATTTCTACTAGGCTTCCCAAGGGTACTCTTGCGCAGTCATATCAGTGAAAAGGATGTACAATGGGTAAGTTTATGAAGACCACCTTTCATGAGAAGGAGAACCGTGCTTCAGCGATCCTGGAGAGAATTCACACAGACGTGTGTGGACCATTCTCAGTTGCTTGAACAGTGAAACACAAGTATTATGTGATATTTGTTGATGAATTTTCTCGTAGATGTTGTATCTTATTCATGCAGAAGAATAGTGAAACGTTCTCAAATTTCTGTGAGTTCAAGGCACTGGTAGAGAAGGAGTCAAGGAAGCAGGTGAAAGATCTAAGGAGCGATAATTCTGGTGAATACATCTCGGGAAAATTCAAAGACTTCTGTAGCAAAGAAGGAATTTGAAGAGAACTCATAATGCCTCATAACCGACAATAGAATGGGGTCACAAAGAGAAAGAATAGAATGATCATGGATGCTACACGAGCGATACTACATGATCAGGGCCTACCGATGCACCTGTGGGCGGAAGCATGCAACACTGCGGTTTATGTGAAAAACCATTGTCCTCATAGAGTACTTGGCATGAGTACACCTGGGAAGCTTTTACTTCTAAGAAGCCTGATATTTCTCATTTGAATATTTTTGGCTCACATGTTTACATTCATGTGACAGAGGATGCCAGGAAGAAGTTGGAACCGACTATAGAAGTTGGGATATTTGTGTGTTACACAGAAACATCCCAAAACTATCATGTGTATTTGCCAAACATTCGAATGACTATTATGCAATGGGATATAAAATTCAATGAGGTGAAAGCCATGAAGTTGTCGCTTGAGAGGGAGCTACACTTGCATGCGGAGGAGGAACTTCTTTTTCCCAAAGATGAGCCTCTGGATGTGGATCAGCCACAGGAGGAGATTCATGGAGTGGAGGAGTCCACTCATGTAGAACCAAACATAAGACAAGGCAGGAAGCATACCAAAAGCTGAGAGACTGAGGGTGGATGCAGTACAGAATGTAGTAGTTCCTACATTATAGCAGAGACAGAGATATTCACTTGACCGATATACTGGATACATGGCTCTTATGAGCAAGTGTATTATGACAAAGCCATCTTCTTTTGAAGAAGCAGCATAAGAGCCCACATGGGTAGATGCCATGGTGGAGGAGTGTGATTCCATTGTCAGAAACAGTGCTTGGGAGATTGTTCCAAGGCCGATGGGAAAATCAGTTGTAGGATCAAGATGGATCTACAAGGTAAAGCAAGTTGCTGATGGGAGCGTCAAGAAGTATAAGGCAAGATTTTTTTCCCGAAGCTTCTAACAGATTGAGGTGATTGACTATGAACAAACCTTGGCACCTGTCGCATGGTATTCTTCCATATGGACCATCCTTGCTCTCTCAGTGCAGATGGGTTGGTACATTCATCAGATGGATGTGAAGATTGCGTTCCTTAATGGGATCATTGAGGAAGAGGTGTACATTTAGTAGCCTGAAGGATTTTAGATCTTTAGCAGTGAGTCGCATGTGTGCAGGCTCAAAAGAGCGTTGTATGGGCTGAAACAAACAGCATGTGCTTGGTGCACTCAGATCAACAGCTATTGCACTAGACTTGGCTTCAACCAAAGTGAGGCGGATGCAAACCTGTGCCAGATTGTGGTTGAGGGTAAGATTTTAATCATTGTACTTTATGTTGATGATTTAATACTAAAAGGTGATGAGAATTTGATACACTTATGAAAGGAAGATCTTACAAAGGAGTTTGAGATGAAGGATTTAGGCCTCCTTCATTATTTCCTTGGATTGGAAATATGACAGCGGGAAGGTGAACTGTTTGTGTCTCAAGGCAAGTATGCCCGAGAGATACTGGAGAAGTTTCACATGTAAGGCTACAAGCCTATCGACACTCCTCTTCCAGGAAATTGGAAGAAAGAGAATGCTACATCGGTAGAGGTAGTGGATGCCAATGTTTATCGACAGTTGGTGGGTTCACTCATGTATTTATTTAATACAAGACCAGACATATGCTATGCAGTGAAATAGCTTTGACAAGCGATGGTTAAGCCTACCAAGCTCTTTTGGAAGGTGGGAAAGCATGTCTTGAGATATCTCAGGGGAACATCTGAGTATGGTTTATGGTACAGACAGACAGATGAGGTGAAGTTGCATGGCTTCATGGATGCAGATTGGGCAGGAAGCCCAACAGACAGAAAGAGAACATCATGAGGGATTTTTAGTATCGGATCTACGGTAGTTTCTTGGTACATCAGGAAATAAAGATTTGTGGCACTCTATTCAGTGGAATTAGAATACATGGTAGCAAGTTTAGCTGCATGTGAGGCTATCTGGATGAGGAAGATTCTGGTTGGTTTCTTTGGTTCACATTTAGATCCCACGATGATTCATTGTGATAATCATAGTTGCATTAAACTCTCAGTTAATCCTATGTTTCATGGTAGATATAAACATTGATATTTGGTATCATCATATTAGAGATTTTGTGCAACAAAAGATCATGTCGCTTCAGTACATTCCCACAGAGGATCGGGATGCAGATATTCGGATGAAGGCACTCACCAAGAGAAAATTCGAATACCATAGAGGCAGGACCGGGGTGAAGGAGAATCCCTATCTTATTGAGAGGGAGTTTTGAGATTCAACAAGATGATGAGCTTCATGAAAAGAGTCGCCTTCACTAAGTGGGCCCGCAGGCTATTTTTGGCGCAAGTCTATTTTTAGACTATGTCTATTTTTAGACATGATGATCATATTTCAGAAGTTGTAGGATGCTATTTTTGGATGGTTGATCAAGTTCGAAAAATAGATGAAATTTTGTTTTTAGAATATTGGGTGAAGTCTATTTATAGATCGTCAATCTAGAAAGAGATGAATTTCATTTATTATTAGCTCTTAATAATAATCAGACTCTAAAAAACAACGTATTCTCTTTGAGCTCTTCAGTTCAATGCAAATATGTGGCACATCAACTGACAGAAGGAATTACGCTATTCATAAGGGTTTACTGGAGCTAATGTATGGAGGACTCAGTTAGAACTCAAGTGGCAGAGTTATGACATAGTTGGAAGAAGTAGTTATGGAGTTGCATTTAGTTTAACTCAGTTAGACTCAGTTGAGCTAGTTGTATCTAGTCTAATTGATTGATACACTAGTGAGAGTGGAGTGAATTAATTAGTTAATTAATTCACAAATAATAACTCATTAATCAACTGAACAATACAATAGTTAACTATAGTGCATGGAAGTTTCAGTGGAGACCAGTGGAGAGATAGGTGAAAGGGCAAGATAGACTATCAGATGTGACTATAGTGATGCATTGATTTGCATCACACACTCAGTGGAGATGCCAATGAGGATTGTGCAGCCAAGGATGGAGTAATTCAAACTCATTCAGAGCTATTCTTCAGCAGATATTGCGCGGTGGAGGTAGGCTAGCAGGTGGCAAAGATCGGTGCATGGATTTGCAAGATTGGTCCTGATTAGTGTATGACGATTGTAATATACTGAGGGCTTGTGATAAGCTTTGTATGTTTGTATGAGATTGTCATATGATCTCCATGTTATATAATATATATTTGGGTTTTTCAGCTTCAGGATTTCCCGGTTAAAAACTGTTATGTGCGATTGATAATTTTTGTTTATGCTTCACATGTGTGTGCAATTAATTTTTCCGCAAAAGATTAACAAGTGGAATATATTCAGTATCTTGCATAAAGTTAAATAGTGTTAGATCAGGTGGATCCTGGACATATGCAGGCTTAGTGCATGTAATTTCTACACTATATATCTACATTTAGATAATTTTATTATAATTCTCATTAGTGTTTTGAAAAAATAAAGATATATTTGATACAATATTAGATTATAGACTTATCGAGTCATTTAAATATTGTGAAAATTAAAAGGAAGATTTCTACAACAATAGAGAACTTTGTAAGGTTGTATTCTAATCATGTGGTAAAGAGTGCCTTTCTCTAGTCAAGAAATTAACAAGAACACAATAGAAATTTAAAGCATTCTTAGAGATATATCATGAGCCAAGATCTCTACATGGTGAAATTATTTCATTATAGTTTTTTTAATTATGGACTTAACTAAATCATTAAAAAATCGATTTGAATTTTGAATTAATGGAAACATTTATTTTGTATATTGGTAAAATTTGGAAATTAAAAGAACAATTTCTAAAATTTTATATAGATACAAAAGCTCCTAAGGTACTCCCATAGAAAATGGATCAATTTTCTATTCACAAATATTATAAGGATCCAATAGAAATTCTAACCATGAGAAGCGTTATGCCATGTTGCAAGATCCGTACATACTAAAATAATATGGAAATATTATTTTCAATATATAACCTTTATTAAACATTTTATTATATGAGTCAGTTATGAATTAGGAAAATCACCTAATAACATTAATTCATGAACATTACATAATGGTAGAAGACTCAACCTTAAAAATTTAGCAGATTCTTACCAAGTTTGTAATTGAAAAAATGATCTATTTTATACATGAATATCTTATGATGTTATAATACCATCTAAAATTATAGTGGAATTCCATCTTATCAATGTACTATTTACACAATTTCATAAGGCTATACAAATAACAATACAATCAACATATCATTTATTTTGTCACAAAAGTTGATAACAATGTCATAAAATTTTTAGGGATTACCTAAAACGATATAATAATAATAATAATCTAATTTTAAAGTTACAACCAATCTATACCGTAATTTTATGTTTGAGACAACCATATTCATGGGATAAGGGACCAGCCCCTATGTAGCATTTTCGCTATTAAATCATGTGTAGTTGTGATATTTTACCCCCATTTAGATTTAAACTTGTGATCTCATGAGGAAACATATGTTCATAATATTTTCACGTGTTGAAGTTGTACCATGATAAAAAATTTGTGTATGGCGAAATGAGACTCTTAATGGTTTTGTCTAGTTATGAATGGGCCTGAATTTTCAAAACTTTATTAGATTCCTAGATGCATGGGAACAATGCTATTGACATATTTAAATAAATTTATAAAGTTTGTTATAAGATTATATGATCTAGCAAATTTTCATACGTTAATGTTATAGTTAAAAAAAAAAAAAAATTCTACTAATAAATATTATAATAATTTGGCAAAGAAAATTTCGTAGGCACATGTACTTATTTTATTATCCAAGATCCTTGCATAGTAAAAAATACGACTGTTTTTCCCTATGTGGTTTTAATTGGAAGGATTTTTTCTACCATGTTTTAGATCAATGAAAGGTAGTGTGAAAATTGTGTAGCAACCATGCTATTTTTCCTTTTAAAAATCTATAAAGATTTGAAATCAAACATGAGAAACATTCTATGATATTATAGAATAAATGTGTGGGAAAACAGTGTTCTTGTGTATTTTTACCAAGATCAACCAAGATCATAAAAAAAATTGATTAGACTTTTAGATTGATAAGAAAAATAACTTTCTATATTCCTATATTTGTAGACTTGAAAAGATGTTTATTACAAACTTATATAATTCCTTTCAAAGCCATCTAATATTGTAGAAAAATTTGCTTGAATTGTTGGAATCTAATGATATACCAAGTAGGTTTGTCGTTGAGGAGAGCTATGATCCATTTTTTGATGATGTGTGTTGTATTAAATTTTGGAAGAATAATTTAGAGTATCATTTCACCATGCATCGACCTTGGAACCTGGATGAGCTCCAATCATATCTATAAATTCTACACACTTATTAGATTTGTGATTGGAAGGATAGGGTGTTTACTACAATATTATTTTATGGTAATGAGGATTTGTATAATCTTGTAGTAAAATTCTATCAATTTTTTGAAATATGGTGATATATAAAGTTAGTGTTTTCGTTGATGTCCAAATGTAATTAGTTTTTTTACCATTTGGGTATATTCAATATAATATTATTGTACCATTCATCAACCTTGTGTGATGGTAGAATTCTAGTCATGCCGAATAATTTCAGTGGATTCTTAATATGTTGGCTAACTAGAGAAAAATGTATGTTTACTGAAATATTGGTTCACGATATTGCAAAGATGTCTACTTATTATTGCAATTAGATAGAATTTTTTTAATACAATCAGATTAATTCTTTTTATTAAATGCAATGATTCCAAAGGGCAATAAGTCTATAAGAAACAAATCATTTTTCTAGTCACAAATACATTCTAATACATTTGAGCAAATTTCTACCATGATACATGATTTGTGCATGTAAGTGTAACCATATTTAACCATGAAAAAACAATAGCATTAAGAATTTTCCATATTTCAGCTTATGTTATCAAAATATCAATTATAACTCTACATATGTTCATCCCAACCTAAATAGTTGAAAAGAGATTTATTACACTATGAACACATCACCTTATAAATCATTATAAAATAGAAAAAAATACACTAAACAATAACAAGTTAGTAAATTTGTGACAAATTAATAAATTTTTGGTTTATATATAGATGGTGTCATTTTGACACATCAATTGATATATATTACACAACATCTCATTATTTGGAGGAGTTCATCATATGGGGATGCTACAGTAGGAGGAGGAGAAATTTTTCAGTTCTATCCTTGAATTTTCTTGAGGACAAGCAACATTTGGGAGGGGAGGACTGTAATGTTCCAAAATTAGCTAGGCTAATTGGAACATTAGAATTTTGTTTTATTTTTAATGTTTATGAATAATAGACTAGTGGAGGACATGCAACACTCCTTAGATCTAAAAATAAATACATGCTCAATGTGAACAAGATTAAATATGAGCTAGTTGCATAAAAAACCACTTGTGTATGAATAGGGCTGAGTTATTTCACTGGATCAACAGGACCAAATCACAAGACAGTCTAGGTGCATTGAACCTCCTAAGTGATCTGCGTTGTTCTAGAAGGATATTCTAAATGTGAAAGGGGCTAATTCAAGTGAAGTGGTTTAGGGTTTTTCACTTCCTCATTTTATAAAAGGGAAGGAGAGGAATCAAGAAAGGGTTTTTGATGATTTTAGAAGTTGCTTGAGAAACTTGAGTTCTCTTGGCTGGTTAGCCAAAGGGAAGAGGGTTTCCTGTTTAGGAATCCTCTCTCCTTCCATGGAGTAGCTCTTTGGAGGAGGATGTGCTGCATTGATCCACTATCCAACATTTTTCCAAGCTTCTACTTCTAACTGCAATGCATATCCTATTAAGGGTTTGATTTATTTTGTAAGCTGCAGCAAGTGCTGTCTACATCTTTTCAGATCTAGAGCATTTCAGTACTTCTTTTCATTGGAGGAGGGTTCTAATCCATTGAAGGGTTGTATTGGAAGATTGGGACTTCATTTCAGATCTTGGTATCAGGAAAATGTGTTCTTCATGGTATGCTACATAGTTCCTTCCCCAAATCTGCGTTATTGCTGAAGGAGCAGTGTTGCAGAATTTTTTGCATCTTTATGGAGCTAGATCTCTGATGTGAAGGAAGCCTCCTTGCATCAAGGGTGATCCATGGATTGGCCAACCAATCCATGTATATTTCAGATTTGAAAAACTCACTAAAGTTTTTGCTTCAAATTTCTGAATCATGTTGTAGTAAAATTCAGTTCTACTTCGGCATTTTCATGTATTGCTGAAATCCCCAAAGCAGAATGAAATAAAGAGCCCTTTGGGCATTTTGATTTGTTATAGATCTCTGTTTTCTTTTAAATATCAGTTTCAGATCTGTAACTTAATGAAAATAATCTTCAGCCTCCTTTCCATTACGCTGAAGAGTTTATGGGTCATTCTCTTGTCTTGTAGCACCTCAATCTTGAGGTATTTTCTATGTAAAACTGCTATTTAACCTTGCTTAATGCTTATGTCATGTTCCTAAACTAATTTCCTGATTTTTCATACTGTTTTACATCTTACACATTCATAAAATACGCTGCTCTTGCTTCAGTAAATTTCTGCATCTTCCAAGTCATGAGAAATCAGGGTTTTTCTTGACTAGTCGGGAAGGAGGAACTATTTATCTTAGAAAAATGCATATTTTTTTTTTCTTCTGAAATTTGGCATGTAGATCCGTCTTGACCTAATATAACATATTCCAGAACCTTGACCCTTCATTTTATGCATATTTTCTTATACACCTATTTTAGGTCCAAAATCCTCACTTTTCCCCACCTTTCTGCCCATAAATGCTGAGTAAAGGTTTCTGCAGCACTTTTAATTGTTTTCTGAGTGTTTCTAAACACTTTTTATGATATCTGAAGAACAAATTCCTTAAAAATGAATTTTTTCAGGTATGTTTTGCTGATAAATCCATTTTTGGGACATTACAACCTCGTTAAGATATTCTCAAAAAGGAATTGGACCGCTCTGTCCGCAGTGATGTTCTTGACAGCTACAGATTTGGCCAACCTGGTCTCCTAATATGTATCCTAATGATATATCGAGTACCTTTTTTCTTACCGGGAAGGCTAATGGGGCCTAAGAAGTCAATGACCCACTTACCAAATTCCTACAGGGCCGTCTGTGGTTGCAAAGGCATCTTGTCTCGATGTGAAGGTCTTCCTATCCGTTGGCACACATCTTAGGCTTTGGAATATGCATGGGAGTTACTATGCAGTGTGGGCCACCACAACATAGCTCTTAGTACCTTCTGCGAAGTTTCTCTTCCCACATAGTTGCCTCCTACCACTCCTCCGTGGGCTTCTGCCAAAATGGCTTGTCTTTCATGCTTATGTACATACCTTCATAGATCAACTCCCAGCTTGTACAGTTGGCCCGCAATGATGGTAAAGTTAGTGTCACGGGATACCAATTCTCTTTTACGTTGTACCGAGTAGTCTTTAGGTACTATCCCCATAGTTAAGAATTGAATAATATATACAAAGTACTCGTCAACCACCTTAATAGAAAATAGTTGCGCATCGGGAAGGCCTTCTTCTAGGTTATTTGGCTCTTCACCGCTCTCGATTTAGGACAAGTGGTTCAGTCTAGCATTTAGTCTCCCAGGATTTAAAATTATCTCAAAATCATACTCCTGAAACAACACTAACCAGTGGAAAATTGTCCCCTCCAACACAGGCTTATTGACTACGTACTTCAAAGCTGAATGATCCATGAAAATCTTGAAGTGCCCTCCCAATAGATAGTGTCGGTATTTCTATAGGGCATACACCATGGGCAGTCCATCGCATTCACTATTAGAGTAATTACGTTATGCGCTAAAAAAAATTCTATTATCAAACGCAATCGGGTGGTGAATATCCCCTTCCCGGGGCTGCGTAAGGACAGTGCCTATGGCGATCCCTGAGGCATCCACATGGACATGAAAAAACTTTGCCCAGTCAATAAATATGAGGATAGGTGCAGAGACCATCTTTTCCTTTAGTAGCTCAAAAATATTTTGACACTCCTCGTTTTAGAAAAAAGATACATGCTTCTTTAGCAGCTTCTCCATTGGTGTTGTGATCAGAGCGTATCTTTGAATAAATTTCTGATAATAGCCACTGTGCCCGATGATGGAGCATAGATGCTTCCCAGTTGTGGGGACTGCTAAATTGATTATAAATACCACCTTGGCTGGGTCAACCATCAATCCTTGCCGACAGACCACATGTCCTAACAAGATCCCGAAAGGTACATAGAATATGCACTTCTTAATGTTTAGGGAAAGTTGGTGCTTTCTGCATGCATGCAAAATCATACGCAGGTTTGATATGTGCTTCTTGACCAACCCAAACACTATCCAATTTTCAAATTATACCTCCATAAAATTGTGAATGAAATATTTGAACACTCTCACCACCACTTGTGAAAAGATGGCAAGGGAATTTTTTAGCCCAAAGGGCATGATAGTGTATTGAAAGGATCCCCATTCGGAAGCAAGGTACTTTTGATGCAATCCTTGGCTACAATTCTGATCTAATGGTAGATTGAAAACTTGTTAGTAAACGAGTATGCTTCCTGATCTCCCACACTTTCAAGAATTTCATCATAGAATGGTGTAGGGAAGGGGTCATGTACAAAAGCATCATTCAAATTTCCCATGTCTACGCAGATTCTTATTTCTCCTTTTTTATTCCTTTCTTGGATCACCATAGGGCTTGTTGGCTTGAGGGGTCCTGAGCCAGGTTAGAAGGTTAAGGTTTTCCAATAGACCACTATACTTATAGCCCTTTCGGAAATGACCTACTTGCGCAGGACAAGGTCTCACCTGAAGCAGTATGGGAGGGTGTTGGAACCAAGTTTCCGCACCCTGAGAGAGAGTAGTTAATTCGAGGTAGATCTATGTTATAACTTACTAGGTTCACATAGAACGAGTCTATTCGTAACCCTTTTTAACAGTGTAATTAGCATATAACCATAACACAACTGTCAGATCTAATCAATGCATTCACATCCACGTGCATGTTATCCAATACCATCACAAAGCACTATAATCACAACCAATATCATATCTCAGAGATAATTAAGCCAATTCTAGAACACAAACACATTCGCATCTTACTTAAATATCACATATGCACTTCAGAAGTAAACATAACCAATTTAGATAACACACATATACTTTAACAATACTTCACATTCATTAACATTTATATCCACTTAAAACCAAAACACAACCCATGCAGATAGCCTAGTGGGGTCTTCACATAGCAGGACTGAGGATCTCCGTGCACACAGCCAACATGAATCCTTACCTAAAACAACCCAAAAGAGATTTAACAGTTTTCACTTAGCATCAATCTATCAACTTTCTTACTTACTAGACCCAACTATCTATCTATTTATACATTGTAGCCTTCGCTATCCTATGGTCTGCAAACCGTGGTTTATGGACTGTAGAGCTACCTTTTAACCCATTACAAACATTAGGGGATTTGAACCACCCCAAAACTGCTACGTAGAACCGAATTTAACAAAATTGTATAAAAAACGTAGGTTAGGGAACCCCATTCCAGCAAGCCCCCAACACAATCTTCTGACTCCTCCTGAGTCACTGCGGTCATGGGTTCTCCATATTTTCCTACATCTGCTTGATAGCCTCAACCAGCGAGGGTAGCACTCCTTCACTCTGCTCAGTAACATTCTGATAAATCTCCACGAACTTCTGAGATATTTCTTTCCCTACGTACTGACCTCCTGCTATGGCCCCTTGAGCTTCTGCTAAGATGGCATGTCTCTCATGCTCCAAAACATATCTTCGTAGCACCTTGTCAGCTCCTAGTCTATATATATGGTCTGTGATGATGGTAAAATATACTGCGCGGGTTACCAACTCTTTCTTCTGTTGTATCAAGTACTCTGCAGGTTCCATCCCCATAGTCAAGAAGTGAATGATGTCGGTGAAGTACGCATCAACTACATTAATAGTGAACAGTTGCACATCAGGAAATCCTTCTTCTAGGTTGGTTAGTCCTTCACCACTTTCGATTTGGGATAAGTGTTACGGCCCAGAATTCAAATTCCCCAGCTTGACGATGATCTCAAATTCATATTATTTGAACAACAATATCCACTGGTAGATTCCCCCCCCCAACATAGGCTTATTCACTAGGTACTTCAAATCTGAGTGATCTTGAAGTGCCCTCCTAATAGATAATGTTAGTATTTCTGCAGGGTCTATACCATGGCCAACCTCTCACGCTGCATAGTGGAATAGTTGCGCTCCGCACCAGAAAGTTTGCTACTAGCAAATGCAACTAGATGGTCAATGTCTCCGTCTCCAAGCTGTGTAAGGACATCTCCTAGGGTGATCCCCGACACATCTACGTGAACATGGAAAACCTTCGCCTAGTTAGGAAAGATGAGAATAAGCGCAAAGGTAATCTTCTCCTTGAGTAGCTCGAAGCTCTTCTGACACTTCTCATCCAAAAAAAATGAAACGTCCTTATTTAGCAATTTTTCCATAGGTGTTGTGATCAACACATACCCTTGAATGAACTTCATGTAGTAGCCTATGTGGCCAAGGATAGAGCACAATTGTTTCTTAGTTGTAGATACTGCCAAGTTTATGATAAATACCACCTTGGCAGGATCAACCATCAATCCTTGTCGACAAACTATGTGACCAAGAAAGATCTCGAAGGGTACACAAAATATGCACTTCTTGATATTCAAGGAAATCTAGTGCTTTATATATGCATCCAACATCATGTGGAGGTTTGAGACGTGCTTCTTTAGCAACCCAAAGACATTACAGTCATAAAAATTTACCTCCAAAAACTTGTGGATGAACTCTTTGAACATTGCGACCACCACCCGTGAAGAGATGGTAGGGGCGTTCTTAAACCCAAATGGCATGACAGTATACTGAAAATATCCCCATTTAGTGGAAAATATATTTTTGCTATGATCTTCAGGTGCGATCCTGATCTGATTGTAACCCGAGAACCCATCCGTGAATGAATATGCTTCCTGCTCCTCCATGTTATCAAGGATTTCATCTGAGAATGGCGTAGGGAAGGGATCATGTATGTAGGCATCATTCAATTTGCGCAGGTCAAAACAGATCCATATCTCTCCCTTAGTTTTTTTCTCCTGAACCACTATAGGAATTACCCAATCAGACTGTTTGACTGGTTCGGTGATACCTGTGGCTATCATTTTGTCAAGTTCTTCCCTGACTTTCTACTTATAATTGGGGTTCAAATGGTAAGGCTGCTGCTTCATAGGGCGTGCATCTAGTTTTAATGTGATGTACATGACCTCTAGGTCCCCTATAATCCCTTTGAGTCCCGAGAATTTTGTCGGGAATAGGTCCTGGTATTCCGTGAGGAGTTCTCCAACTTTTCCCATAGTATCATCATCCCAGTAGTCCCTAATTTTAGCTAGCTTAGGCTGCTCCTTCATTCCAATGTTGACTTCTCACAGATTCAGAGACTTAGTGACATCGACAGTCTATAGTCAGGGTTCTGTAACTATGCGTTCTCCCTCCAACTCGGGGATTGAGACATTTCGCGGGTCTTCATCACACTCCTCCATTGATAAATTGCGGTAGTTGACAATATCTTGCATCTGTGTTTCCCATGTTGGTGCCCCCTATGCTACATAAGGCCATGATTCATCAAATACTAAGGCATATATATTCCGCAAAGGTTCATCCTAGTGCCTTCGTTCCACCTACTAACCCAAATTTCCCTACAAACTCATCCTTCAATATTTCCTAGTGGCAGGTGCGCTGGTGTAATTCTACATCTAAATACCCTGTGGTTGAGATCGGCCCCAAAGCATGAATGAACAAATGGACCCATTCCTCGATAGTCTATTCACACCATTCCTCCATCTATACAGACATGTGCTAGCACGGGTCCCTTGGTCTGAGGAAAGTCTTTACGCGCAGGTGAGCCGAAGGTTCAAACCGTAAGACCATCATGTCGTGACACTCTTCCCAATCCTTAAATGTCCCCTTATGCTTTTCCCACCACCTCGTAGGGGTTGCGCGCATGGCTAGTTTAAGGACCCATAGCCTTTGCTCCTGTGGGAATTTAGCTTCGAATGCTTGCAAAAACTCCCTAATAGTACCAGAACCATCAAAGTAGGGTAGTTATCTTACCTTTGAGGAGATACAATGGAAGTTATTTGTGATTCTAATGCATCACAGCGCCGATGCATCGTGTAACCGATTTTGCCAATTTTCTATCTTCCCATCGAAGTCAGAGAAGCATTCTTTGTGCTTCTCTAAGCAAAGCACACTATCAGTCGTAGGATTGATCCAATCTTTGTCCTGACGGTTAACTTATATATTTGATCCACATCCTCTTCTTTGTTCACTAATTCTGTATATCATTCTCCTTCCACAGAATCCAGTGGGACTATAACTCTCGTGCCCTGATTCTCAAACACGGTACTTATTTTCTTTAGGTCAATAATTCCTCCCATGTATATTTCCTAATCTAGTCCTAGGAGTACAGGATAGGGGTGTGCATCTTTCACAATTTGAATTACCTCAAATTTGGTGCGGACGTTAACTCCTGCAATATCTACCATAACCTTTGATAGCCTTCCTAACAGTATGATCTTTTGTTGGTTGGCCATGTGGAGCTAGATATTAAACCATTCCAGCTTAGGTTCTTCCATTCATTGCCAAGTTTTCTTGGGAAGTATGTTCACATCTGATCCCAGGTACAAAATAACGTGATCCATTTCATAGTCACCAATCTGTGTTGTTAGCCACATTTCCCGACTAGTGTGTTTTTTATGCTTGTAAAGTTTGTGCACATCGTTAACTTCCAGGGGAGGGTTAGTTGTCTCTGCCCAGCTATCTATTAGTGCTTGCAGGTTTTCTACTGCCTTCTGGTTGCATAGTAGCTTCACACATGCCTGTAGAAATGGTTTAACGTCATCATCTATTTTTAAGCTGCTTCGAGCTAAATAGGCACCATCTCGGTAACGTCAGAACACAAAGGCTCTCTTTCCCTCTGTAGGTCCAAGCTTTCCTATTTCACCACTGCTTTCCAGATAAGAGGTTCAGCTTCGGCTTTCTCTTCAACTCCTCTAGTAGCCATGCCGCTGGACGTTGTGACATTAATACTTGGTCCTTCATCACGTGGTTCCTCCTTAACTCTTTGTACATTCTGTGTAGGTGTCTGTTGTTTTTCCTGCATTTTTGATATCATAATTAGACAATATTCAATCACATGGTCTAGTTGTCTAAAATAATGACAAGATATTCGTGCAAGGTTCAGATAGTCCCTCGCAAAGTGCCCTATCTCCCCACAGTTATAACAGATCAATTTTCCTCTTCCCCGACCTGCGCCTCCATTGCTTCCCCCTCCCCTGCTGCTCGCTGGAGAGCCTCCTTTACTTGAGGGAGATAGTGGTGAAGAAGGGTCAGCTTGTACCCTATATAGGTTTCCTCGATCTATCATCAAGTCATAGGTCAGACAATTATGCTTGTCATGCCCCATAGAGGAGTAGAATCGACACCATTGCTGCTTCAATTCTAGAACGTAAGCACCAATATGGGGAAGTGGTTAGTATCATGTAACTCGCTGACACGACAATCATCGCACCATAATGTTGGACCACTTGGCCCCACAGCCTCCTTAGGACGCAATGGGCTAGGTCCCCTAGCCTGCATGTAATCTGCCAGCAGAGGAACCTGATCCTTGGTATCGACGGACACCTTTCATCTTATGCACCATATGTCTGGACTAGCCTCTTTCCCCCATTATTTTCACAGGTTTTGTATTTCAAGGTGCATTGCCTCCAACTGCACCTAGATATGTTGAACCCAAAACTGAGCATCATCGCTCAGCGCAGCCTCTATTTTCGTAGCAATATCCAAGGCCTTCTATTGCGTTGCAATCAATTTCTGACCCATAGGTCTGGGCAGGTGAGGCAAAAACATATCGAAACCATTCCTTGTGCTGCCTATAAATGTACTGAAATTCCTCATCTCTGATAACCTTTCTTCATCATTGATCAAATTCCCATACTGATTCAATGGGTCCTTGTCTAAAGTATTTCAAGTCGACCACAATTTGAGAGTAGGACTTAGGCTTCCGAAATTTTTGTTTTAATGTTGCCTTAATCTCTGGAATAGATGGATCCATGTGCTATCCTATGTACCCCATATACTAATCTAGGGCCCTTCCTTCAAAGGCGAGTGATAACCATGCTCTCTTTACAGCGTCGATAGCCACATTATGGGCATCCCATACTAATTTTGTGACAAACCAAAATCGGTCCATATCTTCATCCTCTACACCCTTGAAGGTATGTAGCTTCATCTGTGTGGCCATATCATCTTCTAGTGGTCGAGGTATGGGTGAGGTCTTACCCTTATGCTGACTTGAACGTGGTGTAGGTCGAGGACTATGCACAGCCGATTATCTTAATGGACTGTAGACATATCTATCTCCTTCTTGATTAGTTCGGTAGTACTTACCACTTTTTGTTGTGATCTCGCTCAGATCAGAGGTCATTCACTTGATGTGGATGCACAGAATTCCCTTTTTGCAAAGTAATATTTTGAACAATAATGATAGTGTTTTCAAGAAATTACCTCAGAACCCTTTAAAGAACCTCTGCTCTGTCTCAGAGTAGGACACGAACTGATCGACTTCGAATTCTGTCACAAATTGAAGGTTAAGGTTTACCAAAAAACCCTTATACTACTCGCCTTTTCAGCAATGACCTACTTGCAAAGGCCAAGGTCTCCCCCGAAGCAGTATGGGAGGGTGCTAGAACTAGGTTTCCACACCCTGAGAGAGATTAGGTAATTCGAGGTAGATCTGTGTTATAACTTACTAGTTTTGCACATAATGAGTCTGTTTGCATCCCTTTTTAACAGTGTAATTAGCATATAACTAGAACACAACTAGTAGATCTAATCAATACATTCACATCCATGTGTGTGTTATCAAATGCCATCACAAAGCATTATAATTGCAACCAATATTAGATCTCAGAGATACTTAAAGAAATTCTAGAACACAGACACATTTACAGCTTACTTAAATATCACATACGTGCTTCAGTAGTAAACATAACCAATTCAGATAACACGAATATAGTTTAACAATACTTCGCATTCATTAACATTCAGATCCATTTACAACCAAAACACAGCCCGCACACACAACCTAGAGGGGTAGACACACAGTTGGACTAAGGATCTCTGCTCACACATCCAGCATGTTTCCTTATCCAAACTACCAAAACAGATCTAACATTTCGCACGTAGCATCAATCTATTAATTTTCTTTCTTACTAGACCCAACTATCTATCTATTTATACGTCGCATCCTTCATTATCCTGTCGTCTGCAAACTGTGGTTTGCGAAACCTAGAGCTACCCATTAACCCGTTACAAACATTAGGGGATTTGACGCACCCAAAAACCCCTACGCAAGACTGACTTTAACAAAATTGTATAAAAAACACAGGTTAGGGAGCCCCGTTCCAATAGGGCTTACCAATTTGATTGTTCTACTGGTTCGATGATACCTGTGACTATCATTTTATCGATTTCTTCTCTAAATTTCTGCTTATATTTGGGGTTCAATCGGTAAGGTCACTTCTTGACAAGACGCACATCTATTTCTAAGGTGATCCACATGACACCCAAGTCCCCCACAATACCTTTGAGCTCTGAAAATTTTATGGGAAACAGATCCTGATATTTAGTGAGTAGTTCCACGATTTTTCCAATTGTATCATCATCCTAGTAATCTCAAATTCTAGCCATCTTGGGTTGTTCTTCTGTTCCAATGTCGACTTCCTTTAATTTGAGAGACTTAGTCACATCTACTACTTGTAATGGGGATCGAGAAACTATGTTCTCTCCCTAAGACTCCATGATAGTGATATTTCGTGGATCCTCATCACACTCTTCCACTAATAGGTTTCGACAGTTGGAAATATCCTACATTTGCGCATCCCAAGCTGGTTCCCCACATTATATGCGAGGGCGCGATTCATAAAATACTAGAGCATATATGTCTTGCAGGGCTTTGTCTAATTTCTCATTCCCACCTACCAATTGAAACGTCCCCAAAAAATCCACATGGTGGGGATAGGTCCCGCCTACCTATCCACGTGGTGGGGATATTTCCCAAGGCATGGATAAACATGTGGACCCATTCATCCCATGTCTTTTCGCACATTACTTACATCCATACCGACAAGTGCATGCGTGGTTCCCCGCGGTCGAGGAAAATATCCATGGGTAGGCGGACCAGAGGTTCAAATTTCAAGATCAACATTCTGTGACATTCCTCCCAATCCTGGAGAGTCCCCTTATGATTTCCCCACCACCGCACAGGGGTCACACACATAGCTAGGTTAAGCGCCCACATCCTCCATTCCCTTTGGAATTCTTCTTCGAATGCCCTAATAAAATCCCTAACACTACCAAAATCATAAAAATAGGGTAGCTCTCTTACTTTTGAGGAGATACATCGGAAGATCTTGGTGATCTTAAGGCATCATAGCACAGATACGTCATGCAACTGGTTCTGCCAATTTTCTATCTCCCCGTCTAAGTTAGAAATACATTCTCTATCCTTCTCCCATCAAAGCACACCATTAGTGGTAGAGTTGATCCAATCCTCCTTCCAAGAAGTCAGCTTGTAAATCTAATTAACATCATCCCCTTCGCACATTGGTTTTGTACACTTCTCACCTTCTGCTGGATCTAGAGGGACCTTACCCACATATCCTATTTTTCAAAAACCATGGTTTTCCTTTTTAAGTTTATAATACCTCCCATGGTTATAGCCCAATCCAGTCCTAAAAGCACAGGGTAAGGGTCCTCATCATCTAAAATTTGAATCACCTTGAAATCTGCGTATACCTTAACTCCCACGATGTCTACCATAACCTTTGATAGCCTTCCTAGCAGTATGATCTTCTATTGCTTCGCCATGCATACACGTATAGTAGACCATTCTAGCTTGGGATCTCCCATCCTCTGCCAAGTCTGTTTAGGAAGGAAATTCACATCCGATCCTAAATAAAGGATGACCTAGTCCATTTCATAATCTCCAATCTGCATAGTTAGCCACATTTCTCGACGATTTCTCTTCTTATGCTTATAAAGTTTGTTGACCTCTCTCACTTATTTTGGTGGGGCAATATTTTCGGCTCAGCTGTCTATCAATGCTTGGAGTTTCTCGACTGCCTTCTAGTTGCATAGTAAATTTATACATGCTTGCAGGAACGACTTCACTTCTTCATCTACTTTCAAATCTGTTGGGGTCTTGGAGGTAGATGCCTCATTTTTGGTAAATTATTTTCCTGCTTCAAGGAAGTTTTCTTTCTCTTTTTGTAAGTCTAAGTTGTCCCTTTTGTCAGCAACCTTCCTGATAAGTGATTCATTGAATACATTTTCCTCATCTCCTCTCGTGGCCATGCCATTGTGCGTAATTATGTTAATATGAGGCCCTTCATCGTGTGGTTCTGCCTTAACCATTTGCACATTATTCTTTGGTGTTTGTTGTTTTTCCTGCATCTTTTCTATTAGTACAGGACAATATTTGATCACATGATCCAATTGCCTACATACGTACAATATTGTCGTGTAGGGTTCGAACAGTTCCTTATCATGTGTTCCACCTCTCCACAGTTATAATAGACCAGTTTTCCTCTTCCCTGTCTTGTGCGTCCACCTCTTCTGCCCCCTCGGCCTCTTGCCAGGGAGCCTCCTTGTCCAGAGGGAGATAGTGGTTTTGAAGGGTTAGCTTTTACCCTATACAGTTTTCCTCTACCTATCATCAAATCATATGTTCAACAGTTGTGCTCATCATGTCCTACAGATGAGCATAATTTGTACCACTGATGCTTCAACTCTAGGACATAGGCACTCAGTCAAGGATAGTGGTTTGTATCATGCAATACAACTACTCAACAGTCAGCACACCATAACATGGAGTTTCTTGGTCCCACAACCTCTTTGGGGTGTAATGGGTTAGGCCCCCTAGCATGCATGTAGTATAATAACAGAGGGCATTAATCCTTAGTGTGGCCTAACAACCTGCACCATACGCACCAAATGTCTGTGCTGGCTTCTTTTCCCCATTATTTTAATAGATTCTAGATTTCTAGGTTCATCGCCTCCAACTGGCCCTGGATCTGTTACACCCCAAACTGGGCATTGTCCCTTATCACAACTTCTAGCTTTATGGAATTTTCCAGGGAATTTTCTAGTGTATCAATCATCTACTGGCCCATAGGCCCACACAGGTGTGGTAATAACATGGAAATGAACCATTCTTTCTGTTGTCTATCTTTGTACTTAAAATCCCCATCCTTGATAACTTTCTTTAGCCATTGATCGACCTCCCTTACTGATTCTATAGGTCCTTATCATAAATCCTTTAGATTGATCACTAGTTGAGTGTAGGACTTTGGCTTCGGAAATTGTTGTTTTAAGGTGTCCTTAATTTCCCGTATTGATGGATCCATGTGTTGGCTGATGTACCCCATGAACCAATATAAGGATCTTCCCTCAAAGGCTAGGGATAGCTGCACACTTTTTATATCATTGTTAGCAACATTCTGCCTAGTCCACATTGATTCTGCTATGAACCAAAACTTTTCTATGTCGTCTTCCCCCACACCCTTAAAGGTAGGTATCTTCATGTGCATGGCCATGTCGTCTTTCGGTTACTCAACATCATGTATCCCATCAAGATAAAAAAAACATCAGCAACTGAGAACATGATCATCACCATAATGGAGGAAATACTGAAGGTTCTATGTAATGCAAAAGAGTACCAACAATCTTCCAAGTCCTCACAGCGCAGTTTTTCAAACCGCTACTTTAGAAAATTGTATGGAAAAATACTTCTTGTGACATGGTTAATCATATAAATAAAGAGAACTCATATGTAAGGAAAACATCTTTTCCCAAGGCCACATAATAGATGGCTGTCTCCATCATGCAAATTGTCCCAATGAAGTTCATGGAGCTCAATAAATATCTTGCCCTCTTGTGGAGCAAGGCACTGCCATGAGATGGTAAGAGAATGCAAGCAACAGCTCTCACCATATGTTGGAAGCAAGAAGATACATGGATTCATGAGTGAACCCTCAAGTGTAGTTTGTCTCACTTCCATGAAGAGAAATGAACCAAGCTCTGCATGCAAATTCTCTTATCCATGCTTCGAAACTCAAGACAAGAAGAATACATCATCTTTCTCACCTCCTCTTTCCACACCAAGTGCATTGAATGAGAAGTGATCCTAGGAATACTCCATCAATAAATCCCAGCTCCACAGTGACATCACTGTTGGCCTATGTAAATAGGCTCCCATCAACAAACAACTCCAATATTTGACATTTAGAATGTCAAAGGCATCTCCCATAATGATGCTACAAATGGGAAGTCCTCCCCATGAAGAAAGTCCTTCTTAAGCATCTAATACCAAGGAGTGACCCCTTGCACCATGATAGTGCCATCTTCTACTCCTGCAACATTATGAAGACTGTGAGAGAAAACCTTCCCTTTCTCTCTCAAGAACATCCCAAGCAACAAAATCCTTTGCTTCTTTCTCATACTTCCATCCTCCCATCCATGTAATGAAAACATGGTGCTTAACATGAAAAATTTTATTCGAACACAATGTGCCCATACTCTTTGCTACTCCATGATGCAAGTATCCACAATTTTTTCTCATGCAATGGGAGCATCTCATATATGATCCTCCTTCCATTCTCAAAGAGAAGAGAGAAGACTATAATAACTCTTCCCAAGAGTCATGTGCATGCATAGCTCCCATGCCAAATCTAGATCTGGGAAGGCTGCCATCCTTCCCATTCTTTTCCTGCCACAGCGCAGAAACTGAAATGAGAGTAGGTGTGGATGATATTGAGAGACTACTTATCTCCTCGTTGAGCCTACCTAAGACTCTTAGCACTACATCAAGATCTCCCAAGGTCTCCACCTTTCTTGAAATCAACAGGAAATGCCTTACCATGTGAAGCCTTCACCTCTTATTTCTGATCAAGTGGCCTTCTTTGTGTAATGTCTCCAGGAAATGAGACATCAACAAGTGGTGACTGAATACATGAATGGAGAAAACCCTCCATGCTTCCACTGCGCAATCCAATCACCTCTTTAGGTGCATCAACCTTCTGCAATGGATAGGAATGAGATTGGCCCTCTTCCCCATATTCTCTCGGTATCCTCATGCTTTTGCACCTTCTCCATCTCAAGGGCTTGTGAAATGTAGCCCCTTTGATATCTCCAAGGGAATATCTTATTCCTCCCTTATTGCTCTTGCATAGTGCAGTGCAATTTTTTTGTTCTAGATCAGCAACACATAGAAATTTAGATCTCTCCATGCAATGGGATGAAATGAAAATAGATGAATCTTTGACCATACCTTGGTGAAATGTAGAAGCAAGAACTTCTTTTGCAACTATGTAGTCTTCCTCCATTGAACATGAAGGCTACTTCTCCAAGGTTGTGCCAACGCTGGTACAAGTCTCCACCTTCTCAATCTCCTTGAGATATTCTTCAATGCCCTTCACTCCTTCAAGTGGTGGAGCCATGCTCTGATTTTTCTCTGTATAGCTCTCCTTCTTTGTGAGGATAGGAAGTGCATGGATATTCCTCTCCTTCTTGAAACCTTCTGCGGGTTTCACTACAACTTTATGCTTCTTGAATCCCTCTAGGAGTTTCATTCTCTTCCTCCTTCTTTCTTCTGTCTAACCTCTTTGAAGAGGCTCTTCCTGGATCTGAAATATGATGAGGTAAAACTCATATCCTTCAGCTTTCTGATCTCTATCTCTTCTCTTCTTTGATACTGCTGTAAATTTCCCTCTTCAGGAGTATCAATATTCTATTCTATTAGGGTCCTGTGATTTGGCTGATTGGAAAGCCAAGTGATAGGGTAACATCAAACCAACTTTGGAGCCCAAGGACCTAGCCTTCCTGGACTCTGAGAGGGATCTCTGTATTTTTGTAAGGGATATCTATGTGTTTTGCTTCTTATGTTTCTGATTTTAGGCTAGTTATGAAGTAGGTTTTTGGTTTTGTTTTTAGGTTTTTGAGGGAGGAACTGATCAAAGAATAAATAGATAAAAATACTGTTAGATCAACTGGGCTATGGGGTCTAAAAGGTCGAGAAAGCCTCAGATGGTGATACAAGGTATGTTGAAGGGCTGATTTGATCAAGGTAAAATGAAGTGGGATGGACACTATGTTTGTGAAGGACAAAGGATTTCAAACATAAATAGTTCAATAGCAGACATTTATATGGTAGGGATAACCATTAATCATGATAAATGTAACTACAAACTAATAAATACATAGAAATAAACATTCAAGAAATAAATAGAGATATATGACTCTCTAACATTAGGAAATTGCTATCAGACTTCGGGGAAAAAAAATTAAGACAAAAAAATAACTCAAAATACTAAGAGGGAACTCCTATACATAGTATTTTGGGTTATCGGGCACTTTGAAACTAAGATTGCAGAGTTTTAGGCAAAGGGGAAGATCGATACAAGACCTCCTTGGTTCAACTAGGACAATCAAACATTCAAAGAAAGGTTTCAGAGGTGGAAGATTTGACTAGCCATGAGTAATCAGGGCATACCGTGAATCATACTTAGCATGCATAACAACCATAAATGAAACAAGCAAACAATTTCTTCAGTAATCAAAGAGAAATTAAGAATTCTTTGATATGACTAAGAAGGAAGAAAACATAGAAGCTATAATAAAACAGGAAATCTGAGATGCCTCCAAGGGCATGTCTAAAGTCTATTCTCTACTATCTTATAGCAAGCAAGAGCATGAAATATTTATGAAAGCTAAGAAACATAACAAAGAAGGACACTATACCATTTTACCAAGTCAAAAAATCCAACAACAGTCCTCTTTCATCATCCAAAAACATTCAAGAAACTATCCAATGCATGAGACAAGTATTTCTTCCAAGCTTTTATAGCCATATATTGCTCTATATCATCAAGTTCAGCCTTGTTTACAATGAAATCTCTTGGAATATATAGGCCAAGATGAAGGAGAACCTCTTAGTGCAACTAGCATGTTCATTGGCCCATCAAAAATATTTGATTTTGTCCTTGAGGATTTGCAAAGCCCAAGGCACAAAATATCTATAAAAATATCCAAAAAATGCTAAAAAAGGAAATTAAATTGACTTTTCCCAACTAAAAATGGCCAAAAAAGGCTAAACGCACATTTGGAAAAGCCACTTCAAAAAACTGCATTTTTTACAAAACTACTCCAGAAATATAGTAGCAAAAATTTTCTTGTCTTGTGGGCAATGTTTGGAGGCCTTCCCAATGTCGAAATGAGGCCTGTGATGGCTCGTTGGAAAGCCCTGGATGTCTAGTTTCTGAAAATGTTTTTTTTTCTACAAAATGATCAATCAAAGCCTATGAAAAGCTGACCTGTGTGGAAAAACCCAGAAATTAGCCTTTGCTGATATGCGGGGCAGAGTGTTGAAAAAGTGACTATTTTTCGCCACTTTCGGGGACCAAAACATCTTAAATTGATCTGAAATTTGCTGAATAGATGACCCGGAAATTATGGCATCCAATGATACCATTATAATCCTTTGAGGATGCTTCAAACAGAAATGGCAATGCCCATGATATTTTGCAAAAATCCCAAAAATGTAAAAAAACCAAAACTTGTCGAATTATGCCCAATTTTGGTGAGCATGACCTTCATGGGTTCTCAGAAGCATACCGAGAAGCAGAGGCCAAAATTTCAAGCCTTGATATGCATTTCTTCACTTTTTGTGTCAGGCACCTCTTTCGAGCCTCCTTGAGCTTTTCTTGTGTAGCCTTCAATTTCCTTCGAGCTAATTGATTAAGCTTCTTATAGTGCCCGGTCATTTTTCTTTGAAGGTTGAAGTCTCTATTGGCCTTTTCCAACTTATTTTCCAAGTGTTCATTCACCCTTTCAAGCCATGTTTCTTTATTGTTTTCTATCTCTTGGGTGAATAGAGTAGTGATAGGAAAAGATTGGAAAAGGGCAGCCTCTTCCTCTTTTTGTTTCTCCAAAGATTTTTTGAGTCCCATAGTCCTTGGCCTCTTTCTCCTTGGCTGATCTTCTTCTTCACTGTCATTGAATTTTCCCATGAATTCTTCCAACTTAATTTGTGCTTTGGAGGCTTCCTTTTGATACTTGATAGCCCATGTCTCATAAACTGCCATGTGGACACTCATTTGTTTGTTTTGTGTTTGTAGAAAATGAATGAGGTTTTTAGACCTCTCTAGATCCGCTCTGTTGGGGTTCCCATGTTTTGGCAAGGTTGGTAATACCAAAATATGAGACAACATCAAACCACTTTCGGACCTCAGGATCTAGCCCTCCCGAGTCTAGAGAGGGATCTCTCTATGATTGTCAAGGCCTTTTAGATAATGGCCTTTTAGAGCATAATTCTTCATTACTAAGGCTCATTGATACCATAACAGTAGAGGAAAGCAGTCATAAGGTAGGAAACATGAAAAGGCTGCAAGGAGGATGTGTTTTCAAGGGAAATGCATTCCTTGCAGGCTTATAAAACAAACTAGCCCCTTGCTTGCTTGTTAAGGAATTATAAGGGGTTAAGAGTGGCTCCACATGGGGATGGCTTCTTCTTGAAGGAGTCAAGAATTCAGAAAATGATCCTTGGTGTAGGCCAGATGCCTGCTGCTTAAGCCTCCTTTCTTCTTGAATTTTCAGCTGCCACAATTGTGAATACATCGATTTAGCAGAAAAACTTCCCTATCAATCTACCTACCCACATTACAGTCCTAGCATTTTTCTTCTTCTCGGGTGCATTTGAGCTGGAAGACCCTTTACATCATTTTATTTTTACAAACAGAAAATAAACCTATTCTAAATCTACCCTTATTGCTCCATGAGACCAGAATAGACTATTGGTCTCATATTTTTCTCTACCTAATCTAATATCTGTTGGGATTAAACTGTCCAGCAGATCTCTTCTCTATATTCTACGATGGAAATTTAAAAACAGTCAAGCCAGGATTAGACTGTCTGACTTGCTCTGGATCCAAGGCATGAAGACAGTTGCACATGGATAGAAATTGCAGCAAACTGAAAACAAAACTGTGAAGGCTTGAAATATAAAACTTGAAGTGTCCTTCTTCTCTTTGTGACTCAAGTTTTGAGCATGTTAGAGTCACTTCTTTTCTTCATTTTAGCTTTGGTTTTGGGCATGTTAGAGCTAATTCTTCTTTCTTCTTTGCTGGTCCAGATTTTGGGCATGTTAGGACCAGTTGTTTCACTTTCTTTGGCTCATGTTTTGAGCTTATTAGAGCCAATATTTGCACATCATAGGTTCATATTTTAAGCATGTCTGAACCCCTCTTTTTCTCTATTTTTTGGAACATTTTCTCTTTTTTCTTGAAAACAGAAACTGCAATGGTATGTACAATGGAAATGAAACTGGAAATTGAAAATTAGTAGAAGTAGTGTTTGAGCATCCTGCCATTGACATGACCCCCGAATAGCTCTGTACCATCTAATTCTTGTAGGAAGAAAGCATTTGGACCCATAATGGCCTGGATGATCTATGGACCTTGCCACAGACTGTCAAACTTACTGTGCTTTCCTTTATCTTCTCTCCTTGAGTCCCACTTCAGAAATTTGTCTCCAATTTTGAAATCGACAGCTTTGGTTCTCTTGTCAAACAATTTATTTATATTTTATTGAACTTTCACTGCTCTGTTGTAAACCTCTTCTCTTGTTTTTTGGAGATGAATTTTTTGGTTTATCCTTCTCACCATACTATCTTCTTTTGTTTGGATCTCCTGGACCAGCTTGATCACCAGTACCCCAAGGTTGGTAGGAAACACTGCTTCTGTACCATAGACAAGCTGAAATGGTGACATGCCAATGGAATTCTTTGTTGTAAGCCTGTCAGCCCACAAAGCATGTACTAGCTTGTTATGCTATGACTTTTTGTTCTCTTCCAACAGCTTTTTGATGATGATCACCAGGCTCTTGTTTGATGATTCAGCTAATCCATTACCTTGAGGGTAATAGGCAGTTGAATGACTGAGTGCTATTTGATACCTGTGACAAAAATCAACCATTTTCTTGGATCCGAAAGCAGTAGCATTATCAGTGATTATTTTCCTTGGGCAACCAAACCGAGAGAGGATGTGACCTTCTAGGAAACTAATGATGACTGAATCTATGGCTTTCCTATGAGGTATGGCCTCTATCCATTTAGTGAAGTAGTTTGTGGTTGTTAGGATGCATTTGTGTTGTGCAGAAGAAGTAGGGTGAATCTCCCCTATGAAATATAGGCCCCATTGCAGAAAGGGACCTTCAACAGTGATGGGTTGTAGAGGTAGGGGAAGGAGTTTTCTTTTTCCTTCAAAAATCTAGCATTTGTGGCAGGCAATTATCATCTTATGGATATCATTGAAGAGTGTGGGCTACTAGTAGCCAGCTCTGAGTATTTTTTTTGCAGTGGCTTTCCAACTCAGGTGGCCTCCACATTCTCCATCATGAAATTCTTTTTTAATCCTCTCTGCCTCGTTTTCAGGAAAACATTTAAGCAATAGGCCATTTGGGTTCTTCGAGTATAAGTTTTCATTCAAGAGGCAGTAGTTTCTGGCTTTTAGCTTTAAGAATCTGGCCTTAGTCTTTGACAGTTCAAGTGGGGCATTGAGGTGTGTAAGCACATACAAAATGTCAGAATACCAAGGAGAGATTTGAAATTTTTTCTCAACAGTGGGATCAGGCAATTCTTGTTGCTCATCCAAGGTAGCTACCATGTTAATGTAAAGGGCTTGTAGGTTCGATTCAGCCATTAATTTAGCCAAGCCTTGACCCTTGATCAGTTTATTGGGTTTTATCTCAAGATCGTATTCCAAAATCACAGCAATCCATTTGCCCCTTCTCCCATCTGGGTCCCGAGACAAGATATCTTTGACCACTATGTTAGGCACATAAGCTATGGTGTGAGAATGCAATATGTACACCCTAAAGTCTTTCAAGGCCTTAATTAGAGCATAGGCTTGTTTTTCCATTATGTTGTATTTCAAGGGTGCATCCCTGAGTGCTTTGATGAAGAAAGAAATGGGTTGTTCCATTCCCGCTGGATTTTTCTGCAGTAGGACTGCAGCTATTTTATGTTGGAGGAAAATGAAAAAATCAGGAAGTCTTTAGAGAAAAATGGGCTGATCAGGACAGGAGCTTGGGTGAGTGAAATTTTTACTGATTCAAAATATTTTTTAGCTCGAACAGTCCATTTAACTCCTTCACCCTTCTTCAGTATGTTAGTCATATTCCTAAGGTGTTCAGCTAGGTTGGGAATAAATATCCTAAGGAAGTTAATCTTCCCAATGAAGGACTGTAATTATTTGATGTTTCTTGGGTGTGTGATCTATAGTATTCCCTCAACTCATTGTGGGTCCATCCTAATTCCAGTTTCTGATATAATGTGGCCAAGAAGCTTCCCTTCTTGCAGTCCAAATACAGTCTTTTTGGGATTCAATGATAGACCAAACCTTCTACATTTTTCAAACACTTTCCTCAGACGTTTTAGGTGTTCCTCTTCAGTCTTAGAATAGACTGTTATGTGATTTAAGTAATAACAATGAAGTGTCCTATCTTATCTGAAAAAGCTATATCCATTGCTCTATGGAAGGTTGCACCAGTGTTCATCAGTCCAAAGGGCATCTTCACATACATAAAGGTACCCCATGGAGTGGTAAAGGCTCTTTTGAGTTGGTCTTCTGGGATTACTAAGACTTGGTTGTAACCTGAGAAACTGTCCAGCAGGGAGATCCTTTTAGAGCCTACTACCCTCTGAAGAATATGTTCCATTTTAGGCAAAGGGTAATTGTCTTTGAGAGAGGCTCGATTAAGATTTCTGAAGTCTATACATAGCCTGATTTCACCTGTTTTCTTTCTCACAACCACTAAATTTGATACCCAGTCAGAGAACCTCACTGGAACTATTATGCCCACCTCATACCTCTTTTTAATCTCTTTTTCCATAGCAGGCAACTGTTTTGGATTTATTCTGCGAAGTTTTTGTCTGAAGAGCTTATGATTTTCTTTCAAGGGTATCTTATGTTGTATGATGTTTGTGTCATAGGCCCTTAAGTCCTCATAACTCCAAGCAAACACATCAATGAATTCCTTGAACAGGTCTATGTATTTCTTCTTCAAGTTCGTAGGTAAAGACTTAGCCAGTTTAATCATTTTGGGCTTATATTGAATGCCTATGTTGCATTCTTCCACGTCAGAGTCTGCATGTTCTATAGTGGGCTTTTTTTCTACATCATAAAAGTCAAAAAGGTCCTCTAAAGGTGCCAAGCCTCGAGGTATGTTCTTATCTTTGGCCTGCAGCACCTCCACTTCTTCACTATCCGTGTTTTCACACTTTGTGATTGAAACCCCAGTTTCTTCATTTATAGTGTTTATTTCTATGTTACAGGTTGTTTCTTCCTCATCTGAAGACTCTTCACTTAGGAAACTACTATCTAATCTGGAGTCTGAATCAGAAAATTCAAACTCATTTCTACCTACCAGGAAATCTTCAATCTGTTTATCCCCTTCAAAGACCTGCCAATATTTTTCATTGTCTGGCACTGTAGGTCTGAATTTGGTCTGAGTGATGATCTGTTGATCGCTTGGAGTCTTAGGGTATGAACTAGCTAGGCAAGCTAATCCATTTGCAATGATGTTTTGACTCCTAGGAACAAACACTAATTCATATTCAACAAATGTTTTCAATAAATCCATAGTGTCATTCCTATATGCTCTCAGCCTAGGATGTTTTGTTGTGTATTCACCATTCACCTGTTTAATAATCAACTCGGAGTCTCCACGCACAGTTATCCTATGGGCTCCCAATTTTTTTAACAGTGTCAAACCTAGGATCAGAGCCCTTTATTCTCCAATATTTTTTGTGCATTTGAAGTGCAGGTTGCAGGCATGGCTCTCTGTGTAATCACTCTCTATGTTATGTATCCACACTCCTCCCCCAGCAGTTCTCTTGGTGCAGGACCCATCAAAATTCATTTCCCATAAGGTTTCATTTTCCATTTCGTCATAATTTTCCTCCCTACAGTTGGGTTCGCCATTAGGTTGGTCATTATGTGGCATTATGGGGGCTGCATTAGGCTGTGCACCGTTTTGTTTTTTGAAATGGGTGTGGAAGTCAGAGGGGTGACTAGTTGGCTGACTATGTTTTGTTTCTATTTCGCTTTGAGACTTTGTTTCAGTGCATTTTTCTGAGTTTTCTTCATCGTTCTCCTCTGACTCTAGAGTAGCCACTATGTTAAGATCCATTGCCTCTGTTTCTTCATTTGAATCTCTGTTTTGGGATGTAGACCCTTCTAAGGAATCATCATTACAAAGGATGAAGGAGTCAAGGTCCGTATGTACAGAGTATAAAGGAGAGCTTTCAGGCTTTTCAGGGCTACTAACCAGGAATTTCATTTGTGTCTCCCTGTACAGTCTTTTAAGTTGGCCAAATATTGGGATTGTGGCATAAGCCCCATCCATCTGCATTGTCCCTTGTAGCTTGGCTCCCCATGATCTTGATAATAACATTCCATACTTGGGTGGCACATCTTCCACCACCACATCCATGACCATACACTTAGCAGGAATCTGAGTTAAGCTCACACACAAGTCTTTGATCAGGCCTAGGCATTTTACTTTGCTAGAATCAAATGAATAGAGATCTTTGTAGGGATGGGTTATCTCTAGGCCTAGCCTTTCCATCACTACCTTAGGCATCAAGTTGTGTGATGCCCCAGAATCATGCATTGCATTGTGGAGAATCTTATCATTGACATTAAGACTGATATAAAAAGGGGGCACTACCCCTTCCTAAAACTTTCCTTCTATCTTCGGACCAAACAGAAGGGCAGGTTGATCATCACTCAGATTTACAATGTCACTGTTCTCACCTAGGTTCAAAGCTTTCAAAATCTGGCCTTTATATACATCCTGAGTGGCCAACTCAGAGAGTGGGACAGATATTTTAATTTTCGCAATCTCACTTTCTAGGTTGAAAGTGGACTGACTCTTGGGAATGTTCAACTCTGTTTTGTTTGACACTGCCTTAGTGGCTGAATTAGTGGGATGATTCTCATTATGTACCATGTTAGTGACAGTTTTATCAGGAGCGCTAATTGTAGTGCTAGTGATGCTAGTTGGTTTACCTTGTGTATTGATTTGTTGGTTGTCTTTTTCTTTGTTTTTCCCAGCACTCTCAGCTGATGGCTTACAACCTTCAGCAGTCACTTTAGAAGTCTTCTCAGGCCTTTTCTTAAGGGTGACCTCAGGAGTTTTAGTTTTGGAATTGTCTTGATTCTTATTTCTCCTGAGTTCATATTGCTCTCTGACTTGCATAATGGCATCTTCAAATCCAAGTCTGTAATCATCAGATTCTGATCTTTCCTCATCCCAGTATGAGGGTGAGGGCTGATCCTCCTCTGAATAACAGTTGTGGATTGAGTCTTCTATTTCAAACATGTTTATTGTGTTCATCTTCATCAAGAAAGTTTTGGAATGGGGGAATAAATTGTTGAACTGATTCTTTTTGTCTGTTGGGAGTGGTGTTGTTTCTTCTAAAGTTCTAGTTTTGGTTTTGGTTTCAGTTTTGGCTATTGACAGTGACAACCATTTTCTCCATCATTTGGTATAGATTTTCCAATTTTTTATATAGATGGTCATGATTTGTATCAGATGTGGAAGCTACAATGTCATCTTTGTATGTTACCCTCTTCTGAGCTCTCAACCTTGCTCTCTTCTCAATCAAGTTGGCCTCTATACTCACTGCTCCTTTCTGCATGTCCTCCAATGTGTTGTACTCTTTATCCCTAAGCTCATAGGCCATGTCAGCATCAAACCCTTCGGGATATTTCGCTAGGGCCATACATTGGGGAGGTTTCATATGTGGAGGGAGAGCATTATAAATGTTGTTAAATATTGTTGTGTAATCATGGACACTCTCCCCTAATTTTCTTTTAAGGATTATATATTCTGCTAGGAGTTGGCAAGGATTTTCCCTAGCTTCCAATTTGTTTATGAAAGTCTGATATAGATTTGGGAGGTCGTTTATGCTACCTAGAGGTAGGCCCTTAAACCATTTCTTCACATCACCCCCTAAGCTCTGGGAAAATATTCTCTTTTTGACTGTATCATCATCTATTTCCATGTAGTCAAAAGAATCTTCCATCTTATCTACATGTTGCTGGGTTGTGATGGACTCTTTTGCAGTGAAGTGTGGGATATTTGACTGATAATCATTTGGTAAGGGTACTATAGGTTGAGGTAAAAACAGAGGTGCATACCAGGCTGCCATGATGATGTTTTGATGAGTCAAAGGGTTAACTTGGGCAGCTGGTATATGGATGACAGGGATATTATGACCAGGAGAAGACTGATGAGCAGATCTAGGGTGACTAAGCCTCAAGTTTTGTATGAAGTGTATATCAGGAGGTGTAGATGGAGGGGTCTGTCTCTTCCCAGAGTGTTTACCACTTTGGGGTCGTTAACCAAGAGGCTCAAGGTCTGGTTGGCCTAAAGTACTGAATGACCTATTTCTAGGTAATCTGTTAGGTAGGTCTAGGTCAAGGTGAAAATGTGATAGAGCTGTAAGATATTCTGGTGCAGAGTTATATCTATGGATGTGGCTGGAAATAGTTGGTCTTTTAGGTGTAGGAGCTCCTTTAAGGATACTCTCAGGGTTTTCAACTATCTCAGGTGGGTTCAGGTTTGGGTAAGCTCTTGTGTGAATGGTTATTGAAGCCAGAATGTTTTTGTCTGACCAAGAAACTTAACCCTACTTGTTACTACTATTGTGGTTGATGTTGTGACAGAGGTTGGTCTTCCAGTGGAGTCTTATGTGAAACCAAGATAATCAGCAGGCCTACTGATCACCAGTGGAGTCTCTGATCTTTTAGGAACTGTGGAGTCACCAGGTGGAAGGTTTAGGATGCTTCTGGAGGGAGCACTGTCCACCACAGTGCTTATGAGATGCCCCCTTTCAAGGATATCTTCCGAACACAACAAACTATAACCAGAGATTGAATGGGAGGGCATTTACCAGATATGTCACCTCTGAAAGAGTGTGAGATCTGGAGGCTACCTAGCCCTTTCCAGACTCTGTCCAAGAGTATTGGAAGAACACAACAAATTGTAAAGAGGTTGATGTGTGAATGGGAGTGTTTAATCTACCAACCTAACTAGAGATTGTCGGTTTTATGAGGCTTATGATATAGTAAGGTGAGGAAAACTTAGAAGTTCCCCAGCGGAGTCGCCATTATGTTGGGGTTCCCATGTTTTGGCAAGGTTGGTAATACCAAAATATGAGACAACATCAAACCACTTTCAGACCTCAGGATCTAACCCTCCTAGGTCCTGAGAGGGATCTCTCTATGATTGTCAAGGATATATGTCTTTGAAGCTCAAATTTAAGATGTTAGGCTAGTTATAGGCACAAGGTTTATTTGTTTGGTTGCTGGTTATCAGGAAATAAGGGTTTAATGTAAGACCAGGATGAGCAAAGAGGGATTTGGCAGAGGCGAAATGTTCCAGGAAATATTCATAACCATTGGGCAATGGAGTCAGGAAAGAATTTTCTTGCTAATCGATAGGCATGCTTTCGATTGGGCTAGTCATCTAAAAGATAGGATATTAAAGATGATTATGTGATATGTAAGGTAGGAGAGGAGGAGATAACATAGATTCAGAGCACAAAGTTAAAAACCAGCTAGTCGCACAAGGATCATACTGGACAGGGCTAGCTCTAATCCCCAGTGTTCCCAAATATTCCAACTAAATCCATAACAAGAAACATATAAGAACTGAATTCATTTAATTCGTATATCAGAGAGCATGCAATAACATCCACTACACTGGTTAAACCAACTGAAATCATTTCTTAGATAATACATTCAGAAGAGAAACATCAATGGCAAGGAGAGCAGAAACATAGGGTACCTAACAAGGGTAAATCCTATGCCAATATTCTGATGCAAGCCAGTAGAAACGAAATGAAATGAATGTAAACACAAAGATAGGAAAACATCACCACTGCTTTAGATCAGGATCTAAAGAAATGTGCTTGTCATATAAAATAGCAATACCAATCAAGTATAAAATTGCCAATAGCTGAATACTTAGTCTGAAAACATCTCCTTTAGCTTATCTCACAACTTTACACAGAGACTGTGTCTCAGAAGAAACTAATTTCAGTTCTCTGATAAATGATCAAAAACCTTTACAATGAGTTTCTTCATGAATTTATAGCTCCAGAGGAGTGGAGAAGGTAGGTGAAAAACTAAATGCAGCATTAACAACTCAGAAAGAAAGAGAGCCGAGGCCCATTCTGTTTTTAGATCTTAAGCATTAATCTTTGGCATGTCTTGGACAAAAGAATGATCTTCTTCGGCTTCGATCTACTCTGGTCTGGTCCTAATGTACTTTGCTGCAGTACCCTGTAGTACTTCTGGTGAATAAACAAAAAGGAAAATAAAGGATGCTAGGGCCTGCCATGTTGTGCATCGAATGTCGCGGATTAGCATAGGACTGTTGTCAGGGTGGGAAATCCTTTAGGAACACGATATGGATTAAAAGATGTATGGGCATTATGTCCTTTATGGGAAAAACATTCTGCTGGTGTACAAATCCTGATATGCATGAATTTCTCTATTCTTTACACTCCGTGTGATCCATGATGTCGCTAACCTGGTGTTTTGCCTCTAAAATACTGCATTAAGGCCTAAAACCTCCAATATTAAATGCTGAAATCCTTGATCATAAGCTGGTTTTTCTCCCCTGCTTCATAAATGTCTTGATATGTAAAATTTGGGCTTTAATGGCACCGGATATGTTTTTCTTTGTGGAGATCGAAATGTCCTTGAATAATATTTAAGTCACCGCTACCTTTCTGGACATCTCCCTGTAGTACCAGCTTCCAAATTCAACCTTCTCTGCTCAACGCGTAGTTTATAATGATTCCTATGAATCATGGCAGTTTTCCGCCTCTGATAACCTTGAAAAATATGAAAAATATTAAGAAAAACATGCATGGGGTCGGATGATGCAGATGACTGCGAGGATGACAATGGGACTGCGGACGAAGGCGAAAAACACAGAGGAATGGTGGAGAAATTCTCTCATGGAAGTTTGGCGAACAACAGAGAAATTTAACGTAAAAAACCTTAAACTTGAACTTTTTAATGAATATATAAAATGGGAGGGGCGAATGTACGATGAGACACGTGGAGGTGAAGTGGCGGGACCGGGAAACGGTGGACATGCAATGGCGGGGGCAATCAAATGCGGACCATCCGATATCAGGAGGAGATCGACGGTGAAAAACTACGGAGGGTGATTGAATTTGGACCGTCAATCTGTAGATCAGATTGACGGTGGAGATTAACTGGATGGCCCACCGTACCCTGAGTTATCACGTGTGCATCTGAGTTAACTATCGTGCATATTCGGCGAGCGATAGTCGTCGGATGGCCCGCCCCAGATTGGACGGTCCACTGCAATATCATTGGGCATCCTCGTCCGAAAAATAATGCACGATGGATGGCGGTTAACGCGCGAGGACGATGGTTTTGAAAAAGCTACAGGGGACGCGTGTCACGCGATGTATGGAATCGCTGGCCGATCGGTAAATACCGCTTACCCTCGAAAGGCGGTGCGATGGAAACCAGATGGTTTTTGAACAGTGAAAGTAGGAGGGGACCACCGAGATGAGTGGATTCCGCACCGTCGGATATGTAAATATCAACGGTTGAAAACGCGCTTGATATGGATGAACTGTGGACCATTGATCTGGTGAATTAACAAATGGCGGAGATGCGACTACAGGCGGTGAATGGGTTGCACGGTGAAAGCTGCAGGGGCGGCGATTTCCATCCATTCTGTGAAGACCAACAACGCGGAACACAGCGGAGAACTTTAACAACAAAACAATCACATCAGATTTTCTCAGTGATTACAAAGGAATTTTAATGTGCCGCTTTATTTCTCCGATGTGATTAGCACCTAAGGCTTAAGCGCTCGGTCCTGGGCTACCGGTATATGGGGAACTGGTTGAAAGGGGCTTGCGGGAAAGGAGCTTAGGCCTATTATAAGGTCGAAAAGTGGGTTTCTAACCATTTTAATGCATTTCAAGGCCTAAGGAGGGTAACGATAGGGAGATAGAGGGGAAATTTGGGAAAGCAAAAGGGAGGGGTGGGATTTCATGGGCATTTTTGGGAGATTTAGGAGGGTAAGGGGAGATTTAGGGAGAACAAAGGGGACTTTGACAAAAGGGGAAGATGGATAGAAAGAGGCATTATGCAGAGGTACAAGGGGCAGATAATGGCCTTTTGGAGCATAATTCTTCATTAGTAAGGCTCATTTATACCATAACAGCAGAGGAAAAATGTCATAAGGCAGGAAACATGAAAAGGCTGCAAGGATGATGTGTTTTAAAGGGAAATGCATTCCTTGCAGGCTTATAAAACAAACTAGCCCCTTGCTTGCTTGTTAAGGAATTATAAGGGGCTAACATGCTCTTAGATCATGAATTTTTCTTCTCTATTTAGCAAGATAGACTCTAATATTCTGGCCTCATTGTCACTGTCATCACTGTTTATTTGAATTATGTCAAAATCCCTCTCTTTCTCATGGCTACTTTCCTCCTTCTCTTTTCCCTTGCTTTCAGTGGCCTTCTTGGTCCTCCTTCTCTTTGGTAATTCAACAATGGATTGCTTGGGAAACTTCATTTTGCTTCGGAGTGCTCTAGTAACATTTGGAGCTACAATTTGAGCCACTTTATTTCTTGATGTTCGGGTCTTTGTTACCTTTAGAGAAGAAAGCATGGCCCCTTGCCTAGGAGTGGTAGCTAGCACATGCTCTATTTGGTCTTTGCCTTTTCTACTCCCATAATCATCCTTGTTGGCTGGTGGGCTTTCCTTTATTTCATCAAAAGTGTCCCTTTGAGGATTTTTTTGACCCTCCTCATGAATGCCTTCACTGTCACCTTGCATGTCTTCTTGAGGACTACCTTGTTCACTTTTGTCCCTGCTTTCTTCAGGACTTTTAGGCTCTGTATCCTCAATGTTTTGTGCTTCATCCTCATCATGCTTGCTACTGTGAGGGCTACTAATATCTTCCTCTTTGTGATTGTTGTGTTCCTCATCAAAATGTTCCATTTATTCATTATTCCCCTCTTCATTGTTTTGCTCTTTATTACTCTGCTCTTCTTCATTGTGCTCTTCTCCACTTTGTTTCCCTTCACTTTTCTTCCTTTCACTTTGATCCTCTTCACTATTTTTCTCTTTATCCCAATGCTCTTTTTCATCACTGTGCTTTTCTTCCTCACTGTGCTCTTCTTCATCACTATGCTCTTCTTCCTCACTGTATTGTTCTTCCTCACTATGCTCTTCTTCTTGATCAATCATAGGATATTTTTGCTTCTTAGGAGTGGGTTTACTAGAAGAAGGAGAAATATGATGAGTGGATGGTGAAGGAGATGCATCGAATGAAGAAGCAATGGTGAAATTGGGATGTGAAATGAAAGTGTCCCAAGAAATTTCCTTTTTCTCAAGTTGATGGAGAATGACAATCTTGATAAGGGAATGATGGAAAAGACAAGCTTGTTGCTGAGAGGAAGGTTTCTTTTGAACAATAGAAACCATTTTTTTACCTTCTGAACCTTTTGAAAAAACTCCAAACATCTTACTTCATGAAAGTTAAAAACCACTGAAGGATGGGCTTTTACTTCCTCAGTTGAAAAAGGTTCATACCTTTTGTGAGGACTACTTCTGCTATCTTGACTGGGAGGCATTTTTCTTTAGATACTCTTTAGTGGCTCACCAAGACAAGCTAATTCAAATGGTCTCTGAAATAGTTTCCCAACACCACACCTTTTCCTCCTTGTAAGTCACTATGTTTCTTTGATGCTAGCAAACAATTATATGTGAAATGAGAACCAAAACCACTTTTTATCACTGTGTTTGAGCAAGAGGTTTAAACAAGATATGCTTGTGGTTTTTTGTTTGAAGAGGAATCTCCTTTTGTTTTGGCACAAAAACCCTTCCCTTAAAACACTGCCCCTTTGTTATCATTGTTTTTTAAAGGTAATCAATACTCTTTTAAAACTGATAAAACCTCTTCCCCAATGACTGTGTTAATCCTTGATACCCACAGCAAAAAGACTTCTTTGATTTTGACCGAAGGCCCAATATCCTAATTATTGTTTCTCTCTTTGTTTTTAGTAAACAAACTGCCTTTTGCAAACACTGTTAAGACACCCTTTTAAACTGATTTGAGGACCTCCAATCAGACGCTGCTTCTTCTTAGAGACTGTGAATAATCTAAGCCATTCATAGAAAGGAAAACTACTTCCAAATTGGCACATCAAACCTATTTTCTTTTCATTGTTTCTCTGTGGTTTTAGTTCGGATATATTTTCCAATATTTGAAACAAAGGAACTTGTTGAAAGCACTTTTTTTCTAAATACTTCTTCAACCTGATATTGAACCCTTTCACAAAACCTATTTTCTGTGGTTATGATAACATGGATCCACCTTGAAAACAATGCTTCAAATGAATTCTTTCCATTGATTTTGAAAGACAATTTACAAACTATGTTTCTAATCCTTTGAAACCCACAGAAAGGAAAACATTTTTTTAACTCCAAATTTGACCAAGAAGCAAAGAAATACCTTGAAAATTAGTTTTTGGACCTTGTTGGTCATTGGAGCAGCGTTCAAAGGAGTTTTTGGAAGACTGGTGGATGAGCGGGCCGATTTCAATAGAAAACGTCGCGCAGAGGAGGTGTCGGGTTAGTCTCGGGTGCTCGATGACCATGGGCATAGGCGTGCCGCGCGCAGCTACAGGTGCACCGTGCCTCTCTTCAAATGCTATGGTCAGGTGCTCACAGGCACGCTGCGCAAGTGTACAGGTGCGTCGCGCAGAGTTTTGAGCACAAAAAACTTCAAATTTTCTCGAAAACGCGTCCTTTCTTCAGTGAGCAGCCAAGGGATGTTCGTTTTGGGCTTTGAAAGTTGCTAATGGGCCCTTTTGAAGGCTCTTTCCTCCTTTAAAATTTGAAAAATCTCAAATACCTTGCAGCTAATTTGGAAGGGTTTTGATGCCTTTTGAAAAGGTTTTTTGTTATATAAAAGCATCAATCACTGCCTTCAATATTATCTTACTTTTTAAAGTACCATTGTTACACAACAATTTGTCACCGTCCCTACAATCCCCATCCCGCACCTTGGAGGGCTCATTCCATGACCTGTGAGCAGAGACAAGACTTGAAAATACTTTCATTGCATCCCTATGAAGATGAGATTTGATTGCCCTGAAAACATCTCCCTGCAAAAAAAACTAAAAATAGCTCTTTTTCCATTGGCGCGGTTCCACAGTTCGGCCCTCGCGCCAAGGGGGAAAATCCTCCAAAGAGGGCATGCCAATTGGCACTCTGTCATAGAGCCGCACCCGCGCCAACCATATTAAGAGGTTTTTTTTTTAAATAAAAGGCAGAAGTTTCATCCTAACAAATTCATGGACTGATTTCTATCTTGAGTTCAGAGGTTTGGCTACGGATTTCCATAGAGAGGAAGTGGTTTGCCACCTCTCATGGAAGCTTCCTTGATGATAGGGCCAATCCCATAATTATAGGGATCCCAACTCCCCTTCCTCCTTCTATAAAAGCTTGCTCTTCTCCATGGCAAGCTAATCTCCAAGTTCCTAAGAGCTTTCACATCCTTATGCTGCAAGAGCCTTCTTGATTCCCTTAAGGCCAAATCCAAGCAAGGAGACTATTGCCAAGTATCCGGAGAGAGAGGCTTGTCCCATCCCTGACAGGATTTATCGAGACATGTTGTGCTGACGACCCACTAAAGGAGAGTGCTACATCGAAGCTATGGTTGTATTCTTCTTTTGACCCTTTAATGATAAGTGACTATTGGTTATGGTTCCACTCTTGTTCTTGATTATGTTCATGAGTTATGTCCTCTTCGACTGACATATAGTTGTATATAATGGATTTTATGCTTGCGTTTGTGTTGTTTCTTGCATGTGCAGGTTTCCAATCATGGAGATCATGAGGATTGTGATCTGCCAGGGCAAAGGAACGGGAGCACCACCTCTTCTACAAACGACAGCGTCGGATTCCAGGTAAGCCTTCCTCGCAAGTCGGTTTATTTGCAATTAGGAACCTGTGCTGTAGCATGTTTGATTGTTGCTAGAGCCGATATGGGCTAGTAGGGATCACCTCTATCCGCAGAGGGGATTTACCTCCTCAACAATTTGGCGACTTCGCTAGGGAACTCAGCTTGTTGTTTGATTTGTAATCTATAGACGGAGCCTGAAGCACAGCCAGATAGCCTTCGAAACGCTTTTGCTCTGCATTAGCGGAGTAGATCAACGGTGCTTGAGTCCATCTTCGGTTTGGTTTACGAACTGAACAACTTGGAGTTTTTTCTTCTCTTTCTGGTCAACTTCTTGGTCTTGCTTGCTTGGTCAGCTCTTTGGACTGGTTTTTCCTGTTTGTTTGGCTTTGTTTTAGCCTTGTCATCACTTTTCTATGTCTGAGATTGCTTGTTTTTCATTTTCCCATAGTACACTCGGCTGGCGCGCTTTTCAGCATGACAGTCGCGCCCATTGGTGTAGGTTGCCTGTGTATCACCCATGCCATTGCCTTTCTGGTGCTAATTTCAAGCTCACAGTCGCGCCGATCCTGTGAGCTATTAGGGTTTGCTATGTTTCATGCTTTCTGAGACTGACTTGTGATTTTGAACTTGTTTTTTCGGCTGTTTGAGTGTACTAGAGCTGAATTTGACTGATTGTAACCTCCATCCTTTGGTTGTTTGCCTATTTCTTTCGATTTTTCATTTGAGCCCTAGGGCATCTAGGTGCTTTTGTGAGTCGAGCCTCCCTTGGGAGTTTTTGGTTTTTGTTTGTTCAGTTGATTTTGGGATTGCTTCCTTGCATTCGTTTGACAGTTGTCTATCATATTGTTGCACTTTTTGAGTGACTGATTTTGTTTTGATTCGAATTTCACTTTGCTTCATTTTGGGCCTAGATTACACAGCTCATTGGTGTCTTTGGGACTTTTCTTGGTTTTGAGAGACTTTTGGTCGATTTGAGATCTGATTGTTTGTGCCATTGAGTGAAATTTTCTTGTTTTTGCTCTCTTAATATCATTTCTCGAATTGCTTCTCATTTTTTTTTCGGTTTTTTTAGTGCATCTAGCTATCAAACATTGAAAATAAAAAAAATCTCTTTTGATTTTGGTTGATTAGTGCAAATTAAAATCTTTTCAGTGTTATTAGTAATTAGTAAGTTTGAAGAAATGTTTTTAGTTTCATTAGCCGCATTAGAGATATCACTGATTGTCTTCTGATCATTTTGTTTCTATAAAAATCTGTCAACTCTTCTGTAGCTAGCTTTCATCGAACGAAATGATGTACTGTGGCATGTAGTTTTGCATTTAGGAGATTTTTGAGACATAACATTTATTAGGGCCTAAAAAATTAAACGTAATTGAAGATAAACTTTAAAATTTACTCAACTTACACTAAGGCAGCATTGAAATGTAACGAAACACATTTAGAGGTCTAGGATAGAGACGTGTTCCGGTGTCTTAAAACATAGTAGTTGTCGTTCGCCTCTTGGCTTTAGACAGCACTAGTACGGACTTGTGCTCCCCGTACCGTTGTGTATATAAGGGGAGACCCCTCTAGGTTTCAATCCTTTATCCATAGGAAGCCGAGTCTACCACCCTATACCCGTAATACACTGGACACAACATTCGGGGAGATTTCCTGCACGTACGAAAAGTCCTTGGTTGATTTCTCTTTCATTATTGAAACCAAGGTGTATATTGCAGTTCACGGTTATTTGGTACACCCTTTTGCCTAGTATTCCTGAGTAGTCATTTTGATCCTATCTGGCTCCCTAAATTTGAAAGGATCACCAAGCGCTTGTCCTTTCACGCTTGTGTCAAATATGAAAGAGATAGAGTCACCTTTTCGACCGTTTCTCGATTCTTAAAACATGAAACAGTGAATTTTCTTATTTTTCAATGTGGTAAAAATTAATCACCCACGATCACACGCCCTGTTAGATTTTTCTTGTTGACTGTTTGATCGTGTGTCTTGACTCTTTTTCAGCCCATGTGTGTGTTTGATATTTTTCTCTTTTCGTTGCTGCCACAATGGCGGAACCCTTGGTTTCGTCTACTGGTAGTCCTTACACAGACGATTCATCAGAGGTGTCCCAATCCTTTGTTTAACTATAGCAGCCCATTGTTTCTGAGTTTCCTAACGGGGGACCGGTTCTTTCTGAGCAACCCTTTGGGGGACGAGTTGAGTTCAATTGGCACTTTTCTGACCCTCTGTTTGAATTGAGATTAGGAGCTGATTTCCTTTCTCTTACATCGGGTTCACCTTTTATAGCTGTTGTTTTTCCTCCTAGTCCTCACCGTCTATTGCGAGATCTAGCGGCAGTCTAAAACATGAGTGATTCTGGTGAGGAAATCCCAACTTCTGGTGAAGACTATCAGCTCTTCCCATGAAGATTATTTTCAAGAGACAACTCTGAAACAACTGTCATGTCAATGTCCAGTCCCTCATTACCCTTGGGGTATAGGTCCTTGGGTCAGATCATTTCCGCCGCTGCCTCTACGGGAGTGTCAAATCCTTCTCCGAGGCCAGCTGCTCCTTCACCGGGGGTGTCTCCTCAGACGCCCGTTACTTCTGTACCCATTCGACCCACTATCTGTGTGGATGCCTCTACACCCATTGTCACGGCACCCTTGGCCAGGGCTATGCCATCTCTTGAAGACGTTTATTTAGCGACTGCTATACCGGAGAATATCTCTCTGGAGGAGTATCGGTTGTCCCTGCAACAGCCGAACCCCGAGGTTGGACCATCCTCCCAAGATCCCAACCGCTCTTAATTTTCGCACTATGCATAGGATGGTACACCCGTGTATGCTTTTCCAGGTCAGTATGATGAGCACGAGGACATTTTGTGTCTACCCACTCCTGAGGCTTACCTCCATGCTCAAGGTTTACCTTATAACCAGGCTTATAACCCGCAAGGGCAACCTTTCCAAGGCCAACCTTAGGGCCAACCTGGCTATCCTTATAACCCACAGGGGCAGCCCGTGCAAGGCTATCCTGTGGGCTAGCAAGGGCCATCGTACGATCCACAAGGATAGTATTACAGCCCTCCCGGTCAACCTGTGTAGCCTCAGCCGGGTTACCAACCGGGACCGGTCTATGGTCCTGGGGGGGAAATCCGGCCTTCCCAAACTATGCAACCATAGTATCCTGTTGTTTCTAATGTTGTATATCAGCTAGGACCACCCGATGGTTCTGCTCCAGGTCAAACTGGTTACCTACAACCACCTGGCCCTATTCCTCCACTAGGCCAACCAGCCCATCCGGTACAACCTGGTGTTCCGCCTCCAGGCCAACCGGCCCACCCGGTACAACCTGGGGCTCCTTTACAACCAGGTCAACCTGCTCAATCGGCACAGCCTGTCTATCTGGGTCAACCTATTCACCCAGGGCAGCCCTCTCAACCGGGTCAACCTGTTCATTCAGGGCAACCCTCTCATTCCATTAACCCTGCCCAGCAGCCGATTCATTCGATGCTGCAGCCAAATCAATAGCTTCGCCCTAGTTATCAGGCTCCGCAGGGTTCCACCTATCGGTAGCTGACTCATCCTCAGGGTGGTTATTATCCTCATGGTTAATCTCAATCGAATTATAACCAGCCCCGAGGCTCTCAGTATTATCCTCCTCCACTCGGTTCTACCTATACTCAGCAGCCAAATCCAAATGCTGCTTACACTGGGCCGACACATAATCAGGGTCCATACTCTGGTTATCAAGCCCCACACACTGGTTACCAGTAGCCAAGTCAGTCTGGTTATACGACCTATACCCCCTATAGTCAGAATCCTATGGGACAGAATGCATGGGGGCAAGGATATTCACAACCATTGTGGAGTACGGGTATCGGTCCTCATCTCGGGCCTGGCATGCCGGTCAATCTACCATTGTCATTCTTGGCCACCTTGGAGTTGCAGGATGTTTCAAAATTGACCAATGATCTAATTTTACATAATCCGTATTGGCCTCTAGCTCCTACCGAGATACCAGGTGATTTCCCCAAGTTTGAGGGAAAAGCTGGGGAGGACCCCCAAGCGCATGTGATGACGTATCATCTTTGGTGTTCGTCTAACTATTGGGTCGATGATTCAATTCTTCTGCGCCTCTTCCAGCGCACTTTGACTGGAACTGCTGCTAAGTGGTACATCGAGTTATCCCGTGGCATCTTCCAAGATTTCAATTCCTTAGCCATGGCTTTTCTGACGCACTTTCAGTTACCAGTTCGTTATGAAGCCGGGACGCACCTTCTGACTTCTCTGAAGCAGGATAAAGCCACTCACATTTCTGATCACATCCATGAGTGGCAGCGCCATCGTAGGCTGATCAAGTTTCATATACCCGATAAGATACTAACTCACTAGTTCACCACCTCCTTCGTGAATAAAATTGCCCAAGATATTGCGATGGGAGCATGTGTGACGGAGGAACAAGCCATTGCGCATGCCCAATATTTGGATCTTGTATATCTTGCCTGATGCCCCACAGTCTGGAACCTCTAAGACTCCACCTACCCCTGCAGTGGATGGTGTCATTGGTTCTGTGTCTCAGAATTCGAAGAAATCTTCGAATGGGAAGCAAAATTCTAATTCTTCCAACAATACTCCTGCTCATCCCGCCCCATCAGATTCTGGAAAAACCGTGGAGGTGAATGCCATTCAAGCCAATCCTACGGAGAAAGCCTCCAAAGGGAAAAAGAAGGGAAAAGGTAAATCTAAATCCGACGCCCCAAAGCCAGAATCCAAATCTCGTACTGAGGATGGTTCTCAATGTAAACCGAAGTACCCTTGCCTCATTTGTGAAGGAGACCATTATACTAAGGATTGTCCATGATGATCCAAAGTTAGTCAAATTCTCAAAAGCTCCAAAGGGACTCCAGCGGTTCTAAAAGAGCCATTCCAGTCTCAGCAGACCCAGATGGTTGAACAGCCGTCACCATCTGCACCATTTGGGTCCCAAGTTTTTATGACGAATGGTGCTGCACCTATCTATATCTCTACGTGTTCGAAGGATTACAACGAATCGTGGCAGGCACCCGGGAAGGCAGTTGCAGATGGACCACCTCCCCCAAATGTCTCCGGTTCATTGGAAATCAAGAAGCCTACTCCTGAACCTGTTGTGAAGCCACCTTCTAAAGGTGTTCTTCGAAAATCTTCTTAAAATCCGAATGCTCGTGCCGCTCAACACTACAGTATTGTTGAGGATTTGGCACAGGCACCTTCTGCTATGTCTACACTAGAAGTTCTTCAAATTTTTCCTTCACAACGGAAGGCTTTACTATCTGCAATCAGTGGCATTGATCCCGTCGATTCGAGTCTTCTCACCTTCGATTTAGATAATTTCACCCCCCGACTTCCAAATCAGATTGCTCTTATTATTAAAGTCAGGATCAACAGTCTGAAAATCCATAGGGCCGTTGTGGATGAAGGTGCTACTACCTGCATCATGTCATCCGCTTGCTAGAAGGCCATTGGCTCTCCGGCCCTTTCGTCCTCTCCCAATGCCCTCGAGGCATTTGATGGTTAGGAATCCAAACCCCTGGGTGTTCTCGAGAGTTTAGCGATCACTTTACAGGGGAAGACTGTCAACGTAGAAGTAGAAGTAGTCGACGCCAGGCTCAACTACAATATACTTCTCGGCCGCAGTTGGACCCATGCCATGCTATGCGTGCCGTCCACCGTCTTTTGACTTCTTAAGTTCCCTCACGAGGGCAAAATCTTCATGGTGGATCAGTTTTCCTTCTTCACCTCAACCTACGAGAACAACGTACCATACGTGGATCAAATCCCAAATCCCCCTGACAATGTAGGACTCGGTCTCTTCAAAGACCCCATCCTCATGGGTATCCTTCCCGCACCACCACCGCACACTGCTCAAGTTAACATGATTTCCAGGTCTGATGAGCCATGGCTCATTCCTACGCCTGAGTAGGTGTTTGAGTTTGGAGAATCAATGACCTTGACTATAGTAGAGATTAGCTACTGTGAAATTGTAGCTGCATCTGATCCTCCACCTCCTCAGCATGATCCTTTGAGCATGGCTCTAGATGTTTACTCTCAATCCCCCTAGCTTGGTCAGGCCGATTCACCTTATCCTCTCAAAAATACTTTTTCTTCCGATGAAGCCATCATTGAAACTATGTCTCTCGAGGAGCTGCCTTGGGGCGATGGACATCATCGCTCCTCTTTTATGCCTAGCTTGGGGGAAATGTCAGATTTTCTAGAGCGTTATGCATCTCAGGTTCCTACTCCTCCTCTCCAAATGCCCATCTTGACGAACGAGGTTTTTTCAGAGGGAAACCTGAGTAATATCACTCAAACCATCCCGATCAACATCTCCGTTAAACTGGGGATCGTTGAGAATATACACGTGGGAGTGACTTGTTCTCCTGATGAGATTCAAGTCTATACTGATCTTTTTAAATAATTTAGAGATGTGTTCGCCTGTTCCTACGAGGAAATGTGAGGGATTGATCCCAGTATCGTAGTGCATGAGATTCCAACCTACCCTGGTGCGAAGCCCGTGCGCCAATGCTTACACCCCATGCATCCTCGTAAAGCCGCTGCAATTAAGGCAGAAGTTGAAAAACTTTTGAACGCGGGCTTTATTTATCCCATCCCCCTCACAGAATGGTTTTCCAACATTTTCCATGTTGATAAAAAGCAGGGTACTATTAGGCTCTGTGTTGATTACCGCGACATCAATCACGCCTGTCCAAAAGATAACTATCCCACTCCGTTCATAGACCAGATCATTGACGAATGTGCCGGAAGTGAGATTTATTCCTTGGTGGACGGTTTCTCAGGGTATAATCAGATAAATATTGCACCTGAGGATCAACACAAGACTACATTCATCTGTCCGTGGGGTACTTTCGCGTATAAAAAGCTCCCGTTCGGCTTGAAGAATGCTGGGGCCACGTTTCAGCATGCAATGTCTTACGCTTTCCATGACATTCACCATATCGTTCAACCTTATCTGGACGACTTGCCATCTCATTCAGCTAGGCGAGAGGACCACCCTGAACACCTCCGCCAGATTTTTCTTCGCTGTAGGCGCTACAATATTAGGCTTAATCCTCATAAATGCATCTTCTGTGTGGATTGTGGCCGTCTTTTGGGATTTATAGTCTCCAAAAACAGAATTTTCCTTGACCTTTTAAAGGTCGAGGCTATCATCAACCTCCCATCACCCTCCTCATTATATTAGTTGCAGAGTCTGTAGGGAAAAGCAAACTTCCTTCGACGCTTTATCCCGAACTACGCGGAGGTGGCTAAAGGATTCACGCACCTATTAAAGAAAAATTTTCCCTTCCATTGGGATGAAATTTCTCAGCAATCCTTTGAGAAGCTAAAGACATTACTTTTAAATGCTCCTTTGCTTCATCCTCCTGATTATTGCTGCGATTTCACTTTGTATCTCGCCGCCGCATTTAGCACCATAGATATGGTTCTTGTGCAGGATGATGATGATGGTAATGAACATGTTGTTTATTATCTATCATCAAACCTTCTCGATACAGAAACGCGTTATGCTCACGTTGAGAAGTTGGCATTAGCCGCAGTACACGTTGTGTAGCATTTTCGCCATTACATCCTGTTGCGTACGATAATAGTGGTTTCGCATTGCAACCCCATGACATATATTCTCTCTCGAAAATTACTGGGGGGGAAATACTCCAAATGGATCGTTATCCTGCAGGAGTTTGACTTAGAGTTCACTACTGCCAAGTCAACCAAATCACTTGTTTTCGCGGATCTTATATGCTCACTCCCGACAGACTCCACTCCTTCACACTCCGAGGATCATATCCCGGGAAAAACTCTTTTCCTCATCAATAATCGCAACCCTTGTTATGGTGACATAATTGTGTATCTTCAAACCTCCACATTTCAGTCTGAGTTGAATAAAGATGCCCGACGTCGGATTCGGCATCAGTCTCAACCCTACCATATCGTAGGAGATACCTTATACCGTGTTGGAGTAGATTCAGTGCTCCGTCGGTGCCTAACCTTGGAAGAGGCTGAAAGGGTCCTAAATGACTACCATAGTGGCGCATATGGTGGACATATTTCTAGATATGCCACTGCCCAGAAAATTCTGCGAGCAGGTTACTTATGGCCGTCCATATTCAAAGACTGTATCGTTGCAGTCCGTAAATGTCACGCGTGCTAGGTGTTTCAGCGCAAGATGCAAATGCCACCTCTCCCTTTGCATCCTGTTATTACTGTCAGCCCTTTTGCAAAATGGGGCATGGATTTTATGACGTGTAACCCTCACTCAGCCGGGGGTCATGCGTATATAATTGTCGCTGTCGACTACTTCACTAAGTGGGCCAAAGCGATGCCTACACTAGCTGTCGACGGTAATACATTTGCCCAATTCATATTCAACCATATCATTGCACGTTTCGAGGTCCCAAAAGCCATCTTTACTGACCACGGTACTCATTTCTGAGATTATATGATGGCCGAGCTGACTTCAAAGTTGGGCTTACGTCACGATAGCTCAACGCCATATTACCCTCAGGCGAATGGCCAGGTTGAAGCAATGAACAAGGTTCTGGTCACTATGCTTCAATGAACAGTTGGTATCCACAAATCCAATTGGCACCTCCAACTGTTCTCAGCTCTATGGGCATACCGAACGTATGCAAAGAGTGCAACTAGATTCACACCATTTCAATTGGTATATGGTCTGGAAGCAACTCTTCTAGTTGAATGCGAGATTCCTTCGTTGAAATTAGCTGTAGAACTTCTACCCGACACTTATGCTGAGGAAGAGCATCTTTTGTATCTAGAACAGTTAGATGAAACCTGCTGCTTAGCTGGTGTAGTCATTGAAGCACAAAATAAGCGGGTCAAAGCTCACTTTGATCAATCCGTTTCTCCACGTTCCTTTATCGAAGGAGACCTCGTCCTCCTATACGATCACGTGCATGACAAGCTTGGATCCAGTAAGTTCCAACCTATGTGGCATGGGCCCTACATAGTAAAACATGTTTTGAAGAACGGGGCTTATGAGCTTATAGATTATGAAGGAGTTCTGCTGGTGCAGCCCAGAAATGGGCTGTACCTAAAAATATACTATGCCTGAAGTGATTTTTGGTGTGGTGTGTGTACATAAGTGTGTGTTTTTCATTTGTGTGCATGTGTGGTGTGGTTTTCAATGTAAACATATTTCTGCTGATTGGGTCTTCCTGATTGTGCAGATGTCCATCAATCTATTTGTTGGTTTCGCGGATGGTGCCCCCCGCAGTACCAGGAATCTGTCTTCGGTGGCCTGGGTAATCTATGATCCTGCTAGTGAGTTGGTCAACCTGCAAGGTGTGTGTCTGGGACGTACTACAAATAACATCACAGAATATAGTGTTGTATTAGAATTATTAACCCAGGCTGTAAATCTTGGTATCCGTGAATTACTTGTGTATCTAGACTCACAACTTGTAATATTACAACTGAATGGTCATTATTCCATCAGAAACCCATCCATTTTACGTCTGTATCTTACTGGAAATAAATTTTGACTATATTACATATCAACATATACCAAAGCATATGAATACATTAACAGATGCAGTAGCTAATTTGGTGCTAGATAGACATTTGAGCAATTTGTAAAACAACATCACATGTAAAAGGAAAATCCATCCAGAAATAGATATGTATATATATAGATATCGAATGTTTGCATAGTGTGCATCACATTAAATAAAAAATATACATGTTCGCCTTGATACATCCGGAGACGACATGTCTCTCATAAAATATGCATGATAAAAGACCTAGGAGTCTAATCCGCATGGTGCTCATGATAACAAGTGACTGCACGCACTAAGCGTCTCAAAATTTGGTGGAGGCGACTAGGCACTCCTACCATATGTCTGCAGTATGCCATCGGTACATCCACCAGCTGAGCATAGTCTGGGATCCCTCGAGCGAAGCCCTCAAGATTCTGGATTAACTCCCCCCCTCTGCGGGAAGAGTCCTCTGTGCAATAGGAGACATACCAGCTAGTCTCTTTGGACCCACGTCTGCATACATATAGAATGTGTTAGGAAGAACATGTATTAACAAAAAAATCAAAAAGCATAAAAATCAAAAGGAGAAGAGGTCATACCAAAATCATCATCCCAATCATCTCCCTCCGGCAGTGGGAGATCTGGATAACCAGTGAAATCGGTTCCTGCATATGGCCAGTCTTCCACTACGGTCAACTGACGCCGCAACCACTCTAAAAACTTTGGCCTCCAGGACATCTGTTGGCCTCCTCCAGCTCTGGGCATCATTGCTACCCAGCGAGCCATCCTTGGCTCTGATGGAATCGGCTCAGCTATTATGGCGCCTTGGCCCTGGAAGATTGGTAATCGTTCCAGGATGAATGATACCAGGATGGAACTGTAACCAAACTGTTTTAGTTTGGCTTTATTGCATTTCGTGAGCTGTCTTTTCATGTTTATCGTCACTGCTGTGGCCCAGTCAAAAAATAGGGGAGTCATACACTCCGAGGCTAGAAAAATTTGGGCCTTTCTTGCCTCGTGCGGTGCCTGTGACCCCGCAACCCGCGTGATGGTATGCAACACCACTCTCAGTGCTAGATCAGGAATGGTGTGAATGTCTACTTTCCCACTTCCAGATCCCAGTCGTGCCCTCGGGCACACTCGTGCCATCACTTGCTCCATCTTCTCGCCGAACGGTTTGCTCCCTGTTAGTATGGGCACCAGACCTCTGCGCGATAATCCGGTTATGAAGTATATGTCAGATACCTCCAGTTCTAATACCTGGTCCCGTAACTTGAACACTTGTTCCTGTTCGTCCCATCTGCTGATTAGGTACTATAGGAGCTCGGGTTGTGCTCGTAAACAAGGTGTCAGGAAGAAATTTTTTAGCCCACAGTTCTTGAGGGCATTCATGTAAGTTTCATTCTCCACTGCCTGTTCATCCTCTTCACCGTGCTCCCTCTCTTTCCACTCAATGACCATTTTGATCGGTTGCCTGCATTTACATGGTCAAAAAACTTCAATTAGACCTCCGCTATCCTTGAAAATTCATGCAATTCATTCATTATGTGGAAATTTCAAGTGGACAATTGTATTGCACCACTGGCATGACTGTTTTATTAATAGTCGCGCCAGTTGGTGCGGGCCCTTTGGAAATAAAATTCCATTGGCACGGGTCCGTGACGGATACCCGCGCTAATGGGCGGAGCCCTAAAATTCAAAAATTCCTCAGAAGAAGTCTAATATACAATCAAAATATATGAAAAATGGATTGAAATGGAGTACAAAGAAGCGCCTCTTACCTGGAACTGGCGGGAGTCTGAATGGTGGCCCGGATCGGTCGCAATCGCTGTCAGAAGTTCGCACACAAAATGGACCACTGCTGCTCTTCGGTGAGGTAAATAGTAAAAAGTAATTTTTTTTTTTTTTTTACCATTTGACATATTTATAAATTTTTGAACTCAAAATAGGCTTTGAAGGTTATTTTTTTGAATATTATAATATATTTTGTCAAAAATGGGTTTTACACTCGCTCTTTTGTGCAGCAACAAGTCTTATATGCGACTTAAACGGTGAAACGATTTGTATTTTATACTTTTTCGGACTCGGTAAATACACGAAAAGTCACTCTAGAGTCATCGTTCAGATCTAAACATGAAAATATTGCCGAGGCCCTTGTCATTTCGATCTCGTTAAAGTGGACACGAATCGACATCTACCCAGTATACATTTACCCCTTTTTCGAGCTGGGATGGATTATTTATGAAAAAGGAATACCCTAGCCTATCGCGACTAGGAGGTTTTCTCGGATATTGTTTTCTACCTTTTCAGGTTCGAGGAACTATCTACGAAAAGGGACCGCTGGAGTTTACTTATCTGCTATCTTTTCAAACTCTCTAAACATGAAAAGATGCCGAGTTCACCCTTTGTCAAACTCGTTAACCCTAATGACATTGGATTCAATTGAAATGACGTTATTCAAGCCAATCCTTCCTAGGGCTGGTTAAATGTACTAGGATGGATTCGCCTGAAGGACGGACTTATATGACAAGCATATGCTATCCCCTTCAAGCTTGTTATCAAAAAATAATTGGGGTACTTGCCGGAAATGGTGGGGAAAAATGGAACCAGCATCATTGTCGTGTCAGTAGTATGTCGCTCTTAAACATGGCACTTGTATGCATTTGTGTCGGGTTGGGGACATCTCATCTCGTTTTTCACTTGCCTCCGTGGGTTTGGGTAATCCATTTTGGCCTCTCATCTTCTCGTTGCCTCGTCACCATGACCTCTGATCCGTTGATGTCAAATACTGCCAAATCCACTATTGTGCCGTTATATGTTCAAGAGAAGTTGACCTCTGCAAAGTATCAACCTCCTTCTGATTCTCATTTGATCCTGATTCACAAAAACATCATGTTCCTCTGTCTCATGTTGATGATGTGGGAAACATTATGGCCCACCTTCGATCAAGGTCACTTCCTGTCAACTTCAGCTCATTATCCAGGAAGATGATCTAGAGACTCCCTTATGGTACCTTGGAGACTGCATGCCTCAATGGCAGTTTCGTCACATTCGACATGAGGTTTCCATCATTGGCCTCCGATCGAGTGATTCTACGGGTGTTTGACGCCAGCTCATTGATTCACATGCCGTATATTGTACCTATAGTACCTTGAAAGCCATTGTCATTATTGGTGGTTCCTCTCGCATCTATTAACAGCTTTCATCATTGGCTGGTAATCAGACGATGTTCTTTCATGTTTGACTTCAGCTCACATATTCGCATTCTTGAACGTGTACTCTGTTCGGGTCGAGATGGAGCGCAAGACCCTGGATTGTGTCTGTTGTAATCCAGGCTGTGATATTGTGGATTATTATTTACATGACTCACTAATTGGATGGCTGCGACCATACCTGAGTCTATTTATTGATCCTTACTGGATGGCTACGTCCATGCCTTGGATCTAGATTATTGTATACTCTGTTATGGATGGCTACGCCCATATCGCACATATATATCATGTATCTGAGACATCAGTTGTACTTCGCTCCGCAGGTTTTCTGATGGCAGTGTTTTCAGTCGGCATGTTCTCGTAAAGAATTTCACCCCTTTCTCTCTCTCGGGTCTCATGCTTTAGGGGGCATCTGTTACACAGCAATTTGTCACCATCCCGCACCTTGGAGGGCTCATTCTGTGACCTGTGAGCAGAGACAAGACTTGAAAATACTTTCATTGCATCCCTCTGAAGATGAGCTTTGATTTCCCTGAAAACAATTCCCTGCAAAAAATTCTAAAAATAGCTCTTTCTCCATTGGCGTGGTTCCATAGTTCAGCCCTCGCGCCAAGGGGGCAAATCCTCCAAAGAGGGCGCACCAATTGGCGCTCTGTCATAGAGCCTCACCCGCGCCAACCATATTAAGAGGTGTTTTTAAAAAAGAAAAGGTGGAAGTTTCATCCTAACAAACTCCTGAACTGATTTCTATCTTGAGTTGGGAGGTTTGGCTACGGATTTCCATAGAGAGGAAGTGGTTTTCCACCTCTCATGGAAGCTTCCTTGATGATAGGGCCAATCCCATAATTATATGGATCCCAACTCCCCTTCCTCCTTCTATAAAAGCTTGCTCTTCTCCATGGCAAGCTAATCTCCAAGTTCCCAAGAGCTTTCACATCCTTATGCTGCAAGAGCCTTCTTGATTCCCTTAAGGCCAAATCCAAGCAAGGAGACTATTGCCAAGTATCCGGAGAGAGAGGCTTGTCCCATCCCTAATAGGCTTTATCGAGACATGTTGTGCTGACGACCCGCTAAAGGAGAGTGTTGCGTCGAAGCTATGGTTGTATTCTTCTTTTGACCCTTTAATGATAAGTGACTATCGGTTATGGTTCCACTCTTGTTCTTGAATATGTTCATGAGTTATGTCCTCTTCGATTGACATATAGTTGTATATACTGAATTTTATGCTTGCGTTTGTGTTGTTTCTTGCATGTGCAGGTGTCCGATCACGAAGATCGTGAGGATTGTGATCTGCCAGGGCAAAGGAACGGGAGCACCACCTCTTCTACAAACGACAGCGTCGGATTCTAGGTAAGCCTTCCTCGCAAGTCGGTTTATTTTCAATTAGGAACCTATGCTGTAGCGTGTATGATTGTTGCTAGACCCGATCTGGGCTAGTAAGGATCGCCTCTGTCCGAAGAGGGGATTCACCTCCTCAACAACCATAAAGACCTATTATTTGAAAAAGACTCATAGAAATAGTATTATGGCCATATCCTTTGAAAACAATCATATCCATGAGTTTTTTGAAGTAAGGAGACCTCCCTTAAAATAAGATCTTTCTCACTACTTTTCATTAAGGAAATGACCCCTGAAAACACTAATATAACTTCTGACAATTATGACTTATTCTAATCTTTGCTATCCTTTTTGTATACATATGCAAGAAATACTGTCAACCCTTATGACAGTTTGAAGGAGGTCTTTATGAACAAAGGAAACATGGTTTTCTTAACACCAGAAAAGTCATCTTTTTGCTTGATGTGAAATAGGTTTTTAACCTATGAAACCTCATTATTTTGTCATTGTTTGTCAAATCTGTCCTTCAAAAGGAAATTTTTCTAAAAATCCATATCAAAGACTACTGATGCATCCTTTTCCTATCTCTTGGAAGGAGGTGATTGACAATTCTAGAAATCACTTTGACAGTTTAACTCTCTGCCCTTTAAATATGAAAGAGTTTCTCATCCTGTTCCCAACCATCTACTTTTAATGAAGGAGGTTATAATGATCTTCTAACCATCTGCTCTTCTAAAGGAGGAGGCTTTTACTGCAACTTTAACCATTCTACTTTAATGAAGGAGGTCAGCATTGTAGATAAGATATTTTATCTATTTCCAAAATGTATTACCTTTCTTCAAATCACATGTTTCTTCTTAGTGTCATGTCAAATAGGAAATAAGCTGCTCTATGAGATGTGTTCTGAGATATGTTTTCTTTGTAAAAGATATTTGTGAACCCTTAGACCAGAAATCACATGGATGGTGTATGCAGAGTATTTGCTTGCTAAACATAGTTGACAGACTTCTCTTGATTGTGTTTGCAGATGCCAGTTGAAATTTCCCTTTGGAGGAGGTGCTGAGAATACTGATGATCAGCCAAACATTAGCTTTTCCTTTACATGATTTGGAGGTTGTTCTATGATTTTTAGATAACTCTGGATTTTTATACCACACCCATTTGTAGCTCTTCACTTACTGTATTTCGTTTTTTTACTGAGGAAAATCTAGTTCACCAGGCAGGACCTCTTTGACTTTGTTCTTTTGCTTCCTTTACACACAAATCATTTATGCAATCACACCCCTGCAGAGATGTAATAGACAATGACTTTGAACTCTGAAGAATTTCCTTGGGATCTAATGTAGATTTTTTTTGACCTGAAGCATGTTTCTTAGACAGTGAACATACTTATCTCTTTTTGTATTGGATCTTTGCAGAATTTTTTCTGCACTGAGACAAAAAGACATCTTAGTGGTGTGACCTATGGATGTATCAGGATTTGTTTTTGCAGATTAAGCACTGATTCAGGGCTGGCTGGCACTGAACCAAGACTTCTGGCTCAGTATTTTTTTGCCAAGGAAAGGATTCCCTAAAGCACCACTACCTAACTTAGGGGCGAACTTGACAGATTTTGAGTATTTTCTTTGGTATGATTAGATCTCAGAGTGAAATATGACCAAAGATAGGGTGGCTGCCATTTTCTCAATATTCGGATAATGAATGACTTGGGAATGAGGGTGAATGATAGAAGATAACCTTCAGCTATGAAATCTCATGGATAGGATTATATGACTGAAAATAGATAGGACTTGACAACTAGGTTTTTTCTCATCATAGGCTGATTGGAAAAGGTAGGAGGACAAAAATTGTTTAGGGGTGTTTTCTAGATAAAATTTTGACAAATTGGAGATCAGCTTCTACAAAAATTGGCTTAAGAAACTATTCATCATCAACAGGTGAAAAATATTGATGACTAACATATTCCAGAGATTGACTGCAGGGGCACTTACTGGATATGTCTTATTCACAAGGAAGGATGAGATACAGAGGGTACCTAGCCATATGAAAACTTTGTATATATAGATTGGAAAATTATTGCTTCAGGGATTCAGCACTTTGGCTTGAAGCCAGAGGCTGAGCCAAAGATCATGTTCTGATACCACTGTAATGTCCCAAAAATGGATTTCTCAGCAAAAAATGTCTGAAAAACGAATTTTTCAGGAATTTTTTCTTCATATGTCATAAAACATGTTTATAAACATTCAGAAAACAATTAAAAATGATGAAGCAACCTTTAATCAGCTTTTATGGGCAGAAAGGTGGGGAAAATTGAGGATTTTGGCCCTAAAATATGTGTATAAGAAAATATGCATAAAATTTAGGGTCAAAGTTCTGGAATATGTTATATTAGGTCAATAAAGATATACATGTATAATTTCAGCGAAAAAAATTCATTTTTCTAAGTTAAACAGTTCCTCCTTCCCGACTAGTCAAGAAAAACCCTAATTTCCCATGACTTGGAAGATGCAGAAATTTACTGAAGCAAGGGAAGCATATTTTCTGAATATTTAACATGTAAAAAATTATGCACAATCATGAAATTATTTTATTAACATTACATAAGCATTAAGCAAGGTTAAACAATAGTCTTACATAGAAAATTCCTCAAGATTGAGGTGCTACAGCACAAGAGAATGACCCAGAAACTCTTCAGCGTAATTGACAGGAGGCTAAAGCTTATTTTTATTAATTTACAGATATGCAACTGATATTTACAAGAAAACAGAGATCTATAAAAAATAAAAATGCCCAAAGGGCTCTTTATTTCATTCCTCTTTGGGGATTTCAGCAATACATGAAAATGCAAGAGCAGATCTAAATTTTACTGCAACATGATTCAAAAATTCTGAAGAAAAAACTTCAGTTACTATTTCAGATCTGAAATAGACATGGATTGGTTTTCCAATTCATGGAACACCCTCGATGCAAGGAGGCTTTCTTCACATCAGAGATCTAGCTCCATAAAGATGCCAAAAATCCTGCAACACTGCTCCTTCAACAATAACACAGATCTGGGGAAGGAACTGTGCAGTATACCATGGAGAACACATTGGCCTAATGCCAAGATCTGAAATGAAGCCCTAGTCTTCCAATATGGACCTTCAATGGATCAGAACCCTCCTCCACTGAAAAGAAGTACTGAAATGCTCTAGATCTAAAAAGATCTAGACTCCACTTGCTACAGCTTACAAAAGAAATCAAACCCTCAATAGGATATGCATTGCAGTTGGAAGTAGAAGCTTTTCCAAATGCCAGATAGTGGATCAATGCAGCACATCCTCCTCCAAAGGGCTACTCCATGGAAGGAGAGAGGATTCCTAAACAGGAAACCCTCGTCCCTTTAGCTAACCAGCCAAGAGAACTCGAGTTTCTCAAGAAAATTCTAAAATCACCAACAACCCTTTCTTGAGTCCTATCCTTCCATTTTATAAAATGAGGAAGTGAAAAACCCTAAACCACTTCACTTGAATTAGCCCCTTTCACATTTAGAAGATCCTTCGGTAACTGCGCAGATCACTTAGGAGGTTCAATGCACCTAGACTGTCTTGTGATTTGGTCCTGTTGACCCAGTCAAATAACTCAACCCTTTTCGTACACAAGTGGTTTTTTTATGCAACCAGCTCATATTTAATCTTGTTCACATTGAGCATGTATTTATTTTTAGATCTAAGGAGTGTTCCATGTCCTCCATTAGTCTATTATTCATAAACACGAAAAATAAAACAAAATTCTAATGTTCCAATTAGCCTAGCTAATTTTGGAACATTACATAGGTTTGGGTGCCCTAGGATCCTAATAAGTGAAAGAGGGACGCATTTTATTAATGAAACAATTAAGGCTCTTACTGAGGAATTCCAGATCCACCATGCCAAAAGTACCCCATATCATTCGCATGTGAATGGGACCATAGAGGCATTCAACAAAATTTTGGAACAAGTGCTCACCAAGGTCTGCAATGCACAATGGAGTGATTGGGACGTGTGAATCCCATCTATCCTCTAGGCCTATACAACCATGTGGAAGAAGCTTACGAAAAAAACACCTTTCCGCTTGGTCTATGGAAAGGAAGCTATTATGCCTATGGAATACATTGTTCCTAGCTTGCGCATCTCGGCCTTCATAAATATGGCTGATCTTGAAATTATTAAGGAGCGCTTGGTGCAGCTGGTAGCACTGGAAGAATATTGGTTCACTACCCAATTCCACCAACAGGTTCATAAGGCACAGGAGAAAGTGTGGCATGACTGCCATATCCAACAGAAGGAATTTTTAGAGAAAGAATTGGTCCTACTATATGATAGCCAATTCATAAAACACCCGGGGAAATTCTGACAGCACTGGTTAGGTCCGGATATGGTCAAAGAAATTACCAACGGTGGAGATATTAGATTGGATACACTATGTGGTGAATCCCTACCTAGATATGTTAATGGAATTCGGTTAAAGCCCTACCAGGACTCCACGGTGCCGATCAAATGACTATATGGTAGGAGTAGTTGTACCTTGGAAACTACATGTAGGGAGGATGCACAGCAGTGGATGTGCAGGGATGGTGCATAGGCATGGATGTGCAGGGGTGATGCGTAGGACTACCAGCATAGGTGGGTTCGAGATAGGTGCTGGTGGTGTGTGCAATGGAAAAAACTAGCCATTGGGATGGAGCGGGAGCATGGAAAACTGCGCTCCCCATTTAATGACATGGGTAACTGGAAATTAATGAGGTGATTGACAAAGAATTTTTATTTTTCTCATAATCATGGAAGGAAATTAAGGGTCCGATGGCTATTTCTCTCTAGCAGAGGCTATAAGATTAGGACTGTGTGTTCTACAAGATTCAACTATTGCTCATATTTGCGACACCCCGACCTCTCTGATATATACAATTATTTTTGTCTATCTACTGGATTCTTGATCGAGCAAGCTCTGCTATTTGACAGTAGCCATCGTGAATTCATCCTTCAGGTAAGGATGACTGCTACCGACCAAAATGCACCTCGGCTTAGAACAACGTTCGAAGAAATAGGTTCTTATGACGTCTGAGAAGTCACCGCTGCAGTAGAAGAAATTGGATCGACTTCAGCATCCCGGAAGGGAAAGGTGAAGGTTAAATATATGAAATGGGCCAGTGGGAAGCTGCGTACCTCCCCACGAATTTGGCATCCCCCCCAGAAGGTGCCTAAGAATCGATTGCCCACCGCACCCCGAAACCTGATGGTGCTCACAACAGAACTCCTTAAGGTGAATCCACTAACCTGGTTACCCCCTTATGTTTCGCCACATAGAACAGTATCTCGTATGCCCAATGTAGATGTCGTCCATTCCTATCTTCAAATGTCTCTGGCCCAGAAGAAGTTCCCCAATAGGGAGATATGTTCAGACAACTTCCTAACATAAAGTTCAATGACCATGACTTAGGGAACTTAGATGCTTTTCCTTCATTAGATCTGCAATTTTACTCGGAACAGGTGATCGAAGTTAGTGTGCCCAAAGTCAAGCCAACGCTTTGGGTCAGAGGATTAGTTAGGGCAGGCATCTTGAACTTGGTGCGCCTTCCCCATTTTGGATGCTAAAATATAACGAACCTCATCGTATGCCAACTGCTGGAACTTGTCCATGATGCCTGCTTGTGGCTCCAAGGCTGCATATAGATTGATGCTACCCTGATTCACCGCATCACATTCCCCCCTATGAATGGGCCCGGCCATAGGGACAGAACGAGAAATAAATTTGAGCACCATAATGTCGACATTGTTCGAAAGAAGTACGGTGTTGGACAGAACAAGAGGGGCTTCCTGATTTATACCATCCAGGACCCGAGGATGTGCATGGGCACCTTAATTCTTGTTTGAAAGTTGATGTGGAAATGTCAGGCCGCAACTGTCCCTACTCAAGTCATTGAGATCGTTGGCCAGTGTGAAAAATGAGTTTGCTATAATTGGTCCTAATAGTTGGTTGAAAAATTTCTCGACAATGTGCGCAAGGCTCAGGAGGAGGGAAAATAATTCTACTACCCATGGTTGATTCTTATAATCATCCTAGTTGCCTAGGAGACCCTAGAAGAAGCAATCTCCCCCCCTCTTGATCCTGGCATGTGAAAGGGGAAAGATTTTCCAACCTATGGGACTCGAAGGATCCAAAGCGAGTGGAGGAGAATAAGTTATTCTGGATACTCTATCATAGGGCTATCTATCCGGCCATTGATTCCCAACCACGCCTGTTCCCGACCATCTATGACAAGTATAAGAAAATAGCGACATTTCAGATAACCATGCACAATGTGAAAAATTGGGCCCGAGGAGCTCACACTTGGCATAATCTTCCATACATGACTATTGAGGCTGAAATTGAATAGGTAATCACCACTTGGCCGCCAGAGTGGAACATCGTAGCTCCACCAACTGACCTAGACGTAAAAGGTACATATGGCCCCAACACATTGTCAAAGCCTATTGTTTTTCTCAACCTAAGAGCAGAGTCCATGCCTCCAGCTTCCACGCCGCAGGCGACCCCTACGTACACCACTGTGCAGCTAGAACCAGACTCCCCGCTAGATCAATAGATAAACGATGTTGATGACACTGGTAAATCCATCCTGCACAACCTTAAGTGGCCCCGCGAATTGTCTCAAGGACCTAGAAAAAAATATAAGGCCACTAAGATCGGAACCAGTACGGAAGTTACCCTGATGTAGGATGATCTTGATTAGATTTCTGATGATGTCACTACTGCATCTGCTGATCGGTGGAATACTTGGGAAGAACATCACAAGGATATTGTAATTTTTTTACAAGCTGAGTTGTAGGCCCTCCAGCTCAAAGTAGACACAATTCAGGTGAAAATGGATCAAGCGAGGAAGAATCAAGCGAGCGTAGATCAAGTGAGGCAAACCCTTGTGGGCCTGATGGCCCTTGTTACAGCCCTAGCCACCATCACAGATAGCTTGATATGCCCCCTCCCCAGTGTTTCCTTTGTCCTGGAACCCACTGAATTTTGTGCCTAAGTCCAAGCACACTCCTCCATCAGCCTTGAGGTTGGTCGATTGGCCAGTGCGCAACTGCAGGAATTATTGAACGCCATCACTAGCGAAATCCAACACCAAGAAATCCGATTAAAACAACACCTTAGCACAGCTGAGCAGAATATTCTGACCCATGCCACCGAAGTATCTCAAATCCAAGCAATGAATGTTGCCACCAATGCGCAATAGGCTACCCTCAAAAAATTGATCAACAGGCTCTGTGAGGACATGCCCGAAGTCCTTCATACTTCTGCTGAACCCCAAGCTAATATCAAAGGGTTGGTCTCTACCATGAAGGCATCTCATACCGAGGTAAAAGTTGTCAAGGCTAAGTTTGAATAGGCCAAGTTGCAGCCTGAGACCCCTCTAGAGGTATGCGCCTAGTGCGCCTCATTCGTTATGGAAGCAACAACCACAATTATGACACAGATCAGTTAGGGTGTCACTCTACTGAGCAGGATGTGGAATTATGGTGCCAAGTGCAGCATGACCCTTTCCTCCACGAGATTGATCACGAGTTAATGCAGAAGGAACACGACTTTGAGCAGCTGGAAGCTACGGTGTCCACCCTTGTTCCCACCCAGTGCTTAGCCTATATTCGAACCAGACACACATTATACACTAAAATTATAGGGTTGCGGCACAAGAAATAGTTACGTAGTGACCATCTCACACCATGGTTGGTTGATGCACGCAAGATATCATAGGACTTAGATAGGGTAATGAGATAATTGAACTAGACTGTCGACAGCGTCACCGCTGCCACAAAAGGATCAACCTCACAGAAACTGGTGGAAATTGCTCAGATCTCCGCCATGCATAGCCTCTATGTTTTACCTCCACTTACTAATGCGATGGAGAAACTTAAAGAAAGGATGAAGACCTCACCAGTGCTTTGACTCAGGACGGGTCACAAGATTATGTTGGAGGACTATTGGAACGGGGGCTCCTACCCCTATTTTTTCCCATTTTTGTAATATTTGTTCTAGCGAAGGGGATTTGCGGTTGGCCAAACCCCTATTGAATTGTAATGGGTTAAAAGGGTAGACCTAGGGTTAGGAAACCATGGTTTGCAGACCATAGGATAGCACAAGCTAAGGTGCTATAAGTAGATGGTTGGATCCAGTCTAGAGGTAGGCTAAGATTGACTGATGCAAATTGCAAAATGTCGAGATCTATTTTGGGTTGTATTGTGGTAAGGACTCCGACTCACTGTGTGCATGAAGATCCTTAGTCCTATTGTGTGCGAACCCTTCTTGTTGTGTGCGCAGGTTGGGAATTGGGTTTGTAAGTGGATTTTTGAAGCTAATGAATGATAAATCTATTGGATCAAATCTCTGCGTTATAATAACCGGCTCTGTTTATTATATCACGATGGTTTAGTTTGTCGATTAATATTGATGTGCACGTGGATACAGAGGTGTTACTGATGCGCATTCTGCCTGTATACTATTAAAGGTTATGCGATAATATTTCCTCTACGCAATTCTAATAGATCTTAACAAGGCCCCTCTATTAACCCTCCTTCTCTCATGGTGCAGAAACCTAGTTCCAGCACCCTCCCATACTATTTTGGGTGAGGACTTGGCTTGCACAAACCGGTCATTTCCGAAAGGGTCAGTAGTATAGGGGTTTGTTGGCAAACCTTAAGTTTGAACCTAGGTCAGGACCCCTCAAGCCAATAATAACGCATCAATGTATTTTTATGTTATGGATGCATGAGGTTTTTGTATGATATTTTCTCTTTGCTGGAAGAATTTTCTTGTGATAGTGAAATTATTATAATTTTTTAAATCCATTATTCATCGAAAAATCAACATATATATTACAAAACTATTCATATAAATTAAAATTTGATTAATGCATTTGAATATGATGTTTGGATTAATTTTTTATATTTTCATATTTTATATCTCTTAACTATAATATTTAATCATACATATATTTAATCATTGGTGTAACATTTCACAACGACATTGGATAATAAAATAGAATAAATTAAAATCTATTTTATTATACATCAGTAAGAGACTCTTTATCATACAAAATGAGATTGTTATTGGTAACCCGTTGTATTTCAATTGTGACACTATGTCCATTACATTAAACAAAATGTATGTTTCCTGGGATAATTATTTCAAAAAATACAGCAGGTTGCTTGATATCCAAATATATCATAATTATTTTCTAGAACTGTTGTTAGTGCTCGAACTAATTCCATTACTTGGGCTATTTGGAGGAATGTTTTGTTAATTGTATTTATTGTTTTTTTCTTCTTGATCTCGTTCCATATCCAAACATAAAAATAAAGTGTAATGAATGTATCTACATTGGTTAAAATAATGAAAATTGAAATAAATAATATGTATCAACATAAACCAAATAACAATGTACCATAGAAATAAGTGACTCATAAACAGTGCACATGGTTTCAAAACCAAGTGTCATGCCTTGTTGCAACAAGTCTTCTACCGGCATAGTTCCATACTTTGATTCCTGCATGTTTTAAACCCCATCATAAATCATACAGATAATATAAAGGATTTTTTTGTTGTATTAATTATAAACTTAGAGAATTAGGACAACATATATACTTAAAAAATCCACAATTATTTTTTGATATGCCAACATATACTCACATTCCATATTTAACATGATATCATTCAATTATTTTGATGAATATTATTTCTATATTAGCACCTATTAGAATACATTCAAGGATTGATGTTGTAATACATATATATATATATATTTATATATATATATATATATATATATATATATATATATATATATATATATGGAACCTTGAGTTATTATAAAATATTAATAATTACTCCATGAACTTTGAAATAAATAATTTTCGTCCTTGTCGTCTATATTTTAGGTTGAATTAGTTCCATTGTGTTACTCTTTCTATTATTAAATATGAAAATTGATATTTAATGCTAAATTATATATATATATATATATATATATATATATATATATATATATATATATATATATATATATATATATATATATATATATATATATATTCAATAATTATTACATACATTCGAAGCACGTTGTTGTTGAAATGGCTCATCCTGTCATGCAATTATGTCAACCTCTTTTAGCATCTACTTGTACATTTTTTTGGACATTCCTACTAGCATGTTCCACATATAATCCCATTGATCATTTTGGATTTTCATAATAGATCCTGAAAAAAAAATTAATAAACTACTTTTATATTAATATATGAAAACTAAATACAAAAAAATGATATCAATAAATGAATGGTTTGTATTAATATAGACATATAATTCTAAAAATAATTTAAAATAGGAATATTTCCTTTTGGGTTATTTTGTTTTGTTGTTATATGTTTTTTCTATTGCAAGTCTAACAAGTCTCAATGACCATTTCTCTGGTAATGCTTCCTATATTTTATATATAATTTGGTTCTTAACATAATTACATTGATTTTTGTATTGTAAGTGGAAAGTAAAAAATCCCTCATAGTTTTGTAAAAAATCCCCCCCCTTTTATTAACCTCCAACACACTACAAATGAGCTAAGGACCTATTCATTGTCATTTACATGTTCTATAATTTTTCTTTTCTTAGAATGAAATTGATAGTTTCTTTTGTTTTTTATCCTGTTTTTTATCCCGATATCATGCCACCTGCATGAGGAAATAGTGGCACCAGTACTTCAAAGATACTCAACACTATATATGGTAAAAATTGAATGTGTGGTCATGATTTTTTTTTTTATTTAACGCTCATCTGGTAAATTACGATAACCACATTGATGTGGAAGATACGTAAGAGTACCACAATTTTTTTAGATTAAAAAATATATAGCAGTGCTTTTGGTAAGATGCCCTGGGGGATTATAACATGGATATTGTTTTGGTGCTTTTCTTGACTATAGAACCATTCATTTTAAAAAAAAAAAAATCCTCCTAGTGTTGATCTTTAGAAGAGGTTGCATGACGTTTTAGTACATTTAATGCACCGATGCATCATTGGAAAATAACACTAATTTTTTTTGAAATTTTAAAACTATAGCAGTGCTTCTTGCTATGCACTGGGCCATTTTACCACATGAAGTGCACTGGTGCTATAGGTGTATATAACATTGACAAATTTCAGAAGTTAATCTTTTTCGAGTGCTATCGATAATTCAAGCATTAGTGTGTTGTGTTATTTAGCGCACAATGTTTCTTTATTCTCTAAAAGTAAATTTTCCATGGTGCACCATGTTCTATGAAACACCAGTTCTTTTATGGGTACTAATTCACCACTATGTTTGTATATTGAAGATGCATCATCTAAAAACATATGCTTAAATACCTTCCCATCCACCTCCGCTAAAAATGTATTTTGGGCATATTTTGATATGGGCTTCCACAAAAAGCTTTGTTAGAAGGTATTTTCCTTGTATTTTGGATCAGGATATGAATACACCCTTTATATATTGGATACTTTGCAATGCAAGGAATAAGGAGAACTTCCCAATCATTGAAATTTGATTTTTTTTGCATTGCCTCAGAAAAGTCTTGTCTCATTTATTCCAAAACAATGTTAAAGACAATATCATCTACATAAACCAAAATTACTAGTAAGTGATAATATCTATATTTAATGTATATATTTCTTTCAACAATCCCTCTTTTAAAATGCTGCAACTAGAGATATTTGTCTACTCTAGAATACCACGCTCTTAGAGATTGTTTCAGCCCATAGATATCCTTTATCAATATGCAAACATAATCTTCAATATATAAGAGCAAGAAATGTTATAGTTATTACATATACACGTCTTCTAAATAATCATTGAGGAATTATTATCTTATATCAATTTGATATACTTTAATGTTCTTATGACTAGAAAATCTAGAATCATTCTAACTACTTCCAATATTGCTACTAGTGCAATATTTTCCTAAAATTATATTTCGTATATCCTTGGATAACTGACTTCTAGACCAATAATTATTTATTTCTCAAAATGTGTCTTCCTCATTTATTTTATTCCTGAAAATACAATTGGTGTTGCTAACATTTTTATCATTGGGTTTTGGGACAAGTTCCTAGGTGTAATTTTTCTCAAAATTTTCCAACTATTCATTCATTTATTTTATGCAAATCATGTCTTCACTAGACAAAATGACACTTTTGGGCTTGATATAGATGGATTATTATACTTATGTTTTACATTTTCTTCTTCAAATTATTCTTCTTCTTCCTGATCTGCATATTTGAGAGAATAATCCTCCTCATCAATTGATTTATCATTTTATTTATGCTTTAGTAAATGAGGCAATATTTCACCTACTATGACATCGATGCAATATTCAACCCTTTTTTTCCTCTTATTGAATAATTTGTAGCCTTTTCTCATGACTGAATATCCAAGGAATATTCCCTCATCTTCTCGAGGGTCTAAACATCCAAGGTCTTCATCATTTCTTGTGATATAGAAATTACTCCCAATGACCTAGAAATATTTTACAGATGTTAGTCTTCCTTTATATAACTCGGAAGGGGTTTTATCACTATTAGGCTTGACTTGTGTTCTTTTTTCTAGGTAAAAAATTTCTTGAGCTGATTCTCCCTAGAAGGTGTGTGAAATCTTCCCTTTATCCATCATTTCTCTTGCCATATCCTAAATGGTAATAATTTTCCTTTCAACCACCCCATTTTATTGTGTTTTTATAGCTACTAAGTGATACCCCCTTATGAAATATTCATAACATAAATATTGAAACTATTTTGATATGAATTCTCCTCCGCCATTAGATCTCAAGCATTTAATCATGATTTCCTTCTCAATCTCAACCTAAGCATTAAATATTTTAAACTTTCTCAGAGCTTATGAATTTTATTTCAACAAAATTATCTAGGTAGCCCTACTAAAATCATCAATAAATAAAATAAATTACCCTTCTCATATTGTGCTATTTGTTCTTGTGCGACCAGAAATATCTCTGTGAACTAGCTCCAAAGTTTTAGAATATGAGAAATCCTTTGTTTTGAATTGTGTGCTTTTTTTTTGACAAATTGACAACAGTTGGATATTACACTATCAATCATTGATAGCCTTTTTCAGCCTTGTACTTCCTTTAACTTAATATTATTTACTAGACTGTCAAAATTTTCATGCCCAAAACTTTTGTTCCACGTCCATGTTAGATATGTATTATATGGAAAATTCACTTTTCTGGACAAAATGAACTCTGTAGAACTAGTGTTCTGATTGAGAACAAAAGAGGACAAAAAGAAATATTTTTGTATTAGAGAGATTATATTACACAAAATATACCTATGTGAAATCTATAGTATTTCCGTGTCTTCTTTTTGATATATTCTCTAACTCTAGCTCCACATGATATAAATGGAACTTGCAAAAATTATTGAAACAAGAAAGAGAACTGCAATACCCACATAGCATAATCCATGGTCCCTAATTAATGAGTCAACATAGCATTGAAATACATATAAATCAACATGACACAAGTATATGAAAATAGAGTGTTTTTTGTATTAATAATAAAGGATATTGTTACAACCATATATAGAAGATGAGTTTGTATATGTATCCAATTGTATTGTCCTTCCTTTCCACAAATAAAATCTTCACACTCAACCCTAATGAAAATGTATAATGAATACTTAATTTCAAGCTACCAGCATGAGATCATTAATAATCTCCAAAAGAAAACAAAAAATCCATGGGAGGCAATAAATTTATAACGTAAACATTTTAGTTTAGGATTTACCAATCTAGGCTTGAGATCCACATATGAAGGAGGATAAGTTCAAAGTATCGAGATAAGACATATATATTAGCAATTCGAGATATCTATCCATGGTAAATAGTTAAAACCAGCTTAGAAGATTCTGGAAGGAGGAGATTCAAAAAAAATATCTTTTAATTTTCCTTAAATTTAAAAAACATTGCCCCCATAGAGTACAAAAAAATTGTGATTATCAATCCATGTTATCACTTGTGAAACTTGTAACCATTGTAGGTGGACATACATTGAGGGTGCATTATGGCTAGAAATGGTTATTTTAAGTTGATTGACCCAAAATCAAAATATTTTGAGAGGTGACTCTTAGGGAATTTCAAAGGGATAATCAAAAAGTGTTTAAGTTTATTGATTCATTTGGTTTTCATGTATGTTTACTGGATCCAACAAAATTACCTATAAAGATTTGTTTTTTTGAACTGTAAATTCACTATGGAATCATCAAAGACATACATGTTGTTTTGAGTCCCGATTTTATTCGCTACCAATTTTCCATTATCTGCTTCTCATATCTCACATTCCTTATAACAAAAGGTTACACCATATCCATTATGACACATTTTTCTTACACTCATAACGTTGTGTCTGAGAGCATCCACATGTAAATAATTTTTTTCTTTGGTATTTTCATGGAAATTGACTATGCCCTTTCCCTTAATTTTTATAGGAGTATTATTTATGAATGTGACATTTCATTTATTTTTATTTTTTAGAAACAATAACATGCTCTTATCTATAGTCATGTTCTTCGAGAAGGCACCATATACAAAATATTTTCCTTCATAGTCATGTGCAAATAAAGCAAGTTTATAGTCCTCAATTTTATCAATCTTCTGCTTCCACCTCTTCATGTCTCATAGATGTACTGATTGTTCAATGATATGTTTTCTAGATGGCCACACAAAATTGCTTCATAATCCATTTACCTAGTGGCCAAATTTATTGCATTTGAAACACTCAATTTAATTTAGCAAAGGGGAGAAGCAGTTTTTACTCCAAGAAAATGGATTTCTAAACATACGATTCTGATAGTATATAGATCTAAAATTTTCATCTCTAATGGGTCTTTCTTTTATCTTCAATGTCTCTGTTTTTAATTTCTTTTCATGGATATGTTTGAATATTATGGGACTGGTACTCGAATTTACTTTGAATAGTCTTTGTGGCTCATAATATTCCAAATTTTCCTTATTTTCTAGGGGCCTTTGACTACTCGTAATGTGGTTTAGTTTTTTATTTCCTTTAATGAATTTCTTGTCTAAATACATCTTAGTTTTGAATTCCAAAGGTTTATTCTTATGTATTTCTTCTAAATTGTGGCGGGTATTTTCCCATTCAGTGATATATTCATTCAAAACCTATTCTTCCATTTCTACTTCCTCAAGCTTTAGTTTCAATGACAAAGGTTCATATTTATATGTTTCTTGAATCATTTTTTATGTTTCCTAGTTAGCTCTAACTTCAAGAGTTTATTCTAATCCTCCATCATATTGAAGTTCATTTTTCTCGTTTAATTGTTGTAATAGGAATTATTTACTCTAAATAGCTTCTTAAATTTTTATTATTTGATAAAAAAACTCTTCATTATCATATTTTTACACACGTTGTTCAACTCACAACAACTTCTCATTTAGTTTCTTTTTATTCATTCTAACCTTCTCTAATTCATCATTAGCACTGATGAGCTCCCCCTCCAGATACACTACAAATTATTCTTCTTCATTGGCTTCTAAGTTATTCTTAGATTTATATTCAGATTTGAATTCCATGTGTAGTCATTCATTAGGCTCATCTTCTCAGGACTCTTCATTTTTTTCTTCTCATGGAGAATTGTCCTGCTAAGTGTAGAGTCCCTTTTTCTTAAAAGACTTTTTCTTCTATTATTTTTTAGATTTATCAATGGAATTTTAATCCTTTCCTTTTCTACATTATCTCTTTCCTTGGTTACAAAATTATCAACTCTTCCATTGTCAAAACATTTGAAGGGCATATTTCCCTTAGACTTACCTGAACCACATTTTATTTTATTTTAAAATTGAGGCAACTCCTGGTCATATTCATAACTAGAACATTCTTAGTGATCTTTTTTTTCCTTAGAATTTTTGGAACTTTAATTTTTTTTTCCTTCATATAAACCTTATTTCTTGGTATCATCTCATAGGAGGAAACATTTAAAGTGTAAAAGTAAATTTTTAGTGATATTTGTGTTCCTTAGTATCATTTGACACTTTAAATTTCATTAGAGATATTTTGTGGCTTAAATGGGCCTCCTAATAGTACTATACAACCAAAATAAAATTTATAAGAACCAATAGGATTTAATATGATTATGTCCTTTTTTTTGTAAATATGGTAGTACCTCGCTATTTTCTATTTATAATTTGAAAGTAGGTTACAAAAAATAAAAATCCAGACTGTGGCCTCAACCTGCCCATAGGAAACTAGGTCTGTTGGCCACCTTCAAGCGTTAAAAGCAAGCCAAAATTGAAACTGTTTCATTCAACCATGAGTCTCCTTATCTAACTTCCCTAGTACGCAATTATCTACAAGTTGGGGAATTAAAAGATGTCCATACAAAACACCAAAATGCATCTAAAACCGATGAGAAAATTTGAATACGAACTAGCCATTAGAGGAATAAACAGGTGTAGGATCCTTCTCTATGGAACCAGGCATATCCACTTGCTACAACTACTGAAGTTGTTTTTCCATTTGGCCAACATGATCATCAATTCTGCTGATACGATCAGTCACCTAATATTGATTAATTTTTATGTGATTCAACTGGTTCTAAATATCCTAAATAAAATCCATGATTTGTGGCTCAATACTTGCTTGATTAGGAGGAAAACTCTGCATTTCCATAGCCAAAAGACATTTGACTATCCAGTAAGTATCGACAGTTTGTTGGAACAAAGTTAGACGACCCCTAGTATTACCAGGATCAGTGATAAAGTCCATGATCTCTACTTCCACATCATTATCTTTTGGATCAGTATGGAATTTCCGTTCCCAGCCTCGAAATCCTACCTAACAGTGGATGAGTTGCCAAGAACATAGTTTGCAGTGAGGTTTTCTAAAACCTCTTGGCGTCACTTCCGACCATTTTTTTAGAACTAGTCTCAAGCTAGGCCTGCTATTTTCCTTTAGCAGAAAGGTGACAAGAACAACGCTTCCCCATGAGGGAGAGTGGCCTATGTATGAACACAGACAAGCAGGAATAAACAATTAAAACATTGACATCAGTTGTCACGTAACTGGTGGAGTGGAAAAGAATGTTGAGAAGTGAAGAAACCAGGTGACTGTCGCGAGGACGCGGAATTAAAAATCATAGAACCCAAACCCGCAGATTAATGAGCAGGGAAGAAATAAAACCCACAGAGAATAGGACAGCAAAACCCACCTCCCAATCAACAGAAGGAACCAGCAAAATTTCAATAGCCCAGAAAGACGAATGACCAATATTTAGAAAATGGAAACAAAGACACTTTCCACCCCATGTACCGCCATGCAAAGAAAATGCCACAAACCCAACCCATTGACGTCGCTGATAAATATATCTATAGAAAACCCAGCCATGAAAGTGAAATAGACGATCAAAATTAATGAGGAAAAGACAACTCTTAACCCTTCCGCAACTACTAGACAAAGGAATGAGAATTCCACCAAATACCTCTCACAGTTGAACATGGAATTGATACAAAATAAACCTTTGAAAGTGAACCTTCCCACCAACCGAACACAAAGGAAGGAAGAATCTAGCCAGAATTGCAACAAAAACAGATAAGCGACCAAAAAAATGACATGGATCATGAAAAAAATGTTCTACGGGGTGTAATAGAGGAACAGAAAATATAATATCCATCAGCAGAATCGAAAGAATTAGAGCTTGCTGCGAGAAATACAAAATCCTTGCGACATAAAAAATGAGAGATAGTAGAAAGACAAATACATACCCCAACATAACTCGTTGGTTTATGGAAGGTATGGCATCCAACTTCCTCCTGTGCTACCTCTGAGCTTGCTCAACCAAATAACATTGCATGGTAAAGTGAAAATAGCTATGCAAGAAGCTTACCGTCTTAAAGACATTCCATCACTGGTTTGACAGCACAGGCTGCCAACCCTACCATATCATTAAACTCTGATCCATCACACACTTCCTTAACCACAGATCAATCTGTGCCATGATAAATATTAATTGCGTGAAGGATGGGAGGCATCCAGCTATCATGGCTTGTCATTACTATGTTGACAAATGTACACCCCGATTGGGGGGTATTTAATATGATTATGAAAACCATGGGGATGATTCACCATTTTTGGGGTAAAAAGGTAAAAAGAGTAAAAAATAATAAAATAATAAAGCTACTTTTTCACCTTGTATTTTCAACTTGTCTCCCTAAGATTTTACTCAAATTTCGAGTGGGAGTACTCATTGGATGCATAATTTAATTCCTCATCCAAGGAGTACCCATATTTCATACTTTTGATGGATATTTTTGTTAGTCTAAGTATGTTCAGCCTATCACCAATGATAAAAAGGACTCTTATCATGTCTTTTTAGGTTCTTAAATTCAATTTTTTGTCATTTCATTAGATATTCATGTAAAAATTTGGTCACTAGGTAGTGTTTCTAGGGCTATTTCCACTCCTTTCAAAATTTTCACATGTTGTTACTTGTCATCACTCAATTGAGTGTGCCATAATTGAAATATCATCATCATCAGTCCAGTCAACATCATCATGATTCCATTCATTTCAGTGCCTCCATTAGTTCATTAGGGTTCAAGGTCACCAAATTTGTCATTCCATGCATAAAATATGGAAATGAGGAGTGGTAATATGTAAATTTGTTCAATAAAGTTTGGTTTAATTGTAATTTAAGTTTCAAATATGTAATAAGTTCATCATACCATAAATTTTCATCACAAATTTTAAAAGCTACAATTTTTCATAAGTAAAGTGAAAGGACATATAGTGGGCCATCCCACTACTATGAAGAAAAAAATCACCGCAAGCTATAAAAGACCAATTAAAGCTCATTTTTTCATTCAACTCATTTAGTAAGAGATATCATTCATCATCAAGTTTAATTTCAGCAATTTCAAGTTAAAAACACTCCAAAATTTGCTGCCAAAGCAGCCATGCTGGGTTTTCTGGGCTCCATGCTACGCTTTATTCCAAATGTTGTGTTTTCTCTCTTGGAGGCATAAAATAAATTTCTGAGGGCTTCTAAAGGCTATCAAGGTATCTAGAATCAGTTAAAAAATAAGTTACATCTCATCAAACCCATCCTTGCAGCTCAATTTCATTGATTTAGTGTGTAAACCCTCCATTGGCCCCTATGCTATGTTTTAGTGGCTAGCCCATGTTTTCACATTTCAAAAGGTAAGCACACACTCCTAAATTTTTTTTACTCTTCCTCACACCCAAGACCATATCCCACACACTTCACGTCCCCTCATTTCCATTTCCTAAGCCCAAAACTGTAAACCCTAGCCTAATTCTGCAATTTTGGGCAGTTTTTCTTGCTAGGATTGTGTAAAAATTCCCTAGCTCAGTTCTGATACCCATTTCACTTCCTATACTTCCCTAAGACCCCTACCCATATTTTTAATTTTTTCTACTCTCATATCCCTTCCCTAACGAACTCATCCTATCCATTTTATCCCTTCCCCTGTTTTGTTCTATTAGGATTTTTCCCCTTGCAAACAATCAAATGGATGAGAAGAAACCTTATAATGAGGGAGGCCATGTGATAATACATGGGCCCTTAACCACTCTTAAAATTATGTATTTATCACTATCCAAGTGCTATTTTTAAAGGGTAGTATGTCTTCCTTTTTGTGAACAAGTTGAGAAATTCAAATACCATGCCACATTAAGCAAATTGTTTTCCACTCAACTCAAAAAGGACAACGTAAAAATTTCAGGGATTACTTTCACTATATCAACTGATCTAATTGTTGAGGCCATAGTGATACCTAATCATGGAAAAAAATGGTTCAAAAAACAACACCTATACATTCAAAATTATCAGCCTTATCTCAGAAGACATTATAAACAACACATGAAGAATATTGTTCTTGTTGGGCACCTCGTTGAGAAGTATACACCACTGATCAAGATCATCATGAAGTACTTCACCTGTCAGGGAATATTTTCTAGATTATAAGGGTATCATGTTAGACTTCTCATGCATTTCATATGGGTAAAGGCACTCAATTTTCCTTATTACCACTATTGAAGTTTGGCAAACATGGAAGAAAAATTTCACCGTAAGGAGAGTAATCTTGAAAGCAGCCTCTTCCACCATGCTTTGATAAAAATCTTTTTTTTACACCAGCTTGAAGATAAGAGCATCACTTGTGAAACCTTCATGCAGGTAGATGTTTTTTTTCTTCTAGTAGCCAGCCTACTAGCCCTAGTCCACCATCAATACAATTAGCTCGATCTAGGCATGTGGAGGTTGGCTCACCTAGCACAGTTTCAGTGAGGAGGAATATTTAGGTCACTCAAACATACTAGAGAGGTAGAAGGCTTGTGTTTTATCCTCATATTGAGGAAGTTACCAAGCCCACATCATCAAAGTAGGGATTACATTCACATCATCAGACATCTTTGCATGATGAGGAGATCATCCATCATGACATTGACATTGTAGACTTGGAGACTAGTGAAGAACATGAAAACATGGAGAAGATGATCAAGGAAAAATATGATCACATCAAACAGCTCAAGGAAAATTAGGGAAGGGATAATTTCATAATTTCCTTCCTAGAACAAGATAACAAGCAATTTAAGGTAAAACGATTTTCTTTAGAGAAAATTTAGTTTGAAGCTAGTATGCATGATGTGAAAGGCAAAGAGGTGGTTCACACTGAAGATTTCAAAAAGCATGAAGAGTGGGTGATAATTATGTGGCCAAGGACCATGGGTCTCCGAAGAGCACTTCAAAAGGAAAGAGAGCAAAATCCACCAGATGAAGAGTTGACATTTGAAGAAAGGATAACCATGGAAATCAATGAAAATAAGGATTTTTCACTTGAAAAATTCAATATTCACTTGAAGAATCTCCTTGAAAATTCTAAAAGAGAAAAAAATATGGAAAAACACATGGTTGACCGCTATTTTGCAAGAAATCAAATTTTCAATGTCAGAGTCAAACAATTGCAAGCAAAGCTAAAGGGAACCATAAAAATTAAAAAGGAGAAGGGTAACCTAGAGATAATTTTTTATGCTTATTAGTGGCATAACAAGCCTTATCAAGCATCTCTGGACCAATTTTGATGATTTTTTGAGAAAATCTTAATTTTTGTCAGTTTTTGGTCAAGAATGGGAATTTTGAAAGCTAGTCAGACTAGGAAAAGCGTAGCGTGCGCCACGCTACACTTTTGTTGTGGCCGTCCATTCGATGAAAAATAAACATTTTTGGATTCCTATTTATCATTACATCAATCCTAGTTAGCAGTGGATCCATGTCAGACACTTTTGGAGGGTGAAAATCCCAAAAAACATGCAAAAAATGACCTTTATTCCATGTTTTTGGAGGCCTCACTACACTTTCTAAGTACTCTTGGGGGAATGAAGATGTGGGAAAATTTTTGAGTGATTGATTAACTTATCATGTAGCAGACATATAGAGCTTTCCATAGAATATTTCAAATCAATATTTTGACACTTGGAAGGCCTTCAAAATTTCCATTTTCCCCAGCTCACTATGCTTTCTCAACGGACGCTACACTTACTTAAAAGGCATTTTTCACAAGCAATTTGATCTATTTTGAATTTGTACCTATGTAATTGATGAATAATGACAATGTTTTTATGTCATGAGGTGTAATTGAGGTGGTAAAAAGTGAAATAGGGTAGATACATGCTTGTTAATGTAATTTTGGTCAAATGTATCTATTTTCCGACGTTGAGATGAATTGGTTGACCTCCACTAGACATTAGGGTTTGTTGAGCATATCATGTAATCATATCCACAACTGATGGATTCGTCCCCTAAGAGAGGGGAGATGATATTTTGGTCTATATCTATCATTTTTAGGGTCATTTGAGTGGTTGGACATCAAAATATTGTTAATGTTGTAGCTTGTACTTTCATTTTCATATTCAGAAATCAAAGGATGCAGTTGCATCTATTATCTAGAAATTCATGTGTAGAGAGTTTATGATCATGTATTTTATCTGTTATAGTCTTTATTGAATTATATGTATCTCCTCTTCCATATATTTTATCTTTAGTGGCTTTCCTTATATTTCATGGGCGTAATTATATTTATTTAGATATGTTTATATGGAAATGTAATTTTGTGTTTCATGCTTCCAGTTTAATGAATTCATGAATGAGAAAGCTCATTAAATCCCTCTACCTTTTCAGGCTCAATACCATACCTAAAAAACCCTAAAGCCATCATATATCCATTACTATATTTCTCCTTTATATTTTTGCAGCTCTAAACCCTTTGATACCTAGACCTAGCTACTTGGTTTCATCCCTGATGTAGCATCAAACCCTAAAATATTTAAAACCTACCTGAGCCTATAATATCTAACCTAATATCTTTCATGTCATAGTCAATATTTAACGTTGATACATAGAGAGAGCCCTCTCATCTTTTAGGGATAGCTACTAGGACAAAGTGGTCTGTGGTTACCATTTTTAGTCTCCTTTTTAGCCTTCGGAGAACTGGTGGAGTGCTAACACCTTCTATGAAAAAAATGAGACATACGTGAAACAACATGATTACAATCACATTTTTCATGTATTTATCATTTTTTGTGTATTAGGGTTCATAAAAATTATGAAATATGGGTATTTCTTGGATGAGGAATCAAATTATGTATCCAATGAGTGTTCCCGCTCAAAATTTGAGTAAACTAGTAGGGAGATAAGTTGAAAATACGGGTTGAAAAAGTAGTTTTTTTTCCCTCTAAAATTTGATGATGTAATCTAATATTATTTCATTATTTCCACTATTATTTTATAATTTACTTAGGAGGCCCATTTTAGACCTCAAAAGTCCGCTAATGTTCCTCCTTCGGCTCAACCTTATTTTTTCCTAATCTCATCTCATAGGCTTTGAGATTTCTGTGTATATTCTCCATTGAAAGAGACTTCAATTCTAGTGTCTCTCATATAACAAATATCTTAGAATTGAATCTGATAGAAAAATATCTCAAGACCTTCTAATCAACAGATTTCTTGTTGATATCTTCACAAAGTCCTTTAATCATGTTTTCTACCTCATCAAATTTAAGAAATATTCTTCTATATTTTCTTATTTATTCATTCTTAAGATCTTACGACACATTATTAATATTTGAATCTTTTCTCGCTTCACTCTCTCATATCCTTCATAAATATTGTTAAGCTTGTCCCATACTTCCTTAGTTGACTTATAGCTCATTAATTTTACTAGTTCATATTGATTAAGACCAAATATTATGTAATCATTTTCATTTCCCATGTTCCCATAAACCTTTTTACCATTTTCATTTGTAACAACGGCTTCTAGGAAAACAAATTCAACAAATACATAGCTTCAAACATGTATTCCAATGGATATGAGACATGCTTCAATCTTAAGCTTCCATAATATATAGTTTGTACCATGAAATACTAGTTAGTTGCTTAAATATGCATCCTAACTTTCTTGTCTCGCCATCATTAACTATTGATCTACCTTCCAATGGTTAAGCTATTCCTGAAGGAATGAGGCTCTAATATTAATTTTTGGGAATACAAAATTACTAGTGAATCAATAATTAACAATATTTTCTTTCTTTTGTGTTGAGTGCTTCAAGTTTTAATTACATACAATATAAAAACACATGACATACCAACATTCACATATATTTGAACATAATGATTTACGTGGATATCATTCTAGGATAAAAAGCACCAAATTTTGTCTTGTACTATTGTTACACAAAATTTTGTCACCGTCCCTTCAATCCCTCACCCTGAATATTGGAGGGTCTTTCCCATGACCTGTGAGCAGTGTCATACTCTGCAAACACCTTCTTTACATCCTTCTGCATAAGGACATCATTTCTCATGTTGAAAATTTCCTCAGAAAGCCCATTAAAACCTATGTTTTTGCATTCGCGCGGGAAGCCAGTTCACCCCTCACGCTAGTGTGGAGGATGTACACTAGAGGCCAGGCCAACTAGCTCTCTGTCTCTTTGTTGTGCCCACACCAACCTTTTTGGGAATTTTTTTAACAAATTAGAGTCAGAAGTTTCCTTTAACCACCTCAGGGATGAGCCACAGCAAGTGGTTAAACTTGATAAGCCACGGATCTCGTCCTTTAGGTAGTGACTTTAGAAAATTCTTGAAGATAGGACTCCCCTCCATGATTATAGTGATCCTAACCTCTCCTCCTTCCTCTATATAAACAAGCCTTCTCCCTTAACAAAAGTTAGTTGAACATATAGCCAAGAAGCTGAACTTGGAGAAGAGATAATATAGCTGAGTAATCGCTATTGAGAAGGTAGAACAAGGGAGAATTCCATAGAGAGATCCCCATCCGAATTCTCGATGAGGTTTGTGAGACGCTCTCCGCTAGAACCTATTAGAGGAGACTGCAACATCGAAGCTTGGTTGTACTCTTCCCTCCTTTCATTAATATACTCGACTATGGTATTGGTTCCATCTATGTGTTGTGTTTATTGATGAATTGATTTAATCTTCTTCGACTGACTGATAGTTACAGATGCGAAATGGTATGTTGTATATCATCTTTTTTTCCTGTGTATGTGTAGGTATTCGAGCGTGAGAACGAGCGGATCATGATCTGTCAAACTAGGAGCGAGAGGTAGCCACTCTTCCGATGACAACAACAACGTAGGATATACGGTAATTTATCTATCAAATCTCCATCCATTCATTAAATATGAATTGATGTCATAGTGTGTCTTGTTTGTGGCTAGACCCACTCTAGGGCTAGTGGGATCGCCTCTGTCTACAGAGGGGATTTACCTCACCAACAAATTGGTGACTCCACTAGGGATCAGTACGAGTTTTTCTTTCGTCCATTACGTCTTCTTCTTGGTATTTCCTTGCTTAGCTTTCCTTTTCTGGTTGTTTTGTTGAGTCTTAGACCCCTTTTCAACCCCAGAGGAACAAATATGACCTCTTTTTTTCCAAAATTTTCATTTTTCTAGGGTTGGATTTATTGGCGTAGTTTCTAGTCTGACAGTCGCCCCCACTGGTGCTTGTTGCCAGTTCATCACCTGCACCATCCCCTATTTGGCGCAGATTACAGCCAGACAGTTGCGCCATTTCCTGTAGGTGTTAGGGTTTCATTGTTTTGGAGTTTTTTGTCAGTACTAGTGCCTCTGGGTGTTTTCTTGACTTGATTTGTTTTCTTTGAGATTTTTTGTGACTATCAACGGCCTCCTTCCTTTGGTTGTTTTCCCATTTCTTTCAGCATCACGGCCTTACAGTTTTCTAGTGCTAGGGTATACTGAGCCTCCTGTAGGAGTTTGATTCTTTTGTTTTGCGGTCACCTTCGTTATTTGCTTGATTGCATTTAGCTCCCTGGATCCGTTTTGAGTGATTTCATTTGGTGGAATGAGTCTTGAGTGAGTCTCTCCTCTTTCGTTAAGTTTTTCTTCTTATCACTCCAAGCATAGCTCGCGTTGCTTGTATGGGTTTGTTTCAACATCTTTCCTTGATTTGAGAGATTGTAACATTGGTTTCATTTTTTGTCTTGTTTGTTCTTGAGTTGTTTGGATTGTTTCACTTCGACTCTCCCGTTGATATTCTGAAACTAGTGTGAAGGTTTATTTTTCATGTCATTTAGTGCATTTTTTGCTCTATTACATTGAAAAATCAAAAAAAAATATTTCGTGCTTGCGTTCTTGTTTGCATTGTGGAATTGAAAAATCTTTCGCATAACTAGAATTGGGCATTCTAGGAAATATTTCTCGTTTTCATTAGCTTGCATCAGGTACAGTGGTGGATGCTCCTGTGTGTTCTCATTATTTTCTATCACTTGGAAGCTCCTTAACTATCATAGATAGCTTTTCATCAAAATAAATGGTATTTTATGGCATGTAGCTTGCATTTAGGAATTTTTGAGATCCAACATTAGGTAGGACCTTGGAATTGAAATATAAATACAATATCAACTTAAAATTTATTCAATTAACCTAAGGCAACATAGAAACTTAACGAACATTTAGTGGTCTAAGTTAGAGACTTGTTCTGGTGTCTTTTAACCTACCAGCTGTCGTTTTCCATCTGGCTTCAGACAACACTAGTATGGACTTGTGCTCCCCATACTATTGAGTATATAAAGAGAGACCCCTCTAGGTTGCAATCCTTTTATCCGTGGGAAGCTGAGTCTACCGCCTTGTAACCATGATACAAAAAACACAACATTCGGGGAGAGTACCTGCATGTACGTCAAGTCCTTGATTGATTTTTCTTTGATTTTATAACCAAGGTCTATATGGCAGTTCACGAGAACCTGGTACACCCTCTTTCTTAGAGTACTTGAGTAGTCATTTTGATCTTTTCGTGACTCTCTAAAAAGTGAAAATATCATTGAGCTCTTGTACTTTCATGCCTGTTTCAACCCGAAAGTGATAAAGTCATCTTTTTCCTATTTCTCGACTCTTAAAATATGAAATTTTAGAGTTTTGTTTAAGTGTCTTAAAATATTAACTACCCATGAAATATTCTTGGTTAAAGTTATCGTCCTTAGGGTATTTTTTTAAGTTTTTTTTTTATGGAAACATTTCTGGAGTTCACTAACCCAGGGATACCTTCTGAAGGGAATCCTGGTCCTTTTCCTTCTTTTGGAAATGTTGGTGCTTCTTATATGTCAACGTTATCCCTACCTGGGTTAACTATTGGGTTGCTTGTTTGGTTATTCTCGACCTCGGTGGTCTCAAATGTTTCGTCTGTTATTCAACCATCTCCTGCATCCGAACAACATCATGTTCATTCTAAGGTGGAATTTTCCCCTTCTTCGCCTATTCCTTCGTCCTCCTCTTCTAATTTTCCTGGTGAAAGTATAGATTCTAGTAACTAGGTGGCTAAGAAGAAGAAGAAGAAGAAGAAGTCAGCTAAGCAAGAGGCTAATGCCGTAGCTATTGTTCGTGAGAAACCTTCCATTGATAACCATGCAACCTTCCACGGAAAGTCAAATTCCCTTGTATTTTGTGCAAAGGAGACCACTTTCTTCGAGATTTCCCTACTATTCCCAAGGTGCTTGAAGTATGGTATGACGATCATTCGGCATTGCCTTTGACTTCTGGGAGTCATGCTGATAACACATCTTCGAATAGTGCTAATAAGACTCATAAGAAAGATGGTAAGATTACTAATCCCAGTAAGTTGTGTGAAGGGAATCATCCCATTCACCTTTGTCCATACATGGATGAAGCCAAGAGAGTGTTGGACAACTCTACTATTTCTGCACCCCATCTTCTGGCTAGTTACCAGAAACTTTATTTGAGTCCTTTGCTAGTTTATTCCATGATCGGTCAAGAGTCATCTGTTGGAAATATGATGCAGAGTGTTGTCCTTGATGGCAACCCACTGAATGAAGATGAAGACTTGTGACAGTTGACATGTGTTGTCCTTGATGGCAATACACCTGGTGAAGTTATGCTTGACTTGATGGACTTGGTAAACGATGTAAATCTGATGTGATATGATGTTAGTTAGCAATATGATGCTAAGTGTTGTCATTGAACGGAAACTCACTTGATGAAGAAGATGAAAACTTACTTGATGAAGTTGTGCTTAAGAGAATGTGTTCCTGATGAAGAAAATATGATGTTTCTACAGTGTGTACAGAAGGCTATGAAGAAAGGATTTCAGAATGTACTCAAAGTATGATGAAAAAGAGTATGTCTCTTGGTATACGCGGATTGGCCTAGGGGAAGTCGCGTATGCACGCGAAAAAGAACGTGCCAAGTCGCGTATGGGCTAAAGCGCTCAAAAAGTGCAAAACCAAGGGTAACCACCATGGTATTGACCCATTGTATTGGGTAATGATCCGCCTAATTAACCCCGTCCAGGTAGTTTTGGGCTCATGGTATTGTTTTGGCCCATGGTATTGAAAAAAGGGGCTCATGGTATTGAAAAGGATAAACCTATATAAGGAGAAGAAAATTCATTGTGCATAACATGAGTGTGGGTGCAAGATGTCTGAGCTTGAATGAATACTTTTCTCTGAAGTATATCTGAATGGAAAGGGTTACACTTGAATGATAAATCTGAATGTATGATGCACCAATGATGAAGAAGGGAATCTAGATCTGAATTGCTCTTGTATTTGCTAGATCTGATTATGGAAGGCTTAGATCTGTGATGAGGCGAGCATCTAGGCGAACATCTGTCTGAAGCAAAAGGGTAGATCTGAACTGAATATCCGATCTGATGAAGTATGCTGCTCTGTAATGATTGAAGATATATATACGCTACTTCGCCGCGGAGGAAGCGCGTATATACGCGGCTTCAGCGAAGAGAAAGCGCGTATGCGCAATAAAATATACACTGAGGTATACGCTGGTTTGTGTGGACGGAAGCGCGTATATACGCGACATCAGTGAAGTAAAAGCGCGTATGAAAACTAGGGTTTGCTGAAGCAAGGGGTATGAAATATCTGATCTATTCTGCTGTGTTTCTGCTATCTGATCTGTATTGATATGTATCTGTTGGTGATGTATGGTTGTGCTTAAAAGTATGGAAAGGGTCCAGTATGAAAATATGATGAAATGTGGCCTGCAAATGTTGTTCTATTGAAGTGGTTGGATGCAGTGTGAAAATTGATGAAACGTGGTCCAAGGTGGTGCTGAGGGTTGTAGCCTTCAGTCAGGGGGTTGTAGCTCCCTTCCAGGTGAGGCTGGTAAACGAGATCAGGGGGTCGTAGCTCCCTTCCAGGAGAGGCTGGTAAACGAGTCAGGGGGTCGTAGCTCCCTTCCAGGAGAGGTTGGTAAACGAGCGCAGGTGGGTGCCTGCGTGCTGGTCAAGTCTGCGCCAGCACATATGTTGTAAGATGTTTTCTCTATAATAAAATATTGAAGGCCGAGCAACTGCAGCGGTGGTTTTCTCCCGATTTGGGTTTCCACCTAAAAATCCTGGTGTTCATGTGTGATCCTTTGTGTGATGGTTTATTCTGTTCTTACTGCACATGTTTACTGTTTATTGAACATCTGATGAATGAATGATGGAATAATTTAAGTAAAGATTTAATGACAGATCTAGATCTCTGTGTATACGCTAGTTTCATAAAGGGGATCCGCGTATATACGCTAGTTTGCTGAAGGAAAGTAGCGTATGGGTTTTAAGGAATGAAAAAGTAAAAAGATTTGATTATGCAGTAAATACTGATTCACCCCCCCCTCTCAGTATTTTTCCCAACAATTGGTATCAGAGCCAGTCCTTGTGCAGAAGCTTGATCGCTTAAAGGAGATCCGTCGCAATGGGAAGTCAAGAAGGAGTAATGTCTATAAAGCCACCTCTATTCAATGGAAGCAATCTGATATTCTGGAAGGTACGTACAAAAGCATATCTGCAAAGTCTTGGTGCAGATGTATGGGCAATCGTGGAAGAAGGTTGTCAATACCCGGCAAGTATTCCTACTGATGCAGCTGAAAGAAAGAAGTATGAAATCAATGCCAAAGCAGTGAATGTCTTATTGGGAAGCATGTCTGAATCAGAATTTGCTAAAGTAATGCAGCTACATTCGGCAAAAGACATATGGGACAAAATCATTCTAAGCTATGAAGGAGACACAAAGGTAAAAAGTGAAAAACTCCAAACTCTTAGAATTGAATATGAAAATTTGAAGATGCATAGTGATGAGAGTATTGCCAGTTTCTTTCTTCGTCTGGATGATATTGTAAATCGAATGAGAAATTTGGGTGAAACCATAGCTGATACTACTCTGGTGGAAAAGGTCTTAAGATAATTGACTTCAAAATTTGACTCTAAAGTTTCAGCTATTGAAGAAAGGCAAGATTTGCAAACTCTTACTATTGTTCAATTACATGGTACTCTGACTGCTTTTGAAATGAGACAAGGAGGCCCTTCTCAAGTAAGAGAAGCTTCTTTTAAGGCATCTACAAAAGGAAAGGAAAAGGAAGTTGTCAAAGAATCCAGCTATATATCCAATGAAGAAGAAGCGAATTTCGTGAGAAAGCTCCAACTAGGCACTGGAAGATTCAAAGGTAAGCTTCCCTTAAAATGTTTTGAGTGTGGAAAAGTTGGTCATTATGCTGCTAAATGTCCTTATAGAGAAAAGCACGGTAAAGGGAAACAATTTGAAAAGAGAAAGAGTTATTATGCAAAAGAAGATGATGATGAAGCGTCCAGTGAAGATGAAGAAGATTCTGACCAAGATCTGAAAGTGCTCATGGCTAAGAAGCAAAAGAAGAAGGTTACTCAAGGAAAGGAGATACCTCAGAAATCATGTATAGCAAAAATTGAAGAAGATGAAACAGATTCCGACGAAGATCTACAAGCACTCATGGCGAAGAAGAAAAAGGAGAAGGCCACTTGTAATACTCTTCTTTGTGCAAACAATAGTAAAGATAGTGAAAGTAAAGTTGTAGATCTAGAAGAAGCTCTCAAGATTAAAGAAGAAGAACTACAAAGTTCATACAATAAGCAAGAAAATATCTATAAAGAGATGATCTCACAAATGAAAGATCAAATAGAAATGCTGAATGAACAGGTGGACAAGTATCAAAGGTTTCATACTTATGCATCCAATCGAATTAAAGATCTAGAAGCAGATCTTCAAAAATCAAGCAAGAAGAATGAAGGACTTGAAGCTGCTATCATCTTTCTGCAAGCAGAGCTAGAAGCATCAGGTAAGGAGAATAAGGAACGTCTACAATCCATTGAAAAGGAAGGCCTTGAAGCAGAAATTATCTCTCTCAAAAAGGATCTGGAAAAATCAAATAAAAAGAATGAAGAGCTGGAACAAACATGTGAAGAAAACGAAAATTGGCTGAAAGAAGAGATCCTAAATCTGAAGGATCAAGTTGAAGATGGAAGAAGAAAAGAAGAAAGAATGACAAAGCAATGTCAAGCCTTGGAGGTTGAGGTAAACATTCTCAAAGGTAAATTGGAAGAAAAGGTAAAACTGTTGAGGTTTCATGATAGTACTAATATTCTGGACAATATTCTGAGTAATCAAAGGTCTCCTGCTATCAAACATGGTCTTGGTTTCCATGAAACTATTAAAGGAGAATCTAGCTCACAAGGAAGTGCCAAAAATTTAGAAGATCTCAATGCAAAACCTGATGTGTTGAAAGAAACAAAAGATCAACCAACAATTATGAATTCTCAAAAGAATTCATTCAAGAACGTTGAATGTTTTAAATGTCATAATTATGGGCATGTTGCAGCAAATTGCAGGAGCAGATCATTTCAGCCACAAACAAACAAGTTCTACTCAGAAAGGTACTCTAGCTTCTTCACGGGATATTGTTTTTCATGTAACAAGTATGGACATAAAGCAGCTGATTGTAAAAGGAGGAAGAATAGAAATACTCATTATGATTCTTATTTTTATTTCTCTGGCCACATGAGATGTTATGCTTGTAATAAGTATGGACATGTAGAAAAAGAATGCAGGATGAACAGATCTGGGAAAGTGGACAATTTTCAGCACACAGTTGGAAAGCTCAAGCAAATTTGGAAAAAGAAGGAGGACCGATCAGAAACGTAGGGAATTCAGACCCTACTGCAGTCATTCACTTCTGGAAGCTTACTTCTCTGATTGACTGCAGGAATGATGTGGGATACATTAGGAGATTTAGTAATGTATCGTCACATGGGGAGCAATGCATGATGTCTCTCATGGTTGATTTGATCATTCTGGTTATATGTATTTCTGACAAAGCATCTGGTGTGAAGAAAAGACAGGAACAGAAGGTAAATTTGCAGGAGGAAATGAAGGTGTGAAATTTTCTATATTTCACTTTCCATACGCGGGTTCTATGAAACAAAGTCGCGTATACACGCGAGTTCCAGCTAACACAGACGCGTATGCATTGATAATGAGGAAATTTATCTGATAGCTGAAGATCTGGAGCACTGGTTTAGGGGGAGCAGCAGGTTGAATACTAATGATTGCATTGTTGGCAATATGATTGCTTATTCTTTGGTCTTTGTGATACTCATGCTCAAGTGATGATGTCTTGATACATAATTTATTATGATGAGTTTTTGAGCCTTGGTTACTGATAAGTATCCTTTGTACTCACACATGGATGAGTTGGATGTCATTTGATTCAGAAATAAATCATGCAGAGTGTGTTCTATGGTTGAGAGATTTTTTGCCTACATATGTTACTTCATGTTAAATCTTGAAGATCATGGTGATGTTGGACCACATGGATGATTGCTTGACACCTATGTGAAGATGTTGTTCTGATATGAGAATCTCTCTTAGAAAGATTGTATTGATGCTGCAAATAATATGAAGGCTTGGTTATTATTGTACTGATGCCACAACCGTTGGATGACGCTTGAAGACACAACTACATCGTTCTATCTATCTGTAGTACAGGGAAGCATTCAAATGTCTCAGAAAGAAGATGAACTCTGTCTTTGCCTCACAAAAAATCAGATCTGATTGAAATTTAGTAGATGTTTTTGGATATGCGGGTTTCCTGAAACACAGTCGCGTATATATGCGAGTTCCTGCACAGAAAACCGCGTATGGATGATTGCTGACAAACTTTTGGTTGGATTCAGCTCTTTTCAGCACAGCTGCAGTGCTGTTTGGTATCTCTGGTGGTGTTCCAGTTCTCATAAATCTATTTCTAATGTTTTGATGAAGATGCCTTGATGATTTGTTGGTGAAAATGTTCAGGTTGCACAAACTAAGGGGGAGCCTTAGTCATATGAAAAGGATGCATGGATGCACAGATTCAAGGGGAGCATTAGCGTTGCTGAGTATAATGCATTGTTGGCATTATGATGGTTCTGTTATATGATCTCTCTTGAGGTCTTCTTGGTATTGGTCATGAAAAGTCATATTTGTATTTTTGATGAAAAGGTCATGTTGAGACCCTTGATATAAAATATGTAATATTCAGTCATGTATGAACTTGTCAAATTTGTAAACCCACTTGGTTGGGTAGCTGAGTCAATTTTTGTAAACCCACTTGGTTGGGTAGCTGAATTGAAATGTGTAAACCCACTTGGTTGGGTACTTGAGTCTCATATGTAAATCCACTTGGTTTGATATTTGTTGTAAGTATGAGTTTTTGGTGATAGGAAGAGTCATGTCCTTTATTGAAAAATATGTTGAATATTCAGCATGAACTCAGGGGGAGCTTGGCCACTTCAGCACATATCAGATCTGCAGAATGTTTCTTCCACATGAGGAGGAGAGTGTTGGTTTTTGATCCGCCCTTTGCCCTTGATGTCAAAGGGGGAGAGTGACATGGTGTTTGAATGAAGAAAAGATAATGATGTCACATATTTGGGAGAGTGACATATTTGGGAGAGTGACATGGTACCTATCTGTTGTGGTAACCAAACACCATCATGGTTGCCATCAAGTCCAAAGGGGGAGATTGTTGGAAATATGATGCAGAGTGTTGTCCTTGATGGCAACCCACTGAATGAAGATGAAGACTTGTGACAGTTGACATGTGTTGTCCTTGATGGAAATACACCTGGTGAAGTTATGCTTGACTTGATGGACTTGGTAAACGATGTAAATCTGATGTGATATGATGTTAGTTAGCAATATGATGCTAAGTGTTGTCATTGAATGGCAACTCACTTGATGAAGAAGATGGAAACTTACTTGATGAAGTTGTGATTGATAGAATATGTTCTTGATGAAGTAAATCTGATGTATCAGCAGTGTGTACAGAAGGTAGTGAAGAAAAGAAGTCAGCAAGTGCTAAATCTATGATGAAAAAGAGTATGTCTCTTGGTATACGCGGATTGGCCTAGGGGAAGTCGCGTATGCACACGGAAAAGAACGTGCCAAGTCGCGTATGGGAAAAAGCGCTCAAAAAGTGCAAAACCAAGGGTAACCACCATGGTATTGACCCATGGTATTGGGTAATGATCCGCCTAATTGACCCCGTCCAGGTAGTTTTGGGCTCATGGTATTGTTTTGGCCCATGGTATTGAAAAAAAGGGGCTCATGGTATTGGAAAAGGATAAACCTATATAAAGAGATGAAATTCATTATGCAAATCATGTATGTGGGTGCAAGATGTCTGAGCTTGAATGAATACTTCTCACTGAAGTATATCTGAATGGAAAGGGTTACACTTGAATGATAAATCTGAATGTATGATGCACCAATGATGAAGAAGGGGATCTAGATCTGAATTGCCCTTGTATTTGCTAGATCTGATTATGGAAGGCTTAGATCCGTGATGAGGCGAGCATCCAGGCGAACATCTGTCTGAAGCAAAAGGGTAGATCTGAACTGAATATCTGATCTGATGAAGTATGCTGCTCTATAATGATTGAAGATCTATACGCTACTTTGCCGCGGAGGAAGCGCGTATATACGCGGCTTCAGCGAAGAGAAAGCGCGTATGCGCAATAAAATATACACTGAGGTATACGCTGGTTTGTGTGGACGAAAGCGCGTATATACGCGACATCAGTGAAGTGAAAGCGCGTATGAAAACTAGGGTTTGCTGAAGCAAAGGGTATGAAATATCTGATCTGTTCTGCTGTGTTTCTGCTATCTGATCTGTGTTGATAAGTATCTGTTGGTGATGTATGTTTGTGCTTAAAATTATGGAAAGGGTCCAGTATGAAAATATGATGAAATGTGGCCTGCAAGTGTTGTTCTATTGAAGTTGTTGGATCCAGTGTGAAAATTGATGAAACGTGGTCCAAGGTGGTGCTGAGGGTTGTAGCCTTCAGTCGGGGGGTCGTAGCTCCCTTCCAGGTGAGGCTGGTAAACGAGATCGGGGGGTCGTAGCTCCCTTCCAGGAGAGGCTGGTAAACGAGTCAGGGGGTTGGAGCTCCCTTCCAGGAGAGGCTGGTAAACGAGCGCAGGTGGGTGCCTGCGTGCTGGTCAAGTCTGCGCCAGCACATATGTTGTAATAGGTTTTCTCTATAATAAAATATTGAAGGCTGAGCAACTGCAGCGGTGGTTTTCTCCCGATTTGGGTTTCCACCTAAAAATCCTAGTGTTCATGTGTGATCCTTTGTGTGATGGTTTATTCTGTTCTTACTGCACATGTTTACTGTTTATTGAACATTTGATGAATGAATGATGGAATAATATAAGTGAAGATTTAATGACAGATCTAGATCTCTGTGTATACGCTAGTTTCATAAAGGGGATCCGCGTATATACGCTAGTTTGCTGAAGGAAAGTAGCATATGGGTTTTAAGGAATGAAAAAGTAAAAAGATTTGATTATGCAGTAAATACTGATTCACCCCCCCCTCAGTATTTTTCCCAACATCATCCTTGGTCAATCCTTCTCCCACAGAAATTCAAAATCACGAATCCATTCCTGACCAATCATTGGTCGTGGAATCGATCGACTTGATCCTGCCTATGGTTCATCAGGTCTTTTCCATCGAGAGTAGATCTCATCCACATCACATTCCTCTTATTTATTTAGATTCCTCAGAATTGGAGAAATATTATCCCATCCCTATAGTTCAAGAAGTTTCTCCTCCTGCTCTCGTGATGCTGCTATCTCAGTTCGATGGTACCCCCTCCAAGTAGTTTGGTCGCTTCCTTCGGTTGGAGTCGATTTGCAGGATACCACCTTCCTTCTTATGTGCCTTTTGAGATCACAGTACAGACCTTTGATGTGGTCTTACCCAGCACCATTATAGATGAAGGTGCATCTATTAGTATTCTATCTTCCACTACTTGGCAAGCATTTGTTTCTCCACTGCTTATGCCTGTTACCTAGAATCTATTGGATTTTAACAGAGAAACCAGTCAACCGTTAGGGATCCTTCTGAAGTTTCCTGTTACTTTGGGAGGAAAAATCATCTGTATAGACATGATGGTTGTTCCAGGCTCCCTGGATTTCGTGTGATTTATTTTCCACACAAAGGTCGAATCATGACCATTGATCAACTTTCATTCTTCGGTCCTAGCATGAAATCTGGTCCACCATCATCCCTTTTGGGTCTTTATCTGCTGATTGTTTCTTCCCTAGCGCAGGTTAATTATGTGGCTACCTATCCCATGCTTGAATTTAGTGATAGTGCCATTGTGCATCGTGTGCTGGGGGCATTGGGTCCTGATTTTAAAGATGTTGTTCTCCCATCAGATGTGAACCTCTTGGGATCCATGACTTCTTATTCGATATGATGAGTTATCTCCGGAGCAGAGTTCATTTTCTTGTGTAAAGCTCCTTAAACAATGAAACAAGGTCTTTAGAGCAGAGTTCATTTTCTTGTGTCAAGCTCCTTAAAAAATGAAACAAGGTGTCCTAAGGATAGTTCTTTTAATTTTTAAACCTCGTTAAAACAATGAAACACTTTCGTGTTCAATTCGAGTCTTTGATCAGATCTCGTAAAATCCCAGTCAATTCTTTCTCTTGATCTCGTAACTGAACCTTCACTCCCTCCATCTGTTTACTCAGGTGCATGGACTGAAGCTTGGGGGGAATGTACCTTAAATTGAGTCACCATGCTGGGGGCATGCTTACTTTTTTCAAGCATATTTTGTTTCCGTTTCAAGCTTGTGTAAAAATGAAACTGGTTGCAAGCATAGTTTATCTTTGTTTCAAGCTTGTGTAAAAATGAAACCAACTTAAAGTAGAGTTTCCTGATTTCAAGATTGTGTAAAAATGAAACCATTCCCATTTTACCTCTCGTGATTGCCATTTTTTCCGCATGTTTTGCCAGTTGAACCTTGGTTTTCTCATTCCATCGTCACTATCTACTTGGCCGATCATATGCCTTCACTTGGTTGATTTACCCATTCCTAAGGAACCACTGCAATGAGTGGTCTTGTTAGCCAGCCTCTTGACCTTTATCTTGTTCTAAGTAGTTCCACCATCACCAGAACCAGTTGCTACCCTTTATACCACTCGTTCATCTAGGATGAGTCAACTTTCAGCTCTTTTCTAACTCTCTAAAACTGAAAATATTGTCGAGACTCTTGTCGTTTTGAACTCGTTAAATGGTTGTGAAATGATATCTACCCAGTATACATTTAACCCTTTTTCGGATTGGGATATATTATTTACGAAAAAGGAATACCTTAGCCTATCACGACTACTAGGTTCTCTCAGACACAGTTTTCTACCTTTTCGGATTTGTGAGACTACCTACGAAAAGGGACTGATGGAGTTTTATTTTCTGCCTTCTCTCAAAACTCTCTAAACATGAAAAAGTGTCGAGGTCCCCCTTTCTTAGACTCATTAAAACCTGATGACATCGGACTCCATCATCATGACGTTACTCAAGTTCCTCCTTCCTAGGGCTCGTAAAATGTACTAGGTTGGATTTGTCCGAAGGAAAAACTTATATCGCAAGCATATGTTATCCCCTTCAAGCTTGTTTCCAAAAATAATTGGGGTACTTGCAAGAAATGGTGGGGAAAATGGAACCACATTATAGCCATGTTAGCAGTATGTCGTTCTTGAACATGTCACTTGTCTGCATTCGTGTCAGGTTAGGGACATCTCATCTCGTTATTTGTTTGCCTCCATGGGTTTGGGTAATCTCTTTTGGCCGCTCATCTTCTCTTTGCCACGTCATCATGACCTCAAGTCCCTTGATGTCAAATACTACCAAATCCAGTGTCATGCTGCCGATATGTTCAAGAGAAGTTTTCCTTTCAAGTTTTTAACCTTCCTCTCCTTCTCTGTTGGTCTTGATTCAAAAACATCATATTCCTCTGTCTTGTGTCGATGGTGTGGGAAAAATTATGGCCCACCTTCGATCAAGGTCCCTTCCTATCAACTCTAGCTCATTATCCAGGAATATGATCTAGAGACTCCCTTCAGGTACCTTGGAGCCTACATGCCTCAATGGCAGGTTCTTCGCATTCGACGTATGGTCCACGTCATTTGCCTTTGATCGACTGACTTTGTGGGTGTTCGACGTCATATCATTGTTCACATTCCATGGATTGTACCTTTTGTACCTTGATAGCCATTTTCATTATTGGTGGTTTCTCTCGCGTCTGTTAATAGCTTTCATCATTGGCTGGTAATCAGACGATTTTCTAATTTGTACTTTGTTTGGGTCGAGATGGAGTGCAAGACCCTGGGTTTTGTATGATGAAATCCAAGCTACGGGTTCTTTATGGATTACTATGACTTATTATATGACTCTTCTAATTGGATGGCTGCGACGATACCTGATTCTATTTGTTGATACCTACTACTAGATGGTTGTGTCCATACCTCATATCTCATTGTTTATGTACTCAATTATGGATGGTTGTGCCCATGCCACATGTCATGTATCAGATGTATCAGTTATATTCATACTTGCAGGTTTTCCAACAATTGTGATTGGGTCAAACAGGTTCTCATAAATCATTTCACCCATCCCTCTCTCTTAGACCTCATGCTTTAGGGGGCATCTGTTACACAACATTTTGTCGATGTCCCTGCAATGCCTCGTCCCGCATATTGGAGGGTATTTCCCGTGACTTGTGAGTAGTGTCATACTCTACAAACACCTTATTTTCATCCTTTTGCATAAGGACATTATTTCTCTTCTTGAAAATTTCCTCAGAAATCCCATAAAAACCTATGTTTTGGCATTCGTGCGGGTAGCCAGTTCACCCCTCACGCCAGTGTGGAGGATGTACACTAGAGGTTGTGCCATCTGGCGCTCTGTCTCTTTTTTTTGCCCGCTCCAACCTTTTGGTAGTGTTTTTTAACAAATTAGAGGCAGAAGTTTCCTTTAACCACCTCAGGGACGAGTCACAACAAGTGGTTAAACTTGATAAGCCACGGATCTCTTCCTTTAGGTAGTGGTTTTAGAACATTCTTGAAGATAGGAGTCCCCTCCATGATTATAGGGATCCTAACCTCTCCTCCTTCCTCTATATAAATAGGCCTTCTCCCTTTACAAAATATAGTTGACCATATAGCCAAGAAGCTGAACTTGGAGAAGAGATACTATAGCTAAGTAATCGTTATCGAGAAGGTAGAACCAAGGAGAATTCCGTAGAGAGAGCCCCATCTGAACTCCGGACAAGATTTGTGAGATGCGATCTGCTAGAACCCTATTGGAGGAGACCGCAATGTCGAAGCTTGGTTGTACTCTTCTTTCCTTTCATTATTATACTCGACTATGGTATTGGTTCCATCTTTGTGTTTTGTTTATTGATGCATTGATTTAATCTTCTTCGACTGACTGATAGTTACAGATGTGAAATAGTATGTTGTATATCGTATTTGTTTCTTGTGTATGTGCAGGTATCCGGGCATGAGAATGAGTGGATTCTGATCTGTTAAAATAGGATTGAGAGGTAGCCACTCTTCCGACGACAACAACAACACAGAATATATAGTAAGTTATCTATCGAATCTCCGTCCATTCATTAACTAGGAATAGATGTCATAGCTTGTCTTATTTGTGGCTAGACCCACTCTAGGGCTAGTGGGATCGCCTTTGTCCACAAAGGGGATTTACCTCACCAACAATTATGATGATAATCAAGTCACCGACTATGATTATATCATATATTTGTGAGAACCTTCCCACAAGAACCCCCAATCTCCTCTAGATCAGTGAGCCACAAGTTTCCTAGTGGCTCCAACCTCCTATAGTTGTTTTCCCCTACCTACTTCATCCAAGTGTTCTACTTTCCATACAATTTTCAAACTAAGAACAATGGGGTACCTCAATTGCATTAAACTAAATATTGAATTGGTCTCACATCTTTATACAACTCTCTTTCCTATGTTTTGCAGACCCATAGTTAGATGCCTTGGTTTCTACTCCTTTTGGACCAGTGCACTCTGTACACTTAACTCAAAGTACTCAACATTGTCACAAAACCATACATATTCTTTTGTTCAAATTACTCTATTGTTCCACTTTGTTTTGGCTCTTACAAAACTCACACACACACAAGACACACCACTTCTACTCTCAACCACTTCTTACAAATATCACTGTGAATAATACAAATTGTACTTCCAACTCTAACATGTACTTTGAGAACCATATTAAATGAATCAAAGCTTGAAAGGATGTGAATAAGGGAGCATGAAAATAGTAATCATAATTATATGGAATGATTTCCTGCATGATACCACTGATCCTTAATTTTTTTGTATGGATTCCCTTGTCAATTAAATGGCCATAATACCTAATCATATTTTTTCAACTAATAATGTATTCTAATTATAAAATTACTATAAATTGTCCTCCATTATCATTTGTGTATGACTACAAGAAGCCCATCACTAAGACAAATGCTCAGCACAAACTGCACTAAATTTTATTTGTTGCACTCAACCAATGTAGATGAATTTGATGTCGTGTTTGTCATTCTAGCATAAAATTATGATTAGCCTACTTTATTTAACAATTATAGTATATCATGGGCTTTCAGTAGTGTTTACAATTATATCTCGAAAATTAGTTAACTTCCAGATTCAATGAATGACACCGAAAATCCCATTCCAAACCCATAATGACTTGAAATCATACACCTAAGGGGGTCAAACCAACGACCTAAAAAATGAGTGCTTAAAACCACAACTCAAGGATCAAGACCTATTTTATAGTGGAGGTATTTTGAATTTCCTATCAAATACTAGATAACTCAAGATGCACTTGATTCCTTCTACGCTAGGTTTCACACTTCTTGGGAGGTCAGGGGATCATCCCCATTTCTATTTTAAAGAAACACTTTTTCCCATAACTAGCTCAAATGCTTATAGTAGGCCGAATTAGTTCATGTTTGGCCTTTTCCTTTGTTTTTGGGTGTACAACTTGTTCAATTTTGAAGCCCATAAAAATAAAATGCATATGAAAACTTCACAAGAGAACCTCTTAACACAAACTTATAGGTCTCTACCACCTTATGTTTTTGATTCCATACCTCCATCATCCTAACATCATCAATTCCTACATGGTACCACACGTTACCTAGTTTTGGCCTAATTGGCCACCCAAAAATACGCAATTTGTGTATCATCTATAGCATGGTTTCAGGGACATTTCACTGTATGGAAAATGTCTTCTTACCACCACGGTTTCCTGAACAAGGTCTCACATAGGTCAAGAATTGGGGACTAGGGTTAGTCCTTTATAATATTTTCAAAGCCTCCTTATGAGGTGACCTTATAAATAGACCAACATATCAACTAAGCTAAAGTCATGACTGGTCCAAATTCTTCAAAAATCCACCTAAGTCTTAAATTTCTTTATCAAATGATATTCTTGTAAAAGACAAGGTCTATGTGGAAACTTGAGCCCTATAAATTTGTCGAAATTTCAAATAGAAATTAATCCATCATCCATTGGAGTTATTTAAGCTCACATATACCATTGAAAAGTAGTTCTGTGATTTATCAATTTAAGAATATTGTAAAGGAAAATGAGTAAATCCTGTGAGGCATAAGTGCCTTCAAATTCTAGGCCACCCAACCATCATAGTTATAACATTTTTATCTTTCTCACTGATACTACTACTCTGAAGGTTCTTTGCTGAAAAATATATCTGTCGATGGACTCTTGGAAATATTTATTGGAACAACACATTTGAAATAAATGACAAAATTTTTCCCAAACAATAAGACTTTTTTAATCATTCCTGAAGGGTTTTCTTAGGCATCATTTCCTTTTTAATTTGAAAGGAATTCCCAAAAAAAAGAATCGTTTCAAGAAACCTAATGTTATATGGTGTCTAATATTTCTTTTCACCATGGAATTTATTATGGAATAGAATATGATAACAAGGTGACTGAGGATTTTAATTTAGTTGAATGACTATATTTCATGGGTTATGGATGGTTAGAGAAAGAAGTGGGAAATGATGAGGTTGAATTTGTGGCTTAATAGTAGTGGTTATCTAAAAATATTAAGCTTCCCTGGAAACCACATAAAAAAATTCTTCATTAGCTTCAACATGAAATTATTTTGGTTTGGAGGGGAGGAAATACATGGGAATACCATGGTATTGAAGAATGAGAAAGATGGATAAAACCATTTTTCCCCCAGGAAAAATTGTAATTTCCATTACATAAAGTAATTATAATTACATGATCTAGATTCATTAAAACCATATCCAAAATGGTGATCTATTGTGACCATGCAACAAAATAGTACCAATATGTTGATATTTTTTATCAATGGCTGTCATTGATGTCAACCCAAGCAGCAACAGGGGCTACCTCGATCTTTAATGGTAATTTTTACCTACAAAATTAATATATTCTGGGTAAAGGATATATTTTATGGCTTCTATTTTCCAAGATGTTTATGTTGATATATGGCACACCATGTAATTCTTCACGATTTGAGAGATATTCATGTTTGAAGTTTGTAACTCCAGTTAGTGGGCTAAAACCCCATGGGGTTGTGGCATGGGTCATTGAAAAGTCAATAATTAATAATTTTTAACCTCCTAAAAGCCCTCCCACATTCACTTGTTCAAGCCCTTATCAACCTAAGCATTTATATAAATTGTGATCCTCTTATCCTCCTTATGTAGGGATTTCGCTACCTGAAACAAGTCATCATGGAAATTTCACTCTAAATTTTTTTTCTACGAAGGTACAGAAGCTGAAATTTTTGAGGGCCGAAGCCAAAATCCTGAGGAAACTCCTGTAAAAATGTCAGATCAAAGCACACAACATTTTCGGAGATATGATCTGTGGAATTTAGTGTTTTTGCAGGCTCCTGAAAATCATCTCAAAGAAGTGACCCTGGGGAAATTGTCATAACTCTCTCTCTGAATATCAGATTTGAATTTTGTAAAATAGGAAGATAGTGCAAGGACTATTGTTCTCACTATATAAATTTCAGAGCCGAATGAAGAAACAAAGACACGTGGCATGCCATACAAGTTCGCTTTACTGAACCAGTCCATAATTAGGACATTGTGAGAGATTGGGCATAACTCTATTTGAAGAATTAAAATTGGTTAAGAACGATGGCATTGGAAAGAAGACTCATAGGACTACTACATAGCTAAAAATCACATATTGGGGACCTGAAATAACAGAGATACACCAGATTTAATATCGAGCTCCTAGAAGGAAAGAAAAAGCTAGATCATGTATTGTCAAGGGATGCGAAGGACCAGAATTTCTAGGGCGAAAAAGCAAAGCAAGGTGAAGTAGGGGGTAGCATGACAACCAGAACAATCAAGGTGCAGAAAAATAGCAAGAATTTCATCACATGAAGACTTCAAGTGGGCATCACTGCATGCAATCACTGTAAAGGTATTATTTTACTATGTCATTGTAAAAACTGTACTCGTGTCTATTTTCCAAGAGTTGAAGAGACAGTGTCGGGAGGTCTAGGATCACCATTAGGTGGTTGTGTCATAGTTTTGGTTATGTTCTAGTGTGTATTCTTCTTCTACATCATCCTATATCATTGTAAAGTGGACCATTATCCCTTGTACATGAGTCCATTCTTCTTTTATTCTTCTATAGGCTGGTAGGGTGGTGCTAGGCTGGTGCATCAAGTCACGAATAGGTTTAAGCATGTGAAAACTTCAGGGTGGTAGGGTGGTGGTAGGGTGAGTTGTAGCTCATTGGGTGTTGGGCCATCCGTTCAGTTGACTACTGAAGAATCTCGAGTGTTCGAGCATCCATCTTGTGGGAGATGGAGAAGAATGATTTTCTATATTCTAGGAAGTTGGAGCTTTATTTTCAATTAGAGTTGAATATTAAAGAATTATTAGAAAATCATTGAGGTGGTTTTTTTCCCGGAAAGGGTTTCCACCTTAAAAAACATGTGCATTTCTGTTTCTTTTGTTTACTGCTATCACTGTACAAACACTGATAATAATTGAAAATTAGCTAATGCTCTAATTGAAAGGAATATTGATTCACGCCCCCTCTCAGTATTTCCAAGAATTGGTATCAGAGCTTGGTTCCTTCAATAGCAGTTTAATAGATGGAAGTAGGTCATGGAGCATACCAAGAATGCTGTACCTCTGTTCAATGAAAACAATTATGCACTTTGGAAAGGAATAATGGAGGTCTATCTCTTGGCACAAGGTTACAAAGTATGAGACACTGTTCAAAATGGATTTACATCAACCACAGATGAACAAGGTAAGAAGAATTTGGTAAATGATGCAAAAAAAATAATATTATTATCATTGGACTTATTGAATCTGCTTATCATAAGGTGTTGAGTTGTAAAACTGCGAAAAATGTATGGACAAGCTTGATAATATATATGTAGGTGATTCAAATGTCAAATAAGAAAAGCTTAAAATCTACGGAGAAAAATTTGAGCAACTTAGAATGGAAGAAGATAACAACATTTCTGCATACTTCCAACAAGTTGATGAAATGACCAACACTCTGGAAGGATTGGGAGAGCCTATTGATGAGAAGACTATTATACAAAATATTCTTAGAACATTACTAGGGAGATTCAACCGAAAGGTATCGATCTTAGGATATATTTCAAATATGGACAAACTCAACAAAGATGAATTACATGGAGTTCTCATAGCATATGAAATGACACTTGATGAAGAAGAAGGTACTCCGCATCTAGAAACTGCGTTCGCTGCATCTAAGAAAACCAATAAGGAGAAACAACCTTCAAAGGCTTAGACCTACACATGAAAGTGTGAATAAAAGGAAGATGATGAAGAAGGTATTTTAGATGGAGAATATGATTAATTTACGAGAAAACTAAAAATTGGTAAGAGAAAATTCAAGGGTAAACTTCCATTGATATTTTTCGGCTGTGGTGAGGTTGGGAATTTCGCAGCAAAATTTGTGAACATAAGTGATGGAAACTAAAAATAAAATAAAGGCTTTAGGAAATTCAACAAGAAAAGAAAAAATAAAGGATTTAAAAGGAAATTTATCTCTAAAGAAGATAGCTCATCATCCAATTAAGACAATGACATCGAAGAAGAAGCCAATGAGAGAGTATTTCTTATCGCCAATCACATTAAAAAAGAGGTATCAAACAACGAAGAAGAAGGGATGACCATAGAATAATTTTTTAAGGAGGCAATAAAGCTTATAAAGGAGCTCAAGGATGAGAAGATTCATTCCAATACACTTGAATAACAATTTCAAGGTCTCAAAATTGAAGTTGAAGAACACAAATGTATTGAAGAGTCACTTCAAAAGAAGTTGGAAGAAAGGAAGAAAGAAAGGGAAGCATTAGAATCTAGAGTAGTCTCGCTACATAAGGAAGTGAATAAGGGAAAAAATGTCGAAAAATATGCCAACAGCTCAAGGGAATTGGAAGAACTCATCAGCAATCAACTATCTTACAACGACGAAACTGGCCTCGGTTACAAATAAAAAGAAGCGGGACCTTCTACAACAAAAAACAATGAACCTATGAGATCTGACATACATGTTGACTTCATTGGACAAGATTCACAAGAACATCCTTGGAAGATGATTCATCGACGAAGATTTCCATCCAGGTACCAACATATTTTTCATGGCTACTGTTATTCATGTGGAAAATTTGGTCATAAAGCTGTAGAATGTCGCATGTACCCTTGCAACCAATACAATTCTAGGAGATCTGTCAAAAATGAACCTCTCAGGGGTCAATGAAACATCTATACATTTGAAAATTTAAGAAATAATATGGAATGTTACAAGTGTCATAACTTTGGACACGTAGCCAGAGATTGAGGACTTGAAAATCCTCTAGAAGAATATTTGAAGCCACAGAACGAACGAACATGGAAGAAGAAGAAGACTAATAATTGTGCTTTAGCTCTCAAGGCTCAAAACAAAAAAGATGTGTGGTATGTTGATAACGGTTTCTCAATGCATATGACTAGAGATAGAAAGAAATTTGTATCTTTGAAAGAGAAGAATAATGGAACCGTATCCTTTGGAAATGATGGATCTTCAAATTTTATAGGATCAAGTACCATCACTCTCAGAAGAAAATATGATCTAGCTAAGAAAATTCTATTGGTTGAAAACATGAATCACAATCTTCTTAGTTTTGGAAAAATGTGTGATCAAGGACACATAATACTATTCAAATCCACAAAATTTGAAATCACGAAAGGTAGGTATTGTGAAATTGTGGCTATAGCAAGTCGACCTCCAAACAACATATATGTTTTGGATGAAGCAACTAAAGCATGTCTAATGGATAAAGAGGATGATATAATATTTGGTAGCAATGATGATCGACTAAGTAAGAAATTTGCACAAATATGAAAAGTGAGTTCGAGATGTCTTTACTTGGTGAGTTGACATACTTCTTAGGGCTTCAAATATCTCAGCAACAGAAAGAAATATTTATATGTCAATCCAAGTACATCAAGGAAATTCTCAAGAAATTCGAAATGGAAGATTGCAAACCCATCCTTACTCTAATGGTAATAGGCTGAAAATTGAGCATAGACGACTCATCTAAGGATGTGGATCAAAGGTTGTACAGATATATGATTGGTAGTCTTCTATATGTAACGGCCTCCCAACCAGATGTTATGAAAGAAGTTGGACAAGCGGAAATATTCCAAGAAGCACCAAAAGAATCACATATTATTTCCATCAAAATAATTCTTCGATATCTAAAGGGAACAATATAATATGGCTTGTGGTATCCCAAGGGTAACAATCTCATTATTCAAGCCTTTAAAGATGCAGATTGGGTAGGAAGCATTGATGATCACAAGAGTACTCGTGAAGCATTGGAATATCTTCGCCAGAAGCTTGGGATTCTCTCTAGTTCTCCTTAGATTTTCCTTATTCAGAATATAAAGGGGGAGTGGAAGTGTATACAGGTCCGCGGGATGGTTGTGTGTCAGGGGGAGTTACACTTTTCCATTATTTTCAAAGGGGGAGAGAATATGGTAGGAAGAGGTGTCATGATTGCAAGGGGAGTAGTTGTGTTGCCATAAATGCCAAAGGGGGAGATTTTTGAACAATGTTTGTCATTAATGTCAACCCAGGCAGGACCAAGGGCTACCCTGATCTTGCATGGTAATTTTTACCTACAAAATTACTATATTCTAGGTCAAGAATATTTTTTATGGCCTCTACTTCTTGAGATGTTTTCGTTAATATATAGCATGCCATGTAATTCTTCATGGTTTGAGAGATATTAATGTTTGAAGTTTGTAACCCCAGTTAGTGGGCTAAAACCCCGCGGGGTTGTGGCATGGGTCATTGAAAATTCAATAATTAATAATTTTTAAGCTCCTAAAATCCCACCCATGTTCACTTGTTGAAGCCCTTCTCAACCTAAGCTTTTATATAAATTCTGATCCTCATATCCTCCTTATGTAGGGATTTCGCTACCTGAAACAGGTCATCGTGGAAATTTCGCTCTAATTTTTTTTTCTACGAAGTTTCAGAAGCTGAAATTTTTCTGAGGCAAAGCCGAAATCCTGAGGAAGCTCCTGTAAACATTTTAGATCAAGGTGCACAATAATTTTGCAGATATGATCTGTGGAAGTTAGTGTTTTTGTAGGCTCATGAACTTCATCTCAAAGAAGTGACCCTAGGAAAATTGTCATAGCTCTCTCTCTAAGTATTGGATTGAAATTATCTAAAAAGTGGCAGATATTTAATGGACTCTAGTTTTCACTGTATCATTTTCAGATCCAAATGAATAAACCGTGACACGTGGAATGTCGTACAAGTTTGCTCTACTAAACCAGTCCATAATTAGGTCATTGTGAGATATTGGGCATAAATATCTCTTGATGAATCCAAATTGAGTTAGACCTATGGAATTGGAAAGAAGATTCATAGGAATACTACATAACCCAAAATCACATATTTTGGATCTGAAATAATAGAGATACACCATACTCAATATCGAGCTCCTAGAAGGCAAGAAAAATCTAGATCATGTGTTGTCAAGCACTGCAAAGGACCATACTTTCTAGGGCAGTAAAGCAAAGCAAGGTGTAGTAGGGGGTAGCATGAAAAGAGTAGCAATCAAGGTGGAGAAAAATAGCAATAAGCTCATCACATGAAGACTTCAAATCGGCAACACTGCATATAGTCACTGTAAAGGTATCATTGTAGTAAGTCATTGTAAATACATCATTGTAAAAATTGTACTAGTCTCTATCTGCCAAGAGTTGAAGACACAGTGTCAGGACATCTAGGATCATCATTAGGTGGTTGTGTCATAGTTGGGGTTATGGTATAGTGTGTATTCTTCTTCTACATCATTTTATGTCATTATAAAGTGGACCATTTTCCTTGGTACGGGAGTCCATTCTTATTTTATTCTTCTATAGGGTGGTAGGTGTTAGTATGAATCTTGATTCGAAGTGTTCGAAAAAATACCACTTTAGCTACTCATAACTTATATCCCTAACAACAAAAGTGACTGCTAATATCTTCATATCTGCAATTAGATGATCAAGACAAATGCTGCAAAAATCTAGATCTATGCATTAGAAGACATTAAAGAGTAGAAAAACAATATTTACTCCATAGATCCAATAGACAAGACAAGAATATATCCAATGAATATTTTTATTAATGGAACCTGGGAGGAAAACACAAGAGGGTGTTCCCTGTTCTCCTCAATGGGATGGGTTCTTGTGAGTCCTCAGCAGTTCAGATTTAGAACTTCTCTCTCTTGATGGTGTAGAAAACCCAGACAAAAATGCAAAAGTATGGCTATGATTATGGATCAATAGCCAGACCAAGTGTTGAGATCCAGAGTGATCTTTAGGCAACAAAAGGTGACAAATGAATGGGAAAACCCTTCTATTTATAGCGAAATATTGAGTTAGTCTAGAGATTGGGGCATAATTAAAATATTATTAACCAAATCTAGATCCAAATTTTATGGAATATTTTATTATATTTGTTGGAGGGAAAAGAAATTTGACTTGAGTCAAATCCCCTTATTTGTAAATAATAAATAAATAAATGATTTATTTATCATTTTAAGGATGTGATTAAGTAATAATAAATAAATAAATGATTTATTTATCATTTTAAGGATATGGTTTAGTAATAATCAAATAAATAATGATTTATTTAATTATTTAAGAGTGAATTAGTCATATTTAACAAAGAATATTATTTAAATAAGATTTAAATAATTATTCTTTAGAAAATAATAAGATAAATAGTGATTTATCTAATTAATTTCTTTGTTTTGGGTTAAATATAACTAGAAATATTAATTAAACTAATGTGTCACTAATTATTTCTTGAGGAAAATCAAACAAATATATATTTATTTAATATTTCCTTATGGGGTTTTCTATTTAGACCATAAATAGCTTAATAAAGGTGATTTACTAAGTTATTTTCATAGTGAAAGAAATTTTACTTGGAGTAAAATTGGTCTTACATGATGTACTTGGGTCCATCTAATGATAATAGGTTAGATGACCGAAAAATGGTGTAACAGGTTGCCCCCCAGCGTGCGAGCATTAGGAGCTAATCGTATGACCGAAGTACGTTGTAAGAACTCAGTCACTAGACATCGAAGGGGAGGTCAAAGAGAGTGAAGTATAAGGTAAACCAAAGTGCTGAAAGAACTAGACCCTGAGGAGGTGACTTGCAGATGCGACTAGTCTTTTTGATGAGTGAGTACCTGCCATAGGTGGCGGGGGAGGCATACCTATGCCCACCATGGCAATAGTATAAAAAATAAGGCACCCGGAAAACCACGGAATGCAATAATAAAGCATATGCTAGCCTAAAAATGAGCCAGATAAATAACACAATAATGAATCCCACATACATATTGTGCCTGGGATAACAGCCAGGACTTTGTACAATAATATCTAAGTACATGAGATATAAATACAACCTAGATGCCCCTGAAAACATGAAAGGGCTCTAAAATCTAACTGATACATGCAAACAAAAAGGCACTGCAAGCGGCTGAGGCCAAAATCATCAAATCGATGGCTGTAATGAATATGTTATCCGAGTGTGTGGGGGGATACTTGTACGACCACCCCCTCATGAGGACTGGGACATCTCACACACACCTGGGAATCATCGATGTCAGCTACTGCATCACTGAACCATCAAGTATATGGATCCTGATCATGCTGAAAAGAGTTGGAGCTGAGAAGAAATCAAGCCAAAGGGAAATAAGGAGTCCCTTTGCCTGATCCGAGGTATCAACCAAAAGTGGAAGCTGGAAACAAGGTATACTACCCTCTAGACATATATTCTAGAATGAATGAGCTAATGTCGACAGAAGGAGGTCTGCCATAGGTGAGGTAATAAGGGATCCTCAACTAAGGCATGAGAGAAAATAATAGAGCAACTGATACACTCACACCAGAGATGATGGTGAAATGGGGGGAAATGAGTAGCGAACGGACGACTTCCCTTGTTAGAGCATAAACAACATGGATGACCTGGCAGCGACAGACACAATATCATGGGGGATAGGGGACAGTGGGACTGAAGGCCATAATGAGTGAGAGAAACCAAGCAATGAATGATGGGGAATTGTGGCGAGATGTAAAGAGACTCGGGATAGACTCCTAGCAATGATGACTCAACTCGGATTCTCTCAACAAGGGTGACTCGATGGTGCTGCCACATATGAGAAGGGGCCAAAGGAGACCATAAAATCATGAGTACCAGATGGTAGCTCATGACGAAAGTCAACACGAGCATGGAAAAGTATGGAGGCAACATGGTGCCCCTGGTACGAGTGTTGCAAGTGAAAAAATTTGATTTTTTAGGAAGGGTTAAGTGGCGCTTCTTGGGAAAATGTGTCCCATTGAAGTATGAAATCACTAAAAACTAAAAGATACCCATTTGAGGACTCAGTGGGAACTTTCCAACGGTGTAGACGGTTTGGTTAATGGAGCTGAGGTTGGATCGCATCGAGTGAAAGAAGAAACAAGAGTTTCTCTTTTAATAAGGCATTTTCCCTCCAAATTCATTCATTTGCATGTGGAGCTGTGGTGAATGTGGAGAGGAGAGAAGGCCCTAAATCTTGCGGCGATCATAGCGGACAAACCAACCGTTGGAATCGAGAGCTGTCAATTGGAGGTAAGAGGCCTAACCCTACTCTTTCTTTTTAGTGGATTAAAAGTTCATATTAGGTCCCTAATGCTCAGGAAAAGACCTCTACTCCTCCCCACAGCCAGGTCACACCTTTTGGGGCAAAACCTACGACCTGGGTAGTAGGTTTCGGATAGATAAGTGCGACCTGTCCCAGGTTTGGGCTTGAAAAGTGTGACCTGTCTGTGAGGGGTGTTTCGGTGCTATTTTTTTGCTGAGCACTAGGATTTTTTGATGAGAAATAGTCTTTCTTATCTATATACTGATGAATATGATGGTTTTGTGCAGGTATGGTAGAATTACGGATCAACTGGAGAGAGAGAGACCTGGGTGCATTACGTTCAGAGATTCAGGAGGATCAGCGTGTCCGCAATTCTTTGGCCAGTTTTGGGGTTTTGAATTTTGTGGAGAACCCATTGATGAGAGCCAGGGAGCCCTTATTAGCCCGGACTGTGAGCTACTGGGACCCGGACCATGAGTTCTTTATAGTGCAGGGGCACCGGATTGAGTTGACGGTCCAGGATATATATTTCCTGACTCGTCTCCCACCACTTGGGATGGTAGGGAATATTCAGCTAGTATTACCGCGTGGGCGGAATATCATAGAGTTTTTAGAGCGCCATTGTCATCTGGGTCTCCAAGTCAAGGGGACTCAGATACCCATCGGGGATTTTGCGAGGTTAGAGACCCATGCTATGGCTGCAGCGGTGCTGCAGATCCTGTGCAACTAGGCACTCCATCACAATACTTGGGGGCAGATGATACTGGTGGAGAGTGTTTTGACTGGGACCTACTATGGGTGGGCCCAAATGATGTTGTCATTGTTGAAATGATAGTTGTCGCTATGTAAGTAGCAAGTGAACCATGACTGTGCATATGGTATAGTTTTGTGCTCTTTCTTGTTTGAGAATATCACGACACTTCGAACTCGCATACAGCTCCCAGATGGGGGCCTGAGAGAGCCTAGAATGTGTCGGTGGGGGCGACTACTGTGTAGAGGAGGAGGTGGAGCAATTGGATGAGTGTTCCGTCCTAATTTCTTTGTTCATTGGGATCAGATGCCAATGTATATAGATGAATATCCCTATAGTGGGATGATTTATTGCAGGGACTTGGAGCTGCCACTTCCACCTGGTCATATATGGGCACCAGATAGTAAGTGCCACATTTCTGATATTTTACATGCATGTAAATTTTTTAGAATATTGTATGTAGTACTGATTCTTTTACTTTTGGTATGTAGATACAGGACAGGTAAAACTGGCTGGGTACATGGAGTGTCCTACAGTATCAGGGCCCGCAGGATCTAGTGGACCAAGGGAATAGAAAAATGAGGACGGAACAACCCTTCTAGAGGACAGTCGTCATAGATGTGAGAGGCTTCTGACCGGTGTTTTGGAGCACGGATGGAAAGAATTAGATGACTAGTACATAGAGCCATGTATTGGTTTACCCTCGGAATGGCGAGGGGTCATGCGACGCATGGTGATGGCTGGACAGAGTGTTTGTGATCTACGAGCTGTGGGGGTAGAGCCATTGGCTCGGGATCCTCCAGATAGTGATTAATGTGTAGGGGCATGTGGTGCCCCCATTTTTGAGTTTTTGGTAACATGCTATGGGCATGTCATATGTATCAGAGTTGATGAAATCTAAAACATTTTGTACGACACATAATATGGATATGCATCGTTTTGATATTTTGCGTTATTGTCTTGTGTTAAATGTGTGTGTTAAATGCCAATCTAGAATATATTTTGCAATGCTATCTACATAGTGATTTTGTGCTCTAGGTACATGATTGAAAGTAGTGATTTCAAATTCACACATCAACAGCGTCACTCGTAAATATCTTCTAAAAAGGATAGGATTATGCACACGATAGACACCATTCAATTTCATGAAAAGAAGCAAGGAATCTAAATGAACATGAAGATGGAGGATGCGATGTGAAAGGGCATCGGTTAATAAACCTCGTACTGCATCATATTCAGCCTGACTATTGGTAGCAATACCAATGCATACACCATTTGAAATAACAAGCACCAGCAAAGGGGTAAAAATGGCCCAACCTACTGAGGCTAAATTCTGGGAGTAGCGACTTGCACCATCGGCAAAACCGATATAAGGTGTTGACGGGGGGTCCATCTGAAAGGTGCCGCAAGACAATAAATGGGAGGATAAATAATAATGCTGGCAACCTGAGCGCATAGTATAAATCGAATGCACTATGTGGAAGGGAGTGATCTAGGTAGTATGTCTACTTCCCACATGCCGTCGGTGAGGGGAAGTGTGGCAGTTACTAGAGGCGTAGCTTGATCTCAGGCTGCATAACTCACCAAAGGTATGGATGATAGGATCGTGTTTATGGGCAGGAAAGATGAAGTTAGGGGTGGGCATAGCTTCCATGATGTTGTTGTCACAACAGGAGGTGGAAAGAAAGGAGGAAGAGAGACCAAATGACGTGGCGAGACTATCTGAATCATCATCATGAGAAGAGAAACTCACATGCGCATCATTGTGGGAGATGACGTAATAACAAGAAGATAAAGGATCTACTGATGTTGAGCCCGGGGTGTTTACTAAAAGGGGGTCAAGCGAAACAACAGGAGGAGATTCAAAGGGAGCTTCTGTTTGGGTCTTGAGGATGATGAAAGGTAGAGGATGGTGGCTGCATGCCCCGTCATGTTGACATCAGGGGGGGAATGTCAATAGGAGTGGGTAATTCCTCAGTCTGGCTTGCAACATACTGTGCAAGTACGGGAGAAGCAGATTGGTTTTGTTCAATCTTGTATTCCTGAACCACCTCTAAAGAGGCACGATAATGTGTAAGGCGGGCATAATGATGAGATTAATGGCCATGGAGACCACACAAATCATAAGGGCGTTTGGTGTGAATAGTCTTGTTGTTCTTGGTAATGGTCGATGAAGAAGCAGAGGTTTCGGGGACCATCGACTCAGGGAATGTGACATTAACCGTGGGCTTGATGCGGGGAAACTCGGGACAAGTATGGGTGGCATGACTGATGACATCACACAAAGCACAGGGCTTTGGAGGTGGAGGAGGTGCAGGTTCAGTTGGGGCCGCCTTTTCCTTTGAGGCCCTTTTGCGAGCTTTTACCTTGTTACCCGAAGTGGTCCCAATAGGAGGCGATTCCTATTGAGGTGGTTGAGACACTATGACAACAGGAGAAGTTTGGGGGACCAGTTGAACTGGGGTCAAAGAAAGATAAGGTTTAGGCTGACCTGGCGGGGTGGCGGTTGGAGGATCAAGGTACTAAACTGGGAGCCCAATGGTCAAGTTAGGAAGAGAGAGGGTGACCATGACAAGTGTCGTATAGATGCCTGGTGGAGGGACTACGAACGATATCTAACCGGAGGGGTAGTGGCCAGGTGGGATAGCTCCTAAATGGTTAAGGCTAGGAGGAACCGACCTAGGAGGATAAATAGGCTCATGAGTACCAGCTGAAGGGCCAGGGGAAGGAGGTCCAAGAGGCTGCATCGAAGGGTTAGGAGACGGCTACAGAGGGCAAGGGTGCTGCTGACTAGCCGAGGCGGGCCTCTTGAGAGAAGCTTGAGATGATTGCATCATGCAAACATTGATGAGCTGGGATCAAATATAGGAGGGTAAAGAACAGTGAAAGTAACAAGAAGGGATGAGTCCTTGTAGATGCCAGGTGAGACATTGGTCAAAGGGTCGACGGTTTGCTTGTTGGCCACCGAAGCGATAGTGGACTCAGGGAAGGTCTGAGACTTCGGCTCATAATATGTCAACTGGTCAATGGTGACTATATTTCCATCATGAGGGAAGGAAATCTTGTGGTGAACCACATAAGGGACAATAGACATTGCATAAGTGTAGCTACGACCCAAAATAATGTAATCTAAGGGGGCGTCTATGACTTCTACATCAATGCAAACTGTCTTGCTCGGAAGAGTGATAGGACAATTGCGTAATAAGCCAATGAGCTTGGAGGCGTGGCCATCCGATTCTCGGAGAGTGATCGTGGAGGCGGCCAACTCAGGAGATCCGAGTTGTTTCCAAACCGAAGCAGACATCACAGAGGTAGATGCCCCCTCATCAATAATGGACCGAGAAACGTTGGCATTCCGGATCTTGACTGGGATTTGGAAAGCATTGGAAGCAGTGAGAGGAGGATGTTATGACCGGTCAACATAAAAGACAACCAATCAATCATCGGAAGGGTCTACAGTGCCCACGGTAGACAGAATAGTTTTTTTTTATGAAAGGCATGACTGGAGGAGTTCTAGCATTGAAATGGCAGCAGGGGATTATTCCAAATCATTAGCTACGCTATATGAATGGGCGGATTTGCCAGAAGCAGCATTTCAACATAGTGGACCCTTAGGGATCTTTGTATGAACCTCCGCCCTAGGCTAAGGGATCTTCAAGGGGCCATTAGGTGTTTAAGGAGGCTTTTCAGAGACTGAAGGAGGTGGCTCGGGGACAGACGCAGCGGGAGGCTTGTTTTACTAAAGGGACCGAGTCTGAAGATTGATGTCTATGGTTGAAGGTTGATTGGATTTCATCATGAGAATCTGGTCATCGGGGGTACCAGACAGAGGAGGTTGGGTAACAGTGTGGTGTACAGGAGGTTGGGCAATGAGAGGAGGCATGTTGTACCCTGAATACGTGCTACCAAGAGGGGAATATGTGCAGGGGGTGTTGGCCTTCCCCTAAGGAAAATCAGAGCCCATGGGAGATTGAGAAATGATGACACACACACAGCACCAAGGAAAAAGAGACCAACAAGGGCAACGAGGTGCAAGATCAACCGATTACAATGTCAAAACAAGGGTAGAGAGGTGCAGGACCAAATGATTTCAATGTTTTAGAGTCTTTTCTTGGAAATGTTAACGAAGCCCTTTTTCGCTTAGGATGTGTGTGTAAAAGTGTGTAAATTTTAATTTTAAAACCCACACATTTGTAGAGAAAAAGAAAAAGTTTTGTTGTATAGCTGTAAATAACCCTGTAAATGACAGTATATAGGCCTGCAAAACAGAAAATAAATAGCTAATATTGCAATAATCTAAACCGAAGAAGGTGGGCCTCTCAAGAACTAGTCAATAGGTGAGTAAAAAAATAATCTAAACACACTAAAATAGGCTAATAGATCTTGGGTCAAGAGGGACAGAGATCTAAAAGACAAAATTTGCTGGAAAGTGGTGCAGAAAACAACAACAAATCAGAGGAAAATTGTTGTAAAAAGTGGTGGCGAAAGGCTATCGCCAAGAAGGAAGCGGAGTTCCCCCTAAGGAAAACCCAAACAAAGCTAAAATAGGAGATTTGGATGCATAAAAAGACGATCTAAAGTGGATCTGAAAATGAGGTATCAGATCTGAAAAAATGGTTGAAGACTCTGAAATGTCAAACAAATTGTAACAGAAAACACTCTTCCACAAAAAGCGGAGGGTACTAAAGCCCTAGGGGGCTGGGTTCCCAATTATTTGAGCAAAACAGAACAAGTACAGGTCCAAAACGGGTGGAGATGGAGGTCAGAAAACCCTAAACAGAGGCTCAGCAGAACCCAGAAAGCTTTCAGAAATATCCCTGCAAAAAATCTAGGTTGTTGTTTTTGGCCTGTTTTCAGTAGAGGTCGCACTTTTTGGGCTGTAAAGTGCACCTTAGAGGTCTAGGTTGCATGTTTTGTGCAGAAAAGCACAACCTACACTTCCGATACTCTCAGCGGCAAGTTTCAGAAACATTTGTCATCTCAGTTGTGGTCGATGTCTGTCACCTGCGCAATGGGTTGGAAAACATGTGGAAGTTAGAATTTTTATCATTTTAGGCTTTTATGGGTTAAAAACCACATCAAGAATAAGAAAAACAAGGGGATGAAGAGAAATCCTAGGGTTTGAAGCAACTGGATATGCAAGGATAAAAAAAGACAATGATTGTAATGGTAAACTCGTGTGGAGTCGCCAATTGTTAGTATGAATCTTGATTCGAAGTGTACGAAAAAAGACCACTTTAGCTACGCATAACTTATAGCCCTAACAATAGAAATGACTGCTAATATATTCAGATATGCAATTATATGATCAAGAAAAATGCTGCAAAAATCTAGATCTATGCATTAGAAGACATTAAACAATAGAAAAATAAGATTTACTACATAGATCCAACAGAAAAGACAAGAATATATCTAATGAATATTTCTATTAATGGCACCTGGGAGGAAAACACAAGAGGGTGTTCCCTATTCTCCTTAATGGGATGGGTTCTTATGAGTCCTCAGCACTTCATATTTAGAACTTCTCTCTCTTGATGTTGTAGAAAACCCAGACAAAAATGGAAAAGTATGGCTATGATTATGGATCACTAGCCAGACCAAGTGTTGAGATCCAGAGTGATCTTTAGGCAACAAAAGGTGACAAATTAATGGGAAAACCCTTCTATTTATATCAAAATATTGAGTTAGTCTAGAGATTGGTGCATAATTAAAATATTATTAACCAAATGTAGATCCAACTTTTATGGAATATTTTATTATATTTGTTGGAGGGAAAAGGAATTTGACTTGAGTCAAATCCTCTTATTTGTAAATAATAAATAAATAAATGATCTATTTATCATCTTAAGGATGTGATTAAGTAATAATAAATAAAGAAATGATTTATTCATCATTTTAAGGATATGGTTGAGTAAAAATCAAACAAATCATGATTTATTTAATTATTTAAGGGTGAATTAGTCATATTTAACAAAGAATATTATTTAAATAAGATTTAAATAATTATTCTTTAGAAAATAATAAGATAAATAGTGATTTATCTAATTAATTTCTTTGTTTTGCGTTAAATATAACCCAAAATATTAATTAAACTACTGTTTAACTAATTATTTGTTCAAGAAAATAAAACAAATATATATTTATTTAATATTTCCTTACGGGGTTTCCTGTTTAGACCATAAATAACTTAATAAAGGTGATTTACTAAGTTATTTTCATAGTGAAAGCAATTTTACTTGGATTAAAATTGGTCTTACATGATGTACTTGGGTCCATTTAATGATAATAGGTTAGATGACCGAAAAATGGTGTAACAGTAGGGTGGTGCTAGCCTGGTGTGTGAAATCACCAATAGGTTCAATCTTGTGAAAACATCAGGGTGGTAGGGTGGTGCTAGGGTGAGTTGTAGCTCATTGGGTGTTGGGGCATCCATTCAGTTTACTACTGAAGAATCTCGGGTGTTGGAGCATCCATCCAGTGGGAGCTAGAGAAGAATTATTTTCTAGATTCTAGGAAGTTGGAGCTTATTTTCAATTGGAGTTTAATATTAAAGAGCTATTAGAAAAAGTATTCATGTGGTTTTTGTCCCCAAGAGGGTTTCCACCTTAAAAACTGTGTGCATTTGTGTTTCTTTTGTTTACTGTTATCATTGTACAAACACTGATAATAATTGAAGATTAGCTAATGTTTTAATTGAAAGGAATATTTATTCAACCCCCTCTCAGTATTCCCAATATATCTTAATAAAGATCAAGCTAAAATTCAAGTATAGTAATCATACATTACAATATTGTATCCATCCATCATATTATAAATAACTTCTATCATCACACACACACACACACACACACACACATAAACATATATATATATATATATATATATATATATATATATATATATATATATATATATATATAATAGAAAAATATTTTGAAAAACGATGAATATCACTCCACAGACACAAAAACAGTGAAGCATACGCGCAGTTTATCAGGCATATGGTAAAATTGGAAATGGTCTAGACCAATCTACTCAAATATCAATCAAGTACCATTCTCCTACTATGTTACCTCCTTGGATAGACCATCAGAAATTGAACTCCTTTCCATTTAAATGGAATGACAAGAAACATGATCAAATTGTGTGTTTAATAAAATGATCTCCTCCAAAAAATTCCCGAGTGTGTGCACATGACATTATCACTGTTGATTAAAAAAATAATGATGATTCAAGAGTCTCCATAAATATGTAGCTGTCGAAACGATTTACCAATGGAAAATAGAACGAGTAATATAAGGCTATTGAGCTCAACATAATTACTTGTACCCATACACAAGAAATTTTTTAAATTGAAATAATGGTTATCATTCAGATAGAGAACTGTACCACCTCCACTTATACCTTGTTGATATGATCTGTCAAAATAGGCCCATGGAATTGAACTGTCAATAGTATTAGCAATAATGTTCCGAGATTTATGATGATGTTCTTCGTTCGGAAGCAAGTTGTAAATAGATATTATTTAAGCTCCTATTTTTTTTTATTGTTTGATTGAATCGGGGAAATTTTTTTGATTCCTACCCAACCATATTCCCTAGTAGACGAAAAGAGGTATATATATTTGTTTATGTGACTAAGTGGCTTCCCACCACTACATCCAATCTTCATTTATATTATCCCCCTGCCATCTTATACAAACATCAAGATCCTGATAAATGACATTCCAAATTGGTCTAGAGTAAGTACAATGAAATAATAAATGATTAGCATTATCCTTGATATCACAACACATCGCACACCATGATGGGCCTTGAAAGGGTCTCCATTCAAAATTTCCCCTAGTGGGAACTTTATTTTCTAACAAAAAACAAATAAATAATGTAAATCTCATTGGGATCTTCATTTTCCATAACTGCCTCCACCACTAGGATATAGCTTTAGGTTCATAATTAGAAAACATAAAAAGATATCCTTCTTTAGGAGTATAACTACCATAGGAAGAATGGATCTAAATGAGTTCATAATTCATATAATGAATTCTTATATGTGATGTTGAAATTTCATTAATGAATTGGTGCCACTTATTATGCCATTGGTATTGTAAATTTAATTCGTGGGTCCTTAACAATTGTTTTCCCCAAATAGAATAATTATCCTTGTCAGTTATCTGATTTAGTGACTTCTTGCTAATTTTTGACATAATTTCAATTAATTGAGGTTGGAGGAGATGATAATTTCAACTTCCAAACCAAAACTCAATGCCAATACAAACCCTCTCACCTGATCCCACATGCCAAGCTAAACTAGAACTGATAAATCCAAAGGATATTAGCACTTCCCTTAAAATTGTTGATATGTTCATCAAGTTCTTATTCGAAGTGGGATCCAATATTCAAATGAAATTAGGTCAATATAATTTCTTATGAAAACCTCTTCCCATCAAATTTCTTATGATAACAGATACCATTCTACTTTAGTGGCAAGAGCTTGTAAAAAAAAATATACATTTTTCATACCCAACCTCCCCATCTATTAGGGATTGTTATTCTATCCCATTTGAAATAAGAAAAAGTTCAGGCTTCCTTTTTTCCCCACCACAAGAAAATACAACAAAACCTTTCAATTTTATGAGGGGCACCCTTTGTTTTCCATGATAATAACATCCAATATATGGGAACGGCCTCTAGAACAAACTTAATCAGAACTAGTCTCCCCGTAGGAGATAACTAGTGATGGCACAAAACATCTATCCTCCTTTAAATTTTTTCTAATAGCCACATCCAATTTTCCAATTTTTAGTTGTTTGGATTGAGATGATATCCTAAATAATTTAACCCCTCATCAATATACAATGAGAAAGATGTGAAGTGGGCATCAGAATATGCTAATTCATCTCTCGAGCAACTAGTGGAAGATAATGTGGATTTTTCCTGATTCGATTCCATACTTTTAGCCTTACAAAAAAAATTCAAAACATTATCAAAATATATTGTATCTACAATATATACATTCCAAAAAATTAGTACATCATCCATAAATATGATATGTGTCACGGAGATATTTTCTGCAACCTCCACACCCTTTAATCAACCCCGACTTCTTTTATCTTTTAATAATATGCTTAAGCCCTCCATTACCAATAAAATGTATAATGTGGATACTAGAAATCCATGGTGAATTCCTCACTCACCATAAAATAAATCAGTAGAAGACCTATTAATAAGCACACTTAATTATTTAGATAATATAAAACACATGATCCAATTTATAAAGTTAATATGGACTCTCAAATGTGTCAAAAACATCCAAATATACATACAATTGGTCCCATCATATGCTTCTGATAAGTCTATTTTAAGAATAATACCTTTTAATTTTTTTTATCTTTGAGGAATGATGCCCCTCCTCAAAAACACCTATGGCTTCATGGATTTGTCAGTTCTGCAGAAAATAAAACTTAGCCTTGGAAATATTTAGTGATATAATAGCCATGATTCAGTTGGCGGTTATTTTTCTATGATTTTGTATTTGCAATTATAGAAAGGGGTAGTATCGTAGTTGTTAAAGCTCCTAGGATTATCCGATTTGGGTATGAGATCAATGAAATTTGAATTGAAATCCTCATACATCCTCCTAGTCATTCTTCACTTCTCAATCACTCTCAACATATCATGGCCATTGTTTTCATAAAAATTGATAAAAAAACTCCATCGGCCACCCATTAGGGCTTGGACTCTAGTGCTTTTTGAACCACTAAAAATTTGCTTCAAGCTCACCCTAAGTAACTCACTTGTTAAAAAAAAAAATGTATCATTTTCTACAAAACAATGAAAAAGGATATAAAACTAAATGATTTCATCCAATGTAGCTCCCCTGGAAGCCTGAAACATAGACTTGAAATGTTATGCATCCATCCTAGCCAAATCCCTAAAATTTGATGGCCTATCCACCGAATAATTTTCCACCAACCATATAATAATAATTTCTCTTCATACCCTAGGAAATGTCTAAAAAAATTTAGATTTTTCATCCTGAGCCTGCAACCCTATGGCTCGACTCTTCAATCAACAAGTTTCCTATTTTCCTTCGAAATTCTACACTTGGCCGATTCCATATGAAAAATATGATTTTTAGTCTCTAATGAGTTGTAACCACCACTACCTATCTCTTCTAACAATTCCAAATCCTCCTCAATATTGTCTCCTCATCCTAAGTCCTTTTTTTTAGCCCATTTAATAGTCCTCATATTAAGATATTTTAGGATATTAGGGAATAATTCTGCAAAGGATGGGTCACCATCCAAAGAGAAATGTTTCCATAATTCCATAAAAATATCCCTGTATTCCTCATATTTCATCTAGGTATAATTAGATTTAAAGGGTGAATGCGCCTTTGGGAAGTTACCAGCCAATTCTAGAAAATTCGTGAGATGATCAGATACTCCACCAATACCCACCCACTTCCTTAGAGAAAATGTTATGCGCATGACCTAATAGAAAACTAAAATACAAAAAATATGAAAAAATATGGCCCAAAACATAGAAATATCACATAAAATGAGACAATTTGCAAAGATATTTTATTATTCAGAAGTAGAATACAATGTTCACTTTCCTCTTCGAGGGGGAAACCTCCAATAGAGCAGAGCTTAATTAAAATAATAATCGATACTTCTTCCCTTTCTATATAAGTCTATTTATATCTTGATGAAATCCAAAACTCTAACCACTAGTGTTCCCTTGCATAACATGGGTTAACAACTTTATGTATTAACTATGGCTTCTTTATAACTAATTGTGGTCCCTTTTATGCAATGTGGGTCAACCACTTACAATTATTATTAATGTGGATAATTTATTACATATTTTATTGACTCAATTAAATAACTATGATTATAAAAATGATTATTACATGAATAAGGGATTTAGGTTTGGACCCTAACATGCCCTCCCCCATCAAAAGTAGCTTGTCCTCAAGGAAAACTGTGGAAACTGTTGAATAATATGGGATGGTTCCCATGTCGCATATTCTAGAGAGGTGTCTTTCCACTTGATGAGGACTTAATCTATCATGAAATCATGGAGATGTCTTTCACAAGTATTGAGGACTTGTTCAGGTCAGAGCCACGGTGAAACTTCCTCATCTAATTTTGGCAGACTGGTTTGAACCCAACAATTGTTCAAGACAACTTTCTTGAGGAAGGATACCTGGAAGGCTGGGTTTATTTTTGAAGTAGTCAGTAGGGCCAATTTGTAAGTAAACTATCCTATATGATGAAGTACCTGATAAGGCCCATAAAATATGGGGGCTATTTTATGCCAGCCCTTTTATTTGAGAGAGGTATGCTTATAGGGTTGGATTCGTAGGAACACCTGGTCACCTACTTGAAATGACATCTATAAATGGTGTGGGTCAGCCTATTTCTTAATTCGATTCTAAGATTGATGTACATTATCTTTAAGATGAGAAATCATGGAGACATGGTTCTACAGGAGTTGATTAACTAACTATACTTTGGAACATCCTGGGATATAAGAAGATGGTGAAGGTGGTAGTTCACCATACACTACCTCATAAGGCATCATCTTGGTGGCTTCATGATAGTTAGTATTCTATGACCATTCAACTAAAGGTGACCACTATACCCATTGATGTTGTTTTTCTGAGGTGAAGCACCACAATTAGGTCTCCAACCATTTTTTTACAGCTTCTATTTGACCTTTGATTAGGGGATGATAGGTTGTACTCATTTGGAGGTGTGTTCCTTATAGCTTGAAAGTTTTCTTCGAATTTTTTTTGGTGAAAGTGGGGTCTTGATAAGACACAGTGGAAGTTTGCATGCCATGGATTTTGAATATTTGTTCCATATATACCTGATCCACCAATGTTGGGGTAAATGAGTGTGGAAGAGCGTGAAAATGAGAATATTTGGAAAGTTTTTCTACAACACCAAGATGAAAAATTTATTGCCTAAATTTTGGAGACATGAAATGAAATCGTTGGAAACATCTGTCTAGAAAAAAGCAAGGATTCGCAAGGATTTCAAGGTGGATGGTAGCTTGACCCCTTTTTTGTGTTGGCATACTTCACATTTAGCTAGGAAATTAATAATTTCATGCTTCATGCTGGTCAAAAAAAAAAGCAACACGTGTGTGGATAAGTCATATGAAAATTCTGAATTTCTAGTAATGGGAGTGGAGTGCGGCTCTTTGAAGATGAGGGGTTTGAGGGTGGAGGTCAAGGCCAACACCACCCTATCCTTATAGCAGAAAATATCATCATTCTAAGAGTAATACTCTAATGAATTATTATATTCTCATAATTTTTTAACGACATGGGATAGATAAGGGTGGGAGAACCATTTGTGATGGGCTTCTTTAATCCAATCTGGTATGGCTAGAGAGAGGGATAACAGGGTGCCATTTTCCTCAAAATGGCACAATAAGGAATAAACCACTCCATTTTCATGCCCCTTCTTGTAATTTATCTCATAATAATATCCCAACATTTTTGCAAGCCATTTATTTTGATGTGGTGAAGATAGACACTTCTCTAGAAAATATTTTAGGATATAGTTGTCAGCACAGTTTTTGAAACGATGCCTCAATAAGTATTATCACCAAGTGTCAACTGCATGTAATATGGCCATAATTTCTTTCTCATAATTAGATTTACCAAGATATTTTCCACTAATTTGTTGAATGGTGAAAGAAAATGATCTACCTTCCTGAATTAATATTGCACCAATTCCCATACATAAAACATCACATTCAATCACAAAATACTTGGTGAAGTTTGGTAAGACCAATAATGGAGTGGAGAACATGGCATATTTCAGAGCCAATAAGGTCTATTGATTTGTGTCATTCCATAGAAATTTTTTTTTTTTAAAGAATATTAGTGGGGGGTGTAGAAATGCGACCATAGTTGTAGAAAAAATTGCGATAGTAGCTTGTGAGACCCAAGAATTCCTGCAAAATCTTCAAGTTTTTTTGTTAAGGATAATATTGCATTTCTTGAATCATTATCAGATCAACCCTCACTATGTCACAAATATTTTAATTCTTCCATGCCAAAGGAGCACTTGGATAATTTCACAAATAATTTGTGATCTTGGAGCAATTTCAATAACTAGTCAACATGGTTAAGGTGTTTTTCCCATGTTATGTTGTATATGAGAATGTAATCGAAAAATACCAAGACAAAATTAATAAGGCATTGTTTCATAAGCCCATTGATGAGTCATTGAAAAGTGGATGGAGCATCACAATGACCAATTACATGATGAGGAAATCTTAATGGTCTTCATGATCTCAGATGGTTGTATTGTGAATATCAACCTCCTTCATGCATATTCAGTGATAGCGCAGGCAAAGGTATGACTTGGTAAAAAAATAATTGGCAATCAGTTCATCAAGAAGATCATCAACTACTGGAGTAGGAAATTTTTCCCTTATAATTAGCTTGTTAAGGGCCCTAAAGTCGGGACACATCCTCCATTCTCCATATTTCCTTAAAACTATTATCGCTGGATATGAGTAAGGGCTGGTGCTGGAAGGAATAACACTGAGTTCTAGGAGTCTTTGGATGTTTTTTTGAATTTATTTATTTTGTGCAAAAGGATATCAATAGGTCCAGATATTTGGCGGTTGTTCGACCATGATAAAAGAGGTGTTATGATCTTGTTCAACCCTAAGGGGTGGGAGCTCCTTAGGTTTGTCAAAGACTCACTAGTGGTGGTCTAATACTTGTTGCATATCAAGATGAATATAAGGAGGAGTGCAATAAATAGTATGTAAGTAATTAAATTAGGATACCCCATGATGTCCCTTTTTTTGAAAGATTCTCTATTCAATGCAAGATGATGATAGTAGGGGAAATTTCCTAGAGTCCCCTTAATGTATGAGTGTGATACTTCTTATTGAATCTCATATATAGCTCCGAGAAATCCATTATGATAGGGACCGTTGTGTGGATCCATTCAACACCAAAGATAATGTCACAACCACCCATTTCAGTAGAAAACATGTGGGTTTGTAGGTGATAATCCCCTATTTTAATCTTAATATTTTCGCTGAGTCCTTCACACTTCATGGTCCCACCATGAGAGATAAGGACTTTGAAATTAGATATCGTTGGCATAAAACAATGATAAAATTTTCATACTCTCTTATGGACAAAGTTATGTATGTTTCCACTGTTAATAAACACCATTACTGGATGATGTTTAGTAAAACCTTGGATATAACCATCTCATCTAGCATAGCTATGAGCTCATTTTATAGGCTGGTTTGTGGTTCACCCACTTCCTCTTCTAACACATCAGTGTATGCAGCTTCATCGACTGAGATGTTTTTAGTAGCATCCATTTGAAATAATTTTGGTTCCTTGCATATATGTCGTGGGGAGTACTTTCCATCAGAATAGTGTTAGAGTCCTTATTTCATTCTTTCAGCCATTTCTATTGGTGAAACCTTTTGAACCATAATTTTCTGGGTAAGGCCCATAGCCTAGGTGAGATGTGCCTTTGCAATGAAATTTGGATGATTGTAAAGGTAACTTAAGGTGACTTCTACATCTAAGGCCTTGCGACATGTCTCCAGGAAAGTCGCTGGGTGATGAATTCGTACATGGGATTCGATGGCTTCCTTTATGCCAGTATTAAGACATTGCAAGTAAAAGGCATCTCCTATTCCTTTAGGTTTAATGGCCATTTTTCCAAAAGTTGCATTTTATTCCTTTACTCTACTTTTTTTCCTAAGCTTAGAGAGACGACCCAAAATGTGAGATTTCTTATCAAAGCAATTACAGATGGATTTTGAGAACATGTTCCAAGATGGCCTCATTATATAACATTTGTTATGCCACTTCCACCATTTCCATCGCTCTTGGTCCAAGTAAAGGTCTCCCACATGTATTTTATTTTCATCCTCCCATATATGATTAAGGTTGAGATATTGTTCAATTTGGTCTATCCATACTGTTGGGTTAGAGCCATCAAATTTGTACATGTAAAAATTTGGTGTCTAGTGGCTTGAATATTTGTCACTTCCATGGAAGTGTAGGTGAATGTTGGAATCTCCTTCTACATGGGTGTCAAGGCTACGTTTTCCCCCCATGGGTTTGTGATTCTTGCACAGAGCTTCCAATAATCAACTTCAACATTATTGGTAACGAATGACTTAAATTCATTGAATTTTTTCTCGAGAATTTTAATTTTTTCCACAACCATAAATTTAGATTGGGTACCTTGCATACACTAGCCCGGGTTGAATTTTTAGATTACGTAAGAATGCTACATTTGGAAAAGAGGGTTAGCTTAGGATTCTAGTGACATAGGCCACTTGAATTCGTGTCAAGAAAATTTTCGTAACTCCTAAAACTTGGGGGATTACAAGTGAATGATTCCATTGCGAATAGATCATCATCCTAAATCTTCTCGACTAGGTCTCTTACAAGCATCCCAAGTTGGCAGTAGAATTTTTCTTCCCTTTTCTTTTCCTTTTTTTTACTCCGTAAGAAGTTTTACTCCCTACCGATCAATACTACAGTGAATGAATTCCTAGAAGCTTGATACTACCAAATATACTGTGAAAATTATTCCTATATTGTAGTAACAAGAACTACATTGTCTTCGTACTGTAGAATTTGTTGTGACAATCTGATCTGGATTATGGTAGCCAAAACCCCCAATGAATAAAGAGTCTGATTTGCACTATCAAAACCCCAACTACTAAATTTGGTCTAGACGGCAGCTACGGCAGCAACATAACCCCAACTGCTAGCTCTAATATAGATAACAGTTGTCAAACTCCAGCAACTCCATATGATTTTTACAAAAGGTATTGGGTGATCTTCAAATATCTAAGGGAACTGTGGTCTTCAAGGAGCGTGATGTGATATTATTTTCAATATACACACAGTTCCAAAAATAATACTCGACCCAATATTTCAGGGCGCTAACTAAGGAGGATCGATTGTACCCTTAGCGATAATACCTTACTACCCTATTATATTACCAAGTAACCTCCTCGAGTGTTTTTATTAGTGTACTGTAGTGGTAGGAGGACCGATGCCTTACCTAAGGTTAGGTTTTAGGTTACTGTAGGGGGATTTTGATTTACCCAAGGGTACGTGGAAGTGTAGTATGTGCGTGATTTTGTCTATTGCACTACTCCTCGAAGGGGTACCCTCAGAGGTTACAAGGGACTCCAAAAAGTGTGACCAACTACTATATTTCCTGCATTCATGCCTCTGAAAATACACAGCTTTATGTTCTTAATGACATATCCTATGGTTTAAAGACGTTGGAATACATCTTTAGCCTTTTTTTTTTTTAACTAGATGTACAAATAGCCCTGGAAATTTCTCTGATACCACTAGTTATGCACTTAACCTAAGATAAACCCATAATTCTATAAATACGAAACAATATGGCCCAAAACACAGAAATATCACATGAAATGAGACAATTTGCAACAATATTTTAGTATTTATAAGCATTATATAATGTTCAATTTCCACTTCGAGGGGGCAACCTCCAAGTATGCGGAGCTCAATTAAAATAAGACTCGATACTTATTCTCTTTCTATATAAGACTATTTATAGCTTTATGACATCTAAAACCTAACTACCAATGGTCCCTTGAATAACACAGGTTAACCACTTTATTTATTAACTATTTCCAATTTATAACTAATTGTGATCCCTTTTCTATAATGCAGGTCAACCACTCACAATCATTATGAATGCAGATAACCAGTTACAATATTTATTGACTCAACTAGATAACTATGAATTTTATGAGGCTTATTACAAGAATAAGGAAGTTAGGGTTTGACCCTAGTAGGATAAATGTCATCCATCATAAATTCATGGACCAAAAATATATCCAACCTCCTAGCAACCATAAATTTTCCAACCCTTTGATTCCTCTAGGTTGGCTTGTAATGTGACATCTCTACACCAATAAGTCCATTTAACTCCATAATATGAGAAAACAATTATGAAATAAAATCCACATGGGCATGAACACTCCATATCTCATATAGGCCCATCGAAAAAATAAAATTACCCCCCATCATAAAGTTTTTTTCCTTCATGAATGAGAGTGACATGATTTCATCCCAAAAAGGGACATGGTTCTCACATGGAAGATATATGTTGGCCACCCTTATTTCCATACCAAGCTCTTTAGGCTATATATAAAAAATATTCAAACCTTATTTTCCCCATATGTTCATGAGATTTTTCATTCTACAATTAATTCCTAAATCAAAACCCCTAGATCTACCATTCGCATGTAAGGAAAAAAATAACCACTCCTTGAGCATATCCTCCAATTTTGAAACCACATCAAATATCAACAAGCCCTTCTATGTTATCTAAATGCACTAGAATCTAAGCAACGAACATTTTTATTAACTCCTTATATGATTTGTCGTAATCCAGAAGTTCCCTAAATCATCCCCGGTCCTTTGAAAGATGTCGTCTAACCATAACTGAAGTGAAAACCTTGGAAATATAACCCAACTTTGATAAACACCTAGTTGTTCTCATTCCAGTTCCAAAAGGGGCGACCATATTTTCAGTAAAATAAGAGCCATCTCTATGTGCTAGTACTTGGAGAGAGCCCATGTCGCATGCTCATCCTTATTGAACTGAAAAGCAAACCAACTGTTATGAAACCAGCTCACAAAACAGAATAAAAGAGAGACCAATGACTTAGAAATCACCCTCTTCAAGGGGAAAAGTCTTGGAAGATACAAATCCAAAAGCTCCTTTATATATATATGAGTCCATGGGGTCATAATATAATCCTAGACAACCTAGCAATAATAATTTAAGGGCACAACAATAACAATAGTGGTATTTTATGGGGTACAATAATGACAATATGCAGAATACAAGGCAACAACTGTAACAATAATTGGGCTACAGTAAGAACAATAAGGGACTACAATAGTAATATAGGGACCTAACATGCACCTATCCTTAAAAGAAAATTTCCTCCATGCTTGAGTAGTTTTTGGTCCTTCTGTATAAAATTCTCATCCTCCCATGTGGAATATTTAGTAGGTAAGTTCTTCCAATTGTTGAGATACTCTGAACTTGATCAATTTCGTAGTTGTTGAGTTATTGTTTTGTGATTGCTTCATGTTCCAATATGATATTTCCTTCCTCATAAATTTATGGAAATATCATTTGAACTAGAAGTTTGCTACCTATAACCTTCTTTAATCATGAAACATGGAAAACTGGGTGCACTTAGGTAGATGCAGGAAGCTCCAATTTGTATGCCATAGTACCAATATTTTGAAACACCTTGTAAGGACCATAGTACTTTGCGATAATCTATTATCATTATTGGCTTGATTGAGGGAAATTTGTTTGTATGGTTGTAGCCATAAAAATACCCACTCACCTACATCAAAACATCTCTCATTTTGATGTTGATCTTCCTATTGATTCATTCGATTCTGTGCCAAATTTAGGCTATCCTTTAAGAGTTGGAGAACTTGTTGTTGATGCTCGATGTGATATTCCACTTATTGAACCATATAAATTTCTTTAAATATGATGTGATGGATCGTGGATGATATCCATAAAGTGCCATAAATGGGGTCATTTTTTCTGCATTGTGCAAGGAAGTACTATACCACTATTCAGCCAGAGGTAACCACTTGACCCATTGTGCTTTTTTATCATATACAAAGCAATGAAGATATCATTCCAAAAAAAATTTCACTATCTTACTTTTCCCATCAGATTGAGGGTGATAAGATGAGTTGTGAGCTAGTTACGTAACCAAACAAGAAAATAATTCCATCCAAACATTTCAAGTGAAAATGGGATCTATGTCGCTTTTAATAATCTTTGGGTTTGCATGTAGCTTTTGAATTGTTTCCAAAAATGAAGTAGCAACTATACCCGCTTCAAATGGATGATATAATGAAGAAAAGTGTGCATACTTCGTAAGTCTATTAACTACCACCATGATGACACTATTTCCATCAGATTTAGGTAAACCAGTTATAAAATCCTTTGAAACCTCCTCCCAACATTGACTTGGAATGGATAAAGGTTGTAGCAGACCCCAGGTCTTAATTGTCTCAACTTTATTTTGCTAGAAAATCCAACATTCCACCACAAACTTTCAAATATCAAATTTAAGGCCATCCCATAAAAAATCTTCCTTCACCCTCTGGTAATTTTCTAAAAATATTGAGTTTCCTCCTAAGGGAGAGGTGTGAAATTCCAAAATAATATTTTTTTTTTTAGTTTGGAATTCTTACAAAGATATAAGCGATCTTTGTACCATAAGGAATTATTTTTCCAAATAAAGGTATCAAATGTATTGGAATCTTGCTGCAACTTTTGAATGAGTGTCCACACTTCCTCGTCATTATTCCATTCCTCCCATACTCTGGTTATCCAATTTGGTTGGATAATATAAATGGAACAAAGAAATGCTTCATCATCCACATCCTTTCTTGAGAGTGCATCTACAACAACATTTAGCTTCCCTTTTTTTTAGATGATTTCAAATTCATAATCCAAAATTTTTGTGACCCATTTTTTTTTTTGTTCTGAAGATAGCCTTTGTGCAAAAAAGTATTTAAGACTATCATGACAATTTTTTACCTTGAAGTGTCTTCCCATTAGGAAAGGTTGCCATTTATTTAGAGCATGTAGTATTGCTAACATTTCCTTCTCATAAATATCTTTTTGTAAATAATTTCCTTTGATTGGATGAATTTCAAAAGCAATGGGTTTTCCTTATTGCATTGAAACAACATCAATTCCATTTTTTGAGGCATCACATTCAACAATAAAGGTTTTTGTGAAGTCTGGCATAGCTAATATCGTTGCTTGGCACATTTCGTCTTTAATATGTTCAAAGGCCTTAGTTGGTTCAAGAGCCCACGAAAATCCATATTTCCTTAAAATTTTGTTAGATGTGCTACTATTCTCCCATAATTCTTAACAAACTTGCGATAATACCATGTTAACATAAGAAATCCTCAGAACTTCTTTATGGTTGTGGGTAGTTTCCATTCTTTAATGGCTTTAATTTTTTTAGGGTCTACCTTAACACCCTCCTGAGATACAATATCACCTAGATGTTCCACCTCTTGTACTCCAAAGAAACATTTGTAGGTTTTTGTAGATAATTGTTTCTCCTCTAATAGTTTTAGAACCTTGTCAACATGTTGAACGTGATCATTTCAATACCTGTTATAGATTAGTATATAATTCAAAAATACTAACACAAATTTTCTAAGGGTTTGAAAATGGAATTCACTAGCCCTTGAAATGTAGAAGGTGCTTTAGTAAGGCCAAAAGGCATGAAAAAAAACTCATAATGACCCTAATGAGTTCTAAATGTTGTTTTGAGAATGTCTTCAGTCTTCATTCTAATTTGATGATACCCTGAATGGAGATCCAACTTGGTGAAATAAATTACGCCGTGTAATTCATGCAATAATTCATCGATCACAAGAATATAAAATTTATCTTTAATAATGAGCTTATTGAACTCCCTATAATTTGGACAAATTTTCCATGATCCATCCTTCTTGTCCACCAATACTAATAGAGTAGAGAAATAACTTTGCTTAGGTTGAATTATACCAGCCTCTAGCATTTATGCAATCATACGTTTAATTTCTCTCTTTTGGACATGAGGATATCTATAAGGTCTGATGTTTGGAGAAACACTTCCTGGAATCAAATGAATAGCATTATCATGCTCACAAACATGTGGGAGTCCTTTGGGAGTTTCAAACGCCTTGGAATGGTTGTCCAATACTTTTTGGATATCTAGACAAATAGATTATTTTGATGTTGGAACTTCTAGTGAGCATAATTGTGCATTTACGCCTCATTGTTATTTATTCAAAAGTTTTGAATGAAATTAGAGCTTATTATCTTTCCTGGATTCCCTATGATACCACGTAATTCTACTTCATTTCCTTCCCAAAAAAAATTCAAGAAAATTTCTTGAAAATTATAAGATATCGTCCCCACATACTGTAAAAATTGTACTCCTAGTAGAACATCAACACCACCCATTGGAATGGACATCATTGGACTATTCAGTACATACTCCCCCATGGTTAGCTTGATATTATGGCACTTGCCAGAGAAATTTATATTTCCTCCATTTGAAACCATCCCTTGAGACTCTTGTGTTGGGTATAAGAAGTAATTTGATTCCTTCACTCCCTTACAATGAATAAAATTATGGGTACTACCCAAATCAATCAACACTATTACATTTTTCTTCATGATATGCCCTTATAACTTGATAGTTTGAGGAGTGGTAATTCCTGATAATGCATTACAAGATATGGTCGGGCTCATTTTCTCTTCCTCTATGGTTGGTTCCTGGTGTATACCCTCTTCTTTTGAATGTTCTTGTTCCTTTTCTTCCTCCTCTTCACAATCTATGTAAAATAATTTGTTCTCATCACACTTATGACCTTTAGTGTACTTGATATCACAAATGTAGCAAAGACATTATGCTCTTTTTTCTTCCAATTTTTGTGGTGTCAACCTTGTAGGTTGTGGAATTCTATGAGTAGAAACACTTCCATATTTATAGTTGTGAGTGGTAGAGTTCCTTGTCGCCATAGTTTTTCTTTCAATTTTTCTTTCCAACTTGAATACCTTCTCCAATGAATCAGGTTCCGAAACGCAAACCTCATGTTGGATGTTATTCTTTAAAGTCCCTATGAAGACATAAATCATGTGTTCCTCTGAAATATAAGTTACCCGTATATTCAATTTTTGGAAGTCCTCAATGTGCTCCACCATTGAACCCTTTTGTTTGAGATTTATCAATTCGCTAAAGAAGGCGTTTGTCTTTGTATCCTCACAATGTGCTATTATTTACTCCATAAAAATTGACCAAGTGACAATTTTTTTACTAGAGAAAAGCCATCGATACCATAGAAATGTATTTTTTTATAAATATAAAGTTGCAAGGTGTACCTTCTGTGTGTTTTTCACATTATGGAGATGAAAAGATTGATCCATTTGTAGTATCCAAGTTATCATATCCTTGCCATCGAACTTTTGCATATCGATCTTTGGAATATTGTGGGTCTTAAATCGAACATTAGAGTCCATGAAATCATGATTAATATTTCTTTTGTTCTCATTGTAATATTCCAAATTGGAAATAGCAGCAATATAAAACATAATTGTGTAAAACACAACAAATCTGAACATGACATAAGAGGGATCAATATACAGCCATCATGTTATTAATATATTAGTAACAATATACAAAATATCTTCAAGGTCAAGCCACTCAAGCAATAAGAAAAAGCCTCCAATGATCAGATCAATAAACACATGAGTTGTTGCTACTGTATAGAATGCCGGAAACCAATTACATCACTGTCTATATCAGTGTAGTTGTTGTTGTAATCATACATAAATGTAATATGGCTGATAGATACAAAAGAAATGCCCAGAAAAGAAGAAAATATAGTCCTCCAAAAAAAAATGCACTCAAGCCACAAGATGGTTGAAAGACACTAAAGAACCAAGCACTGGAAATGTGTACTGCTATTGCTGCTGCTATTGGAAACTACTACTTAGAGACAAAGAACCATGTGCAGAAGGCTTTTATATTACCTTGAATGACCATGGATTTTAACCACAGCTTCTACTCAAAAAACCCAGAAAAACCCAGAATTTTTTTGGCCATATATTAACTTTGGATTTTCAGCCATTTTTAGGTTACCCACTGCAACAACTCACTAAAATAACGTAGTCATGGACTGGAATTGCACTGTGAGGGATGGTATATGGTTGTCCTGATTCGAAAATTATATAAATTCCCAGGAGCCCTTCTTTCTGATCTTCCAATGGATAGACAAGCTCTCCACTGAAGGGGGTAGCTTGGCCAAAGTGCCAGAATGAGGAAATGTAGCCCAAAGAACCTCTCCTTCCCTGAGGATGAGGTAGGGATTCCTAAGCAAGAACACCCTTGTGCTAAACAACATTTTAACCCTGCTAAACATCAAGAGGAAGCAAAGTCTCAACAGAACAAAGGAAATAATAATCCAAAACCTGAAAAAAAATGGCCGCCCTCCTCTCCATATATATCAAGTGCACCTCTCCACAGTGGGTCCCATCCATATGTTCCACCAAGCTCATGAAAGTTTTCCTCCATTAAAACTGCAGATTCCATCAAGGAGATAAATGTATCTAGACAGTGCATGTGGACTTGGTCAAATATGACTGAATCAATATGATCCAATCATATTCACACCTATAGGTTCTTAATCCAGCTGCTTATTCTTCCTTCTAAAGAGGTTAATGGGCCTCCCTACCCATTTTATTCATCTACCTAGAGATAATGCTAACTATAATGTTCCTTTTAGCTTGAGACTAAAATTTGGGAACATTACATTCCTCCCCTTCAAAATGTTGCTTGTCCTCAAGAAACTGTGTAGGGAGAGCAAGATTCCTCCCCTTTTCCTCTTGTGGCCTCCCCATCAATAGTCCCCACCACTGCTCAAGATAATCTGCAACAAATCTGCCCTCCAATGTCTCCTCCCAAAGATGCATAACCAAATGGCTTTCATCATGAAAAGGTGGAAGGTGTAAGTGGAAACCTTCTTGTTGTCCCATGGCCTCCAAAAAGTAGGAGTAATGATAAAATTGGGTAATATAATTCCCCATAAGTGACTCTGTCACCCATTCTATCATCCAGATGAAATGAGCCATTCTAGGTAACTCATCAAAGAAATCCTCAACCTCGGGTTTATGCAATGTGTTGGGGCTGAATGGAGAGTTTATATTTTCCCATCCAAATAGTTTCTCTCTCCATTTATGGTAAGTATGAGGGGGTCTCTGATATTGGGTTGAAATTTCATGGCCTTCAAAAATGGCCCAATCTACCCCACAATATAAATCAACCATGAAATGCCTCCTCCAAGAATGCAAGTCCTCCCAATGGCTCATCCTATATGAAGGAAAGAGGTGTGATGTGGACATCATGGTGTGCCCTTTGTTTCTCCTGAAACATACAACATGTAAAATAGGGAGAATCATACTCCCTATGGGCATCTCCAAATCATACCCCACTCTCCAAACAAAGCTTCCCATGAACATAAAATTATTAGCAATACATGGAAGAAAAAACCAATAAAAACAAGTTGTTATGTGACAACTAGAAATTGGATCATAGTTCCTCACATGGAACTAGCATAGTTCATCCCATGCATGCCTCAAAAAAACTTACAAGTGCTTTCCCAACCACTTGTTTCCTACCACAGTCATCTCATAAGATGGGATCATGAATATACAATTTGGTGACAATGGTGCACACCAAGAATCATGTGGCTTCCCCCAAAAACCACCAAATAGATAGTTAATCTCAATGCCACAAGTGGCTTTAAGCACATCATCATATAATATGCAAGAAGGGGCAATCCTTCTTGGTACAACATGTTGCTCATATAAAGAAAATAAGTACAAAACATAAAGTTAAATTGTACATCCTCCATCATGTACTTGAGACCTTGAGCTGGAATGGCTCAACTGGAAATTCCCCCTCACCTCCAAAGAGTAGGGAAGTGGCTATGAGCTCCTCTTTATCACCCTCCGGGCTATGCATCTCTCCATATGCTGAAATAAGTCATGATGGATGCCCTCCCAAGAAAACTCCTCTGCCAAATAAAGATATGCATCATAATGCATGGAAAGGAAGTCCTCGTGTGCTGCATGAAGAAGCTTCTCCTTGAGCTTAGAAGCTCTAGTTAAGAAGACTCTGCCATCAGAATAGATGACCACATCATCCACCATATACTCGTCATCTCTATCTGGGTCATCAAGAATCATGCATGCACCAAGATCCTTGGAGTACTATACTAAGATTTGAGATCTCCAATATGGATCAATCCTCCTAAGAGATAGTGCTACTGATCTGGCATGTCAAGCTCTCCTCATGATGCTACCTTCTACTTTGACATCCCCCATGCCAAATTCTCCCTCCAAAATCTTCACCTCTCCAAAATCAAAGAGTGGTGAACCCAAAGACAAGATGTCTCTCATCAACTATAGATTTGGTGGCCTCCCTGATGGAATGCCTCCATGTAGTGAGACATCAAAATCTGAAGTGGATTGAATATATGAGTGGAATAAATTGTCCCTCTCTTCACTGCATAGTGTAGTCCCCTCCTTATGTGTAGAAACCTCCTGAAATAGATAAGGGTGAATGCTCATCATCCCTTGATGTTGATCCTCCTCCTCTTCTTCCAAATAAGAGAATGCCTCATCCTCAATGAGAGACCCTTGATGTTGGTCATCTCTTGAAGGAGGGAACTTCATGTCTTCACAGATAGAAGAGGGCTCTTCAAGAAGTGGGGATATTGCCCTTGGAAAAATATCATGCATGTTGTTATACCCTTTAAGAATATGGAGTGGAGTTGGTTTAATAGGTCTCTCCAACTCATGCAAAGTGTTTGAGTTTTTGTTTTTAACAAATGATGGTTCACAATGTTTTCTATCAAATCTTCTCACCAATTATTTAGTGAACACAACATAAGTATTTACATGAAAAAATGAACTAGAATCATTAAAGCACCAATCATGGGCCATACCTTTCAGTTGCAGCACTGCTAATCTGATGGCCTCCTTCTCTGAAACTTGGTGTAGCTGAGAATAGGAATCTAGCTCTTCTACCCAAGCTTTGGCTATGCACTCTCCTGATCCATCAAAGTGAGATAGGAAGATTCTACCTCTCTTGCTTCTTTTCTGGCTACTGGATCTTGCCTCCTTGAGATCTTTCAAAATCCTTGGAAGTCCAAGTGCTCCTTGAATCTCCATGATTGATATTCATACTCCTGAAGATAGTCACTCAAGGTCTCCTCCCTTTGTGCATCTTCTTCCTCCATCATTCTTGCAGTAAATGTGGGAAATAGACTGCGCTATGGATCTGCATGTGTGGCTGAATGCTCACACACATCATGTGAATAGCTAGGGCTTACTTCAAACCCTCTCGGAAATCTTCTATGCTCCTCCCCTTTCATCTCATTGAGATATTCTTTGATATTATTCATAGCTTGGAAAAGAAGCAAGGATATCCTCTCTTCCTTCATTCCTCCAAATAATGGAGTCATGCTTTTGTTTCTTCTTCACAACTTCTCTTTTCTATGAGAGGCTTCTCATCCTAATGGCATAATGTCTTGGATGCACAGGCTGAGCCAATATTATGCTCCGATACCACTATAATATTCCAAATTGGAAATAGCAGCAATATAAAACATAATTGTGTAAGACACAGAAAATATGAACATGAAATAAGAGGGATAAATATGCAGCCACCATGTTATTAATATATCAGAAACAATATAAAAAATATCTTGAGGGTCAAGCCACTCAAGAAATAAGAACAAGCCTCCAATGATTAGATCAATAAACACAAAAGTTGCTGCTACTGTATAGAATGTCGGAAAGCAGTGAAAACACTGTCTATATCAGTGTAGTTGCTGCTGTAATCATACATAAATGTAATATGGTTAATAGATATAAAAGAAATTCCCAGAAAATAAAAAAATATAGTGCTCCAAAAAGAAATGCACTCAAGCCACAGGATGGCTGAAATACACCAAAGAACCAAGCACTGCAAATGTGTACTGCTACTGCTGCTGCTATTGGAAACTACTGCTTTTGAGGAAAAGAAACATGTGCAGAAGGATGTTAGCATGCTCATAATGACCCAATATTTTAACCACGGATTCTACTCAAAAAAACCAGAAAAGCCCAAAAATGGTTTGGCCAAATATTAACTTTGGATTTTCGGTCATTTTTGGGTTACCCACTACAATTGCTCACTAAAATAACGTAGTCATGGACTGGAACTGCAAAGTGAGGGATGGTATATGGTTGGATTGATGCAAAAATTATAGACATATGCCCAGGAGCCCTTCTTTCTGATCCTCCAATGGATAGACAAGCTCTCCACTGAAAAACAAGCCCATAAATGACTCAAAGAGATCCTCCTTTGCTGCACCCTGCAGCACAACCCATCTCTAAACAGAAACTGTGCTGCAGCTGAAGGAGGTATCTTGGCCAAATTTATGGAATGAGGAAATGTAGCCCAAAGAACCTCTCCTTCCCTGGGAATGAGGTAGGGATTCCCGACCAGGAACACCCTTGTGCTAAACAACACTGCAACCCTGCTAAACAACAAGAGGAAGCAAAGTCTCAACAGACCAAAGAAAATAATAATCCAAAACATGAGTAATAATGGCTTCCCTCCTCTCCATATATAACAAGTGCATCTCTCCACAATGGGTCCCATCCATATGTGCCACCAATCTCATTCAAGTTGTCCTCCATTAAAACTACGCAGTCCATCAAGGAGATACAATGTATCTAGATAGTGGATGTGGACTTGGTCAAATATGATTGAATCAATATGATCCAATCATGTTCACACCTATAGGTTCTTAATCCAGCTGCTTATTCTTCATCTTTTCACATGAGGAATGTTATTCTTCCTTCTAAAGAGGTTAATGGGCCTCCCTACCCATTTTATTCATCTACCTAGAGATAATGCTAACTATAATGTTCCTTTTAGCTCCAGGCTAAACTTTGGGAAAATTACACTCATTGTGAGTTTCCTCTACTACCTTTTCACCATTAGGAATCATTTCTTGTAGAAAGTTTGTCAAACCTTCCTTCAAACCTTCCATGTATGTTTTTAGATTATTCTTAATGTATTCCATCTTTCCTTTCACTTTTTATTCTATACCATCGATCTTAGCTTCCATGCCATCCATCTTAGCTTCCATGTCGTTCATCTTAGCTTCCATTACCTTCTTCAAACCATCCATCTTAGCTTCCACTACTTTATTAAAACCATCCATCTTAGTTTCCATTTCATTTTTGGTTACTTTTTGAGAGAGTGAAATTTGTTGCACTTGGTCTCATAATTTTGATATATCATGTTTCACTTCTTCCACTTCATGAGTCATAGTAGAGAATTATGATGGCTTAATGGATTTAGAATTATTTTTAGGAGGGATTTTAGAACCAAATAATGATATATATCCTTCAATATTCCCTTGGAATCACTTCAAACTGATTTTCAAACAAGACTTATGCAATTGTTTAAAACAATACACATATTTTTCTTGCTTTTAAGGAGCTCGATGTTGAAACTGATGTATCTCTATAATTTTAGATTCCCAAGATCTGATATTTTTTCCTGTAGTATCCCTTTAAGTCTTCTTTCCAATGCAATAGGTCTTACTTGATTTTTATTCCTCAAGGAAAAGTTATTCCCAATCTCCCACAATGACCTAATTATGGACTCGTTTAGTAGAGTGAACTTCTATGGCATGCCTTTGTCATTTTTTCCTCCTTCATCTCTGCAATCAATACACAGGAAACAAAATTGTGTTTGATTTCGGCCAATTTTTACGGAATACCAATTCGATGTTCAAATAGAGAGTTATGCTGATTTTCCCAAGGTCACCTCCTTGAGTTAAAATTTGGGAGCTTGCAAAAACCATAACTTCCACAGATCATATCTCCAAAAATATTGCGAACCAAGATTCAAAAATTTTATAGGATGTTCCTCAAATTTTTGGTGCAAATTGGTGTCTTTTGCATCTTCTTAAACTTCATAGGAAAAAGTTATAGCGAAAATTCCACAATGACCTATTTGAAACAACGAAACCCTAGAATTTAAAGCTCTAATACCAAATTTTATGAAACCAACTCACAAAATAGAGGAAAAGAGATATCAACGACTTATAAATCAGCCTTTTCGAGGGGTAAAACTACTTTACATTACATAGATTAATAATTATTGGATGATAAAAATGAAAAAACCACCTTTGTATATATAGGAGCCCATGGGGTCACAATATAATCATAGTTGACCTTACAATAACAATGTAATGACACACAATAACAATATTGGGATTTTATGGGGCACAATAATAACAATATGGGGACTACAGGGGTACAACATTAACAATAATGGGGATACACTAAAAATAGTAAGGAAATACACTAGCGATATAGCGACTTAACACCAACCTATAAAGATACTTCAGATTCAAACAAGAACATCTAATACCTCATCCCATACCTTATATAACCACTTCTTTATCTGAGTAGTAGAATAGTTCTGACCCTGAACTCTCCTGACGAGAACCTTATATGTAGTGTCCATATCCTGATAAAATTTTACACCATCTCATAGTACAAGTAGCTATCCTTTTTTCTTGACCTTTATACTCTTATATTTCTTCAACTGCTTCTTATGAGAATATCCTTCTAGGAGGGCGGGTGGAGGGGCATCTAAGTTCTCCTCGATATTGATCTTTTGGGCACCTAAATTTGATGGACAATCCGCCAATGAATTTCCCTCAAAGAAACCATGGGATGGAAGAAAATTCTTACCAAGGTGTGTCTCAACTAGACATTCTAAGCCCCTTGTCACCTGAGAAATAATCCCACAAGGCATTTTACCACCATCACTATTCAAAATGGGTGTTGTGGTCATCCCCTGAAATGCCTAATGTACAATAAAACCATGATGAAGATATCTTGAGGGGACTTCAAATGAATACCCAGGGGAGTAATTAGGATTTATGCATGTTTCAACAAACATTTAGGCTGCTGGGGAAACCATCACTTGATTGAGTTGATTTAATGGAGATAATTCCCAATTCAGACCGTCAAAACCCCCAAAAGCAAAAAACCCGAGAGAGATTTATGCATCCAGCGAAATAAATTATGAGGAGTCCAAACATTATAAAGAGGAAAAATGAATACCTTCAACCCTATTTAGTAGTGAGGAGAAAATATCCTTCTCTAGCGGTCCATCAAGCAATAGATGCTCCATTTTAGGATTCTTATGTGGACATTATTTCCAAATAGGCATAGATTACAATGTTTTTTATGAATAACCAATCAATTCTTCATTCATGTCAGCATTGAGTCGTGTTGTCAGTTATAATTTTATGTTGATATATTTTCTCCTGCGAATAACTACGAAAACTCCAAAAATAACCATCCGAAACTACACATATACTCCTTGAATAGTGTCATGGAAAGAAAAGATAACAATGATACAATTTTCTACCACTCTTCACTAGAAAAAGAATATTAGAAGTGATGGAAAAATAATATATGCACTGAAACTACAACAATAAACGTTAAATTAGACCATGTTGTTTCGTGAGACTAAAACCCTCAAAATCCCCAAACAAAGAAACCCGAATTAAATACTTATTAGATGAATAAAACCCATTATAAAAAAAAATCATCTATAGAATTTATGTGATTGGACTGTGACCATTGATATTTACATCATCATCAAATCAATTATTTGGTGTTCATGTTCTTTCATCCATCAATTGAGCTTTGCTTAAAAAGTATTCATGTTGTTTTCTTTAGCTAAGGAACTACTTGACTAAGCTCCTAGCAATTTTAACATTAAATCTTCGTTCCTATAAGAACTTAAAATCCCCTTTTTGATGTTTAGAGAGTATGCAGGTCTATCATCAAAAAACACTTCTTGCATGGATTGACCTTATTCATAAATTATAACACTTATTTGCAATAGAAAACAGTAGTAAAAAATCGCTAATTAGTTACTAAAAAACAACTAAAATTTGCATATAAACGAGTATTTTTTGGTTGGTGACCAATAGTAGCTAATTTACAGTATATTATAATGTGATCAAATTTTGGTCGTTTTTAGCATAGTCATTAATTGGTTATCTCAATTTTGTTTTCTAATAGTATATTTGGTCATTAATTTGGTCATTAATTTAATCATTGATTTAGTCACTAAATTAGTCATTGATTTGATCATTAAATTAGTCATTGATTTGGTCATTACACTACAAGAAAAAAGGACATTGGTGAGGGTCATGCTTGTGAGGAACCTTTAAGATCCGTAACCAATGTCACATATGCTGATGATCCTTAAAAAAACGTGGTTGTAATGGTCCTTTAAGGTCCGTCACAATGTCACATATGGTGATGGCCCTTAAGAAAGTGTCGTTGTAAGTGTACATAGTGATGGTCCTTTAAGGTTCGTCACCAAAGCCATTTTCAATGACACTTTTTTTGAGGGTCGTTAAAGGCTCATCACTAATTCTCTCTCTAGTGACACTTCTAGTGACAAAATTTTAATGACCCTCGCCGATGCTATTTTTCTTACTTTTGGTGACGGTCAAAAAATCTTCGTCACCATTGATCATTCGAATGATATTTTGATGACATTATGTTATTGTTAATATATTTTTTGTCAAAAGAAAATGATTTAATACCATTATTGTGGAATTTTTTTTATAATATGTCCAAGGCCATAGTAGTTATAGTCAGTAAATTTTTTAAGAAGTAATTACTGTGTATCATTTCCCTTAACTAATGACTAGTCAAATAGATTTTTCCTATGAATCAACACATGATTCATATATATTAAGTTTTTTATCTATAAAATTACCTTTAGATAAAGTCCCACTAGTGTGTGTAGGAAATATATTATTTAATACATAATCAAGCTCTTTCAATTCTATTAATGAGAAAGACCTAAGTTCACTCCTCAACAATTTGGGCACACTAACATTTCTTAGCACCTCACATGTCTTGGAACATATTTTTACCTAGAACATCTTGTCATGAAACTGAAACCCAAGCACATGGTGGCATGTGCTAGCACAACATATAAATCTCCTAGCATGTGTTGGCATGCATGTAGTCCCTAGCATGCCCTTGAACACCTTGGTTGAATGCATTAACATACATTATCACTTGGAACACAATGCCACTTGGCATGTATTAGGACCTATTATTAGTGTGGTTAGCATGCCCCTTTTTAAAAAGATAAAGTCCCGACTTATTAACCCTCTTATTGGTTCTTCCTTTTGTTTCCTTGAAACTTCTTGACACATATTGAAATACCCTGGCACCCTGCACATCCTTAGCACCTGGCATGTATTGGAATATCTTGGCAGTATTTGGAACATATAATTAGCACACCCTGGAACTCCCAAGCACACTTTGACACTTCTTGACATTCCTTGATATTCCCTAGCATGCCCTACCAATCCTTATCATATCTTGTCACTCACTCCTTGGCATGACAACTAGCACTCATTAACACTAGTCCCTATAACACGTTCCTCATATTCATTAACTTCCATGAATGTTAACCTATTTATTCCTTAATTTTTTTTCCTAGTACTCCTTAACACTCCTTAACAGGCATTAGCACTCTCCAGCACACCTTGCCACTCTTAACCATGCCCTTCCACTTCATAGCATGCATAACACTCCGTGACACATATTGGCACTTGGCACATCTTAGCACTTGGAAAGTCTTAAAATTTATGGAATACATTGACATGCCTTGGTATAATTAGGCATGGTTTCACAATAAATTTATTTGAGGTCAACTGTTGGAAAGTAAATGAGAAACAACAAAGGAATACTTGGCACTGATAATGCACTAAGACTTTGGACTTGGCATTTATTGGCATGTAGTGTCGGTGTGCCTAGCATGCCCCTCTTGGAAAATGTAAATTGATGAATTATTAACCCTCTTGTGTGTTTATTTCCTTGTATTTTAACTTTTTTCTCCATTTTTGTTCCTTGACAGTCCCTGGCATGCATTGACACACCCTTTCACATCTTGGCATGCCTTATCACCTCGCATATATTAGCATGTTTTACATGCCTTTGCACTATCTGACACATTTTATCATTCCCTAGCACACCTTGCCACTCATGTCCTCACAACTAGCCTTTACATTTTTTCACGACTTGGGAACCCCATCAATTCCTTAGCTACTGAAATCCATGTGACAATATTGCCTTGCTTCAACTGCAACAACTTGACCAATTGCACCTACTACAAGTAGATTGTGCCTTTTTAACGTAAGAACTACCTATAACTCATCTTATGCCACTCATGCCCAAGCCAAAATTGTCCCACTTGACTAGTTACCAAGACAAGGCTCACATGATATCTCCATGGCCATAAAACAACTAAGCAACATAGTTTACAAAGGAACATTTCACGTGTATGTTCAGTTCATATAAACAGTATAACATTAACTGAGAGTTTCCAAAAACCACAAGATGCACAAGGCACACAAGATATAAGCTGACACAAGTCGAGTGCCCCAAAAATTATACACAACAATGTGCAATATGCAATTATATAGAATAGTTTAAAACATGAGCATGTAGCCAAAGTGTGCCACATATCATATAAAAAAATAGCTAACGGAAAAACAATGTTGTGCCTTGCAAAAAGTGATCTCCCTTTGTCTAAAAATTCTATGTCAAGCCCCATATAACAACCATAGGCTTCCCTCCTATAAATCCTATTATTTACTTCTCCTAACACACTTTGTCCTTGGCACACTTGAATTCATTGACACTCCCCGGCACACACTCTTATTTGTTCCTTTCCATGCATTTTTACCGATTTATCCCTTGATATGCCTCGACACTCCCTAACACTCTTCAGCATGCATTGAAATTGTTCGACATGTGTTATCATGCCTTTTCATTCCAAATGTTCATGCCCTAACCCTCCCTAGCTCTCATTCCCTCAAAACTACCCTTACTTAATTTGCAACTTGGGAACCAAACGAAGCCCTCGCTTGAATACAAGAGCTTGACCAAGTTACAGTTACTAGAACTAGACTATGTTGTTGAATTGTGTAGCTTGGGAGGTACTCCACAAGCCTAGTGAGGTGGGTTTGTGTGAGTTTGGTCACAAAAGGATTTGTGGGAAAAGAAGCCAAGCAAAGAGATTTCGGACCCAAGATAGGGTTTAAAATATAAAAGAAAATTAAAAAGGAAAATTAATATTTCCTAAGGTCTAAGTGGATAAAGCCCGTAAGTTCTAGATGGTCCTAAGAGGTCTAGGAAAAACTATTTGAGGCCTTAGGATGAAGGAAAGAACATCAAGTGAAAAGGAGCTCATTTGTTCAAGGGGGCGAAGAGAGATGTAGACCTAAAGTAGGTTGAGTAAGAGGGCCGAGTAAGGGTTGCTAGAGGGAGGCCATGATCATCCTCCAAGAGCAAGATCATCATGTGAGGGTTCATAAGAATGTTGCATACCTTAATGATCAGTTCAAGCTAGGAAGTAGGATGGAATATTGTTGTTTCTCTTATGGCATATCGAGCTTAAGAGAGGTTTCTCATGAGAATCTGGGCATGTGATTTCAATGGTATCTTTATATGAAGGCTGCATCAAATTATGAAATGTTGGAATTTGCAACAAGAAACATTGAAATTGGAAACCAGAAAGGAAAAAAATAAATTCACCCACACCAGTGAGGAATTTTGATGCACCAAGAGTGAGGAATGCAGGGCATCTGATTTATTTTTCCATTAAATAAATTGTAATTTCATCTCATAACAACTTTTGTTAATTAAATAAGTCATGATGACTCAGTTAGATCAAGAAATTGGAGTTGAGGGTATAAGATGAGGCTTGTAGAGGTATTAATATAATATTTTTGGAGTCCAGTTGCAGTTTATGCCTGCTGAGAGTTTGCCCAATGAATTAAATTAGATTTAATTGAAAATGAGTGATCCACCAAATAACTGATAATTCACTATTAATAGCTACATGCATGTCAGTGATGAGGAAGACCTATACGAGATAGAGGTTAAAGGGAACATAACTATCAGTTGCATTTATAGAAAATTTCCCATGTGCAATTATAAAGTCATTGGGATTGGAGGATGGATTGTGCAATCAAAGAAGACTGATTTTACTAATTAATAGGAAGATAATTCCCAAGGAATTTCAAGAGTAAGGAAGGTTGAAGTAAGGCTGAGAATTGGCTAAGTACTAGACCGAGTTTGCCTAGATCAGCGGGAGACAATTGGTAGAGTGCTAGAGAATCTCATGAGAGATTAAACATTGTATTTTTTATGATTCCTTGACTTAATACACAATATATATAGAGCGTTTTTAGTATTTTTTTTCCCCAGATACATCTTGTGTTGTGCGATTGATAATTTATTTCTCTTACTTATATGTGATTGTGTGATCGTGTTTTGTTTAAGAAAATTGTAGCAAGGACTCAATATCTTTTTTCAGTACATTACAAGATCAGATTGAATCTCATTGGTTAGATTTTCCACATGGTATCAAAGCATGAATTTTTTGGATGGAGATTTTGCAAACAATATCTGAAGATTTTGGTGTAAATTTAAAAAAAAAAATTATCGTATTTGGATTCCTTGCGAAAAATTACCCAAATGGAAAATCAATTCAGAGCTCGGATGAGGGAGATATCGCTGATTTAAAATAAACTCTTTTTTCCAAAATTTTGTAATGGCGTAATAATTACAATGTGCATGAGTCAATAACCTATATGCACTTGAGTTACTAGATGCATGCAAAGCTTTTAGGAGCACAGAAAAGGTTAGAGACTTGGCTGTTGAGAGGGAGTACAAATTTCCTCTCGACATGCAACTTTACAAGCAATCTCAAACGATTGTGGAGTAGCCACAATTGGAGAAGCGGAGAGGATATTGAGTGGAAGAATCCACTCAAGCATATACCTCCATGAGGGGGAAATTTCAATCCAAATGGCTGGAGGGAGCACACACAACCATACCTCCAGGTGAAAGGTGGGGTGATGTGTATACATAATCCCAATATAAAAAATTTGGGTAGGGTCCACTGAGATGGTGTCTCATGGATCGAACCTAGCTATGAGGAGTCCACAATACAACAATAGCAGGAAGGATCAATTAGATTGATGCAATCAGATTTCAGGAAGACATAAATCAGAGTGACAGATGTTAGATACTGGACCGCAAATTAGAGTTGGCAACAGCGCAAACAACATAGATGTAGATGTCATTAGTAGTGCAGAGAGTCCAGTATATAGGTGTAGTAGCTAGTAGTAGTAAGAAGACTATGATGAAAAATTAATTATATTCATTCAGTTGTTTGAAGGCTATTCAATTTCAAGATTTGAAGGTGAAAAAAACACTAGAGAAGTGTTGCATACAAAATTCCAAAGGTATCGGATTGGGATAGATTGAATTCCTTTCTTGTTGAGAGGGAGCGTTGAAATTTGCAACAAGAAATATTGAAATTGGCAACCAAAAAGGAGAAAAAGAAATGCACCTACACTGGTGAGTAATTTTGATGTACCAGGAGTGAGGAATGTGAGGCATCTAATTTATTTTTCCCTTAAATAAATTGGACGGTAAATTTTAATCTCATCTGATAACAAGTTTGGTCAATTAACTAAGTCATGATAACTAAGTTCACTCAAGAAATTCGAGTTGAGCTGATCGAGGTGGATATTGGTGGCCAACCCCCTATTCGACTTGGGCTCTCGCCATTGTCTCTTTTAATTTTTCAGTTTCCTTAATTATAGCATAGTTTACTATTTTTGTCATTTTTTCGGGTCCTGAACGTCTGAAGCAGTTTTGAGTCCCCAAATGACGTTTTTTTGGCATGAAAGGTTTGGAAATTTCATAGAAATAGTGTTAGAAGTTGTATTACGAGGATATATCTTTAGAACGAGGTATCATGTGTGTCAAAGAGAGATCATATGACCAAGTTACGACCCCAAGAAGTTGGTTTCCCAACTACCCCCAACGGGGCCCATAAAATCTTAGTGTTACATCTCCACGGGTTAGGGTTTTCTCTTATTTTTTAATAATAAAAAATCCCTTGAGCCTTATTGAAACATGGTTCATAGGCATGTAGCCACCACATCTCTTCTCGGAGATAAGCTACCATCATCTAAGCTAGTTTGTTTCCCATTCCCTCTATAAGCATTTTTTAGTATTTGATATTAATGAAATGAAGTGTTATTCCTACAACATCTCTATGTTTATATTTATTTATGTATTTTAATGTGTTCCTGCATATGTCTGGATCATGAGGGTATAAGATGAGGCATGTAGAGGGATTCTAATATTTTGGGGGTCTAGTTGGAGTTGATGCATTAGTGGGGTGTAGGTGTGAATTAGTTAACTCAATTAATTAAGTTAAAATTAGTTTAACTAGTTGTAACTCAGTGATGAGCTACTGAGAGGTCTGCTTAATTCAATTATATTTATTTCACAATTAGTGATCAATGAGATAATTGATAATTCACTATTAATAGTTGCATGCATGTCAGTTTCGAGGAAGACCCAGTTGAGACAGAGGTTAAAGGGAACATATCTATCAATTCTATTTATACAAAATCTCCCATGTGCAATTAGAAAGTCACTGGGATGCCATGATGGATTAGTGCCATAATCTCTTAAACCCTACACTCATAACACATAAGCCATGAACCCCTTGACGCATTAAACCTTAACTCATTAACTCCTCACCTAAAATCCATGAACCCCCTAAGCACTAACCCCTTATTCTCTTAACTCGTGACCCTTAAACCTTAATCCATAACCCCTAAACATCTTAAAACCTAACCCCTTTACCCCAAACACCTAAGTCCCTTAATTATTAAGCCCTTAATCCTAAATCCCTTTCCCCCCAAGCCCTTGGTCCTTAAATCTTAACTCTTGAAGCCCTTAACCATTTAGTATCCAAGGAAAAAAACAACACATCAAATCAAGAAAATAACTTCTTAGGAGAATCCTCCACCTCTAACTAAGAATATTGGTACCATTTTATTTTTAGAGAGCTAGGTATTGGTCTCGAGGGTGTGTGTTTATTGTTAATGCACTTATGAACATGTATACGAAATGTAGAACAACTGGATAATTTGAAAAACCTCAATAAGAATTGCTCACAATATAAACACTTCATGTTGACATGGAGCTTGTAGTTCTCTCCCACATAAGGAGTTGGCAATGAATATATCACTCATAATGACACAACCTTTTCAACCCTAATGAAAAATGAGTAAATATTTCATACAAATATTTTTTTTACTAAAAAAAACAATTGTGTCAATGTAGAATACTATACATAAGAGAAAATAAAATGATACTATCCAAATAAATGCTTGAAATAGCCTCACATTTTCCATGAGTGGTGAGCCAAGGGGTGACTGTAGGGAACTATTAAAGTTACATCATGTTTAAATTCCTTTTACATCACAAGATTTTTCTACATTAGGGTTTATGCACCATCACAAGGGAGCATGACACCATTTTGTGGGGAAGAGATTAAATTTGTAACACAATTCAAGTGACATACACCTCCAATGTAAATGACACCATTATATGTTTGTGTCACTCCCTCATTGGCACACATGGAACTAATTAACACTCCATATAACACACTCTTATCCGTTCATTTCCATGCATTTTGAAATAGTTGTCCCTTGTGTTTCTGTGGCACTGCCTAACATTCCCTGACACATAGTGGCACACCCTGGAACTTGGAACATCTCAGCATGTCGCCTTGGAACTCTATCATTCCTTGGCACTACCTAACATACCTTATCACTCCCTCCTTAACACACCTATAAATCACTAACAATCCCTAGCATACACTTTTATTCATTCATTTCCATCCATTTGAAACTAGTGCTCCCTTGTTTTTCCCTGACACTCCATAACACTCCCTGACATGCATTGGCACACCCTAGCACCTAGCACATCTTGGTGCATTCCCCTGGCATCTAGCATGCCTTAGTACTACTTAGCATACCTTATCACTCTCTCCTTAACACACCTAGAATTCACTAACATCTCCTGTCACAATCGCTTAATCATCCATTTTCATGCATTAATTTCACCTAGGGCTCCTTTGTGTGTCCCTACGACTCCCTAACACTTCCTACCATGTGTTGGCACACCATGGAACCTGACACATCTTATCCACATGGCACTATAGTAGTATACTAGCATGACTTAGTGATGCCTAACATACCATGTCACTCCATCTTTAGCACTCCTAATGAGAGAGACCTAGCACTCCTCAACAATCCTGACACACATTAACATGCTTTGGCACACACTAACATTCCTTGGCACCTCGCATATCTTGGAACATATTGCCATGAATAGGATGCCCAAGTGCATGTTCGCATGCGTAAGACACTATAACACTCTCCCTAACATGCCCTGTAACACCTTGGCATGCATTGACATACATTAGCACTTAGCACACACTGACACTTGGCATGTATTGGAACCTATTATTAGTGTGCCTAGCATAGCCCTTTCGAAAAATATAAATATCCCTTCTTGAACTTTATTTCTTTCTTTAAAAAGGATTGACACTGTTTCACAACAAACTCCAAAAAATAGCCTCGTATGAAATGTCCACCTAAGGATTAACGATATGGGTTATGTAATGGTTAAACTAATCACGAGAAACCAAAGTCTATATAATCGAATACATGGTCCTCTTTTGTCAAAAATTTGGGCACTTTGTCTGAAGATATATTTTCTTTGGAAAGAGGACATAAAAAATATGTTCTAGATATTTCAAAACATAGCACTCGTCACCTATGTTCCTCTAATTTATGCCACATGTGATGTGAATTCCAATTATCATCTTCTTGACTTGCGCATTCTTGTTTTGTAAATGTGGCCCTTGATTGTTTCATGAAAACCCTCCAAAACATTCTTAAATGATGGGAGATCCTCTTCATGCATGAAGCTAGTGAAATCTGACAAGCCATCCAAGATACCTCAAAATATTTGATTTGTGCCATGGGGAATGTGAAAGATATCCTCAATAGAAAACATGCATAAAAATTTGTAGCCAAGTGCCCAAAATATGAGATTTTTCCACTTGTGAAATTGTTCTTCCAAATATGTGAACTCAACAACAAAACACACCTTAAATACATGAATGCCTCTCAACATGTGGAAGAAAATGTAAACCCTTACCCTAGTCTTTTTATGTTGGCAATTTCGGCATTTTGTCACAAGATACCTTCTCTTCTTTGGAAGGACAACATAGAAAATCTTTTAGATGCTTCTAAATGGAGTACTCTTCATCAATGTCCTTCTCCTTTACACCACATGATACAAATGCCAACTTTCATGTTCTTGACTATGATGCTCTTCTTTTCAAACAAGTGACCCTTTACTATGCCATGAAATCCTCCAAAATATTCTTAAAGGATGGGGGCTCCTCTCCATGCATGAAGCTACTGGAATGTGTCAAGTTATCCAAAATTCCTCCAATTATATGATTTATGCCTTGGGAAATGTTAAAGGTACCCTCAATGGAAAAACATGCATAAATATTTGCGGCCAAGTTCCCTAAATGTGAAATTTTTCCACCTGTGCAATTGTGCTTCCTGATGATGCTCAAACTGGGATCTTAGTTGTGCAAGGCTAACAAGGTGTCACTTTGGGTAAACAAAAGCTTATTTCAATTGCCACCTTAGCAATGAATCCTCTCACTTTGGATTCATTATTGAATCTTGGGAGTATCCCAAAGCACAAAGTTATGGGGTCTTTTATGTGACTATATCAGTAGCATTGAAAACCATCTTTCCATTAGATGGTTCAACATCTTGATGATCATTATCCTATTGACCACAACTTTGGTATTCATTATTTATTTCACCGTAGCATCTATAGCAGATATTGATGGTGTTCATGAGCCTATTTTTGGTTCTCTTCTTTATCGAAACAATATTATCTCCAAAACCATTATTCCTACCTTTACAAATATAAGTTTTCACTTCTATCCCATTGGGGAAGTAACATTCGTCAATGAATGCCTACACAACAGGGACCCTATGAGACAATTTTTCATGTCATCAATGTAGTTCCTACACGACACATACATTCGATGGTCTGCAATAGCCAAACACTCTATGATGGGTTTCATAGATACCCAACCTATGACAACGAGCTTTGTTCTATTGCTGAAGGTTGTAGGCAGTGGGAAACTTATATATTACCAAAGGAAATGGCCATCCACATCAATTTTAGGCCTTTTCCAACTCTATATAGTCCTTGGGAGTTAGTTCCCATGGATTTTATGTCATATTCTCCCTCAACCAAGCATGGCAACAAATGTGTTTTTTTTGTTGTTGGTCGCTTCCTTAGGATGGGAATTTTGGCACCTTGTAAGAATATTGTCATCACAAAACCCAGTCATAAGCTCTTCTTCAAGCATAATTTGGTTCATTTTGGTTTTCCAAAGACCATATTTACTAATAGGGATAGTAGTTTCCTCAATATTTTATGCTTTAATCTTTGGTCCACGATGGAAATCAAGTTTGACCAAATCCATTGACTTCCATATCTAGATTGATAAATAAAAAGTAGTTAATAGGATTGTTGTAGATGTCCTTAGAGTATACAATTGTGAGCATCCACATACACGTGTTGAAATCCTTCCATATTTTCAACATAAATTTAACATAACTCTTCATATTTCCATTATCCACAAGACATTTCATGTGTGCTCGGGGTCCCAACAATTGGCACAAATTGATGTAGCTATATTCATGGAATAACACATGAAAATACCTCCCATACATTGAAGGAGTTAAGAAAAGGAACCAATTTTGAGGAAGGTATCCAAAAAATTCAACTCCGAGTTAATGAAAGTTTGTAGAAAGTTGCCAACTCCAAGTACAAGTAGATACACAATCCATTGGGTTCGACATAAGTCTCAGGTTGGTGACAAATTACGGTCGGACATGCATAAAGAGAAATTTACAAACTCCCATAACAAGCTCATACCACTTTGATACGATCATTACACCATCACCAAGGCTTTGGGTGATAATTATTTTTAGGATAATGATAGGATGATTTATATTACTTCAAAGGTATATGTTAGGATTATTTATGCTTGATGGGGTGCATGTCTAGAAAGAGTTCCTTTAAGAGAACAAAAAATATGATTGCACCATTACTGAAATTAGTAATTGTGATATTATAATTTAATGGCATCACGTAACTACACAAGATATTTTAAGAATGACATTTTTAGGGTTTGTTTTATATCAAGGTATGATGATCATTATGTTTTTTTACAAAGCATTTACATATGACTAAATTTTTTAAATAGTACATCAATCTAATATTATTTATGTTACATGCTCCTAGGTTATAATTCAAAGCATCGTAGGTACTAAAATTCATGAAACTTTTGTTTTGTTTTTCTCTAAATAACTAAAACTCCGAATTGTGCTACTCTTAATATTCAAACTTGCACTATTGGTAAGACTACTTCCTCTAATTCTTATTGTTCCTCCATCAGCAAGTTAACTACTAGGTGGGCTTGAACCATTATTAATAAGCTATTGTGGTGTTATCTAATTCTATTTAAGAATCATAAGGGGTATGGCTGGTACAATGCCAACATTGTTATTGTCTAGTGCCATGCCCACTACTAGATTCTCGTCCTCCCTTAATAGTTGGGACACATATGTTGGCCTTAGGATATGGTTTCCCATTAGTTAATTTCATTCTTTCTCATCCACAATATAACTCTAGATTGCATCCAACCTATCACTTTGTAATCACATACATCTTGTAAACCCACTCTAGTGTGTTAATCATATCTGGTTGAGGTGCCTTGACTACTACTTCTTATTGAGCCATATTTGATCATAAATCATTTGTTTCACAACCATTCTCTGGGCAAATCACCTTTCCCATTCAAATTCTCCAACTCTCTCATCCTCACTTCACTACTCCCTTCCTCACTAATCTCTTTTTGCAACTCCTCATTTCCTTCTTCATTTTATCACATCTAGTACAATGACCATTGGTTAGTTATCTCTACTTCTTGAAAGCTTGTTCAACTTTCTCTTTATATTTTGTATCCTCCATGGTATTTTGGTTCTTTGAGCTCTCATCTTTTCCAACCCCATTGTAATCCATTCCTTAATGAAAAATTTTACACCACCATGGTCATTGAGTTAGTAAAAAACTACTTTTCCTTCACCAACAACATTTCACATTTATATCCTTGTAAAATTTGTGTTCACCAATATTGAATCAATAAATCTTAATTAACACATTAAATTAAATAATTATTAATTATTAAATCAATAAATCATAGTTAAATTGTTATATTAAGATTAGATAATCATTATTACATAGGTTATATTAAGATTATAAGATTCATTTTCCCACACTGATGGCACACTTTTCGAATTTAAAAGGCTTCTCAAACAATTTTGTGGGACATTTTTCAAATTTCAAGAACTTTTCAATTTTTTCTTGAAGAATTTCAGAACACGCATTTCATAACAAACTGATACCGAGTAAATAGAGGCATGTAGTATCTGAGGTGGTGCTGCATAGGTCTTCAGCTTTAAGCATAACCAAGTGAAGGCTAACTCCTAGGCTCCGGCTCCCGATCTCATCCCGTTTGTGGGTTTGTGGGATTCGATCACTGAAGCTCGGCTTCGAATAGATCCGTGCATTCCCCATTGACATGTTCACTGAATCTTCAAAAACAGTATGGTATTATCGTGTTTCCAGAGAAGATTCGTGTTAGGTTTTGAGATATGCCAAACCGTTCTTTGATGAGAGTTAGCCTTCGTAGACATTTATAGATATATTATTAACTCCAATATCTTCGAGGAGCACGATGGAGCCCTCTCCTCCTCTGCATTGCATCACATTAGCAGATCGTTGGGTCCTATTCGAATCAGCAGATCCCTCGTCTCCCTTTAGAGGACATGGCTTTGAAGTTTGTTCAACTGCAAAACAAGGTAGATGTGGCTTCACAGTTTGTAGCAAAGCATGGTAGTTCCTATTACAAAAAATTATTGGAGCAAAACAAGCAATATATCTAGGAACTAGCTATTGTGGAGAAATGCAATAAGATTTGAAATCATTCTTGGCCAATATGAATAATTATAGAAGGAAGTGGACCTTCTGAAGCCGAAATTGAAAAACAGGCAGGAGTTGAAAATAGAGGATGTTGGAGTAGGATTTCTATTTGCACTGGAATTCTATGCATGGGGTTGCGTTGTTGAGATTGTGGGGCGAGGCTTCACACTTATAGGATACTATGTTTGAGCGGTGACCAAAGCATTTCCACTTAAAAGATTTAATTTTTCTTAAGGTATGAAGGATGAGCTTTAGTGCTTCATATTTTTTTGGCCGAGATTCAACACTTAACAAAAATACCATTTTCAAGGTTATTATTTTTGGAGTTATTGATTCAAAGATAGCCATACATTTACTAATATTTCATAATATTTCAAAGCAATAAATGTGCTTGATTTCCCCTTATGCATGGTAATTCAGTTAAATGGTTTTCATTTTTTTTAAACCCTATTCTTGGTTGGGAATGTTGATTTAACTTCAAACCTGTGTCAAGGATTTATCATTTGGATGTTAATTATTGTCTTTTGATTTTTCCAAGATTTAATGGGTCTCAATGAAATAATTGTTATTTCTTTCTTGCTATGTGAATGTAGTAAATTGTTGTTTTAGAGATATTAATTAATAGGTGAGGCTCTTCTTGTGGCAACCCTTCTAGTTTAGCATGACAGGGTAATGATATATGCAGTTATAGCCATTTTCTCTCTGAGGCCCGATATTCCATGGTTTTTTCCTAAAATAGGTATATTTTGGGCTTCAATGTTCTGTATTAAAAAGAGATTTTTGCACATATTTAGTGCATTTGAATTTTTATGAGCAAAGTGAGCAAAGTGTTGAGGTGATCCAAGCTTTGATTCTGATAGGACTATCCAATTTCTTGAATCTGCAAGCCTCTTATTCAAAAAACACTAGAAAGGGGATAAACATGCATATTTAGAGGCCTTATATTCATGCATAATTCTATACCACAGATTACTTCTTCAAAACTGTTCATACACGAGATTTGAGACCATATTCAGAGAGGCATATTCCATAGTAGACTTTCTCTATAAGTTTATTGATTACTATTTATTAATGTTGGGATGTTCTATCATAAATGCATGAATTACACCTTTTTGGCCATGCTCCTAAAGTTGGATGCTTTCTCCAGTAATGCCCTTATGAATTTTTTTTTTGTTTCTTGAATTTTTATTTCATGTAAACCAATTTTTTTTTCTTTTAATGGGTTGGGTGTTCCTCTTCTTCACTGAACCTATCTGTATATCTTCCCTGAAAACCATTCATATGCATTTTTTAATCAACTGTATGTTTGTATTTCTTGTTGTCATCATTAGATATGAAAAAATGTGCTTCTCCCCTGAGTTTGGCCTCATAACATTCAAAGAAAGTGCTAGTTTATTTTACCTTTGTTCAGACATCAGATATGAGACCATTTTCGAATATGCATCTTCCATAGTCAACTTTATTTATAATTTTATTTATTATTGTTGGGATTTTTATGAGAAATGCACGAGTTACACCCTTTTGACTATGGTCCTTAAGCTAGACACTCTCCCCACTAATGCCCTTATGACACTTTATTTGTATGTTGAATTTCTCTCTTATATGTTCCATATAAATCTTTTGTTTTTATTTTAATGGGTTGTTCATTCCTCTTCTTCAGTGCCTCTACCTTTAGATATGTCAAAAAAAAAATTCAAAGACATTCTTTACACACCAATATGCATATCTTTCTTGCTGTCATGAAGCCCATGAAACATCTGAGAAACTATGGTTTTCCCTCAAGTTTGGCTTCATAAGATTCAGAGTGGGTGATGGTTTATTGTACCTTTATTGCTGGTTATAATAGTCAAGAGATTACAAGTCATCCAAGAGATGAGCTCACAAATCTGCCACATCTGGTCTCAAAATAGTGTTGTAGCGGACGGTATTTCCTGTGGGTTTACATTCTATGATGGTTCCAAAGATGTGCATGTAGTTGTGCTTGATGAAAAGGTATTTTTACATATTTCCAAATTTTGGAAAGTTGATATCACCGTGCTACTCTGCAAATATGATGAGAATCACATGTGGAGTCCCTTTTCATTGGTGGACAACACTTGGTTCTAACTTGCACATGCATTCTTCTTAGAAGTGCACGAGAACCTCATAATCATTAGAAAATTCTCATAGCAATAATACTTCAGTCAAAGCACAACAACTCAAGGTTGACTGCCCAATAGTAATGAATGGATCCAATCAATAGTCAATACAGGGTTTATAAATCCATACACACTACAATTATGCTCCACTAACCAATCCAAGCATACTATCTTAATTTAATGTCTATTGGATATTCTAAGTTTATTGCATAGGGCTCTGACTTATCTTGGAGATAACCACAGACCTGGAAATGTCTCTGCTAGTCTCAAGAAATTAGGTTGTTTTTCAAATTCCAATAGGCTTGGTCCCTCTTTATAGGGCTAATATTAACTTTAAAGGCTATGGTTGGCTTAGACTTCTGAAAAACACTGCACAATTACCCTATAAAATTTAATCGCGCACTTTTGTCGTTCTCTTGGACAATACTGCACTAATAACCTATTTGACCCAATTATGTTATACTGGTTTGCAAGGTCTATGTAATCCAAATTACTATGTAACAACCTCAAAGATAAGTACTTGTGGCATTTTTCGTACCAAATTGACCCCTATTCAATAATTTTTTGGGCCAGTATTCATCCATGTGAAATACTTCCAAAATCCAATTTTCATTTCTCAATCTCATGGAAAATACTAAATAATTTTAGAGTAGAAGCACATTTTATTTGTCTATTAGGATATTTTAACATGGTTTCCACATCATAATTGACTCTTGGCTGGCCACCCTTCCCTTTTGTGCTAAAAATGAAAACTCCAAATCGTTTAAGCTTAAAATGTTTTCCATTCTTTTATTGTGGACAAGGTACTCAAAGTTATGCAAAGGGTTTGGGTCCCATTTTTCCCCTGGATACAAAATATCATGTGAGTTAGCTATTCTTCTAGTATTATGAAGAGAACTCTTCAAAAAAATTTCACATTGATCACCTCTGCCAATTCTTTTTGATTTTTAATTATGTTAGAACGGGTCCTGTCCCCCACAGCATGCAAAAGAGTGGGTACAAATTCATTCATTGATTGTGTTCTAGGATATTTATACAAAGTAATCAGGTATATGTCTACAACTACAACTATTTGTGGGATCATGTCATATAAGTTACACTTAAAAATTTTCATAAATATTTCAGTTTCTTGACTGGGTTGTACAGGGTTTCTGGTAGTAGATTGTGCATTAGAATGTTCTCCTTTAGCTATCTTTGCATGGTACTCAATAGGCCTATAGTTTTGAACCACTGGTTTCTTGGTTCCAACATGGTTGAGTCAAATATTTAACTTGGAATCAACCCTTTCACTCACGGTGTTGACACCAATGCAATGAGGCAAGCAAATAGTCCACTCAGAATGAACCACATGCTCAATGTGCTAGAGAACATATTTCCTATGAAAAATATTATAAGGCTGATGATCATATCCAAACTTGTTAGTCCTGCTAGTAGCCCTTTTTTTAAAAAATTCCTGCAATTTATTTTTTTGGTTACATGTGCATATATAGATCTTATTGATGTGAATCACACTTTGAAAGGTACCCCATAAGCTGAGTGGTCGGAGTAGGAAAATCTTGTTTATGACTACGTTGAGAAAATGTCCTCTTGCTGGTTTCAAGATAATTTTGATCTATATCATTGATCATTCCAGAATGCACTTTTTTCGGGCCCCAAATTTTCCCTTCAGTGTCGACTTGATGTGGATTTGTTAGATTTTCACTGTCTACATTTCCTTGTAAAAATGTAGTGCATGAATGATTGTCCACATGTTAATGGAGAAGAGAATATCTTCTCATTTGATGTGGTCTAGAGAGAATTTTTATTTGGGTCAAGCCCGTATTATTCATCAATGATTTTCTTGAAATCACTTTGGTTCTTAGCACTGTAGTTGTAAATATCATTGAGGTTTTCATTACAGGTTTCATCAATATTCTGCGGCTATCCAACTTCATTATTTTCAACAATAGAGCCATATAGAGGTGGAAATGGATCTGTATGACTGAGAGCTTCATTAATTGCATGCTTATAACATACCTTTTGTTTTTATACCATGGAATATTCATGACATATGTCAATAACTTTGCCACTTCTAGATGAGTATTGACAGTAAAAGGGAGAAACTTCCATGGAAAATTTTAGGGGCTAATATTCGTAGGTGGGCTAATTTTCCATGGTTTTTCCAAAAAAACGATTCGCCAATTCTCATTTTTTTATATAAATGATTCGCCCAAATTTTACAATATAAAATTATTTTACCATATTCGTAGGTGAGCTAATTTTCCATGGTTTTTCCAAAAAAACGATTCGCCAATTCTCATTTTTTTATAGAAATGATTCGCCCAAATTTTACAATATAAAATTATTTTACCTTAAAAATCACCAACATTATATAGACAATATATATAATATCATTATAAATTTGAATATTTTTACAAATACATCAATACAAAATTTATAATTTGCATATTAGGGACTAGTGAGATTCGCCAATTTTTTAAACTTCAAAATAATTTTCCATCCTTAAAAATTTTCCTGGAAGCTTCCCTATCCCATCAGGACTGAGGAATAAAATTATATCACAGGCATCAAAAATACGGGGACCATCAAATTCCATGATATAGGATATTTGAGGGTTGAACTATAAACTTAATTGTTTCTTCACTCAGATAATCACGAGGTTCACATTATTACTTTCATGGTTTTGAAAAACCCTTTTATTTTATTGACCTCAAACTCTAGGAAACCATGACTACTTCTGTTTATTTCTTACATGGTCATGGTTAAAATCAAAGTGTAACGTGGGGGTACATTACTGCTCTAATCAAACTCACAATGGAATGTCGAGGTGCCAAGTATATTACCATGAAAGTCTGCAGCTCCCTTACTTTCATTTTTTGACAAAATAGGATTAGTGTGATTGAAGTATAATTCTATGACCTAAAAATTGTTTTTAGGATTTAAATTATCAGCAACAGAATCATGATCTTCATCATACATTTCAAATGGTTGATCCTTTTAGTTTCTACCCGACCAGAACTGCATACATCTTGTACCATTGGTGGAACTATTAAAAAAAATTTTATTTCCTATGTTTATTGCTTTGTCATGTTAGACATCATGACTAGCCTCCTCACAATGGTGAAAATTACTATCATGCTCCTTTTTTTCATGAAAATCTTTCATAGAATCTAGGACAAATACATTAACACATACCATTTCTTTGATGAGGATGGGGTTTTTTGTGGGGCTATGTTGGTCACAAAGTAGCCTTTCCATCATGAACTAATCTTGTGAATTTGGAGGGTCCCTTTTAGTGATATTGTTATCATCTTCAAGAGGGGTGGGAGCTTCTTCTTCTTGTATGGCCGCCACAAGGTCTTGAAAGGTGTTTTCATCCCATATTGTCTTTCGATCCCATGTTTAGCACAGAACTTATTGAAATATTTTAAGTAGAATTCCCCACCAGTATCATATCTAAGAGAGGTAATATGAAAACATAATTATTTCTCTATTAATTCTTTGAACTTTTAAAATTCATTAAACACATCATATTTTAATTATAGAAAATATACCCACATTTTCCTACTGAGATAATCAACAAATGGAAGGAAGTACCTAGCACCAGTGGTTGGTGTCATGTTCATCGGTCCACATATGTCTGAAAGTACCAACTGAAGAACCCTCTACGCTCTCCAAGATTGTCCTTCATAAAATGGTATTCAATGTAGCTTCACTACCTGACAAGCTCTGCAAACTCTGTGGATCTTCTACAGAATGTTAGAAATTCCATCTACTATTTCTCTCATGCCAACTGAGAGAGATATGTCAATTTGAGGTTCCCATACCTATGACGCCATAGGGGTGCTATATTTTCAATAACAATTTCCTTTAACTTACAATTTCTAATAAGATCAATATTAAAAAATCTTAAGATAGTGAAATCTAAGAGATTCATCTAAAATGGATCATTATAATCTTGGACATAGAAAGCACTTATCGTTGCATAGTTTCCAAAAATTTAAAACAACCTCAATTATATGTTGAACCTACTACTTAATTTTTGGTTAAAATCCTAAGCCATCAAATTCTCAAGTGCAAATGTGAAATAAGAAAGGTATGAGTCACTATAGGAGATTAATGTTTCTTTTCAAATTTCTTCATCCTTCAACTAGAGGGAATGATGAGATCCCAAGAGTTTAAAATTTCGTGTTTTCAAACATTGGGAACATATGACATGAATCATATGAATTTTTTATTTCCATTAAGCATGAGAGTATAATTATTAACTTATATGGTCTTTAACACAATCCCTCTAGATTTGTCTCTTCAAATGTAAGGGGAACCACTCTCATAAAGGACATGTTGGGAGTTTAAAATTTAGTTTTTTCAAACGTTGGGCACATATGACATGAATCATATGAAATTTTTATTTCCATTAAGAATGAGAGTAGAATGACTAACTTAAATGGTATTTAACACAACCCCTCTAGATTTGTCTCTTCAAATGTGAGGGCACCGACTCTTGTGTTTGCATTTACTGGTATTAGCCTTTATGAAAAGATAATAAAATATAAATTTGACTAATGTATCAATCCATGTGAAGATGATACCCATTCGATTTCTCACACACTCAATGTGAAAACTTTGTCTCCTAAAGGACATGATTTGGGAAGTATATTAGTTGCCTCAAAAAGTTAGGTTTGAGTCAATTTTTCATGCAACATGATACTAAGAAGTTGCTAAGTTGTGTCCTCCTAATATGCTAAAATAGTGAACATCAATTCAGAAATTCTAGATGACTCTCATGGTGTTGCAATGTTATTTAATATTACAATTTGGCATACTTTCTTAGTCCCAAAGTGCTGAAAAACGTTCCTCAAATATTAATCCTAAAGAAGCCCAATAATGGGTGAACATGGATAAGCCAGCTTGAATTTTCTCACAAGTCTTCCATCTCACTTAGACACTTATTTTGGTAACTCTTATACAGTTACTATGTCATTTTGCTAAGGCCTAAGATGGGCAAAATAAATGACAAGTGTGTGCAAGCATCAACACACTTGACCAGATTGAACTCAACCTAGTCTTATGATGGATGTACATTTTAAGGGCTTATTTCCTAATTCAAAATCACTGAAGATATATAAACTAACTATTTCATTTTTCCTACAATTCCAATAGTGCACATGGCAAGCTTCTTTGCAAATCTCTTTTGTTGCATATGGTATGCCTCTGAATAGACTAATCTTGTACTAGCATAACGAAAACATGACCTGCAAGTCATCACTTTGTTTTGGTTTGTGAAGGTTGCTGCATTATAGAATGATTAGTGAAGTATCAACCAGTGAATAAGTTTCAAGCTTTGGAGAAGTCACAATATTTATTATAATTTTGTCTTGCAGATTTGCCTCTTGACCAATTTTTTCTAGGAATGCCTCTTATGAAAAAATAATTTCTTCCTAACAGGTTATGACCCTCTTGAAAATACCAGGTTCAATATAATATTAGAAGAAAATATCTAATGCACGCATCATGGTACCACTACAAGCCATTGCAAAAAATAGAAACCAAGATGAAAAAGGATCTACAACTACATTATAGATGTGTTACAGTGACAATACTTTCTTGAATGTCTATTCTCCAACATCCCTAGCATTACCAAAAATAGTCATAGTTTGTATTTAACTCCAAATAATATACATTCCAATAAGAAGTTTACGATCATAGTTTTACCTTGCGGCAATGATTTTCCTTATGCCCTATTCTCATTTTTAGTCAAAAAATAGATTTCCTATATTGATGATGTTCCTATTGTAATATGACCAGCTATGAGACAACTATCTCACTGTTATTATAGATAAAATGAGCAGTGTACCCAAATAATAAAGAAACTAAAAATGATAGTAGATATTCCAAGGTAAGAAACTAAATAGGTAGTACGCATGATATGCTATTCCATAATTCACTACCTTTCCTATTTATAAAAAAGTTTCTACAACAATTCTGCTACATATTAGTTATTTATGTTGGTATTTATTGAGATTTTGGTTCACACGGGGACTACAATCAACCTTTCCACAACAGATACATATGGCTTATGCAATTGGCATTCCATTGTTGTTACTGTAACTAACATTTCCTGATAAGAACTTACGGTTGAAACATTGAATTTTACTTGTTTTGGCATCCTAATTGTTATGTATGTCATATATAATACTAGATGTCCATTGGGATTCATACATGACCAAATGAAAAAGGCTTTAATTGTTGCTAAATGGAAAAATTTGACAGGCTAGGATTGGAGGGATTTTGTGCAAATTATAATGAAAAATAAAAAAGTGAAGGCATGCACCTCCAGTGCAGTGATAGCAAGGTTTACTATTTAAAATATCTAGAGTTATTATTATTATTATTATTTGGTTTCTTTCTGACTGTTTCTCTCTGGTCAAGGTGTTTCTCAATTTTCTCAGCTCTGAACGCTAAACATGTTGCTTGATGTATTGCAGTGGAAACACCTCACATCTTAGCATAGGTCCAATATCTAGTTCTGGTACAATAACGCAAATTGTGGAAGATTTGGTAAGTGCCCATGACTGAAAGGCTTACCACTGTGACCCAAGTGCTATTTTACTACAATTAGAAGGTTAGTGCATTTGGAAAAGGAGAATTTTGTGTGTGTTGATGCTGCACACATGGCATCTTTTTTCAAGCCCTTTTTCCCATCATGTGCAAGAGAAGTTTTCATCTCCAAGATGCACATATCATTCTCTTTGCCCAACAAAATAACCTTCTAGTGTTGCATGAGCTTCTAGCCTCTTTAGACTAAGGAGGTATCCAGAACTTTGTCACTCTTGGTTCATAGTTATCTTGTGAGTTTAGTCTAATTGTAAGACTTTTTCCTTCACATTCGTTCTCAATGTTTATTCCATAACCTCAGAGCTACTCTGGCTTGGGGTTGTTCCCTAGATATCTCTTGGGGTCTGGAATAACCTCCTGATATGCTGACATCATTTCTGTACCTCCAATAGGTATATCACTTATCATAGGCATTTTTGTTTCTCCAAAATGTTGTTACTCTCGCAAAAGGGTGAATTCTAATTTAAGATTCTTTCTCCCATAACTCAACATGATGTGTGCAATGTGGTGCCTGCTGGGTGATTTCGATGGCTTATTCAAACTATTTTTTAGACAATGTTTCTAACCTCTTAGGAAGGAGCTACTTAGTAGTGGCTACCTCTCTGACAATTGCTGGTATTGATTTTTCATTAGTATATTGAAAAATTCATCATCGGGGATTAATGTTTCAATTTTATCAAGTGTATCTTGTTTCATATTCAACACAAGATGGAATTTTCTTGCACTCAGTTCATTGGATCAAGGGATTTTTTTCTTGCCTTGAATATTGAAAGCAAGTTACATAAGAGATCCCTAAATATGGAGCATCATTGACAACAATTCAAGCTCCTCTCAGTGGATGTTTTATAATCCCTCGTCTTCCTTCACCTTGTCATCTTCATTTGTTTACAAGGCATGAAAAAGATACCCATAAATCTAAATTTTAGCCGAAAAGAAATTGTAATGATAGTGGAAATGTTACGAGAATATTGTTATTATAACTAATGGTCTGCCCATTCTAATGAGGGATGTCTTAAGCAAAGAGTTCTCAACACATATTTCGGTGGCTTAGAAAAAGGAAGGAGAAGGTTAAAATGATTATAGTCAACAATCCTTGTTACATAAGTGGTTTTTGTGGACATCCCAATCCATGGTTGGAATGCCTCTCCTACTACGTATAGTATTCTAACAATTCAAAAAAAATGGAAAAACAATTCTAATCCCACAATTAGTCTTAATGATCATTGACTACTTCACTATAGACAAGGATTGTTTGTTGGTGAAAAACTGTTGCATTATAGTTAATGATAGTGATAAAATTTTTATTTCACAAGATCATGTGACTTTTATTCATTTTCCTTCAAAAATTTAACCTTGGTCTAAAATTTTAGGGTTGGATGAACGATAAGGAATGCAAGTTATGAAGATAGAACAATTCACTTATGCTATTGACCACTCTTTGATAGTATTAAGCGTGATGGCACTCTTGTTGACTGTTGTGGTCTTATTCATTGGAAGGTTTTATCAACACGATTTCCATGCAAGCTATTATACATTTCCTTGAAACTTCCCTATTTTTTCAGAGAAGTTAGGGTAATGATACTGATTAATTTGAAACTGTATTTTAGTGGAAAAATTCACTGTTTTTTGGTGGAATAGTTCATAATTTATTTTGATATTTTTTGCAACTGTACTAGTCACGATGATAAATGTGTGGTTTAATTCATAGGTTTCCTAGTTATTTCTAGATACACTTTTCATCATTTTCTTTGAATACTTCTTTAGTGCTCATGAGGTCCATGTTGTTATGTTTATTGGTTTCTTTTGTGGAAACTTTTTCCTGAGGTTCTGTAAGGTAAATCCAAATGAAAAAAATATTGTTTTACATATTGATATTTGTTCAAGACATTCTTGTGTGATACTTGAATTTCGTAAATCTAGATTTCAATTTCATTATCTATATCAATATATAAGAACAAGCCCATGGATTGTTCATATTTCTAAAACTATGGAGTTATTCCTTTCCTGTTGCATGTTCTTTTATATTGTTATGTTGTGATTCAAATTTCTAGTTGTAATTTCCAGTTATTCTCCTACGTAGTACATGATTTGTTAGATTATATCAAAATTTATTGTTATTGTCTTTTTATTATGTATATTGAACATATTATTTCTAGTAACTTTTGATCTTCTTAGATTTTTTATTCCTTTCTTTTATATTTTCACCTTTAGGGGAAATTGCTAGTTTAAAGTCTAATTCTTTAAAGAGTGCTAGCTCAATGGAAGAGCACTTTCTTTACAAGCAGGAGGTTGGTGGTTCAATTCTATCATACCCTGATATTCATAGGGAATGAGAGCACTAAATTTTTGGTGACGTATGCTCTTTTGACCATCACCAATGAGCTTATGGTGACATTTTTCGACCCTTGCCAAAATATGAAATGTTGACGGTCAACGAACACCACCATATATACGCATCAGTAGTGACGACCATTAAAGGTCTGTCACTAGAAATCTTTGTTGTTGATATGAAATGGTGAGGGTCATTTTTTGTCATTATAATCATTATTCATGATGGACCTTGATGTCACCAATGAGTTTTTGGTGACGGTCAATGAGCATCGCCATATATATGCACCAATAGTGATGATCATGAAAGGTCCATTACAAAAAATCATTGTTGTTCATATGAAATGGTGACTGTCACTATCCATCATTATAATTAATCAATATTTGTGATGGACCTTGAATGTCACCACAACACATAATTTTGGCAATGCCACATTTGGTGACGTTTAGTTTTTTGGTGATGGAGGCTATTATCCATCACCATTTCTCATATGAAATGTTGATGGTCACTATCAATCACTATAAATCATTATTGGTGACGGACCTTGAATGCCACCACAACACCTATACTTTCGGTGACGCCACCTTTGGTGACATTCAATTTTTGGTGATGAAGGCTCTTTTGACCCTCGCCAATGAGCTTATGGTGACCATTTTCACCCATCACCAATGTCCTTTTTTCTTATAGTTTTAATTTTGTCATTGATTTAATATTTGATTTGTTCATTGACTACAAAATATATTACTTTATGATCACCCGAGAAAATGAATTAATGACCAAATATATATGACCAAAATGTTGGTCGTGTTCTAAGATACTGTATATTAGCTACTAATAGTCATATATATGTAAATTTTAGTCATTTTTTGAAAACTATTCATGACCGAAGAAATATGACTAAATTTTAGGCGTGTTATAAGATAGTGTAAATTAGCTACTAATAGTCGTATATATGCAAAATTTAGTTGTCATTTTTAATCAAAAAGTTTTCATTTGTAGTAGTCATTTATTCATTATATAAAAGACTAGTTTAGTAGTTTATATTCATTTCATTTAATTTCATTAATAACCACTATAAATGACTAATTTAGTCGTATATTCATTTTATTTGTGTTCATCATTAATCAATATAAACTACTAATTTAGTAGTTTTAAATTGATTTTGTGTTCATTATTAGTCAACATAAATTAATTTATATGATTTAAAAAATGTCATACAATGTGCATGTTTGTCTAATATGAAAACAGAAAGTTGCATATTTTAATTACAATAATAAGAAATATCAAGAGCAACTATAAATAATTTCAACGACATAAATTATATTATATGAAATGTTAAAGCATTACAATATGATTTTCTAATAGAATATTGGTTGGACTACAATTGATCTGGTGAATCGAACAGGTACAGGTACAAGTGGCTTGAGTACAAAGGCTCAAAAATAAAAGTGTCTAGAATGTGGCAAAATTGATCTCAAGTTGAATATCTTGTCTTTCTGACTCCAACGACACAGAAGGCACTCAAATCTGAGTCTGTATGAAGAAGTTAGGAGCATTCAAATTTTGAGGGTTGACTTGGTGATGTGGCAGACTAAGGAGGACACAAATTTGTTGAAACTCAGCCACCGGATTTTGGCCAACTCTGACCAGCTTCTGGGTGAAATTCTAGGATGATTAAAATGTCTCCTTCAGTCAAATTCTAGAAAATCTAAAAACGAAAAGTTGTTTAAATATATATATATATATATATATATATATATATATATATAACATAAGGTGTGGCTGGCCACCAACCCCGCCACCCCAAACAAATCCAAAAAAAAAAAATTATTATAAGGGGGGTAGTGCCCATAACCCCAACGCCCCCACATTCCATGATCCCCCTTAAATAACGATCGCACCATATTTAAAAGGGTGGTGTGGGTTGTTAACCCCACCACCAACCCATATCACACTGTAATACACTATGCTAGAAAAGATATGGAGACGGACCACCCAATGCGGGCCCTCTCCCCTAGCCAAAGTATCATTTAAAATATATGACATGGATTTTAAAAAAGAAAATGTGTGGTTATGTAAAAAAAAATTAGCCTTATTATAGAGGGGGCAGGGTTTGACCACTCGACCTCCGCCCTCACATCGAGATCTGAAACCAACTCAACCAGTGGAATCCTTGGGGATTATGCCCACCCTTTTAGTATTTAAACCTTCATTTCTATAGTTCACCCAAGCAGGTCAGGAGTGGGCATGGAAATTGATACAATGGAACCAGGAGTGTTGTGCAGGAGGGGGGCTAGAACCATGATCTGAGCCATTTTCCAGAGAGGTTAGACTTTCACTTTGTCAAATTCATGAAAATTTTATATGGATTATGCACTACGTGATGCCACGAATCCAACGATGTTGTCCATTTTTTCATCAAAGGCTTGAAATTTTCGGGCACTTTCAATTGAGGTATAAGGGTGTAATTTCTCATTTTATACTTGTACTTTCATTTTTTTCCACTTAATGAAAGAGGGCCTCCCCACTATTTGAGCAGGGCCCAGAGACATAGTCCCTCCTGGATGAACTCTAATATCAATTCTATGTCTTCTTGCATGATGTTATTTGCCTCTCTCTTCTTATGTTTATGCCTTTAAAGTTTCTTTTTTAAAGCTCCAATTTTCACATGTAATTTTTGAACACATCTCAAACAAAATATTTTATATAAAGTGGTATTAGAGTAGGTGTTTGTAGATGTGAATTACATGCTTGTATGATAACTAGAAACAAGCTCCGAAGAGGTGAAGGGACTCTCCAGTCTTTTGATCTCGAAGCGGGATGTGCACATCAGAGGAGAAACATGGATGATGATGTTCGACATGAGGAGGAGCACAACTTCCCCAAGACCTTCTACACCATGGAAGATGGGTTGAGAAATTGTTCTCTAGACTTGAGAAGTTAGAGAGATAATGGGAGAATGCTTTAGAAGGACAAGGTTTAGGCCATGGAGATAATGGAGGAGATCCACCTCCTTCTCCTCTAGCAAGTGAAATTTCTTCCTCCTCTTCTCACCATCATCATAGGAATTCAGGAAATGCATCTAATAAACCTTTCTATAAGTTAGATGTCAAATTTTATCTACCCATGTATAACGGTGAAAGCGATGTAGAGAAACTTAACAACTGGATTAGGAATCTTGAAATCTACTACAGGATTCAACAGATTGTGGAGGATGAGGCAAACATCCAGTTGGCTTCTCTTGAATTGAATGGCACTACTCTCATATGCTGGGAGAGAAAACTTCAAGGCCATAGTAATTTGGGTAACCTCCTTTCCTCATGGTAAAATTTCATTGTTGCACTTAAAGATAAATTCTATACCTTGGGCTATAGTCAAAATGCCTTAATGGAGTGGTAGTACGTAAGGCAAGGTAAAGGACAAAACGTGCAAATCCTTACCGAGGAATTTAGAAAACAAGCACTAAGTTTGGGCATTTCATTAGATTCTCCTGAATTTGTAACAAAGTACATTGGGTCATGACATAGTTACATAAGACATTCATTACTGTTGTTTGAGCCTCCTACCATCAATGACGCCAATGTGAAGGCCATGAAAATAGGAAACAGGGGGGCGCATGAACAAAGTTACCACCCAAAAAGAATTTCCACAGCCAAAAGAAGGGGAGTAACTCCCTCTTACACACATTTTGAAAAAGAGGTACACGACGAAGAAAATCGCTGGAAGTTGAACCCTGATTTGAGACCTAAGACAAATGAAAAAAAGGGCAAGCAGAAGACTTCCACCACCATACAAAAAAACCAAGATTGTAAATTCAAGGAAGATGAGAAAATCATAGCTGCAGGACTTGCATGAGGTAGACCAATTGAGCTGGGGTCCGATTCCGGTGATGAAATGAAGCTTGTAGCCTTTGGGATCACAACAAAAGGACGAATAGACTTGGATTATGATTCAGGCGATGAAACAAAAATATCAACAGATAGTTTACCAAAGATGAAAATGACACTTATTGCAACAGAGTTCCAAGAACTTGAACAGATTAACCAAGGCACCCAAGTAGAAAATATTGAGCTAAGAATGCTCCTACATGAAGCAAGGGAAAAAACAAAAAGGTTACTACACTAGCAACAAGCTAAGGATGAGGCCTTGAAAAAATTTCGACATAACCAACCCGAGGTAAAAAGAAACCCTTCAACTCCATGTACTTTTCATGATGATTAATTCGCTTCTTTTGAAAAGCATAATATAGGGATCAGATCCAAACTGTTAAATAATATGGGGTATCATGGAAAGGGCCTCGGAATCAATGGCCAAGGAATCATAAACCTCGTCGAAGTCGAGGAATTGTTGCATCATGCAGGACTCAGATACACCAGGAAGGAAGTGGGAGAAAGCTCCAAAAAAACTAGCAACCCACCAACAACTGATGATGAAAGCACCTCTCACACCTCAGTGACAATGAGGGATTCGTGAGCACTTCTTGGAGGCACATCGGGAGGAGGCATTCCAAGATGATACACAAGGTATGGAGGAAGAAGAAGAATCAAAACCATAATGAACCCCAGAAACATGTAGATCAAACACATCAGGACCAAAGAGCATCCATATAGAGTCTGGTCATCGAGGTTATTCCACAGGCATATCCTCCATAGGGGGGATGATACATTTACCTTATTAAGTAAAATATGGTTCTCTTAGGGGTCTTAACGACCTCATTTGTAAATCATACGTTGGAAGTAAATTTAAATGTGATGGTGTGTTTCCCATCACTTCGAAACACAAGGATGATGTTTTGGCCTTTCCTTATCAGTATTTGAGATATTAATTGTTATTTATATTCTTTTATGTAATCCTTGTACAATCAGTATGTGCTATAAAGTCTTGGAAAGGAGGTTTTTTTGAGTCATGTGTGGTGTGCATGATTGAAAATGTTGTACTAGTTTCACGTACAAAGGATTGAAATTGTGGATGCAAGCAGTGTGCTCAGAGTATTAATGCTTTTGGGTTTCAAAAGCTCTTCAGTGAGGAGAAATGATCTAGGTGGATCGAATAGGTCCAACTACAAGTCGCTTGAGTACAAAGGCTCAAAAATAAAAGTGGCTATAATGTGGCCAAATTAATCTCAATTTGAATATCTCGTCTTTTGGATTCCAATGGCGCAGAAGGCACTCAATTCCGAGTCTGTATGAAAGAGTTAGGAGTAGTCAAAGTTTGAGGGTTGACTTGGTGATGTGGCAGACTAAGGAGGACACAAATTTGCTGAAACCCACCCACTGGATTCTAGCCAACTCTTGCCAAATTCTGGGTGAGATTGTGGGATGGTTAGAATGTGTCCTTCGGTTAAATTCTATAAAATTTAAAAACGACAGGCTGTTTTTAAAAACAAAAATATATATAAAATAACGGGTGGTGGACCACCAACACCACCACCCCACATGAATCCACATAAAAAAAATTATTATTATAAGGGGGTCAGTGACCATGACCTTGCCGCCCCCACATTCCATGACCCCGCTTACATAATGGCCGCAACATATTAAAATATTGGTGGGGTTTTTTTACCACACCGCCAACCCATTTCACACCATAATACACAGTTTTGACGAAGATATGGGGGAGGGCCACCCAATGCAGGCCTGACCCCCCCAAAGTATCATTTAAAATATATGGCACGAGTTTTAAGAAAGAAAATTCATGGTTATGTAAAACAAATGCAACCTTATTACGGAGGGGGCAAGGTTTGACCGCTCGACCTCCTCCCTCACATCTAGATCTAAAACCAACTCAGCTAGCAAACTCCTTGGGGAGACTGCCCACCCTTTTAATATTTAAACCTTCATTTATGCAGTGCACCTAGGAAGGTCAGGAGGTATAAGGATGTAATTTGTCATTTTATAATTGTACTTTCATTTTTTTCTACTTAATGAAAGAGGGCCTCCACACTATTTGAGCATGGCCAAGAGACGTAATCCCTCTTGAACAAACTCCAACATCAATTTTGTGTTTTCTTGCATGATTTTAATTTTCTCTCTCTTCTTATGTTTATGCCTTTAAAGTTCCTTGTTTAAAGCTGCAATTTCACATGTAATTTTTTAACACATCTCAAACAAAAGATTTTGGATCAAAAATTTACACATGAAATGGTGTTTCATCACTTGATAAAATTTTCATTTTGTTTTCAATGCATTTCAGGTGAATTCATCAACTATAAATACTTCACCATCAATATTTATATGTGTGTCTAATTCAGGATATTGGCTCTAAGAGTATCACCAAACCAATTATCCTCTCTCTCTTTTTGCATTTTTCGCTCCAATTTTATTGTTCCCCTCTTTTTTCAATTCATGCTTCTTACCATCAATACTGAGTTCGTTTTCTGAAAACAAAATAAGATAAAATGGAGAGTGTAAAACATGAAATACAATGAACACTAGAATATAGACTAAATTAGACTATAAATAGTTTATACGACATGTACCTCAACATTATCAATGTCAAAGCCATTTTTCCCCATACAATTAAGAAAATAGAATCAATTTTATTCACTGGGGTGATAATTTCCACTATAATGTGGCCAGATAACCTGTATAAACAAATAAAATAAAATGTCACCATATATATAAAATAACACTTTAGTAACTTAGTATTACACTTTTAAGGAAAGCTTAGGAACAATCATGTCAACTATGTTATATGCTAAAAACCTCAAGTTGTAGATAACTTGTGAAAACAACTACTATGAGGTGTGATGCTTAATCATTGTCATTTTATTCACAAGAACATTTCATTTTCTAAATTATGAACTTAATCAATTATATAAACAAAATGTACTCAAATAACAACATGAAAGTAATTTTTTTTGATAGTCATGAAAATATTTTAACACAAAATAGCTATAAGGATTCCAATCAATATAGATAATACTAATTTCATCTTCAAGCTTTGGTTGTTTTTTAAATGGACATGGTACTAAGTATTTTCAATTTCATATTTAAAAGACAACAAAATCAAAAGAATGTCCAAAATACAATCAAACAATAAAGAGAGGATATCATGGAATGGAAATTGTGATTATAGAAGATTTGTTTACCTATCCACTGATGCCGTGTTTTGCATTCGTAAAACATTTGCTTGCCCAAAATACCCATGGGGTGAAATAATCACAACATTAAAAACCATAGGAATTCCTACTAGAAACATTTCCAAAGTTAATGTTTTAGGTGTCTAAGAGATATCTAACAACGAATGAACCATATCCAAGACGTGATAAGCATTGTCTCCCCATCCTTTTTCAAATCACATTTCCTATAATCCACCCACAACAAAGTCAATTAAAAATCAAACAAAGACATTGACATTTGTTTTTATCTTTTATATCTATAAAATTTGAAATTGATTTGTTTCATGAACATAGTAATTCCTATTTAAAGCCTTCCCAACACATGAGAAAGTATCAACCAAATAGGACATCAGAAAAATGGACCTCAATGAGGTCCTCAAACAATTTCTACAATATCAATATTTTTCTTGTTGTGATATCTTGGGTAGAAAAAATAACATATCTACAAAAGAAAAATGCATATATTACTTATGGTCAAACTTTGTATATGGTGTATTCTTAAGAATTTTTTTAAGATGTTCCTTTGCCTTTACCAAAGTGAATTGTAGCTTGGTTAAACTATGTATCCTTTCATTCAACATCAATTTCTGCAAGATAAATGTCACACGTTGTTCTTTCCCATTTCTTAACATGTTACATATGATAAATTGAAAGTCACATAAAACCAAGAGAAAACCCGTTTCTAAGCAAAACAAACAAACAAACAATGTCTCTAATAAAACTTCATTATAATATTAGAAAATGAAAAGAGAGTGGACCATTTTTGTTGTTTGACTTTTTCTATTTTTGTTATGAAAGTGCTCGAGCTTCAAGAACCAACAAATGTGAGGGAAGTTGTAAATGTGAAAAAATTTATGTTGACCTAATTTTTAGACTTCTTCAAACTAATGTGAATAATGGAATTTTCGGATATGGTAAATGTCATAATAAGAAATGGCATGTATTCTAATAAATTACATTTCAATGGCTCCCATGGGCCTCCAGAGGTTATAGATCCTCAGTATGTTAACCCTGATAATGAAAGAGAGATAGCAATGATAAGTATGGGTGGTCATAGTTTGTATGGTGGATATATTCAAACCAAGGTCGTCATCTCAATGAACCTAGGTTTTGAAATGGTAAACCTGGATCTGGTCTTCAACCCATTTTATTCCATCATACTTTTTCAAGACTCAAGAGGATATAATGGTCCTTAAGCATATAATAGGGCTTCTTTTCAGGTTATAAATAAAGGTTATCCAAATCAAATGGATTTTTGGGCTCCAAGAGATTTGGATAATTTAAAGGACAACAATTATATGTTTTTTCCCAAGATTCAAATGTAGGGATACATTTTATGGGTTTTACTAATAAATAGAATGATAGAAATTATCTATGAGGAGAATCTACTAGTCATTGTGATTATGGAAATATCGGAGATAATAAGACTATTTAGGTTCAAATCCAAGATGGTGTTGATTGTTGTAAATCCTCAGTTGTTGGTATTTTTTAAGGTAGAAATTTCAATTCTTAAAGGTTCGGGTCCTTCAGCATAATTTCATCTGCCTTATTCGTATCACCAAAATAAAAACATAATCAACAAAGAGTAAATATGTCAAGTTTAGGGAAATTCCTATTTGTATAGTTGTCAAGCTTATAGTTCTTTTTGACTCTATTATAACTCTGTTGTTACTACATACTCTACAATAAAAAATGGCAGAGGAGCCATTAGTCATACCTACCCATGGTTTCTTCTAGGCATGATAGAAGAATAAGTTGAACCATTAATTAGAATTGCACATATATTGATGAAGGACAATTCATTATCTAGTTAACCAATTGCATATTGAACCCTATATGGATGAGTAGCCCTAAATAAAGCCAGTTTTCTCTATCATATGTCCTGGAAAGACAAAGTCACTAATTTTTTTTGTAATTTTTGGTTTTATGTTATAAATTCCTTCTTGGGCAACTCTCAAGCATTTCATTGATTTTGATCTCCCCAGCATGAAAACTACCTTTTTCTTTTCCAATGAAAGAATTTGGAAAAATAATTCAGCTCTTTGTTTATATCAGCATTAGGTGAACTTGACAACTCATATGGGGAATCAAAAGCCACAACAGTCCCATGCTCAGGATGGAGAACATTTCCAAGATCTTGCTTCTCTCCAATTACAGAATTAATAAAATTATTGCTACAACTTTTTCTAGCATTATCGCTTGTTGATTCATATTGTTTATTCTTCACATTTCTAAGTTTTGAATCTAATTTAATTCCATCCTAATTGCATGTTGGGTTGTTCAATGTTCCTACAATAAAGTTAATTTTTATCAAACTTCATATCTTCTCCTTCTTTCATTACTACTCCAACATCCTTTGTAGAAAACTCTATAACTAGGCTTGTGCTCAGATTTTGTCATATTATTTCACCATTAATTTTTTTAAAGAATACCTTTTTTTTTAGATATGTTTTTATAATTTTCACTACTATGATGATCTAATCCAGACTCAAGTGCAGAAACTACAAAACAATTTGAAACCATACCATCAGAGAGTTCATATTATCGCAACAGGCATGTTCACTGGTGGCAGCTTAACTCCATCTTATTTATGTATAGTCAACACTTCAGATGGAGGACTGATGGAAAATTATAAACTAAAATTATCTCTATTTTTGACAAATGAAAATGCAAGGGAACTTGATTGATTGCCAAGATATTCTGGCAAGGAGTTTGTCTTTCCATCCAGAACTTGAACTGGAGCCAAAGTGGTTTCTGAAGCCTGTGGGAATGGTTTCAATATATCCAGCATATCACTAGAATGGATCGTAGCCAGTTTATTTTTTCATGTTTATGGGCATGAATCATTTGATATGTCGGTTTTTTTCTTTAAAGGTTGATGAAAAATAGAGGAAATGTGACCATATGATCCAGCTGGCATCGATGAGTAGAAATTCATTGGGCGTGAACCACTTAAAGAAACAGAAACTGAAAGTGGAGGTCTTTATGTAGGCAGTCCTATTGATGGAGGAATGGAACCTTTAATTGATGACAAAACATCAAATATCAAAGCAATGAAATAAAATCATTGTGGAAAGAAATTTGAAAAACTTGCTCATTTTTTGCATATCAAATATGCTCCAAGTATGGGCACAAACATGTGAGATGAATTTTCAACTCTCTAGGGTCTTGTCAATGTGGTCAACCAAAAATATGTAAAAAAACTAAATATTTTGGGGGATTTTCAAAACTTGGGGGAATTTCATATATACATTGATCACCATGCAAAAGAGTAATTTCAAAAATAACAATACAAGTTGTGAAAGCTTGTTGGGGAGAAATTTTGGATGTTGTCTTTGGGATCAATTATATATCCTTTAGTTTGCTGAAGGATCCAAATCATTGAGACCATAACATAAAATTTAAAATATATGAATTGAACTCTCTGTCAATATTATGGTCAGAGAAAAATCTTAAGAAACTTCAAATACAACATAACTTAATTACTACTAGATCCCATGGATATATGCAACCAAAATGAATTTCATCTAGCTCGTGTGAATTCAAAAAAAATATCATAGCTTTCAGAAAGAGATAAACCTTTCTAATTGCAGATCTTTCATCTAGAACCACCTGTAAAAAAAATAGCTTGTCATCGTAAATCCAATCCATTATGCATCGAAAACAAGATAAATAGTTTTCTCTTATATTAATATTACTCTCTCATAAGATAAAATATGTATCCAGTATCCATGTGGTGGTGTAACAATATTATTAAATACTTATTTAATAATGTAATAAGTGGTTTCAATCTCATCTCTAGAATTTCACCATGAAAAAAGCATGACAACAAAGTCATTAATCTTAGTTTCTAGTTTTCATGTTTTTGGGTTCAATAAATAAAGACATATTACAGCCCTATATTAGGTCATATGTTTCCAATTAAAAATTTACCTTAGCTATTCAATGTTGAATCAATTATGAAGCAAAACTCAAAAATGTAATCCATCTTGATAACAATGGGAAGAAACAAAGTCCTCCAAGGTCCAACTTTGGTAATAACAAAATCAACAATTGGTAATAAGGGCCTTCCTTTGTAATTAATTAGCAGTGACTCATACCTTCCCTTCTATTTTCTTGTAACAATCTATCTTGTTGAATGAAATTACTTACTCTTGAATTGGTCCAAAATTTTATTCCACTTTCTCTACCTACCCTTGTAAATGGCCCTATGATTTCTCGTCAATGCCAAACCTTGTTCTACTAACTTGCAATTCAATTCAATATGGAATCCAAGAATTGGTAAAACATTTTAATCCACTTTCTCTAACTACCCTTGTAAATGGCATGTGTTTTCTTGTCATTGCCAAACATTTTTCTACTAAATTTCATACATGACGATATATTTTTTCATCTAAAATTATTTTCTTATTTAGAAAAATAAAACTTAATTAAATTTTGGTTTTTCCTTCCTTGTGAATCCTCTAATAAGATGAAAAAATTATGGTCATTAATGATTATCATGAAAATCAAATTGAAGGTGGAGAAGGTTGTTTTCCTAGATTGGTGATGAAGCTCGTCAATTACAAGGTCTTTGCCCCATATTTCACCAAGAGATACCTAATAGTAGGACTTAGGATGGTAATTCTTTAAGTAGCAAATGAATTAATCACCCTGAAAGATGCAATACTTAGAAAATACGCACCAATTATTTAACACCAAAGAGAGGGTAAAAGTTTTAATAGTACAATGAAGAGAGGTACCTAGTCTCAAGTGGATTTGATTCCAGACATAGGTGTCCAACGAAGAGGTGGATTCCATAGATGGAGAAAATTTGACCCTATTTGTGATATATGGAGCAATTCTAAAATTCCCTTACAATTCTAATTCAATTGTCCAAGTGGCCTCAGAACCATGTGATGCTTTTTTTCATAATTGAAAAATACAAAATTATGCTTCAATTAAAAACACTAGACATCGCAAAAAGATAATTGTCAAATAATATAAAAAACAATAGACAAATATTGTAAGTGTCTACCTTGATAATATGTACACAATGTTGTAATATTCACCTAGATAATGAACTACAAAGAGGAGCCTATGAAAAGTGATGCAAAACCACCTCCAAAAAGTGCCTTAAGGGGTTGTAGAAACTAAGTATAAGGGAAAGGATTGTGTCAAAACCCTTTTCACATCCAAGTACAATGAATTCATAATCGTAGAAAAGACCGTGATCTAACCATCAATTGAGGAACATTGATGTTGTTGTCATAGAAACTATACTCCCCTAGTGAACCCAACCCCACCTTGACTTCAGTTTGGGTGGAGAATGTCGAGCAATTAATCCTATTCATAATCACAACCTAGAAGAAAGAGTTAATTGATGTGACTATCATAGCAAGATAATAGAGCTTATGGTGTATGAAGGTAATCACTACCCTGATGAGCAAAGACAAGAACCTTTGATACAGGTATCTAAGAAGACAAAAATTTAGGCCTATAATTCTTGAAGAGGCAACTGCATCCTAAGTCATTGTGTTCACTAAATTTGAAATTTAAAACTTAAATTTAGACATACCTTAAAGTTGCAAGCAAACTTTGTCAACCGTTTAGACAAACGAGCCGTGTCTTAAAGGGATTAACAATGGTTGCTACTTAATTCAAGACAATGAATGATTATTTAAGTCCAACATTACAGTTAAATTCAAAGAAAAACATGAACCAAGTGACTCAAATTTTATCTACACAAAACTATTTTAAGAAACAGAACAATGAAAGAAGTGCTTCTTTGTCTCTACATCACATAATATAAGCATCACTTGCAAATCAATTTTTCCCTTTAAATATGGAAATTCAACTCCATCCACCACTATTGTAAACATACCCACTATTGGCAATAAGAGAAGTGTAAATATTGTGCATCAAAGGGTTAAAATTTTGCAAGCATAACCAGTGCTATCCAAGAGCAACATTGTGCTTATGCATACAAAGGAAGTTGGAGGTAGCCAACCTAAATAATGAATACCTTAGAGCTATAGAGAACATAACATAGCATAGGAGAAGCCCATGAAATTAAACTCAAGACTTGAGACAAATTGTTTGTGGATTTGTGTTCTTACCAAAATGCAACGAAAGCACATTCAACAGAGTACCCATATTTTTGGTAGATATGCCACCCGTGGAGCTATATGAAAAATTTATAGTCATGCATAGGAACTTTATTGGGAATTGATCTCAAGGAAATGTACTTATGGATATGTGACCTTAGCGACAATGTCAAACCAAGGCCTTCAACAAGAGACCCACATCATATGTAATATACTCAAAATCACAAAAAATTTAATAATGTCATTGCTAGAACATGAGACTGGGTTTAAATTAAGAACACTCATCTTCAACAATTTTTCTACAACCACATTTCAATACCATTTTCCTTAATTTAAAACTTGACGGGAGGAAAATTTGTATCCACCACTAAAACTTGTAGAGGTCAACTGCATTCAATCAGATTTGTTGCTGGCAACAGTGACACCAATAAAAGCATTATTATATTTTCATCAACGTTCCAACCAATAAATCTAGATGTGGATACTCAACCTTAAAAACAAGGCTCCTACACCAATTTTATGTGGAGAAACCATTAGGTAAATGCTTTTGGTCTACAAATTGACAAGGTCCTCCAAGGCTTAAAGTGACTCCACCATGCATATTTGGATGCATTCCATTTATTGTTTATGTTCCAATTTTCATAGATTTTCCATGTAAAAGTGTTGCTGGACCTTCAGCTCCTATTAGTACATTTCCAAAACTTATGCCTGGAAAAGAAGGCATGGCTACAAAATGCACATTTTCTCTATGAGTAATTGCAGGATGATAATCTACAAGAGAGGTAGTTTGAGGAACACTTGAAGGTAATGGTTTCCAAACCCAGTGTCTAGGACCAGTGATAATGGATGGAACATGACCATTTGAGGAGGGGGTTTTTGGGACTTTATGCATTACACCACAAATTATTAGGTGAGGAGGCTCGTGAGGGTGTTTGTTATTATCGCTATTCATCCTTACACTCCCTAAATTATTATAGATAGAGGCACCAAAATTTTCTCTTGCACTGAAATGAACATCAAGTGTTGGTATTTGTAAATCTACTGATGGACCTCTATTATTCTTCATAACTATTTGGATCCAAAGTTGCACCAATGTGGTTTTCATCCCTAATTTATGTTGTAGAAGAAATAGATAAAATTCTAGCAATGGAAGTTGGATCAAGTAATGCACCAATGTGCATAGTGGGTACACAAAAACTATTTCAGGAACAAGGCATACACAAGATTTTGGCATACAAGACAATTCTTTATTACCTTGAGATGGATGGGGTTCCTTCCATTATTTGGATGATCATTTCAAATTTGACAGAAAATAAACCAAATGTCCTTGAGTTCAAAGCTACTTTGATTTCCCTGAAATCAACAAAGTTGATATCTCGTCTCTAGAAAGATGTTGAAGTAAATGCAAAGGAATTAATGACTCAGGTATAATAAAAGTATATAACAGCATTAACTCGGCTATAATAACAGTATATAACAGTATTGACTTAGTTATAGTAACATTATTTTCCAAGGAAGGAAATTTCAGAGTTAGAAACCTTACTGAAAATTTCCCTACGATATTACATGAGATATCCATAATAATAAAATCCATTGACAGTACCACAGAATTCAGCCCTTGCCTATTTGCAAATTGATGAAAGAAACAATAATTTTATGGAAATTCTTCTCATATACATAAATAAAACTTGCAGAGAACTTTCAAGAATTGGAATTGAATAAAGAAGATTGTACTTACCATATTAGGGACCGAAACCATTCCTGCAACTGCAATTCTTGGTGGCAGATTATGAAATAGGTTTTGATTTTTTGGTCTCCTGTTTTGAACAGTTTTTGAAGTGAGATCTTGGGAAATATTATTTGGGGCATGATCAATTGGAGAAGTTTCCATGGGAGTCATATTTTGTGAGACAATATCAAATGAAATTAATAAAGAGCAGCTACCAAAGAAGGGGAGTTACCTTGTTTTAATTAATTTTATCTTGATTTTGGAAGGTTTAGTTTTGAATAGTTTTTGAAATGAGATCTTGGGTAATATTGTTTGGGGTATTTTCAACTGGAGAACTGTCCATGGGAGTCATATTTTGTGAGACAACGTCAAATTAAATGAATAAAGAGGAGAAAACAAAGAAGGTGAGTTCCTTTGTTTTAATTAATTTTATGTTGATATTGGAAGGTGATCTCATATCAAGGAACCAACTAAGTGTTTTAGATCGATATCAAGCTAGTTACTACCATGAAAGGAGATAAGTGCAGGCTGGAAATAAAAATTTAAGAAAAATGAAAAAAAAAAATTCTGAAGGGATGATGCATGCACAAGCTCTAGACAATTTTATACAAGTTCACTTGAAATTTGCAGAAATTACCCAACAACTTACTATAAAGTAGGTGCCTCAAATTGGAAAAATCACATTGAATGTGTCTGTAAAATATTAATATCCTAAAGTCCAACTAGGAACTAGAAACGTTGATTATGGAAAACACTATTAGCTGGTGAAGCTAGAGGATTGAACTTGTCCCATTGTACTCCATTTGCAACAATAGAAGATAATGTTAGGATTATAAAAAAACTAGTTCCATTTCAAATATGGGCTATTTAAACCTCACCAAGACCTTTTCAACATCAATCAGCCCATCATGTTTTTGAAATGATTGTTGGAACTAGACATAGTAGAGGAATGGGGGTATCCGAAAAAAGACATCCTAGAATCACAAGAAGATCGAATCTTAGCTTCTAACCCCAGAATTACTGTAGATAGTGATAAATAAAACACTACAACATGATGGATCTCTATCAATGATGAGGAATCTATGTCATATTTCATAGAAAATTCAAGTAGGAAATGATTTCCATAAATACCACTGCACATATTTAGAATCACTTGATGACAAATGCCCTGCTCGTCATTTTTTCACTAGCATATAGATCCCCTACAATGCTCAAACTGATGATCTGGATGTGTAACATTTTTCTCACTTTTGACTATAGGAACAGTCAGGCAGCAGATATGATGAAGCCCTAAAAACATCCAATAATAATCTATATCGAGATGCATTGAAACTTGAACATGTTTCTCAAGTTAGAGAAGTGTATTTTGATCAGCAGAAAGTGAGATAAGATAATATAAAATAATTTTATATATCCAATGAATGACAATAAATAGTTCAATGGGACTTAAAGATACAATTAGTATGAGTACAATGTGGGAGTTCAAACAGAACTCCTAGAAAATTCCAAAGCTAAATATAGGGTAAAATGACAAAAAGAAGAATACAATAATAGGACATCCTCATAAAAATGTATATAAACCGATCATGTAGAAGTCTAACTGAGGGTAATAAACCTATGAGAATCCATGGAAACACATTTGGAAGCTCAAATTGGATTCTAATTTTGAGAAAAACATAAACATAACACCTACGCAACATTTTGATGTTGACGTGAGTGTGGTAGAGATAAAGAGAGGTATGTTCCTAACATAGATTGTGATGTGAAAATAGTGGGATGCTTCAGTCTAGCCACTACTCATTTTGAGGCAACATTAATGACCACCCTATTGAAGAAGAAAAAGAAAAGTTTATGACAAGTATTTCATCATGCTTAGCTGGGTTGCTACACTTGGGCATGGATATGCTACACTTCTCTTCATTTCATTCCCCCTTGAAAACAATATGTATTTCCAAATGATTGATAGTGTGAGAAAAGTTCGTGAATGGAGAGGAGGAATATTACCAAGAGGGTAGGAAACAACTTTCTACCACTCTTGCAATCACCCTAGAAGACTTAGCATGTGATGACATGGGTATCATTCCATGCCTTTTTTCTACACTAGAAAATTGAAATTCAACCAATATATTACAAAATCCTGAGTGCAGATGGAGATAATGGACCAACCTGTAATTCTAGTTCTCCTAAGAATGATAGGAATAAAACACTCATTAATGAAGGAAAATCCTGAATATCCCTTAAGGTTCAAGAGATGAACACTCCTATCTACGATTTTGAATATGGTATAAACTTTGCTACCCATAATTATGTGCATCTCCAATCAGCATTGCCTATTAAGTTTGAACAGAACATTGCAAGATCTGATATTTTTTTCTTTGACAGTAATCCTACATATGACATGGACTCTGATGGGGAATAAAATAAGGTTGATCATATCATCAAGTCGTTTTTTGAATTGTATGATACAAAGGCATAAAGGTCCATTCCATTTTTTGAAGGAATCCTTATTAAACATGAATAGTCTTGTCATATTGAAAGAACAAACCAATATCTAGAAAAAGAAGAACTTAAAAAAACCCATAATTGATTAAATACACAGAGAAAAATAATTTCCAGGTTTGTCTCTTATTGTTTATAGCTATTATAATTGATCTTCAAAGTAGATTCCTCTCCTAACTATAAATTATATTTTGGGAGCCTTAATTTCTCATATAAAACAACCCCCTGTCTACAACACTGATGTTGATGGCTAGGATAAAATTGTTCCTATGTTTGATCTAGAAATGTTGGAACTTACAAACTTGAGGATAATGATGGATTTGTGGCTTGAAGCAGTCAAATATCATCTCCTCTCATATTTCCTTGAATAATGTATGCCACAACATGATGCTCTATTTATCAATACCCTACCTATCCAAGAGTACTCCCATCTTGAGTATTGGATCCTAAATATTGCTAAAATATCCTAGCAAAATGCCCCGATATAAGCCTAATTTATCTCAATGTTTCAATCATGAATATGGGCTCCCAACAAAATTACTAAGAGAAACGCCTGCAACAAATTTATGATTGATTTATCAACATGCACAAGGCTGAGCTATGGAAAGTAGTGATTCATAAAAAAACACCCAAATTCATACTAGAGTGATGAAATTGATAATTTAGTGAAGACAATAACATCTCAAAGCTTAAGCATACCACAAATTCCAACACTCCAGGGAAAAAATAATGAAGCCATCAAACTATTTCTTGAAAGGGTTCAAACATCAAGGTAATATCATGTGGCTCCAAGACATAGAGTGCATAGACTAAAATGGTTACCAAAAATTAGTATCCCTGGGAAAATAAGATGGTAGGCAAGTATCAAGCAGATTTGTTTATGTAACAACAGTCTTAATATGTAAGCAACATGTATTAAGAAGATTAGATAAACCACATTAACACATAGACATCATGTACAGAGACACAAGATATAAGTGGAAACCCATAAAGGGAGAAAACCACATCTGATTATTGTTGTGATGCAAAGGCAAACTCCAACTCCCTCTCACCACTATTTTCTGCAGGCACCAACCTACAGGAGGCTCTATCCTCAATTCTGCAAGCTAAAACTTGCAAGGAAGCACCAACTCCATCAACTTTGCACGGGCACCAGCCTACGAGAGGCTTCAATATCGGTCAGTACAATGACATTTTATCAAACTACAACTTGATGTGGAAACACCAACTCCCATCATTTTACGAAGGCACCAACCCACAGGAGGCTCCAACCTCAGTAAGCTACAAATGACATCTATCAAGCTACAACTTGATAGGGAAGCTCCAACTTCCTTACTCTTTCAAAAGGAAAACACTTGCTGATTTACCATGGATAACAGCTCTGTTCTGTATCATCTTCACTGCTGTGCATCAGTCTTCATATCTGCCTTATATCATTTCTACATCTTCTCAGATTCATTATCAACTCCACCTTCTTTTCTCAGCTCCTCCTTCTTCTCTGCCTTAGTGCTTCATTTCTGCATTCTTGAACTTTTCACAACATCTTGTTCTACTCCTCCTTCTTCTTCTCTTCTCTGCCTCAATTCCATACTCAGCATTCTCTATGCTCACTCTCTCTCACCTCTTGTAGCTTTCTTATTTTCTTCAACTCTCTTCAATTCTGCTGCACACTCTCTTCTTCTCTCACTCTGTTTTCGTCAACCTTCTCCCCTTGGATATTACCCTGTTTTATACCAAATAGCTTCATGGTTGTTTGTATTCTACTGGGAATTCGAAATGGATAGCCATGTCTCTTTGCCTTCTACCTTCTCATCTCTTTTATCCGCTCATTCAGAAAACATAATTGTAGGTACCAATTTATCATTACAGTGGGATATTTTTTCTCTTCCGGAGACTTGCCAATGCATCACAACAATATGAATTAAAATTATTTACATTCAATTACAATGAGGACTCCAGCTCACTTATTCAGCCTCTTGGCTAGCTGCGCATTTGTCTTTTCTTTGACTGTGTCTTTGTCCCTTTCGGCTCTGTTTGTTTCCTTATTCACTATCGCAGGGTAATGGCCATATGCCATACATTTGTAACTGTGATTTTTATATCAGTTCTTTTTATATATATATGTAACTGTTGACTTCAACTCTGGGAAAATTCCAATGATTTTCACATAGCAAGTGTCTTGTTGATGTGATGAGTTCCGCAAGCGAAACATACATACACCACGACCTTTGTTTTATGGCCCGATGCGATTGCACACATTGCAATCGTTTTATATTAACAATCGCCCTCCACCTTAAGCCAAGGCCCGTGGGTCCACAGACCACGTGACACATTTCAATACTCGACATACTTATATAAAGTTTTAACAAACAAACTACCACTTCCACTATAACAATAAAGAATTATGTTAATACGTAACAGATTCCCTTTTGGGCCCACTTGCCACACTTTTCGATGCGATATATTTCTCCTCCAGAGGTTTCCGATTGCGATTGATCGCAGTCGCAAGATGCCTTGCTCCGATGCGATTGATACCCTCCACAGATTTCCGACTGCGATTGATTGCAATCGCAGGCTGCCTTGCTCTGATGCGATTGATACCTTGTTCACTCAATTTTTCCAATGCGATGAACCATTTGCTTTGACGCGGAACTTAAGCCTGTATAAATCATAGTTTATAAGTCCATCGGGTCCAAACTTCCAATCGCAATCGCAACTCTTTGTTTATATGTTCCGCTGCACAGTTTTTCTCCGATGCGATTAGTGTATTATCCTTCGACTGCTTCCGATTGCGATTGATCGTAATCACAACTCCCAGTTGCATGTTCTGATACTCCACCCTTTTCTGATGCGATCAGTCACTGTTCACCGGAAATCAAGTATATATAAATTGAAGTTTATATGCCCATCGGGTCCGGGCTTTCAATCGCAATCGCAACCTGTTGTTAACCTGTTCCACTGTCAATTTTCCGATGCGATTGGGAAAGGGTCCCACCATATAAGGCTTTGTTGCCTTTGGTTCTTTTGATTTTGGGCTCAATAATATGAAACATATGCCTTGTATATACCTTTGGTCCCTTGTCCATTAACGCGCTCCATATAAATACATATATATATATATATATATATATGCTTTAACCTTTTTTTATATGATCCGAGCTTCATTGTAATCGCAATTCTTTGTTAACAGGTTCTGCTTGCAAACTTTCTCTGATGCGATTGGGTGAGGGTCCCACCATATGGAATATTTGTTTGTTTTAAAAGCAAGTATTAAAACCTTTGGTTCTTTTGATCTTGTGCCAGAAGATATAATACATATATGTAACGCCCGACTGGGTAATGATTCTTGGAATAATGTTTGTATATATATATACTTGCCGCTTGGGTTAAGATTCCAGGAATTTATGTATGAAATTGCTCTACCTCTTCTGTGCTAACGGCTCTGCCTCTGCTGTGATAACGGCTCTGCCTTTGCCTCCATGACTCTGCCTCTGCCTCTGCAGTGATAACGGCTTTACCTCTGCCTCCACGACTCTGCCTCTGCCTCTGCAGTGATAACGGCTCTGCCTCTATTCATCTCTTCCTCTGTATTCGCTGTTTTCTGGCTGGGCTTTGCCTCTGATAACGGCTCTGCCTCTTTATTCGCTGCCTCTGCCTCTGCCTTAGCTTCCACTCTGCTGTTTGACTGTTAAATTTCGACAGTCTTCTTCCGCCTGTCTCCTTTGCTTCCTTTGTTCGCTTCTTTGCTGCCTCCTTTGTTTGTCTCTCTTTGCTACCTCTGCTACCTCTTTGCTGCCTCTGTTCCCTGTCTTTTACTTTGCCTTATGGATAGTTTAGGTGCTGCTCCTGTCTTTATATTTTCCATCAAAGCTAACATTTCCAAAAATCTCCCCCTTTGGCATTGATGGCAACACATTAATACTTTCCCTTTAGAAGCCTCCTTTTGCTTTTCCTCCCCCTTTGAAATCAATGGCAAAGGGTTGCTCATTTCCTAGTTTTCTTTCTGCATTTCCTCTCTCTGAGTTATGTTTAGGCCTTCTTCTGCTGACTTTGTACCATGCTGCTCCAGACTGATGTACAAGACTTGTTGAGAGAACACTTTGAGGATTATTGATCTTGAATGTACACTACAAGTTGATACAATCCCAAGGCACTGACTCCTTTCACTTGTATAAAGCTGAAAGTGAGGATAATGACACTTCATAGAACACATTGTACCAGCTTTATCTAATCATAAATGCATCATTGGATCAAACCTTAAATATTTTGAATGCCCCATGTGACATATCAAGCTTGCTTCAGCTATACTTTAGTTTATATTATAATCTTCTATTGAGGAAGGTTGTAGTTAGAGTCTGTCTTCTTCTGCAATAATCATCTGTAGTACAACATCTGTTCAATTGTGATGATGCCAATATGTCTTTTATAGCTGTGGTTCACTAACTTTTGAGCTTCAGATGGTAATCACAGCTAGTTCTTTATTATTCAGATACTTTGATTGTTCTATCAGGATGAACTTTTCATGCTGAATGTAGATAATACTGGGAATATTACCTTGATGTACTTTTTCCATAATCATTTTGATCCTGAGGACCTATTTTATCCTTACCTAGCTGGCTGATCTCCCCCTAGAATGATATTCTCATTTCTGTTCTCCCCCTGAAACTGTGCTTTCTCTTTATATCAGAGATACTACCCCTAGTCTATCCATTGTAATGCTAATCATACATGTATCGGCAATAAGCCTGTTATGCATCCAACCAAATCATAATCCCCATATTTTCATAGGGTGCTGACTTCAAAATCATAATTACATGGCCTACTCCCTTAATATTTAAATCTTGTACGAATAATCTTTGCAATGGTTCAAACCATAATAATACTCTTTGTTATATCTGAAAACCTTAATAATGATCAACACACACGTACACATGGGCCCCAACGCTAACAAACTTCCACATCCAACGGCGGACAAGTTGTCGCACCAGCCTTGACGATCCAACGGATATCGCACGGTGAAGATGCATGGACGATAATGCGTGATGGTGCGCTGTGGAAGTGGTTTTGTGAATTCGCTCAGGGCCACGTGTCGCCCACTCTATGGAATCACTCCGATTTCTTGAATACTGCTTGCCTGTCGAAAGCGGTGCGATGAAAACCGGAATCCCGCCTTTACTGTTCACTCCGCTCGTAAGGTTCCGCCTTCAAGGTTCCTCTCTTCTCCTTTAATGTATTATTATAATTAAGCTCCTTTAATGTTTTGCTTTTTATTACAGTTCCATCGCAAATTTTAATGCTTTGTTCACAATTTCGTTTGATTCTTTTAACACACATTCTTTAGACCGGTTGCTGCCTTCCGACCTCGACGAAACACAATGCCATTCTGTCTTCAATTATGCTATGATATATAATATATCAACCTTCCATTGCATGTTCGGGGTTCTACCCTGTCACAGTTCCGCTTCTAACTGCACATTCAAGTTCTTGATTCTGTGGACCTGTATCATACTGCTGCTCCACTGATAATGCTTGGTAATCTGTTGATAAGCATGTTTCTTGTACCTGAACACCCATTGATATTACTTTGATAAACCATGCATAGATTTTACTTCAGCTTGCACATTTACCAGTAATTAAGACATCCTTCATAAATTCTATTATTGAGCTCTCCACTGTTTTCAACAACAATCATCAATATACTGAATCTGATCTGGGCATCATTAATCTTTTTCTTTTTTTGTCATTTTATTCAGAGGAAGTCACAACATTTTCTTTTCTATGACAGTTCCAGAATCATTGCTGCTTTATATATTACTTTCTATACCAATTCGACTCTTCTGACATGATGATCTTCGGGAAGACATTTTCAATTTCTTTGCTTGGAATCTTCATGGGAAGATCACTCACTTAATTGTACTCCTCCAAGGGACATTTTAATAGATGAAGGAAGTAAAGATACAGTGATGATAGGCTCTTTTCTTACTCATCTTTCTTAAGGTGAATCATTGTTCATACTAGCAGAATGTTGCACACTGTGATCATCACTTAATGTGCTGATGTCTTCTTAACTTAGATGATCATGGCTAATGTTTCCTCTCTACCACCATGGTTGCTTGCTGTCTTTTCTTCTTTCATTACTCTGTCAGCTATTGAATGCTTCAGATATTCTTCTTCCTCTCTAGTTCTCTTGTTATAGGAATTTTCCTATTTCTTCCTGATCTCATAGCTGTTCTCATTTCATGGAGCTCTTCTTAGACTACTTTTTGTGGGGACTACATATGAACTGCTCGCCCCCTGAGATGCTGCTTCATATCTATCATTGGTTGGATATTTTCTTTGTTTCCTAGAGCAGCTCCCCCTGAGACTATGATAAATTTATTATGTTATTGAGATGATAGGCTCCCCTCTTCTCTTTTCTTTCCATACTCTATTGGGGTTCATCATAATGTCTGCACTCCTTTCCGATTCATAGTTTTGTTTGATTGGATTGGATTTCATCATTTGTCTAGAGTTCTTTAATATATATGGCAGTTTACAGTCTTTTGCTTTGTGGCCAAGCTTGAGGCATATATAACATATTATTTTATCAAGATATATTTGAGCTGATGTATAATATTTCATTCCCCTTTTTGAACATAATTTACAATCAACAGATTTATGTCCAAATTCATTGCATGCATAACAGTAGCCATGGAAATGATTTGTGTACCTGGTGGAATATTGTCCTTTCCATTTTCTTTCTTGAGGTAGTCTTCTCTTTTGCTGTATCTTTTGCTGGTTGAAGTTGATAGGCCTTCTCTTACATTGTGCTGCATAATGTCTTGGTTTATGACAAGAGAAACATGTGCTATTTTTCATAGGAGGGAAGAACCTCCTTTGAAAACTTCCAAATTTATTAACTTCATCTTCAGGAGCATATGAGCCTTTAGCAGCTGAATGTTTCATCTTCTCATTCTCTGTGCTACCATGTTGCTGCTTGATTCTATTTGTTTCTTCACAAATCCTGTTCTTGCTGGCTTCTATTTTTGTAGTAATCTGCTGAGCTACTTCACTGTCCTTTACGGCTTTTATAAAGATGATTTTCTTGTTATCTTCTGCCTTGGACTTACTGGTTTCTCCTTCATATCCTATCCCAGCCTTTATGAGAGGATACCTTTGAGCATTTAGAATTTGGTCCAGTTGTTTAGAGCTTTCCATTTGAGGGGTATTCATTAATAAGTCTCTTTGGGCCTTTTTTAATTTCTTTCTCAAGCTCACTACTTCTTCTTCCAATTTTTTACATCCAGGTTTTTCTCTCTCATTTGTTGCAACAGAGTATCTTCTACTTTCTTTGCCTCTTCAAGCTGTGTCTTCAAGCCAATAATTTCTTTCCTATCTTCATATTCTCTCTCATCACATATTTGCACCACTGTCTTAAGGTCTTTGTTTTCATTTTTCAAATTTTCTATTTCAGTCAAAGAAGTGTCAAGCTTGGATTTTTCTTCAGCTATAATTTCTTCATGGTTCTTATCTCCATTCACACTAGCAAGTACTTCATTTGATTGAATATTTTCCTGTTGACATGAATTTTTCTTCTTCTTAATTCTCTTATCCTTCTTGTCAGTGCAGTCCTTAGTGTTTATTCCATGCATGAAGTGCAATCTATCCCAGATTTCTTTTGTAGAGGTTAAATCCATTATCAACTCAAGGTCCTTGTTATGAAGATTGTTATGTATCACACATTTTGCCTTGGCATTCCTATGTTGTTCTTTCACCGTGGGTGAGTCTTTGTAGTAACCATCACACACAAGCTTCCATACCTCAGGTTCATAGGCCATTAAACCTGTTTTAACCTTATCTCTCCATTCAGGAAAGTTTGTTGTATTTAACACAGGTGCATTTTGATAGTCCATGACTCAACCAGATCTCCTTCAAGCTATTAAGCTTACACAAAAGGAACTTGGATCTGATACCAATTTTTGAACCCTTAGTTAAACTAAGAGGGGGGGGGGGGTGAATCAGTTTAACACATACATGGAATTTTAAAACTTTTCCCTTAAAACTTATTTACACCTTCATTTCATGATCAACTTAATATGTGAGCAATCTTAATTTGTGAGCAGCAAGTATCAAGCAGATTTTTTTATGTAACAACAGTCTTAATATGTAAGCAACATGTATTAAGCAGATTAGATAAACCACATAAACACATAGACATCATGCACAGAGACACCAGATATAAGTGGAAACCCATAAAGGGAGAAAACCACATCTTATTATTGTTGTGATGTAAAGGAAAGCTCCAACTCCCTCTCACCACTGATTTTCTGTAGGCACCAACCTACAGGAGGCTCCTACCTCAATTCTGCAAGCTACAACTTGCAAGGAAGCTCCAACTCCCATCAATTTTTTGTAGGCACCAACCTACAGGAGGCTCCAACCTCAGTCAACTACAACTGACATTTTATCAAGCTACAACTTGATGTGGAAGCACCAACTCCCATCTATTTTCTGCAGGCACCAACCTACAGGAGGCTCCAACCTCAATCAGCTACAACTGACATCTATTAAGCTACAACTTGATAGGGAAGCTCCAACTTCCTTACTCTTTCAAAAGGAAAACACTTGCTGATTTACCTTGGATATTAGCTCTGTTTTGTATCATCTTCACTGCTGTGCATCAGTCTTCATATCTGTCTTATATCATTTCTGCATCTTCTCAGATTCACTATCAGCTCCTCCTTCTCTTCTCATCTCCTCCTTCTTCTCTGCCTCACTGCTTCATTTATGCATTCTTTAACTTTTCAAAACATCTTGTTCTACTCCTGCTTCTTCTTCTCTTCTCTGCCTCAATTCCATACTCAGCATTCTCTATGCTCACTCTCTCTCACCTCTTGCAACTTTCTTATTTTCTTCAACTCTCTTCAATTCTGCTGCACACTCTCTTCTTCTCTCACTTTGTTTTCGTCAACCTTCTCCCCTTGGATATTACCCTGTTTTATACAAAATAGATTCATGGTTGTTTGTATTCTACTAGGAATTCGAAATGGACAACCATGTCTCTTTGCCTTCTGCCTTCTCATCTCTTTTATCTGCTCATTCATAAAACATAACTGTAGGTACCATTTATCATTACAGTGGGATATTTTTTCTCTTTCGGAGACTTGCCAATGCATCACAACAATATAAATTAAAATTATTTACATTCAATTACAATGAGAACTCCAGCACACTCATTCAGCCTCTTTGCTAGCTACGCATTTGTCTTTTCTTTGATTGTGTCTTTGTCCCTTTCGACTCTGTTTGTTTCCTTATTCACTGTCGCAGGGTAACGGCCATATGCCATACATTTGTAACTGTGCTTTTTATATCAGCACTTTTTATATATATATGTAACTGCTGACTTCAACTCTAGGCAAATTCCAACACTTTTCACACAGCAAGTGTCTTGTTGATGTGGTGAGTTCCGCAAGCGGAACATACATACACCACAGCCTTTGTTTTATGGCCCGATGCGATTACACACATCACAATCGTTTTATATTAACAATCGCCCTCCACCTTAAGCCGAGGCCCGTGGGTCCACAGACCACGCGGCACATTTCAATACTTGGCATACTTATATAAATTTTTAACAGACAAACTGCCACTTCCACTATAACAATAAAGAATCATGTTAATACTTAACAAATGCCCTTTCGGGCCCACTTGCTCCGATGCGATATATTTCTCCTCCAGAGGTTTCTGATTGCGATTGATCGCAGTTGCAAGCTGCCTTGCTCCGATGCGATTGATACCCTCCACAGATTTCCGATTGCGATTGATCGCAATTGCAAGCTGCCTTGCTCCGATGCGATTGATACCTTGTTCACTCAATTTTTCCGATGCGATGAATCATTTGCTTTGATGCGGAACTTAAGCCTGTATAAATCATTGTTTATAAGTCCATCGGGTCCAAACTTCTAATCGCAATCCCAACTCTTTGTTTATATGTTCCGCTACACAGTTTTTCTCCGATGCGATTAGTGTATTATCCTTCGACTGCTTCCGATTACGATTGATTGCAATCGCAACTCCCAGTTGCATGTTCCGATACTCCACCCTTTTCCGATGCGATCAGTCACTGTTCACTGGAACTCAAGTATATATGAATTGTAGTTTATATGCCCATCGGGTCCAGGCTTTCAATCGAAATCGCAACCTGTTGTTAACCTGTTCCGCTGTCAATTTTCCAATGCGATTGGGAAAGGGTCCCACCATATAAGGCTTTGTTGCCTTTGGTTCTTTTGATTTCGGGCTCAATAATATGAAACATATGCCTTGTATTATACCTTTGGTCCGTTGTCCATTAACGCGCTCCATATAAATACACACACACACACACACACACACACACATATATATATGCTTTGAACCTTTGTTTATATGATCCGAGCTTCATTGCAATCGCAATTATTTGTTAACAGGTTCCGCTTGCAAACTTTCTTCAATGCGATTGGGTGAGGGTCCCACCATATGGAATATTTGTTTGTTTTAAAAACGAGCATTAAAACCTTTGGTTCTTTTGATCTTGCGCCAGAAGATATAATACATATATGTAACGCCCGGTTGGGTAATGATTCTCGGAATTTATGTAGGAAATTGCTCTACTTCTGCTGTGCTAACGACTCTGCCTCTGCTGTGATAACGGCTCTACCTCTGCCTCCACGAATCTACCTCTGCCTCTGCAGTGATAATGGCTCTGCCTCTATTCATCTCTTCCTTTGTATTCGTTGTTTTTTGACTGGGCTCTGCCTCTAATAACGGCTCTGCCTCTTTATTCGCTGCCTCTGCCTTTGCCTTAGCTTCCGCTCTGCTGTTTAATTGTTACATTTCGACAGTCTTCTTCCACCTTTCTCCTTTGCTTCCTTTGTTCGCTTCTTTGCTGCCTCCTTTGTCTGTCTCTTTTTGCTTCCTCTGCTACCTCTCTGCTACCTCTGTTCCCTGTCTTCTACTTTGCCTTATGGATAGTTTAGGTGTTGCTCCCGTCTTTACCTTTCCCATCAATGCCAACATTTCCAACAGGAGTTCCCCTTAGCATATATGTATTGGTGACACTGCCCCCTGTCATAAGAGCTAAGGGGTTTGAACTCGACAATGGGTTCCAACCGAAAGGGTTGCTAAAAGGAACCAAAGTAGCCTCGCTAGCGGGAGCGAAAACATGGGTCTCGATCCAATAGGAGGTGTGCTTACAGTTGTGGTGACTGGATTATTGGGACCCGGTATAGACTGGCTACTGGGGTTTCCAATCATTGGCATAGAACTGAAAACTGGTGAGGAATATGGTGGTGGAACCAAGTTGGCCACCAATGGCATCAACCCTATGGGCGCTATTTGTGAAATCTATGTAGGTGCAGTCGAAGACATGGCTGGCATTGGTGTAACCTAAACTAACAATGGCCCTGACAGGTTAGTGAGAGGAGGATTGTAAGGAGGTACAACTCCTTCCGTAAAAGGATCCTCTCGAAACTCCGTATGATATGGAGCTATATGAAAGTCAGGGGTTGCTACTGGAGACTGCACTTCTGGAGAAGGCACTAGCTCAGTAAGACTCTACTCCTCCCCCGATGTCAACAGTGGGAGACCTTACTACCATCTAGAAAGATGATGAGGGTTTAAGGATGCCACAATGACCTGTTTAATTTTATTATATTTATTATTGTGATGTATTATAAAGTCTCAGTGATAGTAACCACACACCAAAAAAAGAAAAAAGGAAAAAGGACTTCTAAAATCAATCAATCAAGCAGCCAGAATGGGTATGACCCTGTCTGAGTACTATCGTTTACTGGAGATGAAAACCAGTATTACAATAGCATACAGAGAGAGTTGGTCAAATATACAGTTACATTTACTCTAGAGCTTCACCCGAACCTCAGACAAAAGGTGTAAGCACTCTCGTGAAGACAATTACCCTCCCAAAGATCGAAGACAGAGTATATCTATCTGTTTTAGGTACTAGGGAAACTTGCCCCAGTCACATTGTGTAAGTCCCTAAAAATTTCGGCAACTAAAGATACCTCAAATCACAGACACTTTCAGGGGGGTCACGGTTGTAGACAACATGCTATATGGGCAGAACACGTAGATCCCCGATCTAGTTTTGACATCCCCGAGGGGAACCCCAATATATAGCATGACCACTAAATTCACTTGAAGGTGGGCTACCTTCTCATGCACCCTAGCATTGTCTCGCGCTTAACTCCAGTGGTAGTGGAGTGGTCCCGACAGTATAAGTGTAGTAGGATTTCACTTTTTAATGACTCTAGTTTCAAGTTTTGTGATCTTGGGTGATTTTCTCACTTCTCTTACCCTAAGATCCTAGCCTAAACTACTGTTGGTGTGAGTTCAGACAAAGTTATATGATTAATTTTATTATCACTTGATTCTTAGTGTAATTGATTATGATTCTTGCGAAGGGGGAGTGGATGTACAAATGTGATGAGACTCTAACTTAAAAAACATACAAAAAAATGCACTAAATATTAAATTCAACGAAGATTTTATTCTATAGGGAGAGATATTTCAAACATTCATGCACCAAAAATTCAAATAACGCAGTTCAACCTAAAAATATTCAGACATCTATCTATCCTCTCTAACAGCTTTTTTAACCAAAATTTTTAGAATGAATTCAGCTATGTTCAGAAAACTTTACAAAAAAATCTTCTTCAAAAGGTAGATGCAGCTAACACTAACTTTTTAAATAAGAAAACTAAAAATGCTAACTAATTACCAGGCACAGGGATCAGGAAATATAAGCTAATCTGATAGCCAATCACTCCACAGCCAAAGGGAAACACAACAGGGGTGTAAACACCATATTTTGGCTGGGTAACGCTGGCAAGCAGAGGGTACAGAGTGTTAATGATAGGACTAACACAATGTATCTGAGCAAAGCAACGTTATAACGCACTAAAGCACTCTCAGGAGGAACGTTACTCAAGGTAAAGTTGTATAGATGGCTAGGCAAGGTCTATTCTAGACTCTGCGAGCTGCTGAGATGGTTACTGAGCATGTGAACTAATCAGAAGAAGATGTGAGCAGAAGTAAAGAGTTAAAGTCTTAGGAAAAAAAAATCCAGAAACTTGGGATTAACTCCCCAGTGGATTCACCATTTCTACTAAGGGATAAAATGCTTAGATGGTAGTTGATGAATATCCCTCTCAGGGCTTTCCAGTGCCCGAGGTATACTGTAAGATTAGCTGTAAAGTTACAAAGATACTGCATACATGTTTAGAATCATATATAATTGACAAAGTGAGGTTTAGAATGATTACCTCTTTGTGGACAACATATCCTATGGAGAGCGCTAAGCGAAGTGGTAGAAGTACTTCCTCACCGGCTCCAAATCTAGATCCTGCAACTAATCAAAGCACTCGTGTAATCTTCACAATAGTACCACTTTCTAACAATTAAACAAGTATATAATAGACATTAAAATATGAAAATATAAGGCATTTATATCATGCTTCATAGAAAAATGAACAACAAATGTGACACTGAAGAATCAAATGGACAAAAAAGATAAATTTCTATTAGTTTATAAAAAGGAGGATTACAATCGTTGGTTGTACCAAGCCCTCCTCAGTCCCCCAATTCCTCTCTCCCTTTCTTTATCTCCGAGTGTGATGATTCTTGGGCCAAGAGTCCTCAATAAACCTTGCCAATATTCAAGCCTCACACTTCAATAATGAAATTCAGCTCCACATATGATCAAACCTTCGACCCTTGACCAAGAGCCCAAACCTCCAATTTATAGGAAATGGAGAGGACAAACCTTGCCAACCTTTCAACCAATTCAAATCGGGAAATATATAGATGTTTCCTAGCTTCTCTTTTCTTTTTCCTTCCATAGGAGTTCAGTTGTGTTCGGAAATATCTAATAAAAATTTTGTACCATAAGTCTCTATTTTTGGACTAACTCTTTCTGAGAAAAAGTTGGAAATCCCAGTCAGTTAACGCAAGATATTTCCCTTTTCACATTCAAACATGAATAATGATGCCCCTTAGGCAAGATAGAGCATTACCCTAGGCATTAACGCTCCCTTTGCATGGCTAGGGTGCATTATAAATCTGTCTAGCTATCTCTTAGAGTGCGTTACCTTGGAAAAATGGGTCTTTTCTAGGTCATTTACTTCCTTCCATGTTACCTTCTCCTCTGAGTTGATAAGGAGGTCATTTTCCCTGTAACAACATGTGTCGAATATTGGAGCGCAGATCAGATTTGGTAGAAGTGCAGAGTGCACAGATGCAAATATCAACAACGTAGAGAGTCAAGTAGACATGTGCAGTAGGATCCAACAGTCAAAAGACACTGATGACAGATGCATTATACTGATTCAATTGTTTGGAGGCTATTTAGTTTCAGGATATTTGCATGTGTGAACAACACTAGATAAGTGATTCATGCAAGAACTTTCCAAAGGTACCAGATCGGGACAAATTGATTCCTTTCTTGTTGAGAGGGAGTGTTGAAATTTGAAACAAGAAATAGTGAAATTGGCATCCAGATGGCTGCCATGGAGGATTTTGATTTAATTATTTCTTAAATAAATTAGAAGAAATGTGTGTCAAATTATTTATCCCTTAAATAAATTGCACGATAAATTGTAATCTTATCTCATAATCACTTGTAATAGTTAACTGATTGTGACATACTCAGTTAGCTCATGAAATTTGAGTTGAGGCTGGTTGGTGAGGCATGTAGAGTGATTATATTTGTTTTAGAGTCCAAGTTGTAGTTAGTGTATTAGTTTAATGCATGAGAAATTAGTTAACTCAATTAATTGAGTTAAAATCAGTTTAACTAGTTGTAACTGATTGTTGCACTAGTGAGAGGTCTAATGAATTAAATTAGATTTAATTCACATGCAATGATCTGTGAGGTGACTGATTATTTACTATCAATAGTTGCATGCATGTTAGTTCTGATGAAGACCCAGTTGAGGCAGAGGTTAAAGGGAAGTTATATATCAGTTGTATTTATAGCAAATTGCCCGGGCACAATTATATACACCATAGGATGCCTATGATGTATTTTGCAGCCGAGGAAGGCTAATTGTCCTAAATAATAGGGATTATTTCCTATGGATTGCATGAGCAAGGCGGGCTAAGCAGAAGCTGAGAATAGGCTAAGTACTAGCCGAATTTTGTCTGGATCAGTGTGAGACAATTAGGATAGTGAAGCAGAATTTAGTGAGAAGAATGTATTATATTGTTTCATGATTCCTTGGTTCATTATACAATAGAGATAGAGGGGTTTTGAGCAGCAAGCTTTCCCCAGGAAAAATATCTGTGTTGTGGATTTATTTGCTTCTTTCTTTTACTTGGTGTGATTTTGCGATCGTGTTTATTTTCCACAATTAATTTGTAGAAGGATTTAGTATCTTGCTTTAGCATATCGCATGATCAGATTGAATCCATTGGTATACATATTGTTTGTATAATTTCTACATAGGGTGATATAGAGGTACACTTTGTGGCAAAGAAGGATAAGTACTCAACTTGGAGGAGCTCTCCTCCAAGATCAACTCCTATATTTGGTTGTAACTCACTCCATTTCTATTAATGCAAAGAGTTCTTTGTTTTCCTATATATGATGTTTTGATTTCATGTATTTCAATGCCATGTTGATCCATTAAATGAAGTGACTAGATGATGCTACATAGATGTCATAGATCATTGGCTTGTGTTTTTTGATTGTGCAAGTTCTAATTATAACGATCAGAGTTAGGATTGGAGCATACGAGCTAAGGGAGGAGTGAAGCATACAATAGATTACAAGTAGGCTTCATCCCATTGTCTATTTAATTTAAGGGAAACATAAACTTCTTTATATTTATGTTGTTCTAAGCTAGGCCACCCAGTCTAGGGAAGATACTTCTGTCCGCATTCATAGATTTTGTATAACATTTGTTCTCCATTCTTTAGTTTCCAGGAAAGATTAAAGTGACTAAGATAAATTTTTTTATTTCTTTTCAATGAAATGATAATATTTGTTCAAAGTTTCATGAATGTTGCTATACTAGGTTGCTGAGTATATATGTAATGATGAGATATAACATTATTTAATTATTCTTGCTTACTAGCTGCAATTTATCATGGGAATGAACTATGTACATAGGGGCATTCATTAAAGTATGTTATTTATAGTAGTCTTAATATGTATGGTATTGACTAGTGGAAAGATATTAAAGAGTTTAATGGAGCTCCGAGGCTTCATAAATATCTGTAAATGTGAATGGACTTTACTTGGCCAGTTGCATGTTTCAACAACTATGTTGTGTCATTGCTTAGGGATGAGGATACCTGGGGGTCTTCCTTTTGTAGAGTATTAGAAGGGTATGATAAACACCTTGGATTGGATAAATATAAAATTCTATTGGAAATCTTATAGGATTCTTGCAACAACTTAGTAGGGATAATTTAGTTCCTTAAAAGTTAGTTTGGAATACTAGTCTTTTTGAGTGTAAGTGTTTGAAGTTGAAGTTTGAAGTTTTTAGCTTCAGAGGAAGGAGTAGCATTCCTCACTTAGTTGGGTCAAAATTGGGGATTTGGCCACCAAGCCTCCCTTTGTATTAATTGGAGGAAAAGCTTGGTTAATGGTTATGGAGTAAATTATAATGGATGGGGTTGGTGAGAACTTCTGTATATTCATAAGTTTTCTGGGTGTTATCACCAAAATTGATCTTGATTGACTGCTCATCAATCAACTCAATGTAACTCTTTCAAAACACTTCTAACTGAAGATTAGCCTCTTCATTTTGAGAGGGCTCTCTCAAAGGGGGTTTATGATTTTGAATAAGGATAATACTAGATGGCTAACTCTATGAATTGTAACTTGGTTTTGTATGATTGCAGGTTGAAAAATGAAGGCTTTCTACAGTTGGGCTTATGGATTCAATAATCAGTATTCATAGTGACAGTGGTTATTCACATGGAAGCTGAGGCAGATAGAGGTTTTTAACAAAGATAATTCATACACATGACATAGGAAAACACAGTCATTTCACCACTAAAGGAAGTCATAGCATAATATTATGGATTCTGAGTAATTATAGATTAAATCTACTGCAAGTGATTAAACATAAAGTTACAGATCAATAACACATCAAAAACCTTATGAGAATCTCAGGTCTGGAAGTAGAATGTCACTTTGTATTACTGATAATGGTTAAAACATACAAGCGGCAATTTGGTGTAGTATTTTGGTGCGTCTGTCGGGAGATGAAGGTGTAAATTTTCTCCGGGAAGAACAAAAAGGTTCAGATTTGACTTCTGATGTTGAATAGAAGCCAAACACACGAAGGTTGTACCATTCACCTGGTGACTCCATTGTTCAAGATCCCAAGCTTAAAATTTCAGAGCGACTTCACTGGGAAGAATCCACATTTCAAAACATTCATGGTGATCCAAGATGACAGGGTATGTGGCAAACTCTTTATATGATGAAATGTTACAAAGTGTAAGGGATGAGTTAGCATAATTTTAGATAGATGAACATTTCTCCACAATAATATTTCGTTGTTTGAAATCCAGTCGACTCACACCTGAAAATAAAATTTATTTTCTTGGTTTAGCTGCTGAAATATTAGAGAATAAAATTGAACTATTGGATGTTAAAATTGGATCATATGATTTCCAAGATCCTAAACAGTTCTTGGAAGGTCTTCCTCCTCCAAAAAAGGAGGAAATCGTTATACCATTTGACTTGCAAATAGAGGAAGAATATGGGTACGAGCTTGATATTGTAGAGTTGGAATCAAGGTTCAACCTTGGTGAAGAAAATGGAAAGTATATCCAGGATCAATTTGTCATTGAGAGCTTAAAAGGGATATCAATAAATTGTGTATTATATGATCACATAGCTAATTACATGGAAGAGCTCTATAGTCCAAATTTTCAATTATTTTTTTACAATGAAAAATAGATCCATCTTCTCTTACCTTTATCATTTTAGACTACATTTTTCTTTTGGTTCAAGTGCAGTCAAGGGGTTCAAGTATTAGATCAACTCATTAACTGGCTTTATTGGAGGTTTCATGTTGCTTGAATCAAATATGAATATTGCAGCTATTAGGGTAGGTAGGAGAGTGTGTGAATGAGCTCAAGTAGACTGAGAATATTTTCAGTATGTATAGATTTATTTTTTCAGCAGTAATCATCAAGCTTGAGCCCGAGGAGAAGGCCACGAGAGCTTGGCGAAGTCTTCATCAATTTCAGAAAATTTTCAATTTTTCAAGAGAGAGGCACTGGAACTACAAGTTCTTTGTTGTACCACAGGGGCACACCATCCCAAGTGGAGCCACTATTATCGCACTCAAAAATTTCAAAACTTGTTTTGATAAGGTCACCATAAGTTTCATGTTATGTCATGTTGGGTCAAGTCTTTGATGAAGAATTTACCAAATCATGTTTATCATATGTCAAAAAAACCACCATGAGTCATGTCATGTTAGTCAACTACACTCCATGTCTTTTTGTTTTCACACCCATGCCTTCAAATTAGAAAATTGAGCCACTTTCCAGTTAAACACAATTTTGTAGCGAATTCAGTGCAAAATAGGTAGATTTCACTACGAAACTACCTGATAATTTCGTAGCGACTATGAGGATTTCTCAATTTTTTGACTTTTGAGAAGTCAACTTCAAGGGAATTTTATGGAAAAACAGGGAATTATTTTAAGAAACTGAGAGAGGTTATTTTAAAGCACATATCAAGTAACATTAGCCTCTTTCACTTTTCTCAAAGGTGCTACAAATTGGGATATTTAGAGATGTCTTTAGACTCTATTTTCAGAATGAAAAATTGTCCTGTTTTATACATGTTTTTAGAATGTAGATTCTGGATAGATGGAGATGGTTTTCAAAAATCCAAGAGAGGTTTTCCTTCAGAAAATACTGAGATACACAAACCTCCTTCAGTTTTGCAACATCTATCAAGGATAGGGAGATAAGAGTGTTGGACATTGGGTTCAACGCTCCCCATGTGTTTCGTGACATGGACTAACCACCTCTCATGGATCCTAACTCTGGCGATTGTAGCAAAGACTAACGCCTGTGGTTTTTTCTCTAACAAAAATCATGATTCCAACAATTTTAATCAAGTTTAATTGGTCTAACGACAATTGTTAATCAAGGTTATCATTGATGTCAATATGACTTTGACTGAGATGTTGATATTCTTGAGATGCCTGGTTCCATATGATGATGTCATAACTCTTGATTGATAATGATGCCATCAATGAATATGTCAAGCCACTAATGAAGAAGTTTTTCCTGAACAAGTCCTTGAACTAACTATATTGTTACCAAGTGTCAATCATGTGCCTTTATTGGTGATCTAGACCATAGGTGCCAATATACAAGCCTTTGAAGTGGAGAACTATAATTGATGAAGTCATACAAGTCATGATGTCATACTCTTGAAGAATGACCACACTTTCACATAATTGGAAGACTGCTTTGGAGCTTTTGAAAAATTAATGAAGGCTACACTATGACATATCACTGCACTAGTATATGATGACATTGTTGATACATGATTCTACATGAATGTTGCACTCATACATAATGAATATATTATCCTATGATGACATTGATAACAATGAAGAAACCAAAGAATGAAGAAGCCACGCTGTCCCAAACATTCCTCATGTTGTCCCAAACGTTTTATGCATAAAATTTAAGGAAACAAAGAAAAATATGTTTCACCATTTTAGAGGCATAATTTCTTTGTGAGACCTTCACCATCCTTTAGAGAATAATTTTATCTTTCCAATGAACCGTTATTTTCCCCTAAAGTCCTAACAGTTTGTGAGATATTGAATTTTTAAGTTTAGATTTTTTTTTTTTTTTTTAAATTTAATTTTTTTAAATTTTTTCTTTTGTTTGCCTGACCTACACTCACAGTTTCATGTTGGCCTCCCTCCAAAAGACGTGACACTTAATTTATAGTCGAAAATCCACTGTAAATACAGATTCGGTCTTCATTTTTTCATCATGATTTCGGTCAAAAAACACAATGAAGAGTAATTACAGTTTAGAATTCGTAAATTTGAAGAAAAGAAGCATAGAAATTAAGGAGTAAAGCATACGGTTGGATAGTTTTGGGTTATAAAATAGAGATTGGCACCTCCAGGCATCTGTATAATTCTCAGATTCACTGTAACAATTCTAGACCTGTTCTTAACATCTGTGAATATATTTGAAGGATTGGATTTGTGGAAAAGAGCATAGATTTCTAGTGGCATAATCCTTGACAAAGATCTTAAGCTTGGGCTTATAACATTTTAACTTGTGATTTTTGCAGCCTATGTACAGACTTTAAGTTTAGATCTGTGGCATAAAATGAGCCATTCATTTGTGGCATTCAGACTTGTGGCATAGTATTTCATATCTATAAAAAATTCATGTTTGTGTCTTGAAGTTTGACCTTGCAAACTGATCAGAATTCGTTGGAAAATGTGGTTGATAATTGTGCATCTTTTGAGGAAGATTATTGAACCCTTTTGGAGTTTTTTGTAACCCTCTCTTCAAGCCTACCTTAATAACATATCATATTTGGATTTGGAGAAAACTTAATTGACCTCTTGTGAAGTAGATGTGTTGACACATTTGAGCACATTTTTGAGGCCATTCTTAAGACTACACCTTTGCATTTTTAGATGCTGATTGAGGATCCTTAAAGTTGATTTGAGATTATTATTTAAGAATTGTTTGAGCTGCCTTATTTTGGAGAATTTTCAAAGCAGGCATTGAAATATATTTTAGAGTTGATTTTGAAGATTCCTTGGAGCAACTCTTGAAGCCTTGTAAAGCAAAATTTAAGTATCCTCTTTAAGCATCTTATTGAAGATTTTCCGAGACCTATTGAAGACATTAGAGAGATCACTTGGATGAATTTGTAAAGATCATGATGTAGTGTTGAAGATTCCCTTGATGGAATAAAATTGGGGAAATTTTTTGGGTACCATGAAGAGTTATGGTGACACCTTCATGTGAATAACAAGGTTGTGATTGATGAAGTGACGTCGAGACTAAGTGAAGGCATTACTGAAGATTGTAAGGGCTCGTTGAATAAGAGTTTTGGAGTCATGAAGAATAACCAAAAATATTTTAACGAAGTGAAGTTGTGGGTTTGAGACTCATAGAGACAAGGTCGGTGCCTTGGAAGATATGGTTGGAGCCCTAGAGGATTGGAGTCCTCAAGAAATCAGGTCGGAGCCTATACCAGAGATAGGTTTGGAGCCCTAGAGGTTGGTGCCTCAAATTGACAAGTTTGGAGCCTTGGAAAGACCAAGTCGGTGCTTGGCACAATATAGCTTGGAGCCTGGAATATTGGAGTCTTCATCTAGAGTTGGAGCCCTATATCATTATTGTACTTTACTTATTGTAAAGAAGAAATTAATAAAAGTATATATTCGATCATTGTTCATTTTCTGTTATAAATATAAGTGATCTAATTGGTAAAATTAATAATTGAAAAGAAATACTGATTCCCCCCCCCCCCCCCGCCCTCGGTCTCAGTATTTCCAACAATTAGTATCATAGCGACACGTCTCGAGTTCGAAACTCATCCGGCTCGCGTTGGGGGGAAGATTGCTAGACATTGGGTTTAATGCTCCCCGTGTGTTTTGCGACATGGAATAACTGCCTCTTGTGGATCCTAACTCTAGAGATTGTAGTGAATACTAACACCTATGGGTTTTGGTCTAACGGCAATCGTGATTCCAAAAAAGAGCTCATCTCTGAACCCTATTTTTTCATAAAAAACAGAGTCATTTCATTGATAAATAAATTTGCTAAAGGTGAAAATGATGTTTTTTAAAGAGGGTAAGAGGAAATTTTGCATGATCATATTTCATTATATCACTTTTTAGACATACAGATGAAATTTGGAAGAAAAAGGAATATTTTGTAATTTTTAGCCATATCAGGTAGTTTCGTAGCGTGCTCCAGGCTTGAAGGCCAAAAAACACTACAAAATTTCTGAAGATGCTCTTTTGCCTTTAAATTCAGTTTTATGGACAACAAGGGAGGGAAAATATTTTATTTAGCTCATTAGCCCCAAGGAAGATCCTCCAACAGTCAGAAAGGTCAAAGGTTATGCAAAAGGTGGATTTTGGAGTTTGCTACGAAATGAGCGCAACAAAATTTTTGTACATGACTATTTTAGAAGTCAACTTCAAGCTTGATTTCTGACCATATGAAAAAGGATTTTGGAAATATGAAAGAGGGTTTTTTTTAGCACGTTTCCATATACAAAAACCTCTCTCAGTTTCTGCAAAAACATCAACGTTTGGAAATTGTACACTCATCTTTGAAGCCTATTTTTCAGAATTTTCACTAACCAGATTTGTGAAAAAAATGTAAAAATTTGACTTGGAGGAGGTCCAACTCAACATCCACATGGCATAATGACACATCGACACTCTAGTACACTCATAAAACTAGTTTTTTGAAGTGGATAAGGGTTATTAAATGGATTTATTGAACTATTAATGAAAGAAGAGTCCTTTTTGTATTCAAACTTTGTAAAACAGAATATATCCCTAGGAAGTCTCCAAGTGATGGAATCATGTTTGAAATAGGTACTTGAGGTGGGAATTTGAAGCTATAAAGGTGGAAAATAATTTGTAGGAGTCCTCACTCTATAGATGAGATAATTTTAGAGTTAGAGGGTGTTGGGGGATGTTATGAAGGCACTACTCTTGTAATCTTTGGCTATCAGTAATATACAGTTGCAACAACCTATTTCAGACCTGCTATTCTTCTATGTGTTCTTATGTATGTTTATTATATCAGTATTTTACTTTATCTCCAGTTTTCAAGTTGTATAATCACTTGGAATTCATCATTACATGCTCCAACTTCCTTTATACAACTAGTATGCTATTTTTTCATGTTTTATTAGTTTGCTTATGTATAATAACTTCGAATTCATGGTGACATGCTCCAACTTCCTGTATGCATATAACTTGATATTCTGTCCTTAATGTGTGGTTTTATAAGAATACAATTACCTCAGCTTCCATGAAATAGATTGACTTGTGACTTAGTTTTCATATTGACTCCATAAGCCCAATGGTATTAAACCTTATACATCTTTCACCTACACAAAAACACATTCAATCCAATTCAAAGTTAGCCATTTTCTTTCAATTTTTTCATTGAATATCATTTATCCATTTGAGAGATCCCTCTCAGAATGGAAAGGCTAATTTCCAGTTACAAGTGGTTTGAAATAGTTACTCCAAGTTGACCATTGAAGTAGCCCAACAGGACACAATTTGGTGATAACACTAGGTAAGTTTTTTCCTTATCAAAATAGGTTTTATTCTTGGAAGCAATCTAAAAAGGACCCATCAGAAGTTTGAAAACGTGGGAATTTTGGGATTGAATTTTTAATCCCCATCCCCTGGTCACATGGGATGGTAGGTCAGTGACCGTGGGCCTAGTAGAAAGGGGCTTAGGAAGAAAGTGGACGGAAAAATTTGGATGCTTTAGATATTTAGGCATTTAGAAGTTTTGTATGTGTGGACATTTGGGATTCACTTGAGCTGTGTTAATGTGTAAGCTGGAAAGTCCCAGATATCCAAATATATGATAATTCATAATAATTTCAAGCATGAGAAACTAATAAATGTTGTTATAGGTATTCAAATATTTAGATATCCTTGCATTTAGAAATTTTAATTAATGGTCTTTCATGAAAAAATCAGATGGGTGGAACCAAGAATGATGGAACTTAAAGCTAGTGGAACCTTGACATTGTGGTTGTGAAGAGTTATGGAGTCTAGAAAAAGTTGGAATTGTTGATTTTTGTAGCTCAAGAAAGTATTTCTACACATACCTAGTGTCTAGGCGCACAAAATTCATTCATATTCTCCTTAAAACAGTTGCTCTAGGTTGAGAAAGTTGCTGATGTAAATTAATTTAGGTATAAGTTAGGGAAAAAAAAAATTAATATGTTGGCTTATTGAGCTAATAGAAACTTAGGAAAAGTAAAGGAATTTACTTTGGTGAGTAAGTTTTAATCTTATCCATTGATCTCAAGCTAGGCAAGGTCTAATCTCAACTATCAATCACTTTGACATTAGGGTTAGAATTAGGGTTTTGGCTCAATGTAATGTTATAAAAGAAAGGATAGGGAAAGGGAGAAAGACACACAATAGAAGCACAAGATTGAGAGTGAAATCTCAGTTAGTGGCATGTTGGGTCCAAGGTAGTCCAGAGAGGCTGGAGATCTAAATCCTCAGGAGAGATTGAGAATTGATCTAGGTAAAATCTACTCGATTAGATCCGGATTATTTTATCCATATTTTCTCAGGTGTGCCATTATATTAGGATTGGAGACCACCTAAGTTTGGATTTGTTAATGATAAATTTTGGGCATAAATTTGTCTATCATTCTATTTGAGATCATTATATTTCCTTCCGTTGATTATTTTGTTAGGAACTGTTGGAACAGGGTCTCCTGCAAGCTGCGAAACTGGTCCATTTTGTGTATTTTTATATTATATTTAGTCTAGCGTTGGGGTTTTTGGGTGGGTCAAAGCCCCTAAAGCATTGTAAAGGGGTCAAGGGTAAACTAAGAGTCCGCAAACCATGGTTTGTGGACCATTGGAGGCATAGGCTAAAATAGTATAAGTAGTTGAACCTCTACGTTGTATGAGGGGCCTTCCGCTCTCATTGCAGGACTCCGTCATTGTGGTGAGTAGTTTGGGTTTTGGGGTATTCTAAGTAGATATGAAAGATTAATGAATGCAGAAGTATTGTTGACTATATGAATCCATTGGACTTACTGTGATATGAATATGTGACATTTGATTACTTAATATATGCTGCTGTGTTATTGATTTAAGCTGCAAACATACTTGTGTTACTTATTTATGCTACAATCTGGGTTTGTTTTGTTTTACTTCATACAATAAAATTTTGAATAGCCGTGTATCGTTATATGAGTTCATGATCTGTTGATTTCTGTGAGTGTTATTGTTGTTGTGAACATGGATGTGAAGGGAATCTGTAGATATAGGCTCTGTGATACAAGATCTGGTCACTATAAGGGTGAACGTAGCTCTTCTTGACTTACCTACCCTCTCTGAGGGTACAAAAACTTGGTTCCAACAGCCACCCATACTACTTTGGGTGATACTTTGGCCTACGCAAGCAGGTCACTGCCGAAAGGGCTAGTAGTATAGGGGTTTGTTGGCAAACCTCAAACATCCGAACCTGGGTCAGGACCCCTCGAGCCAAAAAATAGTTCCGTTGCCAGGACATGGAGAATTTTGAGAGAGGGATCGAGTAATGCCAAGGCCATACTAGAAGTCAGAGAGAAAGGAAATTGATGACTGGTTTGAACAGCAAGTTCAGGAATTTACCGTAAAAGAAAACCGCAAAGAGCTCACAGACCCGATAGAATTTTAGAAGGTTAAGGATGAGCGATCACAGTAGTGACCCCCGAACTATTCCAATATTCATAAGAGATCGATAATACCATCACTCGTATTGTAGGACCATTGGGTAGATAATGTGGGGTTAGGAGGATTTGTGACATAATTTGCCATCAATCGGTCTTGTCTCGTACCAAGAGCGAAGACTTTTCATGGGGTTTCTGAGGTGTTTTGAAGATCTAAGTATTATTTATCAAGATATTATTATGCGAAAAGATATATTTTATGTATCCATACTCCGAGTGTGAATGACCTTGATCCGGGATGGGAGCACAACACGAAGTGGCAAATACTCACATGGCCAACCCAGAAGGAGATAGATTGGTCTACATCTGATAAGTCTGTCTCTATTTTCGTAGGTCCTCCACTCACACGTCACAACCAGACTAGAGGTAAGAATTCACCGACCCCTCCACTACTGAAATATGACATGGCTGTGCACATGAAATTTCCAACCTTTAAGGGTGTGGGGGATGAAGACATGGATCAGTTTTGGTTTTTTGCAGGATCGGTATGGAATGCGCAGAACGTGGCTAGTGATGTGGTGAAAAGGGCACAACTGTCCCTTGCCTTCGAAGGAAGAGCTTTGGACTAGTACATGGGATACCTCGGCCAAAACACAAATGCAACCATTGAAGAGATTAAGAACACCCTCAAACAATAGTTCAAAAAACCTAAGTCCTACTCCCAAATCGTGGTTGATCTAAATTATTTCAAGCAAGGGCCTTCTGAATCTGTGTGGGAGGTTGATTAGCGACTAAAGAAGGTGATCAGAGAAGGGGTATTCCAATATGATGACAGACAACACATGGAATGGTTTATTGCGATGTTGCTGCCTCACCTGCGTGTACCTATGGGGCACCAAACTTTCGAATTGCAGGATATGGCCTTGGAAGGTGCCATGAAGTTTGAAGCTACACCTCAGGACGAGACTCAGTTGGGCGTCCAACATATCCAGGGACAACTGGAAGCGATGCATGTAGAGATCCAGAACCTGCAAAAGGAACGAGGGGCAGAGGCTAGCCCCGAAAGATGGTGCATACGATGCTGGGTGAATGGCCATACCAAGGATAACTGTCCTCTATTAGAAGATTATGTGCATGCCGAGGGACCTAGCCCATTGCGCCCTAGGGAAGCTGCGAGACCTAGTGGGCCAGCGCTCTGGTGTGACGATTGTTGCATCATAGGGCTGCACGATACTAACCACTATCCTCGCCTTGCTGCATATGTCCTAGAGGTAAAGCAACAATGGTGTAGGTTCTGCAGATCAGTGGGACATGACGAACAAAAATTCTGGACATATGATTTGATGATTGATCGAGGAGACTTATACAGAGTACAATCAGACCCTGCGTCACCAAGAACCCTCGTAGGTATAGGCGGCTCCCCATCAAGGGGCAGGGGAGGAGGGCGCGGTGGAAGTGCAGGATGGGGACAAGGTCAGCTAATCTGCTATAACTGTGGAGAAGCATGACACTTTGCAAGGGACTGTCCGAACCCCACTAGAAAATCCTGCCAATATTACAGACAACTGGACCATGCGATTGAAGGTTGCCCGATCTTGATAGAGAAAATGCAGGAAAAGCAGTCGACACCTACGCAAAATGTGCAGAGAGTTAAGGCTGAGCTGCGAAACAAAGATCCAAGTGTGAATGTGGTGACACGTAGCGGGATGGCCACCAGGGGGCCTGAGGAGGATGCTGCGTTGGAACCTCTGATCCGTCAAGCCGCTATCAAACAAGAAGGCCCGGACCTAAAAAGGGGGAAAGAAACATTTATCATAGCTCGCAAGGACTTTGCTGAGACAGAGGAAACTACTGATCGGCCACCTGCGAACCTCAAGGCAGATGAGGAGGTTGAGCCCTTTTTGTAGGCATGTATGAAGCTGCTGCACAACCCAAAGGCTGTGGAGAATCTTCAGGCATTAATAGATAGCTACACAACACGATCCAATCTACCTTCAAAGGTCAAGGATGTGCAAAAGCTATACAGGTATAAGAAACGTACCGGACGAGAAATGCGGTTGTTTGCGCAGATTGGTGACTACGAGATGAGTCAGGTTATTTTGGACCTGGGGTTAGATGTGAACGTGTTACCTAAACAGAATTGGCAATGAATGGGAGAGCCTAAGTTGGAATGGTCCACTATTCAGTTGCGTATGGCTAATGAGCAAAAAATCATCCCACTAGGAAGATTGTCTAAAATTATGGTAGATATCGCAAGAGTAAAGGTCCGAGCCGACTTTGAAGTAATTGAAACTGTAGAGGATGCAAAACCCTACCCTATGCTCTTAGGGCTGAACTAGGCCATAGATATGGGTGGTATCATCAACCTTAAAAAGAAAAGCATGGTGTTTGAGAATAACGGTACAATGGCGATAGTACCATTAGATATTGCAGAAGGTGAATGATACACAGAGCCAGTGCACGTTGAAGAGGAGATGGATCACATTTATAAGTTGACTGTGCGGGATGAAGATTGGATCAACCCCACGGCGGAAGGAGTACTCTGCTAGGAAAAGGACAGTGAATGATTCTCTGACTCTGATGGATAGATGGAGAATTGGAAAAACCGGTTGCATGATGTCTCAGCACTGTGATGTCTTCGAGTCACAAGGGACTTCCACTGCATTTCCTTAGAGGTAAGAGACCTACCCTACTTTGATGGTTCTAGTAGCATTTAGGAATTTTTGCGAGCATTCGAAGTCGAGGTTCCAAAAGAATGAAGGATATGGGCCCTTAATCTAGCGATGCGTGCAATGCCTGCAAGATGGTGGGAGACGCACAAAGGGGCGTTCCAGGATTGGCAGGATTGTCGAGACATGATGCTCCTCCAATTTGAGCCTCCGGTAAAGGTGCGGGTCGAGATATTCCTTGGCCCAGGGGACCCGCATAAACAATTGCTAGCCTGGATCAAAGCATGGGGTGACCGGGATATGGAAGAATGGGTTCACTTGTTCATTCATGCGTTAGGTCCAATCCTGACTGCGTGGTACCTGGATGCAAAGCTACATCAACGCACCTGCCATTGGGAAACTCTGAGGGATGAATTCATAGGGACATTTGGACTCATATGGGGGGTCAGAAGCACTTGACGAAGCTTTACAGGGTATAGATACATTTGTGTTCAAAGAACCTAGCTCCACTAAAACATTCAGGGCATCGACATGGGAATCACAGATGCAGGATATTGTCAACTGTCGCAGCTTGGCAAGGGAAGAAAGTGAAGAAGACCCATGGTCTGTCTCTATCCCGGAGTCGTAAGGAGAGCGCCTCGTTGCAGGACCCCCGCTCCAAGAGGTGGATGTCACTAAGCCTCTTGGGTTGTGTGAAGTCAATATTGGGACGGAAAAAAATCCTAAGTTGGCTAAGATTGGGGACTATTGGGATGCAAATACAGTAAGCAAAGTGGTTGAGTTACTCATCGAGTACCAGGACTTATTCCCAAAAAAGTTTTCAGAACTAAAGGGGATCACGGGGGACTTAGGAGTCATGCATATCACCCTCATACCGAATGCTCGACCTGTAAAACAGTGACCCTATAGGTTGAACCCTAAATATAAGCGAAAAATTCAAGGAAGAACTTGATAAAATGATTGTTGCAGGTATCATCAAACCTGTCAAACAATCAGACTGGGTTAGCCCAATGGTGATTCAGGAGAAAAAGTCTAAAGGGGAGATTCAGATCTACGTGGACCTACGCAAGTTAAACGATGCCTGTGTTCATGACCCATTCCCTACACCATTCTCAGACGAAATTTTGGATAGCATGGGGGGATAGGAAGCATACTCCTTTATGGACGGATTCTCAAGGTACCATCAGATTAGAATCGCTCCTGAGGACCGCAGTAAAACCACGTTTGGCACGGAGTGGGGCTCTTTTAAGTATACTATCATGCCGTTTGGTCTCAAGAATTCCCCTGTTATTTTCTCACAGGTAGTGGTTGCAGTGTTCAAAGAATTCATCCACAAGTTCCTAGAAGTATATTTTGATGATTGGAGCGTCTTCGGCCTGGTGAAGGTGCACGTATCCAACTTGTGCATGATGTTGGATGCTTGCTGAAAGCACTAGATTTCCTTAAATATCAAGAAGTGTATCTTCTGTGTACCCTTTGGTATCCTACTCGGCCATATATTTTTTCAACAAGGGTTGATGGTGGATCCTGCCAAAATTGCAGTAATCATTAACTTTCTAGTACCAACGACGGAGAAACAGTTGTGCTCGATCCTTGGGCACACAGGCTACTACCGAAAATTCATTCAAGGCTACGCACTGATCAAGGCCCCTATCAAAAAATTTCTCAAAAAGGATGTTTCCCTCTTTTGGGATGACGAGTGTCAAAAGAGCTTTGAGTTACTTAAAGAAAAGATGGTCTCGACACCTATTCTCATCTTTCCTAATTGGGAGAAGGTCTTTCATGTCCACATCGATGCATCGGGAATTTCTCTCGGGGCTATCCTTATGCAGCCAGGAGAAGGATACATTGATCATTCGGTTGCCTTTGCAAGTCGGAAACTCTCTGGCGCCAAACATAATTACTCCACTACAGAGTGGGAGGAGTTGGCCATGGTGTATGTTTTGCAGAAATATTGGCATTACTTGTTAGGAGGACACTTCAAAATGTTTACAAACCATTTAGCCTTGAAGTACCTCGTAAAGAAGCCTGTTTTTGGTAGGAAAATTTGCCAATGGTTACTGCTATTTCAGGAGTATGACTTTGAAATCGTCGTTAAGCCAGGAAAGCTGAATGCTAGGCCAGATCACCTATCATGAATAGAGAGTGGCGAAGAGTTGACCAACCTAGAAGACAGATTTCCTGATGTGCAACTGTTTGATATTAAGGTAGTAGATGCCTACTTCGCTGATATCATTCAGTTCTTGATTACTGGGATGGCACCCCCAAAGTACTTAGTGCAACAGAAGAAAGAGCCAGTCGCTCGAGCAACAGATTTTACCATCATTGCAGGTCAGTTATATAAGATGGGAGCTAATGAAGTATTGCAGAGATATGTTTTGGAGCATGAAAGGCACGCTATATTGGTAGAGGCTCATGACAGAGTAGCAGGAGGTCACTACACAGGGAAAGAAACGACGCAAAAGGTTTTGAGGGCTGGGTTATGGTGGCCTACCCTGCATCGTGATGCCCACGATCATTGTAAAGCCTGCGATATGTGCCAACGAACAGGGAGACCATCCCACAGGGATGAAATTCCCCTTCAACCGCAAATGGCTCTACAAGCATTCGATAAGTGCGCCATTGATTTCATAGGGCCTATCAACCCACTAGGAAAAAAGATGGGTGCGCGCTACATTATTACTACCACTGATTACGTAACTATGTGGGATGAAGCACAAATATTAAAGGATTGTACTATGGATACCACTGCGCATTTCATCTTTGAACAAATCCTGACTAGATTTGGGTGTCCGAAGATCCTCATGAGCGACAGGGGTACGCACTTTGTTAACGAAACAATCCAAGCTTTGACCGTGGAGTTCCGAATCCATCATGAAAAAAGCACACGATATCATCCACAAGAAAATGGTGCAATTGAAGCCTTTAATAAAATCTTGGAGCAAGCACTGACAAAGGTCTACAATGCTGATCGCAATTGGGACATGCGTGTCCCGTCAGTTCTTTGGGCATATCGAACCACCTCCAAAAAGCTAACTAGGAAAACTCCTTTTAGGATGGTCTATGGAAAGGAGGTCGTTATGCCAATGGAGTACATTATTCCTAGTCTGTGTATCACAGTAGTTACGAACATGGCGGACCCTGACATCATGGAGGAGTGCTTAGCGCAACTTATGGCTTCGGAGGAAGATCGGTTCCTGGCTAATTTCCATCAGCAGGTGCAGAAGGACTGCGATAAAGCCTGGCATGATCAACATATTCACGAAAATACCTTTGTGAAGGATGACTTGGTCCTCTTATACGATAGCTAGTTTGCAAAACATCCAGGGAAGTTCTGGCATCACTGGCTTGGCCCCTATACTGTTAAGGAGATCACGGATGGTGGAGTTGTTCTACTGGCCACACTGCGCAGCGATGTGCTGCCAGGATATGTCAATGGTAGTCAGCTCAAATTATATCGGATCAAATGACTACATGGTTGGAGTAGTTGTGCAGGCGCAGATGATGAACCTACCATCGCAGTGACTCGGGATGAGTCACAAGATTGTGTTGGGGGACCGTTGGAACAAGGTCTCCTGCAAGCTGCAAAACTGGTCCATTTTGTGTATTTTTTTATTATATTAGTCTATCACAGGGGTTTTGGGGTGGATCAAAGCCCCTAAAGCATTGTAAAGGGGTCAAGGGTAAACCAAGAGTCCGCAAACCATGGTTTGTAGACCTTTAGAGGCATAGGCTAAAATAGCAGAAGTAGTTGAACCTTTTTGAGTTGTAGGAGAGGCTAAGAATGATAAGATATTGTTGCTAAGTGAGAATCGATAGATATGGTCAGGGTTGTTGGGTAAGGACTCCTGCTGTTGTGTGCATGAAGGGCCTCTGTCTTGTTGTGTGCGGACCTTGCTGCTGTGTGCGCAAGTTGGGTTTTGGGGTATTGTAACTAGTTCTGAAAGATTAATGAATGCGGAAGTATTGTTGACTATCTGAATCCACTGGGCTTACTATGATATGAATTTTTGACGTTTGATTACTTAATATATGTTGTTGTGTTATTGATTTAAGCCGTGAACATAATTGTGTTACTTATTTATGTTGCGATCTTGGTTTGTTCTGTTTTACTTCATACAAGAAAATATGGAATAGCTGCGTATTGTTATATGAGTTCATAATTTGTTCATTTATGTGAGTGTTATTGTTGTTGCGCACGTGGATGCGAAGGGAATATGTAGATATAGGCTCTGTGATACAAGATCTGGTCACTATAAGGGTGAATGTAGCTTTTCTTGACTTACCTACCCTCTCCCAGGGTTCGGAAAACTGGTTCCAGCACCCACCCATGCTACTTCGGGTGAGACTTTGGCTTGTGCAAGCAGGTCACTGCTAAAAGGGCCAGTAGTATAGGGGTTTGTTGGTAAACCTCAAACATCCAAACTTGTGTTAGGACCCCTCGAGCCAACAGGAACCTAGATGCATGTTTATTCAATAAGTTATTTATGCTACGAATTAAATTCTAGGTGCTAGGTTATGAAAAATAACATGTGTATAAATTGGAAACAAGAATGGCATCCCAAGGGGGCTTCTAATTTAATTTTCCCTTAATTAAATTATAAGTAAAAGGTAATTCCACATCTTACGATGGCTTGTACGAGTCAACTAAGTCTGGAAGACTTAGTTAGCTCAGTCAATTCAAGTTGAGAGTCAAACTGGAGGCATGTAGAGTTCTCCCTAAGTTTCTGGGGGTCCAGTTGTATTTTATTTTGATTTGTAATTAGTTAACTCAATTATGTGAGTTAAAATCAGTTTAACTAGTTCTAACTGAGAGATGAGCTAGTGAGAGGTCTAGTGAATTAAATCTGATTTAATTCACACGTAGTGATCAACAAGATAACTGATAATTCACTATATATATTTGTTGCATGATAATTCTAAGGAAGGCCTAGTTGATATTGGAGTTAAAGGGAATATAACTATTAGCTGTATAATTAGAAAATTGTACTGGTCATGCATGAGGTCATCAAGATTCGTTGGATGTATTGCACAATCTATTGATTGGAATTTCCTAATTAATACGAGATCAATTAGCCCAATAATGTGTGAGAAATGCTAGTCAGGTAGAAGCAAGGAAGTGGTTAAATATTGGACCAAACTTTCTCGGGTCAGAGTGAGACACTCAACAGAGTGTAGAGGTTTCCCAAGAAGGGAAATAACATTGTATTGTTTCATGTTCTTGAATTTATGCAATATAAAGATAGTGGAGTTTTTAGCTAAGGCTTTCCCCAGATAAATCTTTGTTTTGTGCGATTGAAATTCTTCTCTGTCTTGTTCATGTGTTTATGCGATCATAATTGATTTTCGCAATTTGTAGAAATTATTCAATATTTTGTTTTAGTAAATGAAAATATTGGTTGAATTTATTTATATATTTCTACATGGTATCAGAGCAGAAATCACTATAGAAGAGAAGAACCAGATTTTTTTTTGAACGGGTGAATTGAATTTGCAGATTTATTCTTCAGGACCAGCAATAGATTAAGATGTATTTCTCTGGATTGAGACTCGAATACGCCCTTAAGGGTAATTTGAATTACATATCATGGAAGGACATGATGGAGGCAGTGCTAGAGGACAACTGATAAAAGGAATTCATAGACAGTGATATTCCCCAGCCCACCACAATAGATGCTCAACTTCTTGATGCATGGAAGAAGAATGTAGCAAAGACGAGAAGGATTATGTTAGAAGGAGTTCGAGATCATATTGTATCAAACCTACATGGAAAGGAGACTCCATATGCTATGTGGAAGGCCTTAACAGATCTGTTTCAGAATATCAATTACCAGAGAAAGTTGGCCTTGAAGGACAAGCTTAGAAAGATCAAGATGGATAAGGGTGACACGATTCCAAAAAACTTGACGAAGTTCACTCAATGTCAAGATGAGCTTGGAAGTGTTGGGGTGACATTTTCCCAGGACGATTTTGTAAGCCTATCAATTCTAGGCATTCCCAAGAGCTGGTATAGCTACTAGGACTCTGTGAATGGGAGGGAGAAGCTACCTAAGTGGGAGAGATTGTGGTCCAACCTGGTACAAGAAGAGATTCGATGAAACAACAGAGATGGATCCTCAACAAACATTGACGATGAGGAGAAATGTGCCTTAGATTGAAAGGCAAAGAAAGGGAAAGGGAAGGCGTCCCATTCCAAATCATATTCTGGTCAGGTTGGAAAAAAATGATACTTTTCAAAGGTAAAATGTTTTCACCATCATGAGCTTGGACAATATGCTACAAAGTGTCTATACAAGAAGACCAACAGGGATTCCTTAGGAGGAGCGACAGGTGGAGCACTTACTTCATATTTTGAGTTGGATTTCACCCTCATGGCATGCATGGTGTCATCAGTGATGGGTTCTATGTGGTACTTGGATAGTGGAGCTTCATTCCATATGACTGGAAACAAATAATTCTTCAATAAATTGAAGGAGAATGATATCTAGATGCACATCAAGATGGGAGATGAAGGGAGGTATAATGCTACCGACATAGGTAAAATTAAATTTAAGAGGGATTCAGGTACTCCTCTCACATTAAAATATGTCATGTATGTTCTTGGTTTAAAGAAGAATTTGGTTTATGTTTCTATGTTGGAAGACCATGGCTATGATGTGATATTCAATGAAGGAAAGACGTTCCTTCATCACAAAGCCACGAGACAAGTGAAAAATATTTGGGTTTGAGTAAAGAACCTCTACAAATTGGATGTAGTATATTGTGTTGCCATAAGCATGAAATTAGAGAAGGCAGAGAATTGAGACATAAATGAGTTATGGAATAGGAGATTTGGCCATTTACACCATGGTGTTTTGAAGATCATGCAACATATTTCTATAGGACTTCCAAAGGGTGCACTTGAGTAGCAAGATCCATGCAAAGGGTGTACATTGGGGAAGGATACTGAATCCACCTTTCACAATAACGAAATCTAAGCAAAGGCGATCCTTGAGAGAGTTAACTCAGATGTGTGTGGACCGTTCTTGACAACTTCCACAAAAAAACACATCTATTATGTGATTTTTGTAGATGATTTTTCATGGATGTGTTGGATTTTCTTCATGCAGAAGAAAGATCAGGCATTCTCCAATTTTTTTCAGTTCAAGTAACTTATCGAGAAATATACATGGAAGAAAGTGAAGGCTCTGAAGAGCGACAATGGTGGAGAATATGTCTCTAACAAATTCAAGAACTTATGTGCTTGAGAAGGAATTCGATGGGAATTGATAAAACCTCATAACCCACAAAAAAATGGGGTTGAAGAAAGGAATAACATAACTATTGTGGGAGAAACATGAGCTATGTTGCATGATCATGGCCTACCATTGCATCTGTGGGCAGAAGCATGCAATACAACAGGATTTGTGTAGAACATAAGTCCTCATTGGATACTTGGGATGAGTACACCAAGGGAAGATTTTTCAGGTAAGAGACCAGATGTGTCACATTTTAAAATTTTTGGTTTATCAATTTATGGCCATGTGACAAAATATGCCAAGAAGAATCTAGAACCAACAACGTAGTTGGGGATATTTTTTGGGCACACTGATACACCTTAAAACTATCAGGTGTACTTGCCAACACATAGGATGACAATGGTTAGAAGAGATGTGAAATTCGATGAAGAGAAGGCCATGCAAATTTACCTTGAGATGGAGCTTCAGTTGCATGCAATTGAGGAGCTATTGGCTCCAAAATAAGAACCTCAAGGTGTGGAGCATCCACAAGAAGAGGTGTAGAGAGTGGAAGAACCCACTAATGTAGATACATCCCCAGATGGAAGGAAGTTCACCAGAGAGGCTGACATGTTATTTCTTGATGCCAGAGAGAATGTGGGAGCACCCACATCACAATGCAGGCACAGAAGGGCCCCACAGTGGTACATTGGCTACATGGCTCTTATGAGCGAATCTATAGAGATAGAACCATACTCTTTTGAGGAATCAATGCAACAACCAATTTGGGTTGATGCCATGGTTGAGGAGTATTAATCCATTATCAGAAACAACACATAAGAATTTTTCCCAAGACTAGAGGGGAAACCAGTTGTAGGAAATAGGTGGATCTACAAGGTGAAGTAGGTAACAAATGGGAGTGTGGAGAAGCATAAGGTCAGATTTATGGTTATACAGTTCTGTCAAGTGGAGGGTATTGATTATGATGAAAATTTTGCACCAATCGCAAGGTACTCATCAATCATATCCATCCTCACACTCTCAGCGTAGATGGAATGGAAGATATATCACATGGATGTAAAGACAACCTTCCTTAATGGGGTGATTGAGGAAGAGGTGTATATTGAACAACTGAAAGGTTTTGATATGTTCGACAGAGAGTCGCATGTGTGCAGACTCAAGAGAGAACTGTATGCATTGAAGCAAGCACCTCATGCTTAGTACACTAGGATCGACAAGTATTTCACTGGGTTGGGATTCACCAAGAGGAAAGTAGATGCGAACCTTTATCATATTGTGGTATAAGGTAAGATTTTGATCATTTTACTTTATGTCGATGATTTGATACTGACAGGTGATGAACAACTTATCAAGTCTTGCAAAGAGAATATTGTAAAAGAATTTGATATGAAGGACATGGGGCTCTTGCACTATTTCTTGGGATTGGAAATATGTCAAATATATGGGGAGTTATTTGTATCTCAGGGCAAGTATTCCAATGAGATTCTGAGGAAGTTCCATAAGGAGGAAAATAAACCCATGGATACTCCTCTAGCATGAAACTGGAAGAAGGGGAATGCTACTTCAGGCGAGGTAGTAGATGCTACTATCTACAGGTATCTTGTGAGTTCACTCATGTATTTGGTGAACACATGACCATACATATGCTATGTGGTTAACCAACTTAGTCAAGCTATGGTTAAGCCGACCAAAATATTTTGGAAGGCAGGCAAGCATGTTTTGAGATACCTCAGAGGCACTACAGAGTATGGGGAGTGGTAAAAATGGACAAAGGGAGTGAAGCTTCAAGGCTTCACCAATGAAAATTTGGAAGGGATTCCATATACCGACAGGAAAAGAACATCAGCTAGCATCTTCAACATAGAATCAACAAAATTTTCCTGGTACAACATGAAACATAGATTAGTTACACTTAGTTCAACAAAGGCAGAGTACATGGCGACCAGTCAAGCAGCATGTGAGGCCATCTGGATGAGGAAGATAATTGTTGGTTTATTTTGTAAACAGATGCATCTGGTGGTGATTTATCGTGATAATAAAATTTGTGTCAAACACTCAGTTAATACAATTTTTCATGATAGGTCCAAGCATATTGATATCTGATATCACCATCTCAGATATTGCGTCCAGAGGTCAATTATGTCATTAGAGTACATTCCCATAAAGGAGAAGGATGAAAACATCTTGATGAAGGCACTGTTAAGAATCAAATTTGAGTTCCCCATAGGCAGGATCAGGGTAGGAAAAAACCCCTTTCTTGTTGAGAGGGAGCATTGAAATTTGCAACAAGAATGGCACCCCAAGGGGGCTTCTAATTTAATTTTCCCTTAATTAAATTACAAGTAAATTATAATTCAACATCTTATGACAGCTTGTATGATTTAACTGATCAAGAACTTAGAAGACTTAGTTAGCTCAGTCAATTCGAGTTGAGGGTCAAACTTGAGGCATGTAGAGTTCTCCCTAAGTTTTAGGGGCTAGTTACAGTTTATTTTGAGTTGTAATTAGTCAAATCAATTATTTGAGTTTAAATCAATTTAACTAATTCTAATTGAGAGATGAGCTACTGATAGGTACACTGAATTAAATCTGATTTAATTCCCATGCAGTGATCAATCAAAAAATTGATAATCATCGATAAATAGTTGTTGCATGACAATTCTAAGGAAGGACCGATTGAGATTGGAGTTAAAGGGAAGGGAAGTATCAGTTGTATATTTAGAAATTTGTACATGTCATGCATGAGGTCATGAGGACGCCTTGGACATATTGCACAATCTATTGATGGTGATTTCCTAATTAATATGGTCTCAATTAGCCCAGGAATGTGTGAGAATTGATGGTCAGACAGAGGAAAGGAAGTGGTTAAATATTGGACCAAAATTGCTTAGATCAGAGAGAGATATTCAAAAGAGTGCAGAGGTTTCTCAGGAAGGGAAATCATATTTGATGGCTCATATCTCTACAAACACAGGCATTGGCACAAAGGAACATCAAGTCGTTTTTTTTTCCCAGTCGCGTAGTCTACAAAAACACATTTTAAATATCACTTCAGAACTCCTCAACCAAGGATTGTCTTGGAAAATTTCTCTCTATTTTCCAAATAAACCCTTCTCTACACAAAACCCAGATGACAGAATTTAAAATTTCATCTTCCTTTGATCATAAATTTACCCACAAGTTTGATGGCGGTTTTCCCTTAAGAATTTACCTTCTTTTGTTAAGAAATTCTCTTTCTTCTCATGTGGCCATATTTTCAACAAATTTGGAAATGAGCTATTTTCATCAATTACATTTCATATATAGCACTCATAAGTAAACCAGAATCAATTTCACCTGGCTTCACTTTCTAAAAGTGCATTCCCGTGACAGAGAATCTAGTTCATAACACTTCTTGGAAAACTGTGAGTCTTTGGCCATCAATAACACATTGGCTTGGGGCCAAAATCTCAGGTATTTATTTTGGGCTTCAGTGAACCTTATCTAAGAATCCAATCCAACAATAAATGGGAATCTGCCCTATGTCAATTAGCGATCTCACATGAATTGATCTATAACTCAATCTTGAATTCTCAACGCAACCCGACTCCTATGTTTATAACAAAATTTCCTCTTTGTTTGTCTCATCTGCTGACAATTACATGTACATAATCCTTCTATTATAATTTAATATGAATTGTCTCGAATACTCTCTAGGATTTATCCCTCTCACTGACAAATTTCTCCTAATCCATCATCAATTATTAATACACATGTAGATTTGGGATTTCCTCCACTCTCGAACTATGTAAATTCGACATGATCTCTCAAAGAGACTTCCTATGCACATGACTCTAGTTCCCTCTTGGATCCTTAATACATATCTACTCTCTTCGCATGACAAATTTCTTGTTATATATCATTTTTTTCAATTACATATAGAGAGATCGAAACTCACACTAATTCCAGATTTCACCCACAAAGGAATTACTCAATTCAATCTTACAGATAGACAATATGAAACTCAATGAAATTATATTCATTCAACAATCTTCTACATACTTTATACTCAAAAACTCATTCCTTAATAATTCTGTACATACATATCATCAACCTAATTCATTTATGTTACATAGTCAATCAACCAACATCCTTGCTTTCTGGAGATAATCGATCACACTACAACTTAAGTTCGTTATTCTATTTGTACACAAGCCTATTTCTTGATCTTTTCAAATAACTCCTATTTTTTAGTAACCGACTCCTATAAATAGAAACCAAACCTAATCCTAAATGACTCATACATACATCTTTTTTTATATATATCCTAAATCGAATGCTAACACATATCACAACTTGTTACAAGATATTTTTTCTTATTTAATGACTCCATGACTCATATTCTCACTAACACTCATCCTAATTAACCTAATGACTCATTTTCCAAATATCTCCTAATAACTTATAAAAATTTACATTTTTACAATATTCCAATCAAGGAATTTAGTTCTTCATGGAATTGACAAGACCCCTCCATGTTTGGTATTCAATGATGTCTTGGAGAGAAGATGCTCCTGCATCAGACTCCCAAGGTAAGAAATAAATGACCTCCTAGTCATCAGTTCTTTGTCTACAGTCTTTCATGGATCCCAAAATTTATTCTGCCGTGATATTTTTTCTTTATTTAATTGTTGTTCATGTACTCTTCCATATTTTCTTGCTACTCCTAGTTTCCATATCTTAGTTCGTAAGACTCCATTGAGTTTTCCTTCAAAATTTGTCACAATACAACCTTTCATACAAATGATTGTTTGTCTTCTCTTTATGCAACTTTCTTCCTTGTGTTTCTTCCTCATAAGCTTCAACAAAATTTTTATTTCTTTATCCAAATTACTTTGCTACTGTTGTCCTTTCCTATGTGTAAGAGTTGCAAAATTCTTATTGTCCTCATTTTCTTCTCCACCTCCTTCAAATATGTATAATACATTTGAATGTCTTATTCTCTGCTTTTCCATGACAAAATTAGCACTATCACATACCTCAAAATTCTTGCATTGCATGAGATATTATTTTCCTTTGTCAACATTTTCTTCCAAATGCTGATTATAATTCCATTCTCCTTCATCTTTATTGCCTTTGAATACAAAAACTTGTTCATCCTCATACTACCTTTGGACTTTGCTCTTACCTTAAAAATATAAGATATCCTCCATCTCCTTTATTAGAACCTCATTTGTATCTTCTTCATCACCTGAAAACATGCCATTAACTTGACAATACAAACTCATCTCAATCTCCTTATATATTATAAACATCTCTTCTCCCTTGGATATAATTTATTCTTCACTTTTAAGGTCTCCCAACAATTCTTCTAACACTTTAATCTCTTCCTCACACTTAAAAACTATGAATTCATCTTTGGAATTTCTCATAACAGTCTCCAACAACTATTCTTCTTTTTGGCTTCCCTTGACAGTCAATTTCTCTTTGTCTACTGCATTAACAACTTTCACTAGTTGTCTTTGTGCAATCCTATCTTCCTTTGAGATGAAATCTTCAACTAGATTTACTATGCACAAAATCGTCTTACTATTCTTTATAGCAAAATTTTCTTTCTATTTTCTTTTTGGAGATATTAGAATCCCAGCCTCTCCTTCAACAAAGAACTTACTCTGTTCTTCATTTGTACTTTTAGCAAGAATTTCCTTAAGCCCTTTCTCCTCCATGACAGTTTCAAATGGTTGTATTTTTCCTTTATTAAAACAACATGCACTCACATAATATTCATTAGTATTAAAAACATAGGGCTTCATGCTTCCATTTGGTGTCTTGACCACCAAATCTTCAAGCGAGTCTGAACTTGTCAAACAACTCACAAGATCTTCATCTTGTCCTTCCTTTACATCTTCACTTTTTTCATCAAAGAAAATACCTTGCTCAGGTTTACAAAAGCAAACTTCTTTTGCTAATGGAATTTGTTCAATGTCCTTGAAATTCTCTTCCATTTCCAATGTCTTAAGCCAAACATTCATCTTTTGTTTCCAATTCCTAACAAGTAACTTTTTAATTGGCCATTTAAATTTTCTCTTCAGAATCCAACGTTGACTCTGATTTTCTTCCTCTTCCCGTAGCAACCTCATCAGATTACTAAGTCCCTCTTTGATCTCAAGGAATTTTTTGTCAAACTCTTTTTGACACATGCCATTATCTTGGAATTTTCTCTCAATCCTTTGACTTTCATTTAGACTTCTTGTATGACTATTAGTAGTCATTTTTCCTTCTTCCACTATGAATTCTTTATTCTCTAATGCAACTGCAATATAAGCCTATACTATGAAAAGTTTCCCTGCCTGTCACTATACCTCACCAAGCTCTTCTCTTGAACCCAGTCTTTTGGTATCTTTGGCTCTCTTCAACTTAGAACCATTTGAGCACTTACCTTAATCTTTCTAGAATTCTTTGCAATCATGTTCTTCTGATAATATCAGTATGATATGTTCTTCCAACTTCACTGTTAGAAGCTTTCACCTCACTCCTTACCAAGGAAGTCCCTTTAGTCACAAATATACTTCACTTACTAGCTCTACCCAACAATCACTGTTGGAGCTATTTTCAAGCTGCTTCACTGTTGTAATCTATCTTCCAAGGTCAGAAATATATATATATATATATATATATATCATAACCTTATAACCTCTTATGCTATTTCTCAGAATGTGAGAATTTAACTATAAGTTATTTAATCCAATACTAAATGAAACAAAGCATCATTATTACCTCAATCTTTGTGCTGCAAATCCATGTTGTTGTAGTTTCCAGGATTTTTCATAAGCCTTCTTCCATTCACCATTTGAACTCATTGAGTTCACTTCATTCAAACTCCATGAGAAATATTTCTCATCATCTTCATTATAAGCCTAGTCACACAACTCTCCAGGTCTTTGCACTTTGATACCACAAATTGATAGCTCCTATCTTTGCAAACACAGGTGTTGGTGCAAAGGAACAAGAAGTCGTTTTTTTCCCTAGTCACACTGTCTGCAAAAACATAGTTTAGATATCACTTCAGAACTCCTCAACTAAGGATATTTTTCGAAAATCGCTCACGACTTACCAAATAGACACTGCTCTACACAAAACCTAGATGGCAGAATTTCTAATTTCATCTTCCTTTGATGATAAATCAACTCGCAAGTTTGATGACGGTTTTCCCTTACAAATTTCCATTCTTCTGTTAAGAAATTCTATTTCTTCTCCTATGGCTAGATTTTCATCAAATTTGGCAATGAGCTCTTCTCATCAATTACATTGCATATATAACACTCATATGTAAACCATAATTAATTTCGCCTGAATTCTTTTTCCAAAAGCGCATTCCCGTGACAGAGAATTTAGTTCATAACACTTCTTGGAAAACTATGAGTCTTTGGCTGTCAATAACACATTGCCTTCGGGCCAAAATCTCGGGTATTTCTTTTGGGCTTCAATGAATCTTATCTAAGAATCCAATCCAACAACAAATGGGAATCTGCCCTTTTTCAATTAATGATCTCACATGAATTGATCTATAACTCAATCTCGAATTCTCAACCCAACTCAACTCCTCTGTTTATAAAAAAATTCTTCTTTTCTTGTCTCATCTGTTGACAATTACATGTACATAATCCTTCTCTTATAATTTACTATGAATTGCCTCGAATCCTGTCTAGGACTTATCCCTCTCACTGACATATTTATCCTAATCCATCATAAATTCTTAATACACATACAGATTTGGGATTTCCTCCACTCTCGAACTATGTGAATTCGACATCAGCTCTCACACAGACTTCTAATGCACAGGTCTCTAGTTCCCTATTGGATCCTTAATACAGATCTAGTCTCTTCACATGACATATTTCTTTTTATCTATCATTTGTTTCAATTACATATACAGAGACTGAAACTCACACTAATTCCAAATTTCACCCAAAAAAAGAATTCCTCAATTCAATCTTACATGTAGACAATATGAAACATAATGAAATTCTATTCATTCAACAATCTTCTACAAACTTTATACTCAGAAACTCATTCCTTAATAATTTTGTACATACATATCATCAACCTGATTCATTTCTGTTACATGGTCAATCGACCAACATCCTTGCTTTCTAGAGCTAATCGACCGCCCTGCAACTTAAGTTCGTTGTTCTATTTGTACACAAGCCTATTTCTTGATCTTTTCAACTAAGTCCTATTTTTTAGTAATTTACTCCTATAAATATAAACCAAACTTGATCCTAAATGACTCATACGTAGATCTTTTTTTTTTATAGCCCAAATCGAATGCTAACACATATCACAACTTGTTACAAGAAATTTGTTCTTATTTGATGACTCTATGACTCATATTCTCACTAACACTCATCCTAATTAACCTAGTGACTCATTTTCCAAATATATCCTAATAATTTGGTCTTCAATGATGTCTTGGAGAGAAGATACTCCTGCATCAATATTGCAGTGTTTCATGTTATTGAATTTATGCAATATACAGATAACATGGTTTTTAGCTGAGGCTTTCTCTAGATAAATCTTTGTGTAGTGCGATTGAAATTATTTCTCTTTCTTGTTCATGTGATTGTGCGATTGTAATTGGTTTCTGAAATTTGTAGAATTGGTTCAATATTTTGTTTTAGTACATTACAATATAAGTTGAATCTATTTAGATATTTCTACAACATCGTATCTGAGTCGTAACTTTGAAGTAAATTGATTTCAAAATCACAGGTGCCAGGTTCAACCACAATCATATGATATATGTTTTTTAGGGCCAAAGTAAATTGGCCAAAAGTCCGTAGATATATATATATATATATATATATATATATATATATATATATATATATATATATATATATATATATATTTTTAAGAAAGGATCCATTTTTTTTTTTTGAAGGCACATTTAAATAAATAAATAAATAAAAATGAAATGTAGGGGGTGGAGAGGGGGTTGATGAAAATCTTGACAACCCACCCAACCATTGCAGCTGCAAGGCCATCCAACCCAAAGGAGAAACATTTCACAAAGTTTTGGGGCAACACTAGCAGCTAGAAAGGAAAGTTTCTAGAGTCACTAACTAATAACACCATTGTTGTGATAGATATAAATAAGTTATTGGCATCTCATATCAATGTAGTGTAAGTTAGAGGTATTGTCATAGGAGTACACAAATAACTGACAACAGGTCAAGGAAATTGTCAAAAAAACAAGACAACAACTGAGCATAAGAAGGGTTAAAAGTAGGTGCGGGACATATAGTGAGGGTAATGAGGTTGTGCGACAATGAGGACATGGCACAACTTAGATGAGAAAAAAAATAGAATACCTAGCCAACTACTAACCCTAAAACATGTAAATAATTCCCCAAAGTCATCAACCATTGTATTATGCCCAAACACAAATTTTAGAGGATCATAATATTGTCAATTATTAATTATGACGTAGTTGAGTCAGAAAAAGGTGCAAGAGAGGACATATTCAATTGGAAGTTTGGCGTATGCAGAACAATAATGGAGGTAGTGGCCATAAGACAACCTCCAATCCCCAGCAGATTGGGTCATTTCAGGGGGGTCAACGAACCAACAACAAAACCATCAAAATGAGAAGTTAATTATGCACATAGGAAATCAGTTAGAGGAGGGAACCAATAGGCGCGGGCTAAGTCAAGATCTGAGACTGTTGAGGAGTCAACGAAGGCTTGAAAAATATTTTGAGACAACGATAGTGTGTCACGTGTAGAGACACAAAACCTTGCTAGAGAGGGTGAGGATCACAATTCTTCATTAAGGAAAATAGTTTTTGGGAGGGTTTGATTAATAGGATAGGGATGGTGATTGGTATTAGGTTTGAATATTTATTGGATGGGTTGTCCAACTATAACATGTGGAAGGAGAGGATTTCAGTAGGGGATACAGTTTTAGACTCAAAACTGGTAAGGAGAACTTTGATTGGGTTCAAAGAGTTGTGGGGTACCTTCGTTAAAGGATTCGTGGCTTGGGAGAATCTCCAAACCTGGGATACGTTGTGGGATTACTTCACCTAGGAGGAGACTCGTAAGGAGGATCTACATATAAACCACATAAAAGGTGAATGGGATGAGGAGAAAATTACTCTTTCAATTCATGTAATAAAGGGAAAGGGGGTTTCCAAACTTAATAAAGGAGAGGGAGGATCCTCAACCCATGATGGGAAGAAGAAGGACATGAGAAAAGTCAAGTGCTTTTCATGTCACAAGCTAGGAAATTATGCGAGAGAGTGTCCAAATAGAAAAAAAGACAAAGGAAAAACACAAGTTGCAATGTTAGTAAATATCAAATATTTTGCAAAAAAAATTGGGGAGTTCTCATTAGTGGTTGCTTCTCTTTATATAACTAGTGTTAGAAGTGCTCGATTTCTAGACAATGATGCATGTTTTATGGATAATGGAACAGCTTTCCATATGATGGGAATGAGGGAAGTGTTCCTTGGTGTTTCAAAGATGGAATCAGACATGCATGTGAAATTTGGTATGAGTACCATACCTGTTGTGAAAAGGGTTGGAACAATGATATTCCAATTAGAATCAAGAGGATATATAGAGGTGACAAAGGTGTTATATGTCCCAAAGTTGAATACGAAATTTCTCTCAATATCATATTTATAGGATGAATGGTTTGATGTTCAATTTTATAAAGGACAATTATTCATATGTTCAAAGTGAGCTATCTAGGACACAACAATTAGGCTTGATTTCATAAAGGGAAAGTTGTATATTTTGCAAGGGAATCCTATAAGAAAATCCAAGGGGATCTTGGATCGAGGATAAATGCTAGTGACAAAGATTTAGAGGGAGGATTTAAAGGATAAGTTGAGACTAGGGACTTATTTTTATATTCTCAAAGATGTGCGTGCAACCTCTTCTATATTTTTTAGGATCAGTTGTTATGAGCTAACATTGATGGATGATCAAGAGCAGTTTCCTATGATCGTGTTTGGGAGAAACATGTCTTTAAATAAAATTTCAAAACATATAATAGGGAATTATTCTAGTTCAAAGGGAGCAACTACAAAAAAAAAATGATGTGGTGGGATGAGAGATAGATCTAGGTGGAGGAGGTTCTTCTAGAAATACCTCCCTCGCTAAATGGGAGTGTTTATTTTTGTATCTTGGGTAGGTGCTTCTAGATAGCCCTTGCATCTAGGTGTGTAGAAGTTTTCCACATTATATTTAGAACACTTGCTGTAGGTTGAGCAAGATGTTGATGTAACTTAGCTTGAGCCTAACTTAGGAAAAAGTACAAATTAAAATGTTGGCATGTGAGCTAATAGAATCTTAGGAAACATAAAGTAATTTACTTTAGTAAGTTTTAATCTTAGACAATTATCTCAAGTGAAGCGAGATCTAATCTATGTTGTTAATTACTTTGAGATTAGGGTTAAGATTAGGGTTTGGGATCAATGCAAAATTATAAAAGAAAGGGTAGGGACAGGGAGAAAGACATATGAAAATAACACAATATTGAGAGCAACATCTCAGCTAGTGGTGTGTTGGGTTTGAGGGAGTGTAGAGAGGCTAGAGATCTAGATCTATACGAGAGATCGAGCATCGATATAGGTATATTTGTTGAATCAAATCCATGTTATTGTATCTATATTTTCTTAGGCGGGCCATTACCCCATGACAGAAACCCACGTAAGTTTGTATTTGTTAATGAAAAACTTGTTGGGCATAAATCCTTAGTTGTGTGATTATTTAGTAAGTTTTTTATGCTAGGAATTAAATGCAAGGTGTTGGGTTATGAAAACTAGCATGAATTCAAACCTTTTGAAAAATATAGATCCAAATTCCATCTAGACAAACCACATAATTTTTACGTGGAGTTTTAAAGGATTAACTGTAAGTTGTGTTGGTGTCATGCCATGCACGTGGCACATAAGATATGATTGAATGATGTGGCATGTCAACATGGCATAATGACATGTTAATGTATTGCAAAATAGTTGATATGACAATTAATGTGGCATCCATTGTGGTAAGTGACATTGATCTAGGTGGATATTGGGGGCCACCCACCTATTCCACTTAGACCCCCACCATTGTTTCTTTCAATATCCTTAATTGTAGCACAATTTAATATGTTTTGAATTTTTTCAAGTCCTGAACTTCCAGAGCTGTTTTGAGGCTCTAAACGACGTTTTTTGGAAAACGGGAAAAATCATAGACTTTGATAAGGTTTTGCAGTCAAAATTTGTAGTCATGGGATATATCTTTATAATGATGTATTGTACACATCAAATGGAGATCGTATGCCAAAGTTACAACTGCGGTAAGTTGACGTACCATTTCACCCCAACGAGGCTTACATGCTTTTGATGCTTCATCTCCTAGGTTTAGGTTTTTGGATGTTCATGGTTTTGATTATTTCTTAATAATAAATAGGCCTTTGAGCTTCATTGTAACACATTTTACAAGCAATCTAGCCACCACATCTCTTCTCAGAGATAAGCTACCATCGCATGAGTTGTTTTATTTCCATACTGCATGTAAACAATTTTTAGTACTTTTTTATTAATGAATTGAAGTTTTGTTTTTTCTATATCCCTATGTTGTTGTTTATATCTATATTTATTTCGTTTCTTCATAAATCTAGATCATGATATCAGAGGTAAACCTAGACTATATGGAACAAGCCACAGTTGATCAGTTCTCAGACACATAAATCAAGAACACTCGCCAACAGAAGGTCCAACTGTATTAGGTTGTCAAAGCTGGCCAAATCCTGCACCAAGGCAAGTGCCCAACCATGGAATAAGGTCATCAGAAGTTTACACATCTTGGAGACACTCAACGCAATAGTTACCATTGCTTCCTAAGGGGGGAGGACTGATCCAAATTTAAGAAGGAAAAAAATTAAATATAGATATAAGAAAAAACACATAGATACAACACAAACATAACTTCAATTCATTAATAAAAATGTATTGAAAACTGTTTACATGCAATATGGAAATAAAATGTCTTAGGAAATGGTAGCTTATCTATGAGAAGAAATGTGGTGACTACATGCCTTCTGAACTGTGTTACAATAAGCCTCGAAGGCCTATTTATTATTGAGAAACAACGGAAAGGCCTAAACATCCAAAAATATAACATCAACTTCCTTGGGTTGTAACTTCGACATATGATCTCCATTTGACACTTACAATACCTTGTTAGAAATATCTATCTAAGGACTACAACTTTTGACTGCAAAACCATGCTGCAGGATAAGGGTTTTCTCAAACCTACAATAAAAATTGGCAAGGCCCAAAAAGCTGCGAAGCTCTATTAGAGTGGTCGGGGATGGCCAATCCTGAATGAATTGGATATTATCTAGATCCACATGCATTCTTTTGTCATCTATGATGTAACCCAAATATTGGTCCCGACTCATGCCAAAGGTGTATTTCTCAAGGTTGTCACATAGTTTTTGTTTCCGCGGGGATTCAAGGACCTATCAAATGTGTTGCAATTGCTTTACCAAACTCTTTCTAAAGACAAGGATCTCATATTGATATGAAATCACAAATTAGTTGGTGAAGGACCACAATATTTCATCCATCAACCTCATAAGATTTCTAGGAGAATTTTCCAACCCAACAATGGCATCCGACGACTTATCACAATGAGACACTTTGCAATACAATTCAGAAGTACCCCACCTATGATAACGAGATGTATTATATTGTGCAAGCTTTCTAGAAATGAAAGAATTACATTCTGAGGAAGGAGATGGTCATCCACACATATCACCAACCTCTTCAGTTTATACAGAGACAAGGGAAGTTGCAGAATGATCGCCATAAGAAGTGGTATACATGTTTACAACAATTCCACTTAAACATTAAGTACAAGAAGGGAAACACCAATCATGTTGTAGATTTCCTCAGTCGCCCCCCAATTGCGACACTGAATATTTTTCTCAACTCTTGTGGCAACGAGACCTCTGGATGGCTACAACTGTACAAGAATGATCCAAAGTTTTCCACCTTATACCAGATGCTAGTGGAAGGTAAGAAAGTTCCATATTTCCACCTCCAGGATGCATTATTATGTTATCTAGGCCACCTTTGTATTCCTTCAATAGAACATGCCAAATTTTTTTAGGAGGAGCACTACAGTCGGGTCATAGGACACTTCAATGTGGAGAAAAGGGTGGTTGTAGTATATAAGTATTTTTATTGGAAAAATCTCTGACCAAACATTTGAAAATATATCAAATCCTGCACTACATGTGCCATCACCAAGCCAGTCATCAATAAGCAAGGCCTTTACACTCCCCTACCTACTCTGAGCCAACCCAATCCATCTCCATGGACTATCTATTAGGCATCCATTCTATCAAGTATGGCTATGACTACGTATTTGTGGTCGTGGACATATTTTCAAAGATGACTATATTGTCAGCTTGGAAGAAGATTATAACAATAAAGGACACTGCTAAACTCTTCTTTGAATGAGTATGTGTACATTTTGGAATCTCGGATACCATTATATCAGATTGGGATAGTAGGTTCCTAAGCACATTTTGTTCAAGCCTCTGGACATTATTGGACACTAATTAGCTCACCAAGTCGACTGAGTTCCATCCCTAGACTGATGGCCAAACATAGGTCATCAAGATTATGATAGTGCACATACTACACATGTACAACTCCAAACATCCACGAAACTGGGATGAGATCCTTCCTTATGTGCAACATAATTATAACATAACTCTCCATAACTCAATTGGCCACAGTCCTTTTCAAGTAGGTTTTGGTTTTCAACCATTGTGTCTGATTAATGTTTCCATGCCTCATGTGGCTACATAGACAAAATACACACATGTACAGTTCGAGGTTGAGAAAACAACCCATTTTATTGAACACATCCCACACATTCACCAACATGTGTACAAAATATTGGATGAGTCCAATTCCAAGCACAGGAAGCGACATGATCAACATTAAGTTCCACACAAGTTTTAGGTGGGCGACAAAGTTTGGTTGCATTTGCAGAAAGAACGCCTTATCAAGGCCCATAAGAAGATCATACCACTTTGATATGGGCCTTACATCATCACCAAGGCTATGGGTGAAAATGATTTTGAGCTCAACATTCCTCCATTCCTTGGCCTGCACCCAATGTTCAATGTGGACCACCTTAAACATTGCATAACAACTCACGCCAGTAAAACTAACCTAAAATGCATGGAACAATAAATAACTGATCGTATCATGGACACAAAAAAAATACTCACCAGTAGAATATCCAACTGTATCGGGTTGTCAAATTTTGACAACCACTGCACCAAGGCAAGTAGCTCACCAAGGACCAAGTTCAACAAAAGTCTCCCCATCTCATAGAGGCACTCAACGTAATGGGTACCATTGCTTCCTAAGGGGGGAGGACTAATCCAAGTGGATATTGGGGGCCACCCTCCTATTCCACTTGGACCCCCACCATTGTTTCTTTCAATTTCCTTAATTGTAGCACAATCTTTCTATTTTTGGTAGTGTTTTCTAGTCCTGAACTTCCAGAGCTGTTTTGAGGTCCTAAATAACATTTTTTTGGAAAAATGGAAAACCAATTGCCTATGGAAAGCCTATGTAGTCAAAATTTATATTCCTCGGATATATATTTCTAATGAGGTATTGTACGCCTCAAATGGAGATAGTATGCCAAAGTTACGACTCCAGGAAATTGATGTACCAATTTTCCCCAACGGGGCCCACATAATTTTGGTGCTTCATCTCCTAGGGTTAGGTTTTTGGATGTTTAGGGTTTTCCATTGTTTCTAAATAATAATAGGGCTTTGCGCCTCACTTTAACATGGTTTAGAGGGCATGTAGCAGCCACATTTCTTCATAGAGATAAGCTACCATCATGTGAGTTAGTTTATTTCCATATTGCATGTAAAAAAATTTCCATACTTTTTTATTAACGAATTGAAGTTTCATTTTCTATGTATATTTGTGTTTCTGTTTATTTTTGTATTTAATTTCATTCCTTCATAAATCTGGATCATACATTGAAGCTAAAAGTATATAAATATGAATTTTTGTAAAAATGGCCTTTTTGGGTTTCTCTAGATTTAGATAAATTAAGAAGATTTGGATTTTTCAAATGAAGTGGATAAATTATAATATTTGGATGAGTGGAAGTTTGACTCTGATAAATGATATGATGTGGCATAATGTTTATGTGGAAATTTAAATATTATTACGTTGAGGCAAGGGAAGATGGCATTCACTGTTGTGGAGGTGACATGGAATCTGGGAATCCAAAAACCTAGAGTTTTATTTAAATGTGACTTTTGAGTTTTTGTAGATCTGAATGTTGGTCATTCTCTTAGTGTGGGCCTTCATCCAGATGAATCTAGAAATATTTGGAGACTTGGATATTAAAAATCTAAGGTTTTTAATAAAAAATGACTTTTTGAGTTTTCTAGATATAGATTTTGATTGTTAACTCACTACTTACCTAGATCCATATGAATTGGATTTCTGTATGAATCTAAAAAAGTTGAAAATATAGAGAACTAGATATCCAAATCTTTTTTAAATGGGGATATTAATATTTCTCATTAAATTCATATGTGAGATGGGCAACTATTGTGCCTGGCTGCGGGTGTGGCCCCATGTGGTTGTTACATGTGGGTTGGGTCTACCACGTGTCAGTTGAGTATTTGTTGATGTGAAATTGTGTGGTGGAGACATATGTGTTGAAGATTTCAAAAATTTAACAGTACAAATGCTAACATGGTGCTAAGAATGGTAAATCTTTTAAAGATCATAATTTTGTGTCTGGAGCGTAGAATTTGATGGAATTTATATTATTGGAAAGGTATTGATGAGCAGAAAATGATGACAATATTAGAAAATAAGTTTAATGTGTTTAAAAGAAGATGAATTTTGATAGCCCCATTTTTATAAAGTAACCTTAGAGATTAACTCTGTACACCTTGTACCCTAAAAAGACCTTGGGAGGACTAAGTGGGTTACAAACATCATGACCACTTGGTTTTAATGTTCAATATATTATCTATAAATTTAACTCTAAAGTACCAAATTTATAATTGAACTTATCTATGAATCCCTAGCTAAATACTTAGATCACACCTAATACTTCTTTACAAGAAGAATTTTGTATTTATAATTTGATAAAACAATACTATCAACAACAAACATTGAATATATTGATAAAAGTAACCATACTCTACACTTCAAACAAATTAATATAATGCCATTGCACCATTTCATTTCTCGATAGAATGTGTCATGCCATATTGATTGAGTTAGGTTTTACAATAAATGCAAACACTTTTAGAGTTGGTAGGGACATCACTACTATAGTAACACTTGTTTCTTATAAATAAATAACGTGGCTAAATGTTGCATAATTAATAGATGCATTTAGATTTTTTGAATTGGTATAACTTATTTAAAATATGTAGAAATTAGTTGAAATCAACCTTGTTTTACAATGAATTTAATGATATCAAAAATTCTAAAACTTTACAATATACAATTTCAATATTCTAAACTTTATACAATTTCAATATTCTATTTTAAATTTGTCTATGGGGTCTTGGTTAAACGGTGATGAGGCAGGGTGTTATAGCACTCATCATAGGTTCAATTCCCTTCCCTGATCGGGGTGATGTATCTGGACATGTTATGAAGATGGAGTAAAAAAAAAGTGAAAAAGTGAAAAAATGAAAGGTACTACCAAACTTACAAAAATATATATATATATATATATATATATATATATATATATATATATATATATTCTATTTTAAAATTAAATGATATAAAATTAAAATGCATTAATTGAATTAAAAGTTAATACTATTTTTAATTTTTCTTCTCCATTTTTATTTATTATTAATGATATTTTATAATAGTGGTAATGAAAAACAATAAATATAGCAGTTAGTGCCGTTTTAAAAAAAAACAAGAATGATTAATTTTTGGACTAAAATGGTGTCACAACCTTGGTGGATAGCATAAAAATTTTAAAAGAGTATATATCCCACATTCTAATGTTTGAAAAATAAAATTTTGAAGATTAATTATAATAGAGATGATTCCCCATTTAGGGTGAGTGTGCAATAGCTACAGTAGGAGTCTAGGTGTCAATCAGACACCACCACACCATAACACATCCATGTTAACAACATTATACTAAACTAAGTGATGTATTGGCTCTATTATTGTGAGAGCACTCCACATTTCTCTAGTTATCAGGTTTTACTCCACATTGCACTAGTATGTGTTTTTAATCCACATTTCTCTAGTTATGTGGTTTTATATTATGATGGTTTAGCAAAAGTATTATGTCATTAATTCCACAAGTAGTCCAAATTTAGGGGAGAATCATAGCTTAAGGTGGATGGTGAATGTTGGATGCTTATATTCTGATAATAGTTGGAACTTGGCTCTATTGGTATGGAATTTGATTACACAATCGAGGTTAGTTTGTTTTTATGATTTTGTTATTGGTTTGTCAAGTTATTTGTCCTAGCATTGGTTGTGATTTATGGAGCCGAAGTAGTGATGAGAAGGGCTCTATCCATCTAGTCTTTCATCTCCCCATGAATATTTTTTAAAGAAACATATAACAATTTATATTAATAAAAGTAGGGTCTGGACCAAAACATTACAAAGCTTTTGGGAATTGGGAATACTAAAAATCCTTAAAGGTTTGTGTTAAAACACGAAGATCATCCCAAAAACTTGCACAATAACACCAATGTACTTGGGGATTGAATCAATTCTATTTGAAAAATTTCCAAAAAAATCCTAAAATCTAGATGAACTTACAACACATTCAACTTAAGGTTTTTTAATTGACTGAGAATTCACCTTTCCTGGAAAATTACCTTTCATTTTTTTTTTTTAACTTGAGTCCAAGCTCAATTTTCTATTGATTCTACAAAGTCATCCATCTTGGGGGTATTTTGATTTTTAGGATTCATATTCTGATTCTGAGGAAGGAGGAACACCTCCTCTTGGTCGACCCATGATAGTGTATTTTTGTTGTTATCTGGTGGAGCTATGAAACCAAAGGAAATGACAACCTCTTTTCCATTGTCTAGATATGGGAGTTCTTGCATGATTTTATTTTTTCTTTGAGGGGATTAAAAGAAGATGGATGAGTCGGTTGTTAAATTCACTAAGCTTGCAATTGAATTTTTGTTGAATACATTTTCTAGATATTTAGGTGGAGCTGCAAATGCCTGAGGTGAATATTTCTTTGGCTATCAAATTTTTAAACCCTTTTGGGCACTAGTTTCATTGCGATAAGCAAAGAGAGGGTCCTTTGATGAGATTGAATAATGATTAAAGGTTGCACCTACCCACCATTTTTGTTTTTGAGATGAGAACTTAGAATTTGAATTCCCTGTATTTGGATAAGTCTTGAGAGTGTGGCCTATCTCATATCAGGCTCTATAGTAAAAGGATACATTTTCATAGTCCAGAGATTGGACCCAAGAAAAATCGGGGCCAATGAGCTTTATTTTCGAAGAGAAACCCAAGCTGAAGCCCATTTCCACGTAAATGAGAGCCTAGTGGCCTTTAGATATTATTTGATATCTTCACTATGGAAATATAATTTTTCTAAGGTGTTTCGAATTGAAGTCAAAGTTGTAAGATTCCACAAGTGTAGAGGGACATTGGGAAGCGTTATCCAAATCGTTTCACTCAAGATTGATGCTTAAAGTAGGCTAAAAGAGGGGAACTAGGGCTACATTGAGAGACCTGTACCTCCCCAAAACTAAAAAAAAAAATCAATTATCCACACCCTGTCACCAACTTTATTGAATATAATAATAAAAAACCCTCTATCCAGAGGGTAAATGTTTAACTATTTAGAGATTAGAGGCTTCAAATGTTCATTTATCCATGAGTGAAGATCCACCAACTTCGTCCATATATCGTTGAACCTATAGATTAAGCCTGCCTTTGGGAAAAAAATTTCCTCACTCAAGGCCTCTTCCCCAAGGGAAACATCAATCATAAGGGCCTCACTGATAGGAAATATTCAAAGTCCAGAGGAAGAGAGGGTGCGACTTGATGATTTGAAAATTTCACAGAAAAAATTTTCAGAGGTCAAATGAGGAACCAAATTAGCTAAAAGGGAGGCATCACCAATATAACCCATCACAAGAGAGGAAAGCGAATAACCAAATGCCATGGGGGCAGAGGAAATGGCACCATTTCTAGCTGAGGGTGAAAAGAGAGACATGGGACCAGCTGATGAAAGGAAGCAAGAGATTAACCCTGGGCAAGAAGACTTAGAACCAATTAACACTGACTCGGGCGAGGCAAATGAGACAGGAGGGTATGTTCTTCCCATATAGAATGTGATCCAACCAAAAGCAATGAAAGGGGGTAAATGAAAGTAGGAAACCGATATCCATGAGCACCTACAAACTCTTGGGGGAGAATCAAAACATCGGCTAGGGTCAAACCCTAGCCCCCATCGCACAACAAATCGGTAGTGACATTGTAGTCACTCCAAAATAATCTCCCCATCAATATTAATCCATAAAGGATACAAGATTTGTGAGGTTGTTTTGTCACTATTTCTTATGTTTGCTAGGGTTTCTAGGATTAGAAAGGCCACAATTGAAGCTCATAATTATTATGTTTGCTATAATTTCTTGGATTAGAAAGGTGAAAATTTAAGCCCATAACGTAATATTAACTCCCACTAACCATTTTTACTCCATTTAAAAACTAGTTTACTTTGTTAGTGGTATTTCCAATTTTGATTCTAGTTTAAGAAAACTGCTAGTCATGAAGAAAAAAGAGTTGGGGGATGGAATAGGTCTCACTAAGCGAGGCCATAATAAAATTTGCAAACACCATATCAAAAGATATCACTATGGAGAAATGTTCTAATGGATTACTCAAGCTAAGGTAGATGCTATGAAAGCAACAACAAATTACCACTTGTAATTTGTAGAGACTATAAAGCTGATGGTGGGTACCATGGAGCAAACCATTCACAAGAAAAGACAAGAGCTTTCTAAATATCTATTAGTAGACAAATTAAATGAATGGGTACCAAAAAATATTTTTTATAGGTCATAGGGTACGAAAGTATTTAAAATAATCGAATTATATTTTCTTAATAAAGCCTTGGTTGTTTAGGTGATCAAAGAAAAGGGACATCGACAACAAGCCATCATTACGAAACTAAAATTGTTTGATAAGAGGATTAATGCAGTCTACAAAGTAGTTTTCAATGTGGAGATAATTGTTCCAAATGATATTGAAGGTTAGAATGTTCCTATCATTGTAGCTGATCAAGCACCTACTTTATAGCACATCCCATCTAATCCGATAAGGTTGGATTAGGACAATGAAGATTTCATAACAATATAAAAATGATAGCTTCTTCTACAAGTTTCCCTATACTTCTTTTGATACATTGTATATTATACATTATGTCAATACAATTAGGCTCTATAATCTTAGCTGATACTTAGTATGTCTGTTATTTTTGGAAGTGAAGTCCATGTAAGCAAATAGGAGCTTTAAGCTAGCATAACACACCATGATTTAGAATTCTAGTATTTTTTGGACCATTTTACACCTAGTTTCCCTTATGGCTAGCTTTAGATAGGTTTTTTTGTATTATTTCAAGGTGACATATCAATGTAAATATAGATAAATTACCAATAATAATAATAGTGATAATAATAATAGATGATATCATTATTTAAATATGATATCCAAAAGTTCTACTAGTATAGTGTCTAAAAATGAATTTAAAAAGATACCAACTTTGAAAATCATAAGAGAACTTAAGCCTATTTAAAAACATGTGCGTTGGAAGCTTCCTCTTATTCCACTAGAAAAGGATGGGGGTTTTGATCCATTCCATTCATATATTTTTCTCTAGGAATATAATGAAATGTCTCCTCTTTAATATTGTCACCCACATCTAAGCAAATGGACAATCTGTATATAGAGGTAGCCAATTTAGGGTCCCTATTTAGAATTGAAATGTAGTGCACTAGAGCATACATTAAGCTTTTAAATCCTCTATATGCTTCTTTTGATGGAGCATAGTTTCAATTATTATTTCCATCACATTGTTATGATTTTCATCCTAAGTGTGTTTTTTTCCTATAAATATAAGAGAAATGTCTTATTGTCTATAATCAAAACCTCTTGATGTTGCATAGCATTATGACTTTAATAATTTCACAAAGGGGAATTAACTAGAATAATTCTTACATGTCGTATGACCAATTATCCAATGGAAATTTCTGAAAATCCTCCAATTCTAGACTTTGACGTGATATTCCTTGTGCTAACCTTGTGTTAGACTCCTATACCAATAGGTGTCATATATCATGATTGAATTGATGAGCTATGTAATATGTTCATACATTTTCTTGTTGCAAAGGTTTTCCATATTTTCAAAAAAAATAAAAAAATTTAAAAAATGTAAAGAGGGTATACCCTAAAAGAAAAATCAAAGGGTAAAAAGATAAAAATGGCCAAAAAAGTAAAAGAAAATGAACCCCACCAAAAGAAAGGCCAAGGAAAGTGCGCAAGTCTAAATGCCACTACCTTTTTCTCTTATGTAAATAAACAAATTGTGTGCAACTTGTATCTTATGCCACAATTTATGAACAGTCAAACAGTTTAAGCTTGGCTAGTTCATTTTTCAATTTTATGTTTTAGAGATAGAGAATAAAATCTGACCAAACTGTTTAATATTGGTAGATAAGTAGATAGGTAGAGTAAATAAAATGAGCTCAACAATTTAATCTGAGCCCTTGGATGTAATAAGGTTAGAATTAGATAGATTTCCACATGTAAAAGAAAAAGTGTGATAAGGGTTTTCCAGTCTAAGTGCACCCTAATAAAGAAGAAAAATGGTAGGTTAAAGTAGGTAGGGTAGGTAGATGTTGTTGCAGAATTACATGTGATGGATAAGGACTCTAGATGTGTTAAATATTTACTTTCATCACAAGTGCAAAGGCAGACACTACACTGGAAGAATTTCAAGCAAAGCAAAGTCAAATTATTAACTTCCCTTCTCATTTTTCCCTAAAAATTTCACTAATTTCCCCTATGTACTAAGGCATTGGAAAATTAGAGGGGCTAGAGGCATTTCCTTGACTTTTGGAGGGACCAGACCCTCGACCCAATAATTGGAAAAGCCTAAGTACTTAAAACCATTCATAATGTCATTCATTCAATTCTAAAAATCTTTTCCTAATTAAAATCCTATTTTACTTAGGAAAATTGTGCAATATCTCATAAAAACCTTTTTTAAAGCAAAAGTTAAATACATTACCTTGATGTTTTTACACTTAGCGCTTCCATCCATTTTTTTTTTATATTAATTTCTAAATTTATTATTTAAATCCCTATTAAAATCCACCCATTCCCATATTATTTTAATAAAATTCCAAATTACTATTATCCCGCCCCTTTGGTTGAAAAATAACCATATAATTATATTAATTGTGATTAATTGGTTGAATTTCCGATTAGTTAAAAACCCGACACCCCACTGTATAAAAAGGGATTAATTAACCCTCATGGTTAATTAATAACCTACTCCACCAATAAAATCGCCCCCGACGTGGTTAAATTATGTTTGATTGCATTGGGCCCGCTCTTTATCTCTCCGTCATCTCCCTTTCCCGACGACTGTTCGATCAACCAATCCACGATCTACTTTTGTCATCCATATCGCTGCATCTCCACGTCCGAATGATAACGCGTGATGGCTAAGCGGTTTTCTAAACAGTGCCACGCAACGTGTCGTATATTATATGGAATTTCTCGCCCTCCGCTGAAAACCGCCCGTCCCCAAAAGCGATGCGATGTATACCGCTTACCGCTTACCTCTCATGTCAAAGCAACCGTACTTGCTGATGTCATCCACTTAAAAATTAAAAAATCCCGCCAGCCTTTGAATTTGTAAATAAAACAAATGAACCCACATCATTTTCACTATCCCATGCAGTGACCAGTGTCCCATGCAACAAATTCCAAAATCAACTGTCAAAGATTGTCAACCACCACCTTGCTGAGGAAAATTGCATTCGAGCAATCTAGAATTCATCCGCCATAGCCAACACCTGTTTCGTCACTGTTTATTTCCCGGAAAACAGGTATTTACCCAAATTCCCATTGAACTCTGCAAAATCTTGGTTTTTGTTTTAATTCCACACGAAAAAACTGAAACAGGGATCAAGATTGGTCTTTATTTCATTCCTCAATTCCCAAAATTGCGATTGTATTCCTAAACCTGTGATTGTGCATGTTTTTTTCATCAAAACCTGAATTCATTTCTAAATCCACAAGAACCAGAAATGGAAATTCCCGTGGCTTTGAATGTTGCACCCCTGAATGCCCCTCACAGAGATTTAGACTATCTGCCTCTAGCAGATAGGGATTTCCAAATTAAATACCTCGTCCTCAGTGAAAATCCTCTCCAAATTTTTTGCCACTGCAGAGATAGCTACCTGAAAGGCTCTGATATTTTTGGACTATGGGAATCCAATTTTCCAATGTATCTTCTCTCCTCAGTCCACATTTTTCCCGAAATAATCTATTACTTCCATGCCAATTATGATCCCAATCAACGAGCAGTCATGTCCCCGAGTCAAACCATCCTTTTCCCAATAACTTCTCAATCTATCAACGAAATGTTACAGTTTTAGCCTGGTCAAGCCCTGACTCCCCTTTCCATAGGAAAGTTACTTGATAAATCGGCCAATTTATCCCAAGAAGAGTTGAATCGCCTCTTCCAAACTTTTATGTTGCCAGAACATCAGCCCAAAGGCCCTCCCGCTTATGGATATACCTTTTTCACTGATGTGGGCAGACTCATTTTGAATATGATATCTTCTGTAATGGGTTTCAATACTAGTGAATATGTTGATCAATTAACCCTAGTATTGTTGTCAATTTTTACCCCTGGACAGCCCCCTGCTATCAAATATGATTTTTCTTCCTACATTGTTGATAAAATCCATGATTAGTTCATGAGATTGGAAAATGAAAGAGTGTTCAAATATTCCTCTGTTATATACCATCTCATGCTTTACTATCAATCAGAGAGTTTCCCTTTCCATGTCATGAAACTTGATGCCAAAGGAAATCCTAGGCCTGTAATCTTTTGGTCTGCAATCACTCATAATTCCTCTGATTCTCCTTATTCTTACAATGAGTTCATTGACCTATTTGTGCACCCTGCAACCACCTTATTAACAGGAGTCTCCCCTCCTAGGGTCAATAGTGACATCAAGAAAATTCTCCAACTCTCAAAGAAATACAAGATAGGTGATTGGTACCTATACCGGAATCATACAAAAATTAGAATATATGGGTGTGAGCTATGTCCTTTCAAGTTACCAAAATATGTTCCAATGAGGCTCTTTGCCTTAGAATATTTCAGGCAAATGATAAATTCAAACATATTCCATTTTTGCAATGCCAAGAAAAATGCTCAGCTCAGAATTAAGAGTCAATTAAGAGCTGAAAGAATCTTAGAAGACTGATCTCAAATTGCAAAAAAAATTCTACTGGGTACCTTATGACCCAAACAAATTTATTTGTGATAGGAGGATGAAAAACAAATTGTCACCATACCTTCATCATAGAATTCCGGAAATTGAACAATATGCCAATATGGATGAATGGATTGAAGGGACGTTGATAGAACAAGATACTGAACAGGTCAGTGTTGAAAATGTTATGAAAGATATTGAGAAAATAGTTGACATGGATTCTTTTGGACAGGTGAAAAGACCAGGAATTGGTCCTTCTTCTGCTGGAACCTCTTAGCAAATTTTACAGGAAATCAGTGCATCAGCCACAGTAGCTTCTAAAGGGAAAGAAAAGGAGGCTGATATACAAGTTACAGAGAAATTCACAATGACAGAACAGCCTAAAACTTCTAAGGAACAGGGCCAAATACAGACTTCCCCCACTCAGATTAATGTGACCGGAATTTCAATTTTGCAAAGTTCTCTCAATGAAGAAAAAGGTAAGAAGAGAGATGCAAAAACAGCTACCCCTATCAGTGGATCTTCAGAACAACCTGATGTCAAAAGACAAAAATTAAATCCTCTTACAGAAGTAGAATTTATTTAAGAAACCCATGATAGTCAGCGGAGAGAAGATTTAAATAGTCAGCAAACATGCACAATCAGTGGGACATCCACTAATTCATAGAGAAAGGAGCTACCAAGACAGCAAAGTACAAAAGTATCTTCCTTCAAGCCACCAGTGAAGGATGCCTGGGATATTAAGAAAACATTTATAAATATAAAGGCCAGAAATGATCCATTAAGACTTCAAGTTTATAATCAATATTTGAAGATGGCTCCAAAAAATCAACAAAGATTGATGTCAGCCTATGACATCCAACAGGGTAAAATGGTAATGAGTCACTTCAAACCCAAAGTGCAACAGCCTCAAACAGTTGCAGATTATGTTAGAACCAATTTTGAAGTCATAGCAAAGGATATTCATCCTTTGGATCAGATTGAGCTGCACAAATAGACAGGTGAAATGATTTATTCTACTTTGACTGATAAATCAATGATGACCCAAAGATTACAGGATTCCTTGGAGAATACTAATGCTCAATTGCATCTTGAAAAATCCTCTTCCCAGGCTAAGGACAACAAAATAAAGACTTTGGAAGAAATAATTATTGGATTGGGTCATAATCCCAAAGATGTCAAAGGTATAGAAGCTTTGATTAAGAAGAAAGATGATGATATTATAGCCTTAAGGAAACAGCTGAAGTTGCCATCTTCAAGGCATCCACAAACTGCAGAAATCATAAAGCAAAACTTTGAAGAAGAATTGATGTATTTTCTCTTGAAAGTGAATGAGCAACTAAATGAGATTGAAAAAGAACTTGAAAAGGCATTAAAGGACAACTAGGCAAACATTCCAGCATCTACAACAGAAGTAATTACAGGTACAACAACAACAGGTCAGCCAACAGAATTATCACAGGTCAACACTTCCAATTTAAGCACTGAAGAATTAATAAAATCAATGGAGGAATTGAAACTCCAAGTGACAGAGCTTCAGAAAAAAAAGGTACAGTTTATTACCATAGAACAAAAATATGATCTCTCAAAGATAAGTGTTGCAGAAAAGACAAGAGAGATCAACAGATTAGAAAAATTGGTGAGAGCATTAGAAAGGGATCTCACATTGGAGAAACCTTTGAGAGAAATCAAAGAAATTCTTTGGACCAACATCATTCAGTCAATAAAAGATGTCTGGCCATCAATCCAAATAATGTATGAGCAGAATGATTTAATTAAATTGGCTTTGGAAGAAATTTTAAAGGCAAGAGAAGAATTAGGAAACATGCCTAAAGAAGCCAATTATCTTATACAATTTTTGAATACCAATAACAGATATCAACTTGAAGAACTAGGCATCCAAGATAGAACAGGAACAATTTTGGAGATTAAAAGAGTTTTTACTAAAAGAACTCTGATGCAGAATCTAGAAAGAAGATGCTTTGATATGCAGGAAGAAGTCAATGCCTTTACAAAGAGATTCAATATTTTGCAGAGTAAAGGATTGCCAAGTCCTTTAATTTCAGAGGATAAACTTATGAACCTGGAAAACTATGTTGAGAAATTGAATAAATATGCTGACAACTAGGCCAGTTCATCAACCAGTTCATCAGTAACAAAAGCGTTGCCTACAGGAAAGATTCTTCATGACAATCTGGAAAAAAAAATTTATTTTGAACATGAGGTAAAACACTTATTCCCAATTTAGCCTACTTTCTTCAGATATACAAAGACTGATGAAACTCTGAGGAAGCTTCAAAGAACAAGAATACCAGAAATACAATGGTGGGAAGAAATGTTAGACTTTTTGTAAATAGTATCCTTGCATGAATTTTCATTATTTACTACAGTAAGACATGATAAAAAGGATAAACAAAGATCAAACAGAAGTCAAAGTGTATCAGTATAGGTAAAGAGTATCAGTAAAACAGAGTAGCCAGCATAGAATTACTAAAGAGGACAACAGCAAGCCCAATCATAGGGCCTACCTCCAGCACATTCTCAAAAGAAGGAAACAGCACAACATCAGTTATCCTTTCTCTTATCTACGAGACCATCTGTCTCTATTTTCTTGTAATATATTCATGAGTCATCCTAGATTATATCTCATTTTGTTAGGAGATATTTTTTATAATTATTTGTATAAATACTCCTTCAATTGGAGTATTGAGGGGTGGATTCATAAACTTTGTTGTAACATTGATTATTTTGGAATAAAGTGTTTTTGGATAAATTTCATATGGCTAGCTGGATAAAGAATTGATGCAAAAGAATTTTCACAGGATTCTTGAGTCAGACAACGGATCAATAAGTCATCTATCTTTTATGTTTTAGAGTTTTATACTTGTTTATTATACCATCTATGTTTCATATCTGAATGATGAACGAAAAGGAATAATTGAGAAAGTGCTTAAGTGCAATCTGTTTTCAATCGTTGTTGTTCTTATTGTTTTCTTCTAAACTAGTTTAAACAGTGAATTCTTAATTGCTCCTATTTTCTAGTTTATTCATTTTGATTATTTGATAAAGAATTCTTAATTTCTCTTTGTCAACAATCAGTCAAGTTCCATATTTCGAATATGTTGAGGGATTCTTAGTTTCCCTTCACCCATTTCGAGTCCATTCCATTCATTTTAGGTCTATAATTGTTCCTTATTTGATTACCTTGCCCTGTGAAACCATCTCTTGTTAAGAAAATTAATCGAGTTAAGCCATCTTTCTTTGACTCCATTAGCCCAATGGCCTAAATTACTCATTCTTACCCTCTGCTATAGAATTTCATCACTCAATTTCAATCAAAATCCCTGAACTTTCATAACTAGCCTAATACTTTTCAAAACAAAGCTAAAACATAAAGAGAGAGTGCTCTCTGCGTACAGATTGGCTAGATTCTGCACCTAAAAGTTGGTTTGTGGTTACCTCGGACCTCTTTCCTTTTCCCTACAACTTCAAGGAAAATCTGAGTGATAACATAGTGGCGACTCCATAGGGGATTCTGAATAATCTTATTGTTACTATTGTTTACTTTATAAACTACAGACGGAGCCTGAAGCTAGCCAGGTAGCCTTTGAACTGCTTTTGCACTGCAATTGCATAAGTAAATAAATGTTGCTTCAGTCCATCTCCAGTATAGTTTATGAACTGAACATTTGGTTTCAAACATTTGATCAGTTCCTCTAAGTCAAATAAATCTTTAAGAAAATTTAAATCCAATATCAAAAATTTCTTAAAGAGTTTGTCGAAGTTGTATTTTTCATTCCATTTAGACAAAAAATCAAAAAAGAGAATCACCTAGAAACCTGGCTTCAGAAAGGACTCATTACGCCAGGGCTAATCCTGATCCAAATCCACCGCCTGTGTTTGAAAATCCAAATTCGATCCCCAGAATTCTTCGGAGACAAGAAAGTCAAGAAAGTTTTGGAAGTTCTAGACCTCTCTATAGATCGATATCCTGTCCTATGAAGTGGATTTACCTTAAGGACGAACCTTTTGACGAACAATTTGAAACCTCTTTATTTGTAAATTTTTCTGAATTTGAGTTGTCCAATTTGGTTCAAGACCCAGTATTTATTGAAGATTTACAACTTCAATTTGTTACTTCACATCTTGATAAAAATTTGCGAGATTCCATACAATCTGAGCTTACCTCTGAAGGAACATCAAATTTTTCTGTGATCACTTCAGCCTCTCCAAGTTCATCAACATTTCCTCAAACATCTCAACTTCAAACTACCCCTTCTACTCCTCCATCCACTACTCATAGACCAACCTCACCTGTTATTTCATCGTTACCTCCTGCAATGGTAAACAGATATGCTCCTTTGGTATTACCAGCCAATCTAGGGGCTATGCCCCAAGACTACCAAACTAAAATCACTCCCTTTGATGGTTCTATTACTTACACTGCACAACAACATACTAAAAATATGACCGATTATTTTGAAATTTATGAAATAGATGTTGATGATGTAAGAATGAGAATATTTGTCCAAAGTCTTACTAGAGAAGTTAGAACCTGGTTTAGAGCCCTTCCTGCAAACAGTGTTACTGACTTACAAGCTCTTTATAGAACATTTTTAAACAGATGGGAAAAGAAGAAATATCCTCTTCAAATCTTATCAGACTTTGGAAATCTAAATAGAGGACCAAAAGAGACTGTGCAATATTACTGCACCAGGTTCAATGATGTTTACAATGCTATTCCCCAAAACCTTAGACCTCCTCCAGATTCAGCATTAATCAAATTCCCTAATGGATTTGATTCTGATATGGCGTATCAGCTTAGGGAAAGAGCTCCTCAAACCTTAGAAGATATGCAAAGTATAGTTGTTAGTGTTGAAGCCAACCTGATAGAGAAACGAGCTAGAGCCAGAACTGAAAGGAGAATGCCTTTAAATGAAAAACCCTCAGCTTTTGAAAAGAAACTGGATTTTATTATTAAAGGAATGGAAAGGCTAGGAGATAGAGTAGAAACAATTGAAAGGAAATCTCCTTGGGATGGTCAACTGAGAAATACTGAGAGAAATCCAAATTTCAGAAGGAACCAAAATCAAAATACTGGAAAAACTAGTCCTGACCAAAATATTAGGCCCCCATTCCAGGAAAATTATATTGAAGCCTCAACTTCTGAGGAACCAACCAAAGATGCTCAAATAAACAACTTGACTGGACGCAAGAACGAAGCAGAAGTTTTCTTGACCCAAGATGATCAAGAAGCTCACATTCTTAAGAAATTTCAAACCCATTCAGGAGAATCATTTGACTTTAAGGAAGGATATGATACAACCATTTACGAATTTCACAAGCAATATAATTTGAGGAGCAGAAGAATTGATGTCCCGGAAACAAGTAAACATAAATCTACAAAACAACCCCTCAAAGGTAAAATCAATACTACCCCTGTACATATTCTTTCTAGATCAGATCTTAATCCTGTTAATCCAATAATTGAAGATGTATCCGATAGTCAACTGAATAACAGAAGAATTTCCAATACTCTTCCTCCCAAAGGAAATGTAGAGGATCCTCCAGAAGTTGATTCAGAAACAACTTCAACCCACAACCCCACTCCTAAGAAGGAGAAAAATACCGAAAACATAGAAGATAAAGAGAATCCAACTGTTCAAAATACAAGAACTCAGATTGAAAAACCTTTTAATATGGAAGCTGAAGTAGGAAAATTAAAAATAGTTGTTCCATTGTCTGAATTAGCTAAACATGATGTCTACCGAAGTCAAATCAATAGATCACTTAATATTACTGGAAGTGATGACCCAGTAAATGTTTTTGATGACCAACCTAGATTATTATTTGGCCTTGAAGTAAATGGAAAACCAGGAAGTGGAGGGACTCCTCCATTCTATGTGAGTTTGAAAATACATGATAAAATAATTCCTAATGCCATGCTTGATTCTGGGGCATCTCACAATCTAATGCCCAAGGCTGTAATGGAGAAATTAAACCTAGACATCACCAGACCATACAAAGACCTCTTTTCTTTTGATTCAAATCAGGTGAGATGTTTAGGACTAATCAAAAATTTGTGTGTTTCATTGGTTCAATACCCTGCAAAAACAATTTTGATGGATATAGTAGTAGCAGATATTCCTCCAAAATATGGTATGCTATTGTCCAGATCTTGGGGTGCAAATCTTGGAGGATCTCTTCAATTGGATATGTCATATGCTAATATTTCAGTGTTCGGCCAACCTAAGAGACTATACAGAGAAAATTTAATGAAATATGTAGTCATTAGTCAGGAGAAACTTTAAAATTTCCCCATCTACTCAGTACACTTTGATATGGATTCATTTATTCTTTATAATGCCGAAATTGATCATCCCACTGAATTAGAAGTTCCAGCAATAGAACCAAAAGAAATTACAACTAAAAAATCTAATGTTCAAATCCAGGAAATCTCTGAGGACAATGAAACATCAGATACCCAAGAGAAACCAGAAGAAAGTAAAAAACCAGATCTCACTATTAAGAAAGTTCCTGAAACCCCTGATACCAATTATGAACATGAAATTCTTGGCACTTAGAATTTGATGGTTCCGTTAATAAATTAGGAGCAGGAGCTGGAGTTTGGGTGCATAACCTTGAAAATGATCATGTTGAAGGCCATGCCTACAAATCAAGTTTTAAATGCACAAATAATATGGCAGAATACGAAGCTATTTTGCTAGGTCTTAAACTTGTCAAAAGATTAGGGGCAATTAGAGTATCTGTCATAGGAGATTCTGATTTAATCATTCAAAAAATCAAAGTTCACTTTCTGAAAAACGATCCCAGACTGAGAGAATATAGAGGAATAGTTGTAGAGATTCTCAATACTTTTCTACAGACTCAGCTTGCTAAAATCCCAAGAAAACAAAATTGGCATGCTCATAGTCTTGCAATGTTTGATAGCACTTGTAAATTACAATTCGAACCTAATCATCAGTTCACAGCTGAGATTAGACACAGACCAGCGATACCAGACAATTTTAAGAATTGGCAAGTGTTTGCAAATGACAATCAGATTAACAATTTCCTGACTCTAGAGAATGAATTTTCTAACAGTAACATAGATGAAGATACTGTCATTGAATCTGATCAAATAAATGAACAAGAAACAGACATTTCAGAAGAGAGTGCAATTCAAATGCTTCATCCAACAAAGTTCACCAAAAAAGAAATGCAGGACCTTAAACAAATGGAAGTTGATGAGATTATAGAAGAAGAATCTGAGATCATTAATTTAAAAGATAATAATTTGCCTAAAGGATTAACTCCTCTGGAAGATATTTTCGATTCTAACGATATTCCAAAGAAACCCAAAATGGAACCTTTGAAAGTTGATATTGAGGAATATAATTTTGGAACTGAAGAAAATCCTAAACTGATAAATTTATCTAAATCGTTGTCTCCTGATCAAAAACTAAAATATGTTGAACTAATAAGAGAATTCCAGGATGTCTTTGCCTAGAGTTATGAAGACTTGAAATCATATGACACCTCTATAATTCAACATACAATACCTCTGAAAGAAAATCAGAAACCATTTAAACAGAAACTCAGAAGAATCAACCCTGTACTGTTGCCTTTAATTGAAAAAGAAATCAAACGAATGTATGAAGCAGGGATAATTGCTCCCATTAGGTTTTCAGAGTGGGTGTCTAATTTAGTCCCTACTAGGAAGAAAACTGGAGAGATCAGATTATGTGTTGATTTAAGAAATGTAAATAAGGTTTCTTTGAAGGATAATTACCCTTTGCCCAAAATGGATCACATTTTACAAAGGGTAGTAGGTGCTTCTAGGATTTCTCTTTTAGATGGGTTTTCAGGATACAACTAGATTCTGGTTCATCCTGATGACCAGGAAAAAACAGCTTTTACAACACCATGGGGCACATTCAAGTACGTTAAAATGCCATTTGGACTTAAAAATGTTGGAGCAACCTTCCAAAGAGAAATGGACATTGCATTTGCAAAAGAAATTCATGACTTTCTTGTTATATATATGGATGATTTAACTATTTTTTCTAAATCAGATCAACAGCATTTGGACCATCTCAGACAAGTATTCATAAAATGCAAAAAGTATGGTATCTCTTTGAATCCAAAGACGTCCTTGTTTGGCCTTGAAGAAGGTAAAATCTTGGGCCATATCATTTCCAAAGATGGTATTAGAATTGATCCTGCTAGAATAGAAGCTATATTGCAGATACCTCACCCTAGAAATGTTAAAAAACTTCAAGCTTTCCTAGGAAAAATCAATTTTTTGAGAAGATTCATATCTAGCTTAGCTGAACTGATTAGATTGCTTACTAACATGTTAAGAAAGGATTCAAGTATTAAATGGACAGTTGAAGCCAAACAAGCATTTGAAGAAATTAAAATGGCTTTGACCAGAACACCAGTTCTTACCAATCCACAATTTGATAGAGATTTCATAATATTTTCATTTGCATCAAAACACACTGTAGCAGCTGTTTTATTACAAAAGGATGATCAAGGATGTGAAAAACCTATAGCATTTTTTAGTAAAGCACTAAGAGACGCATCATTAAATTACAACATCATGGAAAAACAAGCTTTTGCACTTATAAAAGCCATTAAATATTTTAGAATCTACATACTGTATTCCCATGTGATAGCCTATGTACCAAATGTTGTTGTCAAAGACATCTTAACTCAAGATGGAATTGAGGGCAAAAGAGGTAAATGGATTGCTACCATATTAGAGTATGATATTGAAATAAAACCTACAAAGCTGATAAAGGGACAGGGATTGGCTCAACTCATGACAGAAACAAATTGCCAAGCCCTGGATATTAATAAACTGGATGACGAACAGGAGATGGCGACTCCACAAATCAGCCAGGCCTTCTTAGATTCACCATGGTATGCTGATATAATTTATGTATTGTTAAACCTGCAAGCTCCTCCAGGGTTATCCAGAACAAAGAAAAGGCTCTCAATGAATTCCATGCAGCAGACTGTGGTGGACACCTTTATTGGAAATCAATTGCAGACAAGATCCTAAGAGCTGGATTTTATTGGCCAACCTTGTTCTTTGATGTAAAGAAATTTGTCACTGCTTGCCATAAATTTCAAATTTTTGAAGGTAAGAGAAAACTATTACCTTTACCACTGAAACCAATTTCCGCTATAAAACCTTTATAACAATGGGGCCTGGATTTCATTGGAGAAATCCATCCTCCTTCTGGCCAACACAAATGGATCTTCACTGCCATAGACTATTTTACCAAATGGATAGAAACAATTCCTTCCAGACAAGCCAATGACACTGTGATCATAGGATTCCTAGAAACTAATATATTATCAAGATTTGATTGTCCTGAGAAAATAATAACTGATAATGCTACTGCCTTAAAATCTGAGAAAATGATAAGTTTCTGTAACAAATATCATATCACATTAAGCCATTCCATAGCCTATTACCCTCAAGGTAATGGACTAGCTGAATCTTCCAATAAGAGTCTCATTAATATTATTAAGAAATTACTGGAGGAAAACAAGAAAAATTGGCACAAGAAACTTACAAATTCATTGTGGGCCGACAGACTCACCACCAAAAAATCTATTGGGACTAGTCCTTATGAGTTAGTATATGGAATTGAGGTTGTATTTCCTTCATCTTTAGGAGTTCCTGTAATGAAATTACTTCAAGAAGCTCAGGTTGAACCTAATGATATTTAAAGGAGAATAAATCTGTAGCAGACCAGAGAGGAAGTTCATCAAAGATCCCAAGTATTGCAGGAGAAACTAAAGAAGAAATTTGATAAAAGGACCAAGGCAAAAGATTTCCAACTGGGAAACAAAGTTTTAAGATGGGATTCCAGAAGAGAGGATAAGGGAAAACATGGGAAGTTTGACTTCCTATGGAAAGGACCTTATATTATTCATGCTTTACAAGGAAACAATACATATTTTCTGAAAAACTTGGATGGTACAGAAACTGACGATGGGCTAGTTAATGGTTGAATGTTGAAACATTACTTTGATCCTATTTATTAGGATATCCTGATTTTTAACATGTACATACTATATCCTTTGTAATGTTACAGTTTTGAGTGGATAGTAACTTACTGGAGTTGAAGCTCGAGGAGAAGGCCCTAAGCTTCAAAAGTATTATTGTCATACATACAATAAAGTAACAAGCAGAAGAAGATTCCATGGTTTAGTCCAAATCATTCTGAGGACAACTGACCTGTTGTTCTTGACTTTTCACCAAGAAAAGCCATCCCCAAGTGGAGTCGGTGTTAGACTCCTATACCAATAGGTGTCATATATCATAATTGAATTGATGAGCTATGTAATATGTTCATACCTTTTCTTGTTGCAAAGTTTTTCCATATTGTCAAAAACTCAAAAAATTTAAAAAATGTAAAGAGGGTATACCCTAAAAGAAAAATAAAAGGGTGGAAAAAAAAATGGCCAAAAAAGTGAAAGAAAATGAACCCCACCAAAAGAAATGCCAAGGAAAGTGCGCAAGTCTAAATGCCACTACTTTTTTCTCTTATGTAAATAAACAAATTGTGTGCAACTTGTATCTTATGCCACAATTTATGAACAGTCAAACAGTTTAAGCTTGGCTAGTTCATTTTTCAATTTTATGTTTTAGAGATAGAGAATAAAATCTGACCAAACTATTTAATCTTGGCAGATAAGTAGATAGGTAGAGTAAATAAAAGGAGCTCGACAGTTTAATCTAAGCCCTTGGATGTAATAAGGTTAGAATTAGATAGATTTCCACATGTAAAAGAAAAAGTGTGATAAGGGTTTGCCAGTCTAAGTGCACCCTAATAAGGAAGAAAAAATGGTAGGGTAAAGTAGGTAGGGTAGGTAGATGTTGTTGCAGAATTACATGTGATGGATAATGACTCTAGATGTGTTAAATCTTTACTTTCATCACCAGTGCAAAGGCAGACACTACATTGGAAGAATTTCAAGTAAATAAAAGTCAAATTATTAACTTTCCTTCTCTTTTTTCCCTAAAAATTTCACTAATTTCCCCTAAGTACTAAGGCATTTGAAAATTGGAGGGGCTCAAGGCATTTCCTTGACTTTTGGAGCGACCGGACCCTCGGCCCAATAATGGAAAAGCCTAAGTACTTAAAACCATTCATAATGTCATTTATTCAATTCTAAAAATCTTTTCCTAAGTAAAATCCTATTTTACTTAGGAAAATTGTGCAATATCTCATAAAAGCCCTTTTTAAAGCATAAGTTAAGTACATTACCCTAATGTTTTACACTTAGCGCTTCCATTCATTTTTTTTTCATATTAATTTCTAATTTTATTATTTAAATCCCTATGAAAATCCACCCATCCCCATATTAATTCAATAATAAAATTCCCAAATATTATTATCCTCGTCCTTTTGGTTGAAAAATAACCATATAATTATATTAATTGTGATTAATTGGTTGTATTTCCGATTAATTAAAAACTCGACACTCCACTGTATAAAAAGGGATTAATTAACCCTCATGGTTAATTAATAACCTACTCCACCAATCAAATCGCCCCGTACATGGTTAGATTATATTTGATTGCATCAGGCCCGCTCTTTATCTTTCTGTCATCTCCCTTTCTCGACGGTCGTTCGATCAACCAATCCACCATCTACGGTTGTCGTCCATATTGCTGTGCCTCCAAGTCGGAACGATAACGTGCGATGGATAAGCGGTTTTCTGAACAGTGCTGCACCACGTGTCGTATATTGTATGGAATCGCTCACCCTCCGCTGAAAACCACCCGTCCCCAAAAGTTGTGCGATGGATACCACTTACCGCTTGCCTCCCATGACAAAACAACTATACTTGCTGACGTCATCCACTTAAAAAATAAAAAAACCCTCTAACCTTTGACTTTGCAAATAAAACAAATGAACCCTTGTCTTTTTCACTACCCCGTGTAGTGACCAGTGTCCCATGCAACGAATTCCAAAATCAACTGTCGAAGATTGTCAACTGCCACTTTGCTAAGGAAAATTGCAGTCGAGAAATCCAGAATTCATCCACCATAGCCAACACCGTTTTTCGTCACTATTCATTTCCTGGAAAACAGGTATTTACCCAAATTCCCGTTGAACTCTGCAAAATCCTGGTTTTTGTTTTAATTCCACACGAAAAAACTAAAACAGGGTTCAAGATTGGTCTTTATTTCATTCCTCAATTCCCAAAATTGCAATTGTATTCCCAAACCTATGATTGTGCCTATTTTTTCATCAAAACCTGAATTCATTTTTGAATCCACAAGAACCAAAAATGGAAATTCCCGTGGCTTTGAATGTCACACCCCTGAATGCCCCTCACAGAGATTTAGACTATCTGCCTCTAGCAGATAGGGATTTTTAAATTAAAGACCTCGTCCTCAGTGAAAATCCTCTCTGAATTTTTTGCCACTACAGAGATAGCTACCTGAACAGCTCTGCATTTTTGGACTATGGGAATCCAATCTTCCAATGTATCTTCTCCCTTCAGTCCACGTTTTTCCTGAAATAATCTATTACTGCCATGCCAATTATGATCCCAATCAACGAGCAATCTTGTGCCCGAGTCAAACCGTCCTTTTCCCAATAACTGCTCATTCTATCAACGAAATGTTACAGTTTTAGCCTGGTCAAGCCCTGACTCCCCTTTCGATGGGAGATTTACTTGAAAAATTGGCCAATTTATCCCAAGAAGAGTTGAATCGCCTCTGCCAAACTTTCATGTTGCCAGAACATCAGCCCAAAGGCCCTCCCCCTTATCGATATACCTTTTTCACTGATGTGGGCAGACTCATTTTGAATATGATATCTTCTGTAATGGGTTTCAATACTAGTGAATATGTTGATCAATTAACCCTAGTATTTTTGTCAATTTTCACCCCTAGACAGCCCCCTGCTGTCAAATATGATTTTGCTTCCTACATTGCTGATAAAATCCATGATCAGTTCATGAGATTGGAAAATGAAAGAGTGTTCAAGTATTCCTCTGTTATATACCATATCATGCTTTACTATCAATCTGAGAGTTTCCCTTTCCATGTCATGAAACTTGATGCCAAAGGAAATCCTAGGTCTGTAATATTTTGGTCTACAATCACTCATAATTACTCTGATTCTCCTTATTCTTACAATGAGTTCATCGACCTATTTGTGCACCCTGCAACCACCTTATTAACAGGAGTCTCCCCTCCTAGGGTCAATAGCGATATCAAGAAAATTCTCCAACTCGCAAAGCAATACAAGATAGGTGATTGGTACCTATACTGGAATCATACAGAAATCAGAATATATGGGTGTGAGTTATGTCCTTTCAAGTTACCAAAATATGTTCCAATGAGGCTCTTTGAATTAGAATATTTCAGACAGATGATAAATTTAGACATAGTCCATTTTTGCAATGCCAAAAAAAAAGCTCAGCTCAGAATTAAGAGTCAATTAGGTCCTTTTGTCTGCAATTCTAGGGATGCAGGAAAATAAGTTGAAAGGATCCTAGAAGACTATCTTAAATTGCAAAAAAGTTTCTATTGGGTACCTTATGACCCAAACAACTTTATTTGTGATAGGAGGATGAAAAACAAATTGTCACCATACCTTCATCATAGAATCCCAGAAATTGAAGAATATGCCAATATGGATGAATGGATGGAAGGGACGTTGATAGAAAAAGATAGTGAACAGGTCAGTGTTGAAAATTTTATGAAAGATCTTGATAAAATACTTGACCTGGATTCTTTTGGACAGGTGCAAAGACCAGGAATTAGTCTTTCTTTTGCTGGAACCTCTCAACAAAATTTACAGGAAATCAGTGCATTAGCTATAGCAACATCTAAAGGGAAAGAAAATGAGACTGATACACAGGTTACAAAGAAATCCACAATGACAGAGTAGCCTGAAACTTCCAAGGAACAGGCTCAACTATAGACTTCTCCTGCTCAGATTAATGTGGCAGAAATTTCAGTTTTGCAAACTCATCTCAATGAAGAAAAAGGTAAGAAGAGAGATGCAGAAATAGCTACCCCTATTAGTGGATCTTCAAAACAACCTGATGTTAAAAGAAAAAAATTAAATCCTCTTTCAGAAGTAGAATCTATTGAAGAAATCCCTGATAGTTAGAGAAGAGAAGAATTAGGTAGTTAGCAAACATTTACAATCAGTGGAACATCCACTAATTCACAGAGAAAAGAGCTACAAAGATAGAAAAGTGCAGAAGTATCTTCCTTCAAACCACCATTGAAGGATGCCTGGGATATTAAAAGGACATTTATAAATATAAAGGCCAGAAATGATCCACTAAGACTTCAATTCTACAATCAATATTTGAAGATGGCTCCTAAAAATCAACAAAGATTGATGTCAACCTATGACATCTAGCAAGGTAAAATGGTGATGAGTCATTTTAAACCCAAAGTGCAGCAGCCTCAAACAGCTACAGATTATGTGAGAACTAATTTTGAAGTCATAGCAAAGGATATTCATCCTTTGGATCAAATTTAGCTATAGAAATAGACAAGTGAAATGATTTATTCTACTTTGACTGATAAATCAATGATGACCCAAAAATTATAGGATTCTTTGGAGAATACTAATGCTCAATTGCATCTTGAAAAAGACTCTTCTTAGGCTAAGGACAATAGAATAAAGACTTTGGAAGAAATAATTATTGGATTGGGTCATAATCCCAAAGATTTCAAGGGTATAGAAGCCTTGATTAAGAAGAAAGATGATGATATTGCAGCATTAAGAAAACAACTAAAATTACCAGCTTCAAGGCATCCACAAACTGCAGAAATCATAATGCAAAAATCTAAAGAAGAATTGATGGATTTACTCTTGAAACTGAATGTGATCGGTTTATGCGGGAGTCTATGAGAATAAACATTCATGTTAAATACGAGAGATACGTGATTACACTTCATTTCATTAATATCAAAAAATTGAAATTTGCTTACAGACAGAATGGAAATAAAACTAGCTAGGGCACTGGTAGCTATCTCTGAGAAGAGATGTGGCGGCTACAGGCCTCTGAACTGAGTTACAATGAGGCTCGAGGGCCTATTTATTATTGAGAAACAATGGAGAACCCTAAACATCCCAAAAACCTAACTCTAGGAGATGAAGCGCCAAAACTATGGGCCTCGTTTGGGTAAATTGGTGTTTCAACTTCCCAGGGACGTAACTTTGGCATACTATCTCCGTTTGACGCTCATGATACATCATTAGAAAGCTCTGTCCGAGGACTACAACTTTCGCCACAAATATCATTCAAAAACCGAATGATATTCGCTGGAGGCGCGATGCCCAAAAAATGTCGTTTAGGGCCTCAAAACGGCTCTGGAAGTTCAGGACCCGAAAAACTGCTAAAAATAGTAAGTTATGCCAAAACTGAAAAACTGAAAGAGACAGTGGTGGGGGCCCAAGTGGAATAGGCAGGTGGCCACCAATATCCACCTGGATCGAGAATGAGAAACTAAATGAGACTAAAAAAAAAAGATCTTGAAAAGGCATTAAAGGACAAACGGCAAAATATTCGACATCTACAACGAGGATTTATCACGAGGAAATACTTCCAATTTAAGCACTGAAGAATTAATAAAATCAATGGAGAAATTAAAACTCCAAGTGACAGAGCTCCAGAGAACAAAGGTACAATTCACGACTTTAGAAAAAAAATATGATCTCTCGAAGATATGTGTTGCAGAAAAAACAAGAGAGGTCAATAGATTAGAAAAAATGGTCAAAGCATTGGAGAAGGATCTCACATTGGAGAAGCCTTTAAAGGAAATAAAAGAAATTCTTTGGACCAACATCATTTAGTCAATAAATGATGTCTGGCCATTAATTCAAATAATGTATGAGCAGAATGATTTAGTTAAATTGGCTCTGGAAGAAATTCTAAAAGCAAGAGAAGAATTAGGGAACATGCCTAAAGAAGCCAATGAACTTATACACGTTTTGAACACCAAGAACAGATCTCAACTTGAAGAACTCGGCATCCAAGACAGAACAGGAACAATTTTGGAGATAAAAAGAGTTTTTACTAAAATAACTCTGATGCAGAATCTAGAAAGAAGATGCTCTAATATGCAGGAAGAAATCAATACCTTTACAAAAATATTGGATATTCTGTTGAATAAAGGATTTCCAAGTCCTTTAGTTTCAAATGATAAACTAATGAACCTTGAAATTTATGTTGAGAAATTGAACAAGCATGCTGACAATCAGGCCAGTTCCTCAACTAGTTCATTAGCAGAAACAACATTGCCTACAGGAAAAATTCTTCATGACAGATTGGAAAATTTGTTTTATCTCGAGTATGAGGTAAAGAATTTATTCCCAATTCAGCCTACTTTCTTCAGATATACAGAGACTGATGAAACTCTGAGGAAGCTTCAAAGAAACAGAATACTGGAAGCTCAATGGTGGGAGGAAATGTTAGAACTTTTGTAAAAATTATCCTTACATGATTTTTTTACTACAGTAAGTCATGATAAGAAGGATAAAAAGGATAAATAGAGGTCAAAGTGTATCAGTACAGATAAAGAGTATCAATAAAACAGAGCAACCAACATAGAGTTACTAAAGAGGATAGAAGAAAGCCAAATCCTAGGGCCTGCCTCCAACACATTCATAAAAAGTGGGAACAACACAATATCAGTTATCTTTTTCTCTTATCTACGATACCATCTGTCTCTATTTTCGTGTAATATATCCATGAGTCATCCTAGATTATATCTCATTTTGTTGATAGATATTCTTTATATTTTTTTGTATAAATACTCCCTCAATTGGAGTATTGAGGTGTGGATTCTTAGACATTTCTGCAATATTGATTACTTTGGAATAAAGTGTCGTTGGACAATTTTTACATGGATAGCTGGATAAGGAATTGATGCAAAGGAATTTTTACAGGATTCTTGAGTCAAACAATGGATCAATAAGTCATCTATCTCTTATGTTTTAAAGTTTTATACTTTTTTATTATACCATCTGTGTTTCATATCTGAATGGTAAACGAAAACGAATAATTCAGGAAAGTGCTTAAGTGCAATCTATTTTCAATCGTTATTATTCTTAATGTTTTCTTCTAAACTAGTATAAACAATGAATTCTTAATTGCTCCTGTTTTCTAGTTTAATCATTTTGATTATTTGGTAAAGAATACTTAATTTCTCTTTATTAATAATCATTCAAGTTCCCTCTTTCGAATATGTTGAAGGATTCTTAATTTCCCTTCACCAATTTTGAAATTCATCCCATTCATTTTAGATATTAAATTGTTCCCTTTTTTATTACCTTGCCCTGTGAAGCCATCTTTTGTTAAGAAACTTAATCCAGTTAAGCCATATTTCTTTGACTACATTAGCCCAATGGCCTAAACTATTCATTTTTACCTTGCTATATAATTTCATCACCCAACACAATCAAAATCCTTGGACTTTCATAACTAGCCTAATATCTTTCAAAACAAAGCTAAATCTTATAGAGAGAGCCCTCTCTGGGTACAGATTGGCTAGATTCTGTACCTAAAAGTTGGTTTGTGGTTACCTCGGACCCCTTTCCTTTTCCGTACAAATTCAAGGAAAATCTGAGTGATAACAGAGGGGAAAAGAGAAAAATATGCAAATGAAGGATTTTGATGGAAATGAAAGGGGTAGAAAATGAGGTTAGTTTTGGAGGTGGGAGGGAAGGAAAAGTGGTGTTTGGAGCAGCATCATGTCTTTGAAATCAGCAACATTTCTGAATGTAAAATGGGCAAAATAGTGAATATTTGGACAGAGGCATTGGGGCCTTTCAAGAGTGTTCAAGAGCCAACACTTTTTGCAATAAATTTTTTTCCTTGAACGCTCTAAAAATGATTTAGCCTCCTTTTGGTATAACAAATTTTATAGGTGGCTAACAGTGGCTCCACTTAGGGATGGTGCCTTCTTGAAGGCATCAAGAACTTCAGACTTTCATTCTCTGGAAGGCTAATCAGTTGCCTCATCCATTGGGCTGCCTTTCTTTTTTTTGGATGATCTTGCTCTGGAAACATATTAGCCGCCATAAAAACAATGGATTTTTCATCAACAAGCTTTCTACCTACCCAATCCTACTGATCTAACATTTTTTCTTCATCAGAGTGCACTTGGATTAGCAAACTCTTTTACAACATTTTATTATTTTGAAAGCATGAAATGTAATCTATTTCTACTCCTTATTTATCCATGGACTCAGATTAAACAGTTGAGCCCATATGATTCTCTACCTAATCTACTATCTGTTGGGATTAAACTGTCCAATAGATTTTATTCACTAAATTCTACACCAAAAATTTAAAAACAGGCAAGTCAAGAATAAGCTGTTTGACTTGCTGTGATCTATGGCATAAAAACAAGCTGCACATAGACATTTATTCTGCAGAAAATTAAAAACCAAAATGGAAGGGTTGAGATCTGAAATTTCAAAGCATTTCCTCCTCCCTTTTACAGCTCTGTTTTGACTCTTACTTGAGTTGTCTTGCCTCTATCAACTGGTTCAGATTTCGAGCTAATTTGAACCAGATTTTCATCCTTTTTTACTCAGAATTTTGGAACATGTTTAAGTCATTCTCTTTGGAAACTTAGGTTCAGATTTTGAGCATGTTTGAACCTTTAATTTATATCCTAAACTATCTACTGATAAGCCAATATTAAATAGTTTGGCAAATCAAATTCACTATCCTATCAGCAGAAAATTTAATACTAATTAGTCAAGATTAGTCTGCTTGACTAACTAGAAGTGTGTTTTTCAGGAGTGGCATTTAAGCTTGCACACTTTCAGATTTGTTTCTCTTTTTGGTATGGGGCTATACCTTTTGTTTTTTACAATCTGCCCTCTTTTCTTTCTTTCTTTGTTGTTGTATTCTTGATTTTTTCTAACTTTGAATGCAAATATGGGTGGAATATTTATAATGGAAAAAGATAAAAAGGCTTTCAAAACATGAGATGTATCAAGAGAAGTAATGTTTAAGCATCCTGCCATTGACAGGACCCCCAAAAATTATGTTCCATTCAACTCTTGTAAGAAGAATGCATTGTTACCAGCAGCTGAATGGATAAAGTAAGGGCCAAGCCACAAGTTGCCAAATTTTCCATGCTTTCCCTTGTCTTCCCTCCTTGAGTCCCACTTTAAAAATTTGTCCCCACCTTTGAAATTGCTGGCCTTTGTTCTTCTGTCAAAAAGCTTTTTAATGCTGTCCTTTTTATGCAATGCTTTGTTATAAACCTCCTCTTTGGTATGCTAAAGATGAATGGTCTGATTTATTCTTCTGATCATGTCATTTTCTTTAGTCTGCAACTCTTTCATCAACTTCACGACTGGTACACCAAGGCTAGTTGGAAAAAATGCATCAGTACCATACACATGCTGGAAGGGTGACATGCCAATAGATTTCTTCAAGGTCAATCTGTCAGCCCAAAGTGCATGAAATAGCTTTGTGTGTCAAGACTTTTTGTTGTCTTCCAACAGTTTCTTGATTATGTTCACTAAAATCTTGTTTGAGGATTCTGCAATTCAATTACCTTGAGGGTAATAGGCCGTGGAATGCCCCAATGTTATCTGATATTTTTGATAGAATTCAACCATCTTGTTTGATCCAAATGTTGCTACATTATCAGTGATGATTTTGGTAGGACAACCAAATCTAGAGAGAATATTATTCTCTATGAATTTTATAATAACAGAATAATTGGCTTGCCTACAAGGTATGGCTTCTATCCACTTAGTGAAATAGTCTGTGGCAGTGAGAATCCACTTATGCTGGGCAGAAGATGGTGGATGGATTTCTCCTATGAAGTCAAGTCTCCACTGTTGAAAAGGAGCTTCGACAGTGATTGGATGCAGAGGTAGGGGTAGCAGTTTTCTTTTGCCTTCAAAAAGTTGACATTTATGACACGTAATTATCATCTTGTGCACATCATGAAAAAGAGTAGGCCAATAGAAACCAGCCCTCAAAATTTTGTTGCCTGTTGTCTTCCAGTACAAATGAACACACTCTCCTTCATGGAACTCGTGCTTAACCTTCTCTGCATCAAACTCAGGAAAAAAATTTAAGCAATATACCACTTGCATTTTTATAATAAAGACATCTATCTATAATGCAATAGTTTACAACCTTTAACTTTTGGAACCTTGCCTTTATTTTTGTCAAGCCGGGAGGTGCATTTAAATTATGTAAAACATAAATTATATCAGCATACCAAGAGGAGTTCATAAAATGCTTTTCAACAATGGGAGTTGAGATTTCCTCTTGAACATCTAAAGCATTAATCATATTAATATCGAGAGCTTAAAAATTGGATTCAGCCATTAATATAGCTTGACCTTGGCCTTTAATCAGCTTAGTGGGTTCTATCTCTAAATCATATTCAAGAATAAAAACAATCCACTTACCTCTCGTACCATCTGGGTCCTGTGTTAGAATGTCTTTCACAATTGAATTTGGGACAAAGGAAATGATGTGTGAGTGAAGGATGTATACTCTGAAGTATTTTAAAGCTTTAACCAAAGCAAAAGCCTTCTTCTCCATGATGTTATACTTCAAAGGGGCATCCCTCAATGCCTTGCTAAAGAATGCAATAGGCTGCTCTCTGTGGATTTTTCTGTAAAAGGACAACAACTATGGTATGTTCTGATGCAAATGAAAAAATATAAAAATATTTTTAAAAATCACGACTTATTAGAACCGGTGTTTTGGTTAACGCTTGTTTTACCAACTCAAAGGATTTCTTTGCTTCCAAGGTCCATTTTACCCCTTGCTCCTTCTTTAACATGTTTTTGATATTCCTAAGGAGCTCAGCCAAGTTGGGGATGAACCTTCTCAAGAAGTTAATCTTTCCAATGAAAGATTGCAACTTCTTGATGTTCCGAGGATGAGAGATTTGCAATATGGCCTCAATCCTTTTGGGATCTATCTTAATACCTTCTTCTGAAATAATGTGCCCAAGAATTTTACCTTCTTGGAGACCGAATAGTGTCTTCTTAGGGTTTAAAGATATTCCAAACTTTCTGCATTTCTCGAAAACTTTTCTTAAATGTTCTAAGTTCTCTCCATCTGTTTTTTAAAACACAGTGACATCATCAAGGTATATAATGATGAAAAAGCCCAGTTCTTCCGAGAATGCTATATCCATGGCTCTCTGAAAAGTTTCTCCATCATTCATTAGACCAAAGGGCATTTTCACATACATGAAAGTGCCCCATGGTGTAGTAAAGGATGTCTTTAATTGATCAGCAGAGTGAACTAAGATCTTATTGTACCCTGTGTAGCCATCAAGCAAAGAAATTCTTCTAGACCCTACCACCCTTTGTAAAATATGGTCCATCTTGGGCAAAGGGTAGTTTTCTTTTAATGAAGCTTTTTTTAAGTCTCTAAAGTCTATACAAAGCCTGATTTCTCTAGTTTTCTTCCTAACCGACACCATATTAGACACCCACTCAGAATATCTAATAGGGACAATAATACCAGCATTGTACATTTTCATGATCTCCTTCTGAACCAAAGGAAATTGAAAAGGGTTTATTCTGCGCAGTTTTTGTTTGAATGGTTTTTGGTTTTCTTTGAGGGGAATTTTGTGCTATATTATTTCAGTGTCATAGGATTTAAGATCTTCGTAACTCCATGCAAAAACATCAAAAAATTGTTTAAACAACTCTATGTATTTGAGTTTAATGTGAGCTGGTAATGTTTTAGACAGTTTAATCATTTTTGGTTTAAGCTCATTGCCTATATTGCACTCTTCCACTTCAGTCTCTACAGGTTCCAGTTTTGGTTTCTGGGCCACATCGTTAAAATCAAACAACTCTTCTAAAGGTGCCAGACCACTTGGCAAACTTTCATCTCTAGAGTGCAAAGTTTCTAACTCCTCTGTTTCTAACTCTGCATTCAATTATGTTTCGTTTTTAAGTTTTCCAGTCAAAATATTGATGTTGACATGTTCAGGAGACATCTCTTCTTCACTAGGAAAATTTTCTTCACTGCAGTATGTCTCATAATCTGAGTCCGAGCTGTGTAGTTTGAATTCATTTCTGAATTGCATGAAGTCTTCTATTTGTTTGTATTCGTCAAACACCTGCCAACACTTTTCATTATCAGGCACGACTGGTCTAAATTTTATCTGAGTTGTGCAGTCTTCAGTTTCATATGGCGTTAAGCATGTTCTAGCTGCAAAGGCTAAATTTTGGGTGGCAATATTTCTTTTTCTTGGGACAAACATTATCTGATACTCGTCGAATGTTTTTAAAAGGTCCATGACATCGTTTCGATAGGGCCTAAGTCTGGGATGATTTGCGTTATACTCCCCATTGACTTGCCTAATGACTAACTCTAAATCCCCATATACATTGATTCTTTTGGCTCCTAAATTTTTCAACAAACGTAAGCCTAAGAGCAGGGATTCATATTTCGCTATGTTGTTAGAACACTGAAAATTTAATTTGCAGGAAATGCTTTCTGAGTGGTTGTTTTCAGTGTTGCAGATCCATACACCTACACCAGCATTAGTTTTAGTGCATGACCCATCAAAATACGTACTCCATAGAGGACTATTTTCGGTTTCATCTTGGTTAGTGCCCTCTTCAAATAACGTGCTCTTTGATTGTTGTTGAATATCAGCACTTAGTTTAATTTGTTTCAACTCCTTAGGTTTTTCGCTCTGTCGAGGGTTAATTTGTTGATTTTCAAGGTTTAGAAGCAATGGACGCATGACTTGTAGCTTGAGACCTTTTTTTGGTTTGCTAATGTTTTCAAATGCAACAAACTATTTTGACACTTCAGCATTGTGTTCCTCTTCGTCCCTATCGACCATTAATCCTGTCAAAGTGACTTGTTCACTAAGTGTTTCATCATTAAACATAATAAAAGAATCAAGGCTTGTATTTACAGAATACAGAGGAGATTTTTGTGGTCGATCTTGACTTGTAACTGTGTATTTCATATGGGACTCCCTGTAAAGTATTCTATTCTGATTGAAAACAGGGATAGTCGCATAGGTCATATCCATTTGCATAGTCCCTTGTAACTTGGCCCCCCAAGATCTTGATAATAGCATTCCATACTTTGGGGGCACATCAGCCAAAAAAATATCCATTACTAAACATTTGGCTGGAATTTGGGCTAAATTAACGCAGAGGTCTTTGATTAATCCTAAACATTTCACCCTACTGGAGTCAAAGGAGTAAAGGTCTTTATAAGTTCTAGTGATTTCTAGACCCAGGCTCTCCATCACAACTTTTGGCATTAAATTGTGAGAAGCTCCTGAGTCATGCATAGCGTTATGCAAGATCTTGTCATGAACGTTTAAACTTACATAAAATGGAGGAACAGGTCCCTCTTGATATCTACCTTCAATCTTTGGACCAAAAATAAGCTCTGGGTGGTCATCATTGAGGTTGAATGTATCCTCATTTTCTTCTATATTTAAAGCCTTCAAAATTTGGGTCCTATATACATGCTGGGCATCTAACTCAGTGAGGGGAGCAAAGATTTTAATCTTTGAAATTTCCTGCTCTAGGCTGAAAGGGATTTGGTTCTTTGAAGAACTTGTCTCAGCCTTATTAGTTGTCGCTCTATCAGCAAAGTCTGTTTACTAGTTTTTCCTATGTACATTTGAAAAAATGGTTTTAACAGGAGTACTAACTGAAGTGTTAGTACCGCTAAGGTCTGCACTCTGTTTTTCATTGTTTTGAGTGCCTTTCTCTCTACCTTTATCAGAATTAACAGCTATTGTTTTATCCTTTTGTTTGACAATTTTAGGCTTGGTTGTAGTGCTGTTTTGTGAAGATTTTTCAGAGGTTTTGGTGTTGGGAGTTGGTTGACTGGTTTTACTTCTAAGGTCATATTCTCTTTGAGACTATATGATGACATTTTCCATGTCTTGATAATAATTTTCATTATCATCTCTCTTGTCATCATACGGTGTATAAAGACCTTGTTTTCTATCATAATGGACTTCAAAGTCATCATCATCTACCCCCAACATGTTGATATTATCTTCCTCCGTTATCTCATCTATTTCCTCAACCTCACTTACATAGTTTTGATGAAAGGGAGGAGTGATCTGTTGATCATCTTCCCTGGGTCTGTTTGGAGGTTGGTTCCTTCTAAAATTCTGATTTTGGTTCTAGTTTCTATTTTGAGGGGGAGTTTGGTTTTGGCTGGCTTGTGCTCTCTCAAGGATGCTCATTTTCTTCATCATTTCCTCCATCATTATTTCCATCTTTGAGTTGGATGTAGAAGGTGTGGATTCCTCTCTAAAAGACACTCTCTTTTCATTTTTCATTCTTTCTCTCTTCTCCATCAAGTTGACTTCCACAGAAAGAGCACCTTTTTGCACCTCTTCAAGAGTTGCAGGATCTCTCTCTCTCAGTTGATAGGCCATCTCAGGGTCAAACCCTTCAGGAAACTTGTTTAAACCTGAGCCTTTTGGAGGTTTTAGATCTGGGGAAAGTGCATTATATACACTGTTAAATCTGGTACAATAAGCTTGTACACTTTCCCCTGTGTTTCTATGGAGGTTCTTGTAATCAGAAAGGAATTGGAGGATTCTTCTTTACTTCCCATTTGTTTAAGAATGTCTAATGGAAAGCTTGGAGATCATTGATACTGTGGGGGATTAAGCCTTTAAACCATTTCCTTACTTCTCCCCCCAGACTTTGAGCAAACAATCTAAGCTTGACAGAATCATCATCGATTTCATTTCTGTCAAAGTAGTCATTCATCTTATCCATGTGTTGTGATGCAGCTGTAGTGTTTCTAGCATCATATAATGGAATTTTGGACTGAACGTCCTATGGAAGATTGACTAATGGTACAGGAAGGACTAAGGGAGCATACCATGTTGCCATGATATGTGGTGGGGGTGGATTCATAGGAGGTGGATTAACAAGAGGAAAAGTGGGCTGGAATGGAGTGGTTTGAATAGTGGATGTAGGGTGATCAGAAGTGGATGGATCAGGAGTAGATCGCTGAGCTAATTTTGGATGAGAGACACCTAAATTGTGAAGGAAATGTAAATCAGGAGGTGTTTTTTCTCTTCTACCAGGATGTTCACTTGTTTCAGGAGAGGAAAGTGAAGACTCATAATCTAACTGATCTAAATCATCAAGAGACCTAGTTCTAAAGGGATTTACTAAGTCAACTTGAGATTGTTGTAAAGCTGAAAGATTTTCAGGAACTGAATTAGCTCTCAAGGGTGACCTGAAAACAGTTGATAATTTAATCCTAGGAGACTTCCTAAGGATACTTTTTGGGTTATCAGCTATCTTAGGAGGATCAGGGTCAGGATAGGCTCTAGTATGAATCTTTCTAGGAGCCACTATGCTATGTTTTTCAGACCCAAATAAACAAGAGAAGTTCAACCAGGTATGACAGTATTTAAAAGGTCAACTAATATGCTTACACAAATTTTAATCCCACAATCCTCTAACTGAGTTTGAGTGATATTACAATGATACGAGTTCTTCCCAGTGGAGTCTTAAGGTCTGTTCAGGATTGTGGAGTCGCCAAGTGGAAGTTTTTAGCTCCTAAGGAGGTAAAAGGTTTTATGGTCCACCACCATATTTATTTGATACCAATATGAAATATTTCTGGGTTTTTTGAGTTATTTTTCATTTCTGTGGTTTCTAAGAATGTGCTAACTTTGTTCCAAAACTTAGCTACGGTTATGAGACAAAGACGTTCTACTCTTATGGCTAAGCCAGCTGATCTTTCAAGGTTAGAAAAACTCTTACGAGAATCCTAGGTTTTACCTAGTTTGTCACTGATTCAAACAAGTTTTATCATGATTACCATCTCTTGGTAGTGCTTGAAAAGGCTACTTTTTACTCACAAGGTTTTATGAAGTTTCTTAAGGGAAGCTAAGGTGAATATTCTGGGTTCAATCCCCAGTATGGTCGCCAGAAATGTTAGCTCCTTGTAATCAGCAAGATTGGTAAAGTCCGATCGCAGGGAGAAACATCATTTCAACCACTTTGGGATTCTATGATTTAGCCCTCCTGAATCTGGAGAGCGATATCTCCAATAAGTGCAAAGATGGATTTGTCTTTGAGGTTTTGTTAATGATATTAGGCTAGTTATGAAGGCCAAGGGTTTTTTTTTGTTTTTGGATGGTTAAGCAGATTACTGTTTGAGGTGGAAAGTTCTAAGTGAAAAGAGTTTCAAAGGTGTGAAGTTGCAAGAAAATAGAACAAGCTTTGGCCAAGAAGATAAATAGTTGCAGGTTTTAGTCCATTGGGCTATGGAGTCATAATAGGGTTTAATTGAAATAGAAAAAGGCAAGAGTGGTCCATGGGGCAAGTCATCTATGTTTAAGGATCTCTTTGAAGTTTGATTTATGGAATGAAATGATACAATAAGAAGGGGAAATTGAACAGATGAAGAACAAAGAGCAGCCCAGGATCTGGTAAGTACTTTTAAACTAGCCAGCCTTTGAAACACACTTAAGAAAAACATAAAATTAAACTAGGATCTAGTAAGTACTTCTAAACTAGCCAGCCTTTGATACACTTTTAATAGAAAACATTTTAAAACAAAAGGAAACTTGAAGGAAACTGTTGGAGTAGAAACTAGCAGGCCGGGCTCACCACAAATCCTCTCCTAGCTCTATTTTACTGGGTTACTTTCAAGACAAACACAAAGATAACACAGAATGGCCTAAGATCTGGTAAGTACTTCTAAACTAGCTAGCTTTTAACACATTCCAAGGGAAAATTTCAGATAGTCTTTGGGATGAAACTAGGACCAGGGCTCACCATATCTTCCTCAGTTTATCTTTACTTAACATATACTAAAAATAACGTTTAAGAATAACATTCAGCTAAGACAATAAGACAAGGGAACACCAACATTCCTATGCTTAAACTGAATTAAATCATTCCTAAATAACACAGATTAGAAGAAAACATTCAGATAAAGATTTTCAGTCAGAGAAGGGTACTGATATACAGTAGGTCCTAACTCTATGCATGCTGTTCTTTATAAGAGAAGATGAACACAGTGAAAACACAAATAAAATAACAAGTTACAATGAGAAAAACATCACCGTCAACATAGACCAGGATCCCATAAATCAACTTGTATTGATGCTCCAAACCAGTTATAGCTTTATGTCCAATGCTTTAGTTTAGCAATCACCTACATTTCCAAAACTAATTTATCTATTACAAGCAGAGCTCCAAGAGCCAGTGAACACTATTTACAAATAGAAGTCTCAGGCTTAATTACATTTCAATGTTTAGTAACCTAATCAACCAACCCCTCTCTCATCTTTTGCAGTAGTATTTATAGAAGAATGAGGAGGTGAGATCTGATAAAAGATATCTAAAGATATTTACTGCAGTCTTAATGGCTTCTCAGCCTTTGGGGGGCTCGATGAAGAATCTTACATAGGTGTCCTCTGTATTAAATTATTTACATAAATATATAAGATCGGTGGGAGCTCTTTTTGACCTTTGATGCTCTGTGTGATGTCAAAGTAACTCTGCTGATATTTTGTCATTAAGTTTACTTGCAGAATTAACTTCTCTAGCTGCACTGAGGCAAATACCTGAACTTTATCAATAACTTCAGCCTCTGTTTGAGAGCTTTGAGGCACAGGTGGCATTGTGGTAGCTGGGAGGAATCAATTTGCCTCAGATGTGGTGGTGGAGGCTTTCTGTCTGATGAACCTTTATGATTTTTCTGTTAACTGTGTTTTAATTGGGGATTAGGATTTTGATAAACCATATTAGATGTAATCCCCAAAGATCTGTCTTCAATCTTTTGTTCTGGTGTGTTCCTATCTTCAACACTGATACTCTTTGATTTTGTGCTTGGTTTACTGTGTTTGTTGGTGTGCAGGGCTGCGCAGGGGTCGAATGGCATCAATGCCTCATGAAACATTGATGAAAACGTGAAATTTAAACCCTGCGAATGATTCTCTTTGATGAATCGAAGGTAGGAATATCATCACTCTCAGCCTTTGAATTTTCTTCAGCATGGTGGAAAAATCATTTAAACCCTGCAAAATACAAAAAACATTATGAAATCCTGCATATATAGGTTTTCTACGGTGGAAGGAAATGTGGGGAGAGCGTGGTCGTTGGATGGCATCATCCAATGGTAAATATTGATCAGAAAAAGTCAAAGAGAAGGCATAAGAAGAATTTAAATCGGAGCCGTCAATCGCGCAAAGATCGAAGGTCGGGAGCGGAGGTGAATAAATAACGTGAAGGGGTCACATTATTCAGCAAAATAAAATAAAAAGTGGAGACAAAGGTTAAAAACCTTTGTTTTAGAGAAAAATGATTGAAAAATGCGTGGGGGAGCTTAGGGCGAACGTCGGTCGTCGGATGAGATCGGCCCACGCGATCAAAAATGGAGATCGTATGTCAAAAACCTTATAAAATACGACCGGACCTCAGAATCTTTCAATAAAACCAAGGTGAATAGAATTCCCTGGGTCTGCACTTGATGACTGTGTGCGGAGTGATGGAGTGTGGGCCATCGATATGTAAATTAGATTGATGGCGGAGATGTTTTTAATACCACGCCATAACTTGGACTAACTGTCAGACTTATTCAAAGCGCGATCATCATCCGATGAGGGGCCTCAGATTGGACGACGTGCATCAATATCGCACCCACTCCACAGTCTAACTTTAATGAGAAATGAGGGTGGTTTTTCAACAGTGCTCAAAGCCACATGTCAGCCGGTGGAATTGATTGCTGCCAAACGGAGAAAACCACCTCCCTCTCAAAAGTGGTGCGATGAATTCCGCCCGGTTTTCTTTTAATAAAATGAAAAAAACATTTAAAACCCAAAAATCAAATGTAAACAAAGGTTTGTGGGTCAAGTAGGCTTTATATTTGTGATTTGGCTTGGAGCCCGCTTGCGGGGCCATGGGTTATATGGAATGCGACATGATTGGGGGTTATAGCATAAAGGTCTAATTGGCATCGAAGATTTCAAAAAAGAGAAAAAGACTTACATGCTGAGTTTCTCCCCAATGCGATAAGTGCCCAAATGGCTTAGTGCCTGATTCCAGCACCAGGGCGTATGGAGGGGAAAAGGTTAGGGACTTAGCTTAAGGGGCTTAAACCTTAACGCAAAAATATGTATTTTTATGAAGTTTTCAATTTTTTTCAAGGGTTGTGAGAGTTTCAATTAAGGCAAAAAATGAGTCTTAAACCTTAACAAAGGAGTTTTGATGGAGGGGAAAAGAGAAAAATATGCAAATGAAGGATTTTGATGGAAATGAAAGGGGTAGAAAATGAGGTCAGTTTTGGAGGTGGGAGGGAAGGAAAAGTGGTGTTTGTATCAGCATCATGTCTTTGAAATCAACAGGATTTCTAAATGTAAAATGGGCAAAATAGTGAAGATTTGGACAGAGGCATTGAGGCCTTTCAAGAGTCTTCAAGAGCCAACACTTTTTGCAATAAAATTTGTTCCTTGAAGGCCCTAAAAATGATTTAGCCACCTTTTGGTATAACAAATTTTATAGGTGGCTAACAACACCAACATAATGGTAATCACGGTGGGACCTATTGAGTTCATAGTTGCTTGGGATACCTCTTAAAACTCTTTAGGCCCTTAGCTTGACAAAGAACACCTTGTGGACTTATCCCACCGCTCACACCAACATAATGGCAATCACGGTGGAACATACTAAGTTCATAGTTGACTAGAAAGCTCTTATAGACTCATTAGTCTTTAAAACAACCATAGAAACTCAGAAAAACCCAAAAATATTTCAGATTGGCTTCATAATAAACATGGTGGTGGAACCATAAAACATTTTACCTTCACAAAAGCTAAAACATTTCCACCTGGTGACTCCACTGACCTCCAGTAGGCCTATTACTTCATTATTCCTTGTAAACTCTTCTAGGAATGCATTGAGAAAACCCAATCATACTATTGGTGGATAGCAAAGCTCAAAATCTTCCACCTGGTGATTCCACACTCCCAAAAGACCTAATAACTCTACTGGTAGAAGACCCTGAACTAGTTGACAAGATTCAGTGACCTCTTTTCTGATTTACCAACATGGATTCAGATGCAAACCTAGAAGAAAAAATATTGATCAAGATGGAAATAATGTTGTACATGTTTGGAAAAATAATGGAGAGGTACGAGGCTAATTCAAATATTAATGATTTAGAGCAGCCCATGCTTTTCCCTGATCAAACACAAACTCAACCACTACAAGACAAATACAACAAGCAAAAGATGTATGATGAGCAAGATTACAAAGAGAACAATAAGGAATATTGTCAAGAAGGGATTGATTGCCTCCCTTTATCTTGTATTACACTATTAAGAGAACTTTACAACCAAAATGCAAGTGTAAAAAGTGAGCAGTGGCCTGAGGGAAACATAAGCCATCTTGAACTCACAAAATCTGAAATAGGAGAAGAGACAACACAACCAGAGTCTTTGCCTTTATGTCATAACTCATTTTAGATTATTAAAGAAGAATGGCATCCTGAAAATATATTAGAAACAAGTCATGAATCCCATATTATAAATGACTGTGACAAAAATCATGAGGAGTTGTTTAAAACTGAGATCGATCAGGAAAAAGAAGAGAATCCTCAAAGTTTCCTTGCAAACACAAGTAATTATGCCCTAGAAGAGGCTCAAGAAGACATCCTGCCTCAAAATCAGTCAATACAAGAGGAAGAGTACTGTTGTACTTATGTTCAAAGAAAAATAAAAATTCCTACTCTTTTGACAGACGAAGAAATTGATCTAATATTAAACAAATAGCCAGCCCTCAAAACTTCATTAGAACAAAACACTTCTGCTCATCTACCTACTAAACCTTGTTGTCTTGAAATAGAAAATAAACTTGTAGATTAGCTAAAAGAAAAACAAACTGATAACCTAACATGTTTGATTGGTGAAATTGTTTATACTAATGATTTTTCAACTTTTGATCAGTTTGATGATGATGATGAGCTCCAAACATAAACTAATCATGCAGGGCAACCAACAGTTGATTGGTGTCATGAATTTCATTATCATTAGCTTGAAAGCAACAATCAGCCAATCCAATCCATCAGAAATAACTTTCACATAATTAGGAATCAACAATCTATTAGTTGTAATGTTGAGATTGAAAAGGAACAGGAATTTCATGAGAAAGATGAAGATAAGGATCCTTCTCCCGAGAGGATTGAGGTAATAAAAGATACCCATGCTCAAGAACATGAGGATCTCTTCATAGAGTACATTCCACTAAATCAGAGCATACCAGGACTACAAGAGGACAGCACTGCAATATATGATGAGTCCTCCAGTTCAGATGATAACGAAGATGAGGAAAGTTTTCTTTCTCAAGAAGATCTTTATCTTGATCTAGTGGAGAAAGAAGAGGTAACCCTAGTTGAATCCTATCTTAAAAATATTCATAACCAGGCATTATTTCAAGATCCATATGCTCACTTCTTGAAGGCATTTGAAGAAGGGATAAAGGTTATTAGGAGCAGTGTATTACCAAAAGCAAGAAGATTATTTAGCACTGCTGCTAAAAAACAAAAGGAATGGGAGTGGCCTTGTTTGTCCAGCCTACCCAAAGAGATGAAGAAGGACCAATCATGGAATCATTTACTGGATTGGTTGTACTGGAAAAGAGAGTTCATCAGCTAAGCATGTAAATATTCCAAGTTAGATTAGGTTATATAGGAATGTCAATAAAGCTCAGCTATGAGCATTTAGTTAGTTGTTGTTTTCTATTTTGAAGGAAAAATAAAAATACAAAAAACAGTAGAAAAGAGAAAAGAGGGCAGATTGTCAAAACAAGAAAGGTACAACCCCATACCAAAAAAAGAGAGAAAAATTCTGAAAGTGTGCATGGTCAAATGCCACTCCTATAAACACACTTCTAGTTAGTCATACAACCTAATCATGACTAATTAGCTTTTCAATTTACTGCTGATAGGTTAGTGAATTAGATCAGAGAAACAACTTAATCTTGGCTTATCAGTAAGGTAGATTAGGATAGAAGAAAGGAGGTTCAAACATGCTCAAATCTTGAACCTTTGAGATAGAAAAAGAATTGGTTATAAAAATATCAAAACTTGAACCAGATGAGAAAGAAAAGCAGCTCAAACAAGATTAAAATTAGAGCTGAAGAGATAGTGAAGGATGTTTTAGTTTTCAGATCTTAAGCCTTCACAATTTTTTTATTATTTTTCTGCAAATAAAATCTATGTGCAGCTTGTTTTTATGCCATAGATCTGTAGCAAGTGAAATTACTTAATCTTGGCTTGGCTTCTTTTAAATTTCCTATTTTAGAATTTAGAGAATAAAGGTCTATCAGACTGTCTAACCCTGACAGATAGTAGTTAGGTAGAGAAACTTATGAACTCAGCTCTTTAAGATGAGTTCATGGAGGAATAAGAGTAGAAATGGATTAGTTTCCTGTTTTCAAAAGAATAAAATGTTTTTGAAGAGAGTTTGCAAGTCCAAATGCACTCTGAAAAAAAGAAAAAATGTTAGGATCATTAGGAATGGGTTGGTAGAGATGTTGTTTTGATAGAATTCCATTGTTTCAAATTGCTACAGATATCATCAAATCAAAGAAAGGTCATCAAAAGAAAAGAAAGGTTTCTGCCCAATGGATTAAGTCACTGGTTTAATGAAAGCCAGAGATTTACAGCTGAGGTTCTGGACACCTAAAATACCAGCTGTCGTCCCCAAGTGGAGCCACTGTTAGCCACCCATAAGTTCTATCATACACAATGGTGGCTAAACTTTGTCTTAAAAAACTTCAAGAGATAGTTCCCTTTGAAAACTTATCATCTTTTAAATTTTTTATGATGATTATTACTCTTTGAGTTAATCTTCACTATTGTTTCCCTTTTATCTTAAAAAACCTACTATTTACCAAGAGAAAAACTGCTTATGAAACCTCATTTTCCATCATTTTTACCCCTCCTTTAATTCACAAACAAATCCACTTTCACCCATTTTTCCCCTCACAAAATCTCTCAAAACCCTTCATCTAACCTTTGAATCATTCCAATTACCCCTTAAACCTAGTATTTCCCTTTTATTTGGTTTAAAAATGCCTCTTTTAGCCTATCGAAACCCTCAGTTTGGCTTAAAAACCCTGTTTTTTGGCCTAAAATCACCCTTTTAACATTATATAGGACTTAAGCCCCCGAGGGCTTATTTCCTTTAGCCCCTCCATCTCATGCAACCTTAATCCCAGCAACCAGGTGCTAAAGGCCTTGAACCCTCATCCAAATCCATTTTTTCCTTATATTTTTCACTCCCGACTTACAAATTTGAAAACAAATTTGGACCGTCGATCTGTATAGATCAACGACCCTGGGGTTATCTGATCTCTGCCTTACCCTTGTCTTATATTTTCATCCATCTGCCCTCCTCGTTTAATCTTGACCGTCCATCAAGAAGATCTAATGGTAAAGAATTAACCCGATGGCCCATCGTGCCCATCTACCACATGACAAAAATGATGACGTAACCGTGGACCCCACTTCTTCTCCCGCCTATGCAGATCTTCATCCATCACATGTGATCCGCACCATTGGATCTGCTACCCTCATCTGATGGTTGCTAATGTGTTTCACATTTTTTTTCCACCCATGACCTAACACCAAAAAAAAACGTGAAATGGGCAGTTTTGAAAAGACAAGTGTAAGATAATGAATGGAATCACATTTTTTTGGCCCAAATCCAAAACTGCTCCAATGCTACGTGAAAACCATTCTAGTTTTCTGCCTTATCGCTTCCCCCTTCGTAATGTAAATCTAGATTTGATCCTGGATGTCGATCTTTGATATCGGACAGTCCCAACTTGATCTCACCCCCATTCACCTTTCACCAAATTTTCTCCCAAAGGACTTCATCGGCCGAACTCGATCGTTCATTATTCTGATCAAACAACTCCCATTATTTTGAATTTTCATTCATTTTCCCCTCATTATTCTCCCAAGCGCTCCATCAAATGATCTCAGTCATCGATTGTTTTAATCCAATGGCCCACAGTACATTGAAACCCCAAGCCATTTGCATCCATCTAATCTCCTGAAATATTTCATCAGTCGACCTCGACCGTTCATTATGATGATCGGATGGTTGACGTTATATCGAGACCCCAAAGTCTTTTGCCCTCATCTATTCTCCAAGTGATTTCATCGGGAAATCTCTACCGTTGGATATTCTAATCTGACATCTCCTATTTAACCGCGATCCCAAACCGCCCAAAGCCAAATCTAAGCCTATTTTCACATGATTTTCTTAACTTTTGTTTGTTTTGTGCAAGTTATAAAAGTTTTTTCCACAGTTTTAAAATGAAAAAAAGGCCAGGGAAGACGATCCATGGGCCAATATTCATGCAGGAAGGAGCTAAGTAGGGTTTCAATTCCATGTTTGTTGATGCATCCTGATCATCGACCATTATACAAACCCTCTGCGCACTTGCAAGCATACAAACACAGTCACACCTCAATTAATTGAAGAATATCGGTGTTAAAGGTGAAGATTAGAGCATAAGTGAAGAATTAAAGGTTTTAATCAGATTTTTTAAGAGATTAAGGCATAAATTCAAAAATCAAAGGCTTAATCCACAGAGATAAAGACAGTGTTAAAGGAAAAAGACCTGAAGATGAAGATCAAGGCCTAGTTAGGCCTAAAACCTAGACCAAAGCAGATTAAAGGTGTTTTAAGGAAAAGAAAAGGGATATATCAGTCCAAAGGCCTCCACTGCCACATCAGAGGCTAATTTAATCCTCTTCAGCTACCAAAGAGCCACCTGCAGCTTTCATAAATCAAAAGAAGGCATAGTTATTTCCTAAACAGAAGATATTTGCCTAAAGACACCTGAATAGTTATTACCAATGAAAGAACAAATTATAAACTGTCAGTGAAGTTATTGTAAAAGATAATTAGGCCTTAAAGTCAATCTTTTTACCCATTAAGCCTTAAAAAGCAGAAACAGAGTAAATGAAATAGAGTTATAATTTGATGCTTTCCTACCTTATGCCTTGCATGGTTTTCAAGGCTAGGAGTTGAATTTAGTGTAGAATTAATTACACTTCAATCCTAAAAATCTCCCACCTACTCATTTCTTCTATAAATACTTCTGAAGAAGATGAGAGGTTGTTGGTTGGTCACTAGTTGTAATACTGAAACTCTCTGAAATAATACATAGTTTGTTTCAATTTGAAGAAGAAATTTAAGTCTTGGAAGCTTGATGGTGTTGTGACATACTTGTTCTTGAGAAGGATCTATCATTAGATCCATGAGCTTGGCTATTGGTGATGTATTCTGAAATGTCTACTCTTTTTCCTGTTTTCATTTTGTTCCATAAATTCTTACTACAGTAGGATGAAAATTTTAGGCTAGGAAATGACTCCTAGAAGCACCTTAGACCTGTTTATCCTTCACTATTTTATGTTTTCTTCTGCTGAGGTATTTTAGATTCTTTAATATTTCTCTTTATTCCTCATGCTTGTTTATTTCTCTAATATTTCAAATAGTTGGTTTTAGCATGATTTATGGTTTTCCCTGCTTGTCTGCTGCCACTTGAAAACTGTTTTTGAAGTCTCGCTTTGAAGTATCATTGTTTACAGTTAGCCAAGGAGTTCTGTTTTGATCATACCCTTTGTCCCTGCTTGAAAAATTGTTTTAAAGGTCTCTATAGTTGTGATCATAGATTTCTTAGATGTTCCCTCTTATATGACTACAATTATCAGTGAATCTTTTATGTTTTCTAAGTCCTTTGAAATAAAATCTTTAAGGAAACAGGATTTGCTCCCGAATCTTAGATTTCATTTTGAAAGTTGTCTTGAAATCATTATTTGCTTAAAGTGTGGTTTTTAGAATTCATGGTTAGCCCAGTCTATCAAATACCTCTTTATTGTTCAAGTTATGCTTTTAAGTTCCCTTTGTTGAGAATTCAAATTCTCCTTCTAAATCATTAATGTCCATCTCATTCACAAAACTAAAGGATCCTGTGGCCAAGTTAGATTTGCCCTTTGATATCCCATATCCATTGATGAGTTTGTTATAAACCTCTTTTTGACTCCATTTCCCAATGAATTTGACACTTCTTCTTTCTATGTATACCGCTTAGAATTTTCATGTTCTGTTGTGCCAATCCAAGCAAACAAAAAAACAAAAACTTGCACTTTATAACTAGTCTAAAATCAATACTTAAAAGCAAAAAAGACATATCTTTGCAAAGAATTTGAGAGATCCCTCTCTGAGAACAAGAGGACTAGATCCTGGAACTCTAAATATTGGTTCTGATGTTGCCTTGTCTTTTGGTAATCCAATCTATCAAAACATAGGACCACAACAATAATCATCATAAAAACTTTAAAAGATGATAAGTTTTCAAAGGGAACTATCTCTTGAAGTTTTGAAGACAAAGTCTAGCCACCATTATGTATGACAGAATTCATGGGTGGCTAACAGTGGCTCCACTTGGGGAGGACAACTAATATTTTAGGTGTCCAGAACCTCAGCTGTAAATCTCTAGCTTTCATTAAACCAGTGCCTTAATCCATTGGGTAGCAACCTTCCTTTTCTTTTGGTTTACCTTTCTCTGATTTGATGATCTCTACAGCAATTTGAAACAGTGGAATTCTATCAAAACAAAAACTCTACCTACCCATTCCTAATGATCCTAACATTTTTTCTTCTTTCAGAGTGCATTTGGACTAGCAATCTTTCTTCAACAATATTTTATTCTTTTTGAAAAAACATAAAACTAATCTAAGTCTACTCTTGTTTCTCCATGAACTCAGTTTAAATAGTTGAGTTCATAAATTCTCTACCTAACTACTATCTGTCAAGATTAGACTGTCTGACAGACCTTTATTCTCTAAATTCTAAGACCAGAAATTCAAAAATAGCCAAGACAAGTTTAAGAAGTTTGACTTGCTGCAGATCTATGGCATAAAAACAAGCTGCACATAGATTAAAATTTGCAGAAAATTAAAACAAAATTGAAGGCTTAAGATCTGAAAACTAAAACATCCTTCATTATCTTTTCAACTCTGATTTTGAGTTTTTTTAAGTTGTCTCTTCTCTTTTTCTGGTTCAAATTTTGAGCCTATTAGAACTAGTTCTTCATCAATCTCATAGGTTCAAGTTTTGAGCATGTTTGAACCTTCTTTCTTCTAACCTAATATACCTTACTAATAAGCCAAGATTGAGCTATTTGGAAAATCTAATTCACTAACCTATCAACAGTAAATTGAAAAGCTAATTAGTTATGATTAGGATGTATGAATAACTAGAAGTGTGTTTTTAGGAGTGGCATTTAAGCTTGCACACTTTCAGATTTTGTCTCTCTTTTTTGGTATGGGGCTATACCTTTCTTGTTTTACAATCTGCCCTCTTTTCTCTTTTCTATTGTTTTTGTATTTTTCTCATTTTTCTAACTTTGAATGCAATATTCAAACAATGATATTTACAATGGAAAACACAATGCTTTGAAACTCATGACTCTTGACAGAAGTAATGCTTGAGCATCTTGCCATTGACAGGGCCTCCATATAGATCTTCTCCATTCAATTCTTTCAAGAAAAATGCATTGTGACCCCTCTCAGCATGAATAATATAAGGTCCTTTCCACATAATTTCAAACTTGCCATGTTTTCCCTTCTCTTCTCTTCTTCAATCCCATTTAAGAACCACATTTCCAACTTGTAAATTTTTTGCCTTAGTCCCTTTATCAAATAGTTTCTTGATATTTTCCTAGACTAACTGCGTTCTTTCACAAAATTCTTCTCTAGATTTCTGTAAATGAATTTTTTGGTTGATTCTTCTCTGCATATCATTCTCTTCAATTTTCACTTCTTGGAGGAGTTTCATGACTGGAACTCCTAATGATGTTGGGAATACTGTATCCATGCCATATACCAACTGGCAGGGGGACATATTTATTGACTTCTCCATAGTTAATCTATCAGCCCATAAGGCATGAACCAACTTACTGTGCCATTATTTTTTATTCTGATCCAACAAATTTTTGATGATATTGATGAGGCTATTGTTGGAGGATTCATCTAATCCATTTCCTTGGGGATAGTAGGAAGTAGAGTGGCCGAAGGTGATGTGGTATTTGTGACAGAAATCAACCATTCTTTTAGACTTGAAGGTAGCAACATTATCTGTTATGATTTTTCTAGGACAACCAAATCTGGATAGGATGTTTGTTTCAAGGAACTTGATAATGACAAAGTCAGTAACATTCCTAGATGGTATGGCTTCTATCCACTTGGTAAAATAATCAGTGGCAGTGAGGATCCACTTATGCTGGGTTGATGAAGATGGGTGAATTTCCCCAATGAAATCCAAGTCCCATTGTTGAAAGGGTGCCTCAACACTGATGGGATGTAAAGGTAAGGGAAGGAGTTTTCTTTTGCCATCAAAAATTTGACACTTATGGAAAGACATGACTAAATTTTAAGTGTCTGGGAAAAGGGTGAGCCAATAGTGACCAGGTCTGAGGATTTTGTTTGCTGTGGTCTTCCAATAGAGGTGTCCTCCACATTCTCCTTCATGCAGCTCATGCATGATTTTTCCTGCATCATCCTCAAGTAAACATTTTAGCAAAATTCCAACAAAATTTTTCCAATATAATACCCCATCTAATATGCAATAATTCAAAGCCTTTTGTTTCAAAAATCTAGCTTTAGCTTTAGACAAAGGAGGGGCATTCAAATATAAAAGAACATAAATGATGTCAGCATACCAAGGAGAAGTCAAAAATGTTTCTTCAATGAAAGGGGCAGTGAATTCTTCTATTTATTCCAACACATCCACCATCTTCATATCTAGTGCTTGGAAGTTTGACTCAGCCATGAGTTTAGCTAATCCCTGCCCTTTAATCAGTTTGGTGGGCCTGATTTCTAAGTCATATTCAAGAATAGTTGCAATCCATTTTCCCCTTTTACCATCAGGTTCTTGACTTAGAATATCCTTGAAAACATTATGTAGAACAAAAGAAATTATGTGAGAGTGTAAAATGTAGACTCTAAAGTCCTTTAATGCTTTCACTAATGCTAAGGCTTGCTTCTCCATGATGTTATATATGAGAAGAACATATCTTAAGGCCCTACTAAAAAAGGATATTGGTTTTTCTTGCCCCAAATCATTCTTTTGAAGTAATACTACAGCTATTATATGTTCAGATGCAAAGGAAAAGATATAAAAGTATTTGGTAAAATCTAGACTAATCAAGACTGGTGTTTGAGTGAGAGCTTATTTAACTAGTTCAAATGATTGTTTAGCTTGTATAGTCCATTTCATACCTACCTCTTTCTTAAGCATGTTTGTAATTTTTCTTAATAGCTCAGCAGGGTTGGAGATAAACCTCCTCAAGAAATTTATATTCCCAATGAAAGATTGTAACTCTTTGAGGATTCTTGGATGGCTGATTTTCAATATACCATCAACCCTTTTAGGGTCTACTTTGATTCCCTCTTCTGAAATTATGTGACAAAGAAGTTTACCTTCTTGGAGACCAAAGAGTGCCTTCTTGGGATTCAAAGACAAGCCAATTCTCCTACATTTCTAAAAAACGTTTCTCAAATGAATCAAATGTTCTTCATCAGTTTTTGAGAAAATAGTTATATCATCAAGGTAAATGATTATAAATAAGCCAATATCTTCTAAGAAGGCTATGTCCATGGTCCTTTGGAAGGTGGCCCCTGCATTCATCAAACAAAATGGCATTTTTACATACATAAAGGTGCCCCAAGGTGTAGTAAAAGTAGTTTTATGTTGATCACTTGGAAGCACTAACACCTGATTGTAACCTGAGAACCCATCCAACAATGATATTCTTTTTGACCCAACTACCCTTTGCAATATATGGTCCATCTTAGGCAAGGGGTAGTTGTCTTTTAATGAGGCTCTATTTAAGTTTCTAAAGTCAATACAGAGCCTGATTTCTCCTATCTTTTTCCTAACAGAAACTAGGTTTGACACCCACTTTGAATATCTAATGGGTACTATGATCCCAGCATCATACATTTTCTCAATTTCTTTCTTAAATAAAGGAAATAAAATAGGGTTTTTCCTCCTTATTTTTTTTTTTAAAGGTTTTTGATTTTCCTTCAGAGGAATCTTGTGTTGGATGATGCTAATGTCATAAGATTTCAGATCTTTGTATCCCCAAGCAAACACATCTCTAAATTCTTTGAACAACTCTATGTATTGCAATTTTATATGAGCTGGGAGAGTGCTAGATAGTTTAATCATCTTGGGTTCTGCTAGGCTACCTATGTTATGTTCTTCTACATCTGTTTCCATAGGTTTCATTCTTGGTTCTTTGGCTACATAATTAAATTAAAAAAGGTGTTCTAAAGGTGTGAGACCTCTTGGAATTGTATCATTCTTGCAGTGTAAAACTTCCAAGTCTTTCTGGTCTACGTTGTTAATTAATTCTACTTCAAAAGGATTCTCACAGTGATTTATATCAGCAGAATGTGTCATTTCAATTTCTGGGGTTTGTTCATTATCCAAACAGTTTTCTTCATGCCTGGTTTCTGATGTTGGTATGGCAAAGTCATTTTCTAATTTTTGGAAATCATCTATCTGTTTTTCAGAGTCAAACACTTGCCAGTGATCCTCATTGTTAGGCATTGCAGGCTTGTGTCTTACCTTTACACTAAGTTGTTCATTTATCTGAGGTATTTGGAAATTGCTAGCATTGAAGGCAAGTTCATTTACTAGATGATTTTGTGCTCTTGGAATGAAAGTGAGTTCATATTTTTCAAAGGTCTTTAATAAATCAAGGGTAGTGTTTCAATATTCTCTAAGTCTTGGGTTTTTAGTTGAATATTCTCCTTTGATTTGTCTTATGATAAGTTCAGAATCTCCTAGGATTGATATTTTCTGGGCTTTTAATTGTTTAAGCAACTGTAAGCCAAGGAGAAGTGCTTCATATTCAGAAATATTGTTTGTGCATGGAAAATACAGTTTATATGAATAACTCTGATTTGTATTTTGAATCCATACACCTACCCCTGCACTTTTTTTATTACAAGATCCATCAAAGTTTATTGTCCAAAGTATATCAGCCTCATTTTCATTTTCTTGTTGCTGTTGATTGCCAATGTTTTATATTTGATTTGAGGGAAGATTTGATTGTTCTGGTAAATTGATTTCCTCTTTGGTTTCCTTTCCTTGTTGAGTGATTTGGTCTTTATTGCACAAGATAAAGGAATCTAAACTTGATTGAATGGAATAGATTGGAGAGTTGTTTGGTTTATATATGTTGCTCACCATGTATTTCATGTGGGATTCCCTATATAATCTTTTGTTTTGGTTAAAAACTGGGATGGTGTCATAAGACATGTCTATTTGAAGGCTCCCCTGAAGTTTGGCTCCCCATGATATTGATAAAATCATGCCATAATTTGGGGGAATGTCAGACTACTGTTTCCATGACTAGGCTCTTAGTAGGGATTTGAGATAAGTTAACACATAAATTTTTGATTAAACCCAAGCATTTGACTCTGCTTGAATCAAAGGAATACAAATCCTTGTATGGTTTAGTAATTTCTAAGCCTAAGCTTTCCATTACTACTTTTGGCATAAGATTATGTGAAGCTCCAGAATCTAACATGGAATTTTGTGATATCCTATCATGTATATTCAAACTAACATAGAAGGGAGGGACAACTCCTTCTTGGTATTTTCCTTCAACTTCTGGACCATACAACAACTCAGGCTTGTCATCTATCAAGTTTAAAGTATCAGTGTCACTTCCTAAGTTCAAGGCTTTCAAAACTTGGTTTTTGTACACTTCTTGGGTTACTAGTTCAGCTAGAGGTATGGTAATTTTTATCTTTGCAATCTCTCCCTCAAGGCTGAAAGGAACTATTGATTTGTCATATTTACATATGTTTTTTCAATTGAATTCCTTTCAGCAATTCTGATTTTCTGAACTTTGTTTGGACTGATATTTGGGACAATTTTGTTAGGACCACTAGCTGAAGTGCTAGGGATGCTTTGCTCAATATTTGGCTGCCTACTATTCTCCTTGTTTACATCTTTTTTCTTAGCCAAAATGTTGGGTTTCTCTGCTGTTTTCTTAGGCTTTTTTTCTTCATTTTTCCTAACAGCAGTGTTAGTGTTATTTTCATTTGAATTATCTATGTTCCCTTTTCTCCTAAGATCATATTGTTTGTGCACCTCCATAATTTCATTTTATAACCCCAATCTATAATCATCAGAATCCTCATAAGTGTTTGCGTTTTGATCTAAGGAGAAGAAAACTTATTCTTCTTCAGTGAGGAAAACATCATCCCCACTGTATGATCCAATCAAATTTACATGATCTTCTTGTTGAGCCCCAAGATTGTTCTTTCTTTCATCTTACTTCACTCCATTTTCCTTTGTCCATTGTTATCCCAGGCCCAAATGATCAATGAAATTAGTTAAAATTACTTTAAGAATGAATATCATGGCTAACTTGCTAGGTTTTGTGATTTTTTCATTGTAATGCATTTTGAACTGAAACTAGCTACAAAATGCAGACATTCCATAGCTAACCGCCAATTCTGCAGTTGTCTTCACTTTCAAGCATGTTCCAGGTGTCCTCTCAGGAAAAGCCACACATGGGTATATTCCACATCATGTCCTCAACGTTTGTTGCTCACCATGAAGAATGAATGGAATTCTGGACATGCTTTTGTATGTGGGAACTCATTCAAGGAGGCAGACTCCTAATAGGACAAGGACAGTCCATATGTCCTTTTTCCCTTTACATTGCCATCTTTAGAGTTCTAGTACGATTTTGATATGAAAAGACAATGATCCCCGTATTTTTGCAAGTTCTGTTATGAAGATTTGTTATAAATGTACTCGGGAAACCGAGAGACAAGCTCTAGATTTTGATTAGATTTTATGGATTGACTGCTATATTTCTGAAGACCGAGAATACTCTGTTTTAAGTTATTTTCCTTTAATGAAGAAGACAACATTTCTTTGAACGCGTTGAGTTGATCTTGAGTTAGATTCTGTGCTACTCTGGTGGTAGAGGGCCCCTGCCTCCTGAGCGGCTTTACTTTCACAATTTAGATAAGTATCTTAGTTTGTTTTCAAGTTTTTGAAGTTTGAGTTCATAGTTAATTTCATTAGTCACTATAGCTATACTTGTTCTAAGAAACTCATTCAAAAGATCATTATAATGAATGAGAAATGGCTTTAGTGTTATAGATTTTAATTGCAATTTCTTTTGTTCATTATCACAGTTGAACTTATTCTAGTAAACTCTTCCAAAAAATCATTATGATGACTAAGGCATGACTGTGATACTAAAGGTTTCAGTTGCTTGTTTACACTAAGTAGCATAGCTGATCTTACTCTTAAAAAGCTCTTCCAAAATATCATAACAATGGGTAGGAAATAGTTGTGATGTCTTAGTTTTTAATTTTAATTGCTTTCAGTTTTCATGTTTGCATTTGCATTGAATTGTACAACCAGGATTGTTCTAACAAAATCTTCCAAAATACCATTCATGATGAACGAAATAGGCTGTAGAATCCCATAGATTAATTGCATGATAACCTAGTTAGAGTACTCCGGAGTCAAATTGCATTCAATTCATGCTATATTATTTCGTTTTAAGTTTGATAATGGCTTGTTAGTTTAGCACTGTTTATTGTAGACTGATAGCACTCTAGTTCAGTTCTAGCTTAGCTCACTGTATTTACATTCCACATTTAGTTGTCATCCATTGCATATTAAATTACATTAGTTGTTAAAATTAAATACCACGGCCTTCATTATTTACAAAACTTCTTTTGTTTCAAACCTATAATTAACTCATAATCATTTGGACAGAAGATAGTATCAGTCCAAGGCCTGGAGTACTTTTGCAACCTTTTTACCATTTCACAAACAAGCCTTTCCTCAAGACTATTTTAAAAGGAAATCTATAACTTTTGAGTAAGGTTTAGTGATGTTAAACTAAGTTGCAAAATAGAATTAGGAGCTAGTTTTAGAGTAGAGATCTTATGATGTTACCAATGTTCTTCTCCAAATATGTTTCAACAAACCTTTAATCATGGATGAGATGTTGTATCATTATAAGTTGATTGTTTAATTGTTTAGTTAGGAGAATTTTTACACTTAGCTGCCCATTTCTCAAGCTCTTCCAAAATATCTTTAATGAAATAATTGGACAAGTTAAGTTCATGTTGTGATTTATTTTCTTGAAGTCATTATCAAGCTTTGTATTTTGCTAAGTCATAGTTTAGGTTTGGTTCTGTCTCAGTATTTTCATTTGTCATTTGTCATCAACAAATTAGGCTTCACTCTGTTTTTAACCAGTAGCTTCTTTCCACTAGCATTTAGTTCTTTCCCTTGTGAACATAAAACCATAAAAAGACCAAAAACATCATAAAACACTAGACACAACGCAGTAAGAAACAAACACCTAGGCACATACAGTGCACCTCACTTAAACAGTTTACCAACCCTGGTTGACAATTAAATGAATTCAATTTAGGAGACTAGGTTGAGCCCAAACACTTCTCCCAACCTTTCAATCTCCCTTTCTTCCTCATATTGATCTACATAGTTTTGCTGGAAGGGAGGTCTAATTTGTTGGTCTTTATCTCTTCGCCTATCTTGATTTTTTTCTCTTCTGAAATTCTGATTTCTATTTCTGTTTTGGGGGTTGTTTTGATTTTCTCTTGGTGGCACTCTATCATTCAAGTTGATATTTTAAAGCATTCTTTCCATTACCTTCACTAGGTTGTCAATTTTGGCGTCAAAAGATGAGGTTGAGGGTGCAATATCATCTTTATAAGTTACCCTCTTCTCTGATCTTAACATAGCTCTTTTCTCAATTATCTTTGCTTCTACACTCACAGCTTATTTCTGCATGTAGTCTTCTAGAGTTAAGTAATCTCTCTCCCTTAGTTGATAGGCCATTTCAAAATCAAAACCTTCAGGATATTTTACTATGGCCATGCCTTGGGGAGGTTTCATGTGAGGTGGAAGAGCATTGTAAACACTGTTAAACCTAGTGGAGTAGTCATGAACACTCTCCCCTTGATTTCTTTTAAGACTGCTATACTCTGCTAATATTTGGAGAGGGTTCTCTTTTATTTCCCATTTGTTTATGAATTTTTGATGCAAAGAAGGGAGCTCATTGATGCTGTTTGGAGTTGATTTTTTAAACCAATTCTTTACTTCTCCTAAAATTTGGGCAAATATTCCATATTTATGGTCTCATATTCTATTTCCATGTAATCAAATGCATCTTCCATCTTATCTACATGTTTTTGCGCCGTGGTAGATTCTTTTCCAGTGAAGTGGGGAATTTTAGATTGATAATAATTTGGTAAGGGAACCACAGGTTGAGGTAACACTAGTGGGGCATACCATGCTGCCATGGCTGGAAGGAAAGGTGGATTTACAAGAGGGAAAGTGGGCTGAAATGGAGTGTTTTGAATAGTGGTAGTATGGATTAGAGTGGAAAAAACACTTGGGCCAGCAAACTAGTTTTGAGCAGATTTGTTATGGAAAAGGCTAAAGTGATGAAGAAGTTGGGAATCAGGAGGAGTAGAAGGTGAAGCTTCTCTACTAAAGCTCTACTACATATCTGCAATGTCAAGATCAGCTTGGTTTAAATCACTTTGAGATTTTGTTCTAAAGATGTTCTTTGTATGATGTAAATCAAATTGTAAATCCTCTAAGACAACAAGGTTTTCAGGGATATATTTTGTTCTTAAGAGGCTCCTATTAGCAACTGATTTTCCAGATTTAGAAGTCTACCACAAAATTCTCTCTGGATTGTCAACTCTTGTAGGAGGATTAGGGTCTGGATGGGATCTAGTGTTGATCCTATGTGAAGCCAGACTGCTTTTCAAAAATGAGAGAGGCTGAAGTTTTTTAGGGATTGTTTTGAAAGTTTTGCCTCTCACAATGTCTTATCTAGTATGGGACTAGGCTTCTAAACTTCTTCAAGGCTGGTTAACATATTCCTAAAGAGATCTGGAGACCTAGATGAGTAATAGGCCTATTGGGGCTAGTGGAGGCGCCAGGTGGAAACTTTTTAGCTTTTGTGAAGGTAAAATATTGGATGGTTCCACCACCATGTTTATTATGGAGCCAATCTAAAATATTTTTGGATTTTCTGAGCTTTTTCAGTCCTATGGGTTATGAGAGTGTCCTAAATATATTTCAACACTTAGCTAGGGAGATGAGAGAAACATAGTTTACTCTATGGCTCACTAACTGACTCCTTCAAGGTTTGATAAGGATCTATGAGAATGCTAAGGGTTACTTAGTTTGTCACTGATTCAAATACGTCCTATCATGATTACCATTATGCTTGGTAGTGCTTTAAGAAAGCTACTTATATTGCACTGGACAATGAGTGTTTTGTTTTAAGGATTTTACTCAGTGTCCCACTGTGATCGCCATTATGTTGTGGTCCTGTGTTTTGATAGATTGGATTACCAAAAGACAAGGCATTATCAAAACCAATCTTTAGAGTTCCAGGATCTAGTCCTCCTATTCTCAGAGAGGGATCTCTCAAATGTTTGCAAAGATATGTCTTGTTTTCCTTTAAGTATTGATTTTAGACTAGTTATTAAGTGTAGGTGTTTTGTTTTGTTTGTTTGGTTGAATTGGTACAACAGAACATGAAAGGTCTAGGAAAGCTAGACAGAAAGGGGAAATGTTAGGTTCATTGGGCAATGGAGTCAAGAAGAGGTTTATGAAAAACTTATTAATGGATATGGGATTTCAGAGGGAAAATCTAACTTGGCCATAGGATCCTTTGGTTTTTTTGAATGAGATGGACATTAATGATTTGGAAAGAGAAAATGAATTCTCACCAAAGGGAAATTAAAAACATAACTTGAACAATAAAGAGGTACTTGATAGACATGGCTAACCATGAATTCTACAAACCACACTGTAAGAAAATAATGACTTCAAGACAAATTTTAAAATGAAATCTAAGATTCGAGAGCACATCCTATTTCCTCAAAGATTTTATTTCAAATGACTTAGAAAACATAAAATATTCACTGATAATTGTAGTCATAGAAGAGGGAACACCTAAAAAAATCCATGATTACAACTATAAAGACCTTTAAAACAATTTCTCAAGTAGGGACAAAGGGTATGATCAAAAAAGACCTCCTTGGCTAACTATAAACAATGGTATTTCAAAGGGAGACTTCAAAAATAGTTTTCAAGTGGCAGCAGACAATCAGGGAAAACCATAAATCATGCTGAAACCAACTATTTTAACTCTTAGAGAAATAAACAAGCATGAGGACTAAAGAGAAAGATTAAAGACTATAAAATACCTTTGCAGAAGAAAACATAAAATAGTGAAGGATAAATAGGTCTAAGGTGCTTCCAGGAGTCATTTCTTAGCCTAAAATTTTCATCCTACTGTAGTGAGAATTTATGGAACAAAATGAAAACAGGAAAAACAACAGACAGTTCAGAATACATCACCAACAACCAAGCTAATGGATCCAATGATAGAGCCTTCTCAAGAACAAGCATGTCACAACACCATCAAGCTTCCAAGACTTCAATTTCTTCTTCAAATTCAAATAGACTATGTATTATTTCAGAGAGTTTTTAGTATTACAACTAGTGACCAACCAACCCTTTACAATGTGCTCCTCAAGGAGTTTTTATAAGAAAATGACGAGGTGGAAGAGTTCCTAGGGTTGAAGTGTAATTAATTCGATACTAAATGCAACTCGTAACCTTGAAAACCATGCAAGGCATAAGGCAGGAATGCATTGAATTAAAACTCTGTTTCATTAACTCTGTTTCTGCTTTTCTAGGTTTAATGGGAAAAAATATTGACTTTAAGGTTCTTTTTAACCTTTGAAATAACTTCACTGATAGTTTAAAATTTGTTCTTTTGTTGGTAATAATTGTTCAGGTGTCTTTAGGAAAATATCTTCAGACTGGGCAATAACTATGCCTTCATTTGATTTATTGAGGCTGTAGGTGGCATTTTTGGTAGCTGGGGATTCAATTAGCCCCTTTTATGTGGCTTTGAGGTGTCCTTCAGCTGATATTCCTCTATTTTACCTTAAAAAATCTTTTGATCTACTTTTGGCCTGTGTTTAGGCCTTCATTCTCTGACATTGGATTTGTTTCTTTAAACCTGAGGATTAAAACTGTGATCTTCAATATTTGGCTCTAATTAATCCCTCTTTAACCTTGATTCTTCATTACTGATACACTTTATTGCTTGTTTACAGTGGCACAACTGATATTAAGCAGTGGAGGGTTTCTGAGATCGAGGATCATGCTCTAGATGATTCAAAAAAATATTTTAAGCTTGCAACTCCTTTTTCCTTTGATTTTAAGCCATAGAATCATCATTTTGGGCCTTTTTGTCACCTGAATGTGAATAGGAAAAACACAGAGAAAACATCATTTAAAACCCTGCAAAAACACAAAAATTCATTAAGAAGTCCTGCGGAATTGGGTTAAAACTGCTTCAGAGGATTTAATGGAGGGAATGGAGCTGTGCGAAATGGAGGATTTTGTAGAAAAAAGGGAGAAAACCCTTGGTGGAAGCAGAACAGGTGCAAATGTAGTTTGGGCATGAGGATGAATAAGAACTGTTAGATCAGGTCAATTAATGGCGGATATTGCCCGATGATATCATTTGGAGAAAGACGGAAGGAAAATGAAAAGAGATCAGGATCTAATGTGGGCCATTGCATTAAAACATTCAATGGTGTAGATCGTCCAATGTCATCGTTTGGGAGAATGGATGAAGGGCGAAAGGATTGGGGTGCGATATATCGTGAGTCGTCGGATTAAAAAAATTGACGGTCGAGATCGTTTGATGAAATGTTTTGGGGGAAAGGTGAAGGGAAAACAAATGGATCATGTTACAAAATAAGCCATTCGATCTTAACAATCAACGGCCAAGATCAAAAGATGAAAAACAAGGAGATGAGAGTGGCGGTAAAGTGGAAAAATAGAATGTTTTTCACGCGACATTGGAGCAGTTTTGGATTTTTGCCAAAAAAACACGATTCCATTCATTATCTGACACCTGTCTTTTCAAAACTGCCCATTTCATGTTTTTTTTTTGTTTTAACTTGAAGGCGCAAAAAAAATGCAAAACGCATCGGCAACCGTCGGATGAGGGGCAACAAATCCAACGGTGCGGATCACACACAATGGATGAAGAGCTGCATAGGTGGAAGAAGAAGTGGGGTCCACCGTTATGTCATCTTTTTTGTCATGTGGTGGATGGGTGCGATGGTCCATCAGTTTAAGTCTTGAAAATTAGATCTTCTTGACAGATGGTCAAGATTAAATGAGGAGGGTAGATGGATGAAAAGATAAGCCAGGGGTAAGGTGGAGATCGGATAACCCCAGGGTCATTGATCTATACAGATCGACGGTCCAGATTAATTTAAATCATGTTGTTAGGGTAATGAACAAATAAAGGAGGAAAGGGTTTTTTTAGATGGGTTTGTGCTTTGGTGGAAGGATGAGTGTCAGATGACCGTTGATCTATAGAGATCAACGATGTAGATTTGTTTTCAAACTTATATGTCGGGAGTGGAAAATACAAAGGAAAATGGGTTTGGAGGAAGAGTTTTTAGGCCTTTAGCACCCAATTGTAGGGATTTTGGGCATATGGGGAAAGGGGTTTGAAGGTCTTAAGCCCTTGGGGGCTAAAGAACCTTATAGTGAAAAAAGGGTGTTTTTGACCAAAAAATAGTGATTTTTAAGCCAAACTGAAGATTTCGATAGAGGAGATAGGAGTTTTTAAACAAAATGAAAGGGGATCAAATGGTTTAAAATGGTCTTTGGAATGATTTAGAGGTTAGATGAAGGGTTTTTTAGGGATTTTGTGAGGGGAAAAATGGGTGAAAGTGGATTTTTTTATGAGTGAAAGGAGGAGTAAAAATGATGGAAAATGAGGTTTTGTAAGCAGTTTTTCTCTTGGGGAACAACAAGTTTTTAGGATAAAAGGGAAAAAACAATGAAGATTAACTCAAAGAGTAATAATCATCATAAAACTTTAAAATATGATAAGTTTTCAAAGGGAACTATCTCTTGAGGTTTTGAAGACAAAGTCTAGCCACCATTGTGCATGACAGAATTCATGGGTGGCTAACATCTCCCATATGCTGGACTTACATATGCTGCTGAGATGGTGATCACACCAAATGAGGTCAGAGGAAAAAGTGTCGAATCATAAGGCGAGAAATAAAAGTGTTAAATCATGAGGCAAGAAATGCAACAAGGCTCTGTGGATCAATTTTAGACAGGAAGTGATGTTTTCAGCTTCAGATTTTTTATTTGATTTCATGTTTATATAATTTAGCCAGTGTCTACAAACAACACTATAGTTTTTGCAGATTAAAATTACAATTACTGAATTTAGCAAAACCTAACCAACTAAGACAGAAATTCAGAAGCTTGAGTCATCTAGTGAATTATTCAGTATAGTTCATTCAAAAAATTCATCCAATTTCAAATTCAGGGCTCTGTAAATAAGTCATTTCATATGAAAGAATAACATCAGATTAGCCCACAGCAGAGGTATTGAAACTTTGTATGGCCCTCCATTCTCTTTGAAACTTTGTATGGGAATGTAAATTAAAGAGGTGGCCACCCTCAACCATTAATTCAATTAAACCAAAAACATGCTTTAACACTCGGTATATAATCGTGTTAACTCCAATAAGTTAAATAGCCACCATGTCTCCACCATGATCCAATCTAGATTACTATTTCATTTTTTTTTTTAAATTTAACCCGCCATCAGTATACTGACACTTTATAATCATCAGTCTTCCGATGGCTTGAATGTTTTTCCCTTTTCGTCGGTCTTGCAATGTTCCAGTTTAAAAAAAAAAAATTAAATGTTCGTCGCTATTGTGACACTTCTTCTCGGCGTCGGTCTTGCGACGCTTTTGCAAAGCGTCGATATTGCGACACTTTGGAAAAGTTTCGATCTTGCAACACTTTTTCAAATCGTCGGTATTGTGACACTTTAATAAGTGTTGGAAGAAGGCGTTCAAAACATCGGACCACATATCATTGGAATTACGACAGTTTAAAAACGTTGGAAGAGTGACAATTTACAAATGTTGGAAGAGCGACAGTTTACAAATGTCGGAAGAGCGATAGTTTACAAACGTCGGAAGAGTGACGTTCAAAACTTCGGACCACATATCGTTGGAATTGCGACAGTTTACAAACATCAGAAGAGCGTGTAATGTGCCTACTTAGCCTTAGCTAAGAGGAGACATTAAGTTTTGATTTATGTTATGTTTTATGAATAAATGAATAAAGGAGGACATGTAAAACTCCTAATAAATCAATGCCCATGTGAACAAAGAAAAATATGGGTTATGTAAATAATCACTTGCAGGTGTGAAAGAGGTTTGAGCCAAATATTGGGTCCACCTTGACCAAATCAACTACGCTATCTAGGTTCAATATATCTCTAAGAGGGACTCCACAGTTCTAGAAGGGAGCCTCTAATGTGAAGAGGGGTGACTCATCAAAGTGGTTTAGGGTTTGCAAAGGCTTTCTCATGTTATAAAATAAGGAGGAGAGCAACATGAAGAGGTTGTTGATGAATTATATTTCTGAAGTATTTGTCTGCTTAGACAAATACCATTCTCTATTGCTTAGTGGAGGATTGTGATTGGAATTCTTGTTTAGGAGTTTCATCTCTTCTCTTGAGGATCATTGGAGGAATTCTTTGCTGAAGTTGGCTACTATCTTGTTTGAGACCAAGCTCTATCTTTCATGAGAAGCGCTGGCCCTTTGAGGGTTTTGCAGCTGCTACCTTTTGTAGCAAGTGGTATTCTAGATCTGCTTAGATCTAGTGGTTTTTGAGAGGCTTTCTCTATTGGAGAGTGTTCTTCAGCCTCCAAGGAGTTAGCTGATCTATATTTTATATCAAATATGTACTTTTCATTCCATGTATTTAGTCTCCTTTACCCTCTCCGCAGTTTTTGCTTCATACTGCGTTATTTTGTGAGAGGGCTTTGTTATTTCAGTTTGCTATCAGTTTGGAGGAAGATATCTTGGTGTTAGTCTTTCCTTCCCTTGGTGATCCGTGGATTGGGTTGCTGATCCATGTATCTATAGATCTGATCTATTTCAGCAATAAAAGTTATCTTCAGAAATTTCTGGGTTTTCTGCAGCATAGTATATTGTAGTTCAAATCTACAGCTTAATATGCAATATTTTGATGTAATTCCAATTGGATCTTGTTATTAAAGTATTGTAGCTTCGAAATATGTATTATATCTGATGTTTCATCCATATATATGTCCTAGATATGAAATTTAATGTACAACAGCTGAACCATTTTAAAAATAACGCTGTCTATGTATTTCTGCAGTTTATTCCTAGTTGCATCTCTAATTTCTGAAGGGATATTTCCCTAGTTCTTCTTGTAATCATTTTTAAAGTCAATAAGATCATATGTAAATATTATTTACTGTTATATTAATGAAGTATCAGATCTTAGACTGACCTCCTCTGAGTTTCAGTCAAATCTGCACAATTTTAGTAGCTGGGGTTTTCATTTTGTCGCAGCTTCTCTCTTTGGCTGATTTCTAGCTAGTATTGTTTCCGAGAGATCTTTTTAATGTGCTTAAACTTATTTTTTTCTGATGAAATTGCACAAATATGTCACATACAGCTTGAGTGAGGGTATCCCATCCCTGATCAGCATTTTCTTTGCTCTGATTTTCTTTTACAGCGTTCTCGTTGAAGGCCTTGTTGAGATTCCTGAATTGGGATTATTCCAAGTTCTATAGGCAGAGTCTACAGTTGGCCAGGTAGCCTCTATTTATCACCCTATTTTTAGAGGTGAAATAAACAATAAATGCCTCTGTAGTCCATCTCTAACATAGAATCTTGAGAATCCCCAAAAAGGGACATTACAGTGGTATCAGAGCTCCACTCTTGGCACAACTTGTGCTAGCATTGGAGCCACAATCATGCTGCATTCCAAAGATGAGGATCCTATTTCTTAGAGGGAGAGGAGATACCAGAATAGAATTCATAGAAAGTATGAATATACTACTGTTGACCTTGACAAGGGTCAAGACAAGGGGAAAGGCCCTGAGTTGAATGATAAAGATAAGGAGGCAGAAGAGTTTGCAAAAAATCTCTTGGAAACCATGCAAGATCTATCCAAGGAGATAAAGGAGATGAGGATAGAAAGTATGACGAGTCCCTTGGAATACTCCATCAAGGAGAGAGTTCTAAAATGTCTCAGTTTGGGACTGGTCCACCGGTGAGCTTGCCACAAGCTCCACAGATCTCACAACACTCTACAATGCCTACCTTCTTGGCTGTAGAGAATGAAGGGCTTCAAGAGTCAACCTCTTTGGAAGGTTACTTTGCAGAATATGATTCAAAACGCCAAAGGTTCAAGGATAACTTGAGATTTCAATATTTCTGCCATCTAAAGGACCGGAGGATACCATAGCAGTAGTAAAGAGATGGAGGTTTCCTTCATGGGAGGCACCACACCATGGGCAGGTTCTTCTTTCCTAAGTTTGATGGATCACCGTCTTGTTCAGCTAAAGCATGGGTGGAAAAGTTGGACATCTACTTCCAGTTGAATAAAGTGCCTAAAGCAGAAGCCATTAATATTGCTGCGCTACATTTTGATGGAGAAGCCCACAACTGGTGGTTTCATGGACTTTATACATTGGGGCATAGAAATGTGTCCACTTATGCTGAGTTCACTAGGAGACTAGTGGAAAGATTTGATCGAAAGGATCCAGATGCCCCTTTCAGAAGCTTGGCAAAGCTTAAGCAGATAGGAGATGCTGAAGCCTATATCTCTGAATTTTTGAGGTTGTCTATTATGGTTCTTGATCTTTCAGTTGCAAGGAGAGTCTATATGTTCATAGATGGCTTGGAAGAACCTTTGCATGGGTTGGTCAAGTCTACCAAACCCACCACTCTGCATGATGCCATTGAAAGAACAAGAGATCTCTAAGATGCCTTGCCAAGGGCAAAGGAAACCCTTCCAAGAAATTCCACTCACTCTTCTAAAGGGAAGGAAGGGAAAGTTGCTCCACCCAAGGAGATCTCACAGAAAAATATTCTTGACAATGATCTCCGGAGGGAGTTGAGAAAGAAGAAATTATGTTTCACTTGTCAAGAATCATGGGTGCCAGGACATAGATGTGCTACTGGAAGGGCACATAATGTTGAAGTCTTCTCTGATTGTGAGGAGGAGGAAGGAAATGATGGACCTAGGAGAGGTCACAGTGTTGGTGATGATGAGGAGGAGGATCCATCATCATCCAGAGAAGAAGAAGGAGCATTTACTCCAACGAGTGAGACACTCTTCTTTGAGGGTGTGCCCAAATATTTTACTCTTAGAGTGCAGGGTTCAATTATGGACCAAAGAGTATCTATTCTTATTGATAGTGGGGCAACCCACAATTTTATTGATGCTCACTTTGTGTAGAGGAGAGGGATCCCTACTAATTCTTTTGATGGGTTCTCTGTTCTGGTTCCGGGGGATAGAAATATGCAGTGCATGCAGTATGTTCCCTCACTTTTTGTGACTATGGGGAACTACAATTTGAGGGATCACTTCTTTGTGGTGGACATACCAGACACCAACCTCATCTTGGGTGTCCAGTGGTTGATTACTTTGGGAAAAGTCACCACTGATTGGAGGGCATTGCAGATGGAGTGGGTGGACTTGAAGAGTGGGAAGCAACAAATTATTCAAGGCATGCACATCTACCCTTCACTTGATGTCTCTACCCACACAACAAGGATGGATTTGCACAGTGAGGGAAATGATCTCATGGTTCCTTCTCTCATGTTCATGAGATTGCTGAAACAATGGAGGAAAGAGTCACTGCGCTGTGGGAGGAAGCAAAGGGGAGGACCAGCCTTCCCACACAAAATTTTGGCATGCATGATGCCAAAGGAACAAGAAGAAATAAGGAAAGCACCACCATAGATACATCTACAGTGTTGTCCTTGTTGAGGAGTGTAGATCCATATTGGAGGTCTCAACTCCCTGTAGAGTACTCCAAAGATCTGCACACCAAGATGATCTTAGATAGCATAAAGCAAGGAGGAGGCTATATGGTCCATGAAGGGGTCATCTATCATCTTGGAAAATTATTCTTGTCTCAAGCCTCAAAGCTTAAGCAAGAAATACTACAAAGGGCAAACAAGGAGTTCCTTTCCAGCTACATGCAATTAGCAAAAATATACTCTCTAATCTTGAAGAGTTTTGATTGGGAGGGTATGGAGGAGGAGCTACATCAGCATTATGATTGGGAAGAACTAAATCATCACTTACAAGAGTGCAATATCTTTATGGAGATGGGGCAGCCAAAGGATCCTATGCAGGATATATTTCAGCCATCTCTTTCTTCTCACAAAAGAGGGGAAAAGGCCATGCCTAACTCTATGAGTATGGGAGGTTTGTATGGTAAGAAATCTGATCTTGTAGAGCAAGTTTATTTTTCTGATTTGGAACACTCTCTTACCATATGTATGCAGGCCATGGCTCCTACAAAGAGAAATTTTTCATGCAGATCTCATGGCAAAGATGGGGCCATTGAAAATTCCAAAGCTGGCCACTCCCTTGAGGTGCAAAGGGGGATTGTGTATCATGATGGGTGCTTCCCAAAGGCACCTAATGAGAGTTTCACTTTCAGCCATGTCAAGGTGGCTTATGCAGAAAATATGTGGTGGGAGTACCACCTATCACATTTAGATCTACTCATAACAATGAGTGTACTGCACTGGTACCTTATGTGGGATTGTGACCCACCTCCTCATGTGCAAATTTCAGTTTGCCTTTATGTGATTTTGCTACCATACATAGATGACACATTGGTTTTGTTTATGGGTATGTATGGGAAAAGAGTTAGTAGTGTACATGTACCACATGGGATGGAACTTTATCCAATACTTCATGATACATGTTTTAGATGCGACATTGTTTCACCCATGTTTTTTTTTGTTGAGTTTTACACTCCTGAAGGGGCAGGAAATGAACCTATCATGCTAGCATTGGAGGAGCAGTTTTTGATGTATTGCCTTGGTGAACACTTACTTCATGATGAGAGCTTTATTCTTGATGGTGTCATCAATGGAGAAGGAGAAGAAACACAACACTTACCCTACCACTTGCTTGAGGACAAGCAACATTTTGAGGGGGAGGATTGTAATGTCCCTAATTAGCCATAGCTAAAAGGAGACATTAAATTTTGATTTATGTTATGTTTTATGAATAAATGAATAAAGGAGGACATGTAAAACTACTAATAAATAAATTCCCATGTGAAAAAAGACAAATCTGGGCTATGTAAATAATCACTTGCAGGTGTGAAAGAGGGTTGAGCCAAAGATTGGGTCCACCTTGACCAAATCAACTGCGCTGTCAAGGTTCAATGCATCTCCAAGAGGGACTTCATAGTTCTAGAAGGGAGCCTCTAATGTTAAGAGGGGTGACTCATCAAAGTGGTTTAGGGTTTGCAAAGGCTTTCTCATGTTATAAAAGAAGGAGGAGAGCAACATGAAGAGGTTGTTGATGAATTATATTTCTGAAGTATTTGTCTGCTTAGACAAATACCATTCTGTACTATTTAGTGGAGGATTGTGATTGGAATTCCTGTTTAGGAGTTTCATTTCTTCCCTTGAGGATCATTGAAGGAGTTCTTTGCTGAATTTGGCCACTATCTGGTTTGAGACCAAGCTCTATCTTTCATGAGCAGCGCTGGCCCATTGAGGGTTTTACAACTGCTATCTTTTGTAGCAAGTGGCATTCTAGATATGCTTAGATCTAGTGGTTTTTGAGAGGCTTTCTCTACTGGAGAGTGTTATTCAGCCTACAAGGAATTAGCTTATCTATATTTTACATCATATCTGTACTTTTCATTCGATGTATTTAGTCTCCTTTACCCTCTGTGCAGTTTCTGCTTCATACTGCATTATTTTGTGAGAGGGCTTTGTTATTTCAGTTTGCTATCAGTTTGGAGGAAGATCTCTTAGTGTTAGGCTTGCCTTCCCTTGGTGATCCATGGATTGGGTTTCTGATCCATGTCTCTATATATCTGATTTATTTCAACAATAAAATTTATCGTCATAAATTTCTGGGTTTTCTGCAACACAGTATATTGTAGTTCAGATCTATAGCTTAATATGCAATATTTTGATGTAATTCCAATTAGATCTTGTTCTTAAAGTATTGTAGCTTCCATATCTGCATTAGATCTAATTTTTCATCCATATATCTTTACTAGATCTGAAATTTAATGTAAAACATCTGAACCATCTTAAAAATAATGCTGTCTATGTATTTCTCCAATTTATTCCTAGCTGCAGCTCTAATTTCTGAAGGGATCTTGCCCTAGTTCTTTTTGTAATCAGTTGTAAAAGAAATAATATCATATGTAAATATGATTTACTGTTATATTATTGAAGTATCATATCTTTTACTGAACTCCTCTGAATTTCAGTCAAATCTACGTAATTCTAGTAGCTGGGGTTTTCATTTTGCAGCAGCTTCTCTCTTTGGCTGATTTCTAGCTAGTCTTGTTTCCAGGAGATCTATTTAATGTGCTTAAACTTATTTTTTTATGCTGAAATTGCATATATATGTCACATAAAAATTTAATGAGGGGATCCCAACCCTGATCAATGTTTTATTTTCTCATATTTTCTTATACAGCGTTCTCATTGAAGGCCTTGTTGAGATTCCTGAATTGGGATTATTCCAGGTTCTATAGGTACAGTCTACAATTGGCCAGGTAGCCTCTAGTTCTCACCATATTTTCAAAGGTGACATAACCAGTAAATGCCTCTGTAGTCCATCTCTAACATAGAATCTTGAGAATCCCCAAAAAGGGACATTACAGACCGACGGTTTAGAAAATGTCAGAAGAGCGATGGTTGTTTGGAAACGTCAGAAGAAGTGTTGGTATTGCGACACTTTGGAAAAGCATCAGAATTGTGACCTAATGGCTAAACACATTTTTTTTGGCCTTGAACTGTCACTCTTGCGATGACTATGTTTCGGAATAGCGACAAAGTGGTCATCGGAAATTGGGCCAAATTTTCTAGTGAAAACCTCTTTTAATTGCAAATTCCATCATAAAAATTCCTGGAAAGTAGGATGTGCTATCAAACATTAAAGAATTAGGTAAGCCAAACGTGGTTATGATATTTTGGTTGATGAAATTAATGATATTCTCAGAGTTGGCTCCTTTTAATGTAATTTCTTCCACCCATTTAGTAAATTAATCTGTAGCTGTGAGAATATATCTGTGTTGTTTGGAAGAGTTAGCAACAATCTCACCAATTATATCTAATCCCCATTGTTCAAAAGGTTTTTCTATATTGACCGGTTGTAATGGGAATTCTGGCTTCCTTTGTCTTCTAGGTGTACTTTGACACACTTTGAATTTTATTGCATGTTCATGAGCATCCTTGAAAAGTGTAGGTCAATAGTAACCTGCATGCAGGATTTTGTGTGCTATCGTATTTCCTCCAAAATGTCCTCCAGCTCATCCATCATGGAGTTCTTGCAAGACTTTCTTAGATTTAGATTTTTCTAAGCATCTTAAAAGTATAGAATCAAAATTTCTCCTAAATAACACATCGTTGATTAATTCATATTGTTTGGCCTTTCCTCTTAAAGCTCGTTTTTTTTTGTAACTAAGTTGATTCGGAGCATATCCCTTCTTCAAATAGAATATAAGATCAACATATTGTGATTGTGCATCGTTGAGGCTTACCTATGATATTTGTAGATTGTTACCTGATTCTTCCTCTATTGATAAATGGGATGCTCATGTAAGCATTCTGCAAAAAACTTGACTTCTAACAATTTTAGAAGGTCTAATGTCTACATCATATTCTTGTAAAGAGGTAACCCAGTTATCTCTCTTCTCTCCTAATTCCCTTTGCATCAAGTGTTTTCTTACTATAGGGAATGGAACTATGATTTTAGTGTGAGTTTTTAGGAGAAAAGGTATAATTTTTTTTATAGCTTTAAAGACAAGAAAAGCTTGTTTTCAACATATGTGTAGTTTAGTTCTACACCTTGTAAACTTGAACTAAAAAATGATATTGATGCTTCAATTTGTTGGTCATTTAGTTGTGTTAAAACATCGAAATATGATGTATCTGATGAAAAAGTGTATAATGTAAAAGGATTAAGAAAATTGGGGGTAGTCAGGAATGGAGCATTGACAATTGATTGTTTAATCAAATCAAATGCTTCTCTTTCATTATGTCCCCATTTAGAGACAAAATTTTTCTTAATCATATTCTGTAAAGGTAAAACATTTTGAGAAAAACCAGGGAAAAACCTTTTAACAAAATTAATTTGCCGAAGAAATGATTGCATAGTTTTCTTGTTATGAGGGAAAGGAATTCGTTTGATCTCTTCAATTCTTTCAGGATCAATATAGATACCACTTTTTGACACAATGAATCCTAAAATTTTTCCTTCATCTAATGTGAAAAATGATTTCTTTGGATTCAATGAGATGCCATACCTTTTTCATCACTCAAAGACTTGTTTTAGGTCATTCACATGATTGGTTACTTGTTTAGAAAATATTGTAATGTCATCTAAATAAATAACTACTATATTATTTATGAGCCCTCTAAAAGTTGTGTCCATAGCTCTCTGAAAATTTTCACCTATATTAATTAGTCCAAAAGGCATCTTTTGATATGCATAAGTTCCCCACTTAGTTCTGAACATAGTTTTCATCTATCATCTGGATGTACAGGGATTTGATTATATCCTGAGAATCCATCTAGAAAGGACATGAGTTCAGAACAAGCTACTGTCTACAGTACTTTTTCCATGGTTGGTAATGGAAAGTTTTCCTTCTAACAAGCTTTGTTTAAGTTCCTAAAATCAATGAAAATTCTAATATCACCATTCTTCCTCCTGACAGGTACCAAATTTGATACCCACTTAGAATGCCTGATGGGAAACATGATTTTTTTTTTGAGGAGTTTGTTCAATTCTATTTTAATTTGATTTTCTAGATTTGGATGAATCTTCCTCAATTTCTACTCTATAGGTTTTTCTTCTGAGGTCATAGGAATCGTACGTTTAATCACAAAAGTGTCATACGTTTTGAGATTAGTATAATCCCAAGAAAAGACACCTTTGTACATTCTAAACAATCTGATGAATGATAATATTTCTTCAGAGGATAAACCAAGACATAAATTCACATTTTGAGGTTTTTCATCAATTCCTAGATTTACTAACTCAAATATTAAAGTAGAGCTTTGTGTTTGTGAGTTGGTAACTCTTTTGAACCTGCCTTTTAGATCATATAGGTCTTCTAACTTGACAACAGATTTGGGAATAAGATTTTCTTCTTGTTCTTTTTTAATATGAATTTCATGTTCATTTTCATCCAAAATTTGACTATCATAAGGTCCATCAAATGTTAAAAAATCTATGATATCTTAATCACTATTGAATACTCTCGAATTGGTAATATTATCAGGAATAGATGGTCTAAATATCAATTCAATAGAAAATCTATCGGGACTAAATTCTTGGGATGGGATTAACTATGATGCTATGTTAGCCAATAGATCTGCACTAGCATTTTGCATTCTAGGTACAGAAGAAATGTTGAAGGCTAAGAAATGAGTGGTTAATTCTTGGACTAATGATTAATAATGTTTTAAATGTCCAAAATTATAATAAATATTATTTCTTACCTGTCTAACTATGATTTCTAAATCTCCTAGAACTTTCAGATATTTGATATTAAGATCAATGGCTTTTAAGAAGCCTTGAACTAATGCTTCATATTCAGCTACATTGTTTGTACCATCAAATTCTAATTTGTAGGCTAACATAGTATTTTCCCCTTCTGGGTTTATTAAAATACAACCTGCACCTACACCATCTTCGGATTTAGAACCATCGAAATAAAGAGTCCAAAACAAAGAATTAACTACTTTTCTATCTGCAAAATTTATACATTTCGAATTATCTGGCTGGGAAAAATTCTTAATCTAAGATACAACTGCATTATCAAAGAAAGGTGATGGTTGAGCATTGAAATTTTCCAAAAATGACCCTGCTGAGTATTTTCCAATAATATTATTATTGAACGCTACTTTCTTATTTACTCCTTCAACATTAGTGACTGTATGTTTCATGAAATTTTCACGGTCTTCCCGAATTTGATTTGGCTTTCCATTATATGGTAACCACATGTGTGACTAGTTTGTTGCAAAATAACCATGAAGTTTTTTAGACCAATCTCGGCTCAAAACTAAGCCATAAAATTCAGGAATATCAACCACTAATATATCAATTATTTGAGTAACTTTGGGGTTTGATGACAGTCTGAAAGAAATAGAATTTATTTCTCCTACCACCTCTACTCTAGTTCTATCAAGTTGTACTATATGAATAGGTGAACTCTGAGGATTTATGTTCAATTTAGCACAAACTAATTTTGGCATCATGTTTGAGGAATCCCCGGAGTCTATTAAATAGTTATGGGCATTTTTTTTGTAGATCTCATAGGTTAGGAGAAATGGAGTATGAGAGATGGATCGATCACCTATCATAATCAAATCTGTAGCATCAATTTTCATTCAAGGATAAGGTGGCTTACCCATTTCATTAGCAACGTGTACTATTACAAGAGTAGGTAAGTTTGAAGCAGGAACTACATTTAAGTCTCTAAGTAAGATTTTCTATTGCTATTTCAATTTAGTAAGCTCATGGATTGAAATGTTGGCCTTGGCTTTCTTCATGTCTTCAACTACATTATACTCAATGGTGTGTAAGACAACCATTGTTTTAGATGTAGGTGGAGTGTCTGAAGTGACAGGGCTTATTTGTGTAGCCTTTGAATTATAATTTTTGCTTACCAATTTGTCTTTAGCAGGAGTTGAAATCTTTTGTTGTTAATTTGGCTATGTTTCTTCAGTAGTCTTTTTGCTTCTTGTGCTCATAGGTAAAGCTTCAAGTTGTTCTTCATTTGGTAGGATGAAATCCCACACTCCATTTAGTTCAACTTCTTCTTCTTCATCATCTTCTTCTTCATCTGTTTGCTCTTCCTCCTCTTTTTGATCAGATTTAACATCATATATGATATTTGGAGGTTGAGTATTAGAGGATTGACCTTTCTTAAAGTTTCTGAAAGTATTTCTTGAGTTAGCATTTTCAGCGACTTGTTTCTTGATAATTACCATCTCATTTGTCATGGTTTTCAAAACCTTTTGAAGACCTTCAACGTCGAAAGGATATTTTGGTTCCTTCTTTTTAGAATCATCTTTGAAAGAAACTTTCTTTGATTTTCGATCTTCTTCAGAATTCGTTTTCTTAAGAGTGGTTATGTGTTTCTCTACAGATAGATATTGTTTCATATTTTCTGCAAGTGTTGCCAGTTTTTCTCTATCAACAAAAATAGCTATATTATATGGAAGAGATGAAATATACCACTCAATTTGAACTTCTGCAATAGGAACTACTGTTGCAGGAATTTTATTGAGTAATTTATTAAATCTTGAATTGAAATATTTTAGCTTGTCACATGTTTTAGCTTTTAGATTTGAAAAATCATTGATGAGCGTAGCAGTGGTCCTGTCATCCCCAAAATTAGCTAGAAATTGTTCTTCGAACATATTCCAGCTAGTTATAGAGCGAGCAGGTAGTGAAAAATACTACGTTCCTACATATCCTTTTAGAGTATATGGAAATAATCTTACAACGCAATATTCTTCAACTAATCCATTTATATTGATGACTAACATAAAATTATGAATGAGTTCTTCTGTCGGAAGACCATCATCAGGATTAAATTTAGGTAGCCATCTTTCAGGATTTTTGGAAAGAGCATGAAGAGGAGCGGGCATGTTTGCAGCCACTGGATTTCTCCATGGGTTTATATTTGGTGGAGGTACTCGGCCTGCCATTGGATTTTGGATAGGTTGGTTAGGTGGATTTTGAGTTGAAGAATAGGCATGCTGAGTGCTAGGACTAGTTGAAGGGGTAGTAGTTTGAGTACTGGAACTAGTCAAAGTAACACTGATTGTTGGAATGGAAGTTTTGGAAGTGAGCAGAGGTAATGGAGGAGAATGGGATAAGATCTCGTTGGAAATTGACTCTGATTGGGTCCTCTTTAGTCTCTTTTGAGTAATATCGATAGGAAATTCAAAAGGGAGAATTTTTTTCTTTTGACTTTCTGATCGAGTTAATATTCTTCGAGGTTGTAAAGAAGACGAAATACTGATATCTGATATTTGAGAAGATATAGGATTTCCAGCAGAAATAGATACTCTCTCTAAATTTCAATAAAAGATTGAAATTCTAGGGAAGCTTGATAGGAATCAGGAAATATTATGGGTTGAGTATCATTAGGAAACTTAGGAGAAGGATGATCAAATTTAGATTTTAAAGATGAGGATCTAGATAATTTTCTGGAAGTTGATGGGGATCTTGAGGGAGAGAGACTCTTCGATTAACCTTTAGATTAATTAGATCTTTTTGCCATTCACAGGGGTTCAAGGCCTTCTTCTAGCACCAGAATGTTGAGGCCTCAGAATTATTGTTATGAAACCAGCTCCAAAAATAGAAGAAAAGAGAGATCAACACCTTAGAAATCATCCACTTCCAGGGGCAACCTCCAATACATTACATAAATGAACAATTCTTGGATGATACAAATTACCAAAACCTCCTTCTATATATAAGAGTCCATGGAACCACAATATAATCCTAGTTGGCCTAATAATAATAATGTAAGGGAACAATAATAACAATATTGGGGTTACAGGGGTACAACAATAACAATAAGGGGGCTACACTATTAACAATAAGGGACTAAACTAGTAATATAGGGACCTAACATGTGCCTCTCCTTCAAGAAAGTGTTGTCCTCAACACTTGAGTAGCTCTAGGTGTTTCTTTATAAAATTATCATCCTCCTGTGTAGAATCTTCAGTGGGTAAGTTCTTCTACTTGAGGAGATACTCTGAAATTGATCGATTTTGTAGTTCTCGAGTTCTTGTTTCCGTGACTGCTTCAGGTTCCAACATGATTTTTCCTTCCTCCTCAAGTTTTGGCAATATTGTTTGAACTGGAATATTTTCACCTATAACCTTCTTTAAGCATGGAACATGGAAAACTGGATGCACTCACAAAGAAGAAGGAAGCTCCAATTTGTATGCCATAATACCAATCTTTTGCAACACCTTGTCAGGACCATAGTACTTTGGCAATAATTTATTATCCTTCTTAGCTTTCTTGAGGGACTTTTGTTTGTATGGTTGTAGCTGTAAAAATACCCAGTCTCCTACATCAAAACTTCTTTCACTGTGATGTCGATCTACCTATTGTTTCATTCAATTTTGTGCCAAATTTAGGTTATCCTTTAAGAGTTGGAGAACTTCTTGTTGATGCTCGATGTGATCTTCCACTGTTTGAACGTTAGAATTTTCACTTAAAGATGATGTGATGGATGGTAGATGATATCCATAAAGTGCCATAAATGGGGTCATTTTTGTTGCAATATGTAAGGAATTGTTATACCACCATTCAACGAGAGGTAACCACTTGACCCATTGTATTTGTTTACCAGATACAAAATAACGAAGATATCCTTCCAAACATTTATTCACTATCTCAGTTTTACCATTAGATTGAGGATGATAAGATGATCTATGAGCTAATTGAGTACCCAAACAAGAAAATAACTCTGTCCAAAAATTTCCAGTAAAAATGGGATCTTTGTCGCTCACAATAACCTTTGGGTTTCCATGTAGCTTTTGAATTGCATCCATAAATCTAATGGCAACCGTACTTGCTTTAAATGGATGAGATAATGCATAAAAGTGTGCATGCTTGGTAAGTTTATTAACTACCACCATGATGACATTCTTTCCTTCAGACTTAGGTAAACCTGTGATAAAATCCATTGAAATATCCTCCCAACATTGAATTGGAATGGATAAAGGTTGTAGAAGACCCAGGGTCTTAATTGTCTCAACTTTATTTTGCTGGCAAACCAAACATTCCACCACAAACTTTTCAATATCAGATTTAAGGCCATCCCAATAAAAATCTTTCTTCACCCTGTGGTAAGTTTTTAAAAATCCTGAGTGTCCTCGTAAAGGAGAAGTGTGCAATTCCAAAAGAATATTTTGTTTTAGTTGGGAATTATTGCAAATATATAAGTGATATTTGTACCATAAGGAATCATTTTTCCAACTAAATGTATCAGATGTACTAGGATCTTGCTGCAACTTTTGAATGAGTGTCCAAACTTCTTCTTCCTTCCTCCATTCATCCCTTGCTTCAGTTATCTAATCAAGTTGGATAATATAAATGGCACAAAACAATGCTTCCACCTCTTCATCCTTTCTCTAGAATGCATCTGCAACAACATTTAGCTCCCCTTTTTTTAGATGATTTTAGTGTCGTAACCCAACCTCTAACACCAAATTTTATGAAACCAGCTCCAAATTTAAAAGAAAAGAGAGATCAACGCCCTATAAATCAACCACTTTGAGGGGGAAGCCTCCAATACATTACATAAATGAAAAATTCATGGATGATACAAATTACCAAAACCTCCTTCTATATATAGGAGTCCATGGGCCCACAATATAATCCTAGCCGACTTAACAATAATAATGTAAGGGGACAATAATAACAATATTGGGGCTATAGGGGTACAACAATAACAATAAGGGGGCTACACTAATAACAATAAGGGATTAAACTAGTAATATAGGGACCTAATAATTTCGTTGCCGAAACATGGGGGAAAACAAACTAGTCCGGACCTTAAAGTAGTTCCTTTTCCATTTGGTGTAGTGGCTCCTGTTAGCCCCCCTATGAAATCCTTGGCAAGCAAGCTGGGGGCTAGATTGTTCCAGAGCCTCCAAGGAATGCTTTTCCTCTGAAAATTTATTCTCCTTGGAGTCCCTGCGGGCTGTGCCTATCATTTGGTTCCTCCGCTGACTCAGTTCTCAGCACCCCATTATCACCTCTGTTTCCCCTTTCTATTCTTCCCATTTCCCCCTCAATTTCCCCAAAACCCCCTTTTTTGGATCATCCCTTTACCTTATGTTCCCTCAGATTTCCCCTTAAACCTTCTTCCGTTACCTATTAATTGCACCCAAAACGCATTTAAAATGAGTTAAATTCGTAAATTTTATGCTTTTGGGCCTTAGCCCCCTTCTCTCATATCCCCCGCACCTTTCCTCATGAGAACAAGTGCCATGACCCTCCGCTAAACCTTCGGGCGCTTAATCCCTCGGGCCCTTTCCTCCGCGCAGGATTCCGTTCAAAACCTTTGAAATTGCGCAACTAACGTGTTTTGATATTTTGGTTTGATTGGCGAATCTCCACCGTCCGTTTGCAGGTTGATCCGACGGCGCGGAACGCGCCCGGGTTGGTGGTCCCCGCCTGTCCACGTCACCGCCTAAATCCCGCCGGTCTTCCCCGCACCACCCCCGCGCGCTGGACGGTTTTCCTCCATCACCCAGTGATTCCGTTCATCAGCTGCCACCTGTCCCCTGTACGAAAGGAAAACCGCCCGTTTCCCGCGCGTTAATGTTCGGACGATGGCCGGGCAGCGGAATCTACGCCCGCCGTCCGATCTCCAGCCTTCCATCCAACGGCTGTCGTCTCCCGAACCTGCGCACCATTTAATAGTCATCCTCCGTACCCGCGGGCCCGCCTTCCATCATTCTCAGTCATTGATCTCAGCGCGATCAACGGTCCAGATTTGTCCTGTCAATGTTGACCGAGTCCATCCACCACGTCATCCGTCCACATGTACTCCTCGTACCATCGCCCAGGTTATCGCTCCCGGTCTCTCCACATCAGCGCCACATGCACGCCCGTACATTCTCCGTCTCCGTCACCATATATTGAGTTTTGTCGTGTGTTTTAATGTTTTCGTATGTTTTCACCCTGCGAATCACTAATCCTCCACCAGAGTTTGGTCCACCATCTCGTCGCGGTTCCGTCCCAGATCTTCGTCCGGACGTCTATTCTATCCGGTCATATTGTGTCTCCGCCCCCTCCGCCGTCCACAGTCGTTTTTTCCTCATAGTCGGTTATCTTGCAGGGGTTCTAAAGATTGAAGACCGCCATGGTTTTACACGGCAAGATGCATAGGCGAATTTAAATCCGAAGAGCTGGTACAGTTAAAGGAAGTCAAAGAAAGTTGTTGCATTAAAGAAAGTAGATTTCTGAACTCTGGAATCTCTCATCACCATTAAAGATCGAGCTACCCTGTCAGAAGAAAATGGAGCGGCAAAGTGTATCAGCACGGAACAAAAGGAAGATTGGAGCTGGTTTATGAAGGTCTTTAGCTCTAATCTGAGTTTAAAGGGGCAAAACAGCAAATCACAGACCCCGAGTGCAGACAAAAGGTAACATCAGGGTTTTCATCAGCAGAATTTCTTTATTCCTCGAGATCATGGCACCCATGCCACTTTATGACGCGCCATGCCTCCGAAAGAGGTTTCCCAACCAGGCTACGGCTCGAAAACAGTCAGACATAAATGAGACAGACCCTTCTAGCAGACGCGTGTTGTTTTCGTTCAAATCACCTGGAGTACTGCAGCCCTGCATTCGTCGTATGTTTAAATGTAACTTTAAAGATCCACCTACCTCCTCAGTCGGTCCTCTGTGTCTCTGCTGCTATAAAGCGCAGAGGGGTATCATTGTAAAGGTTGTTGTTGCTTTATCGTTCTTCGTTGAATTGCAAGCATTTTATCCGTAGGAAATAAGTCTTCCGTGTATAGTCGTATGACAGCCGAGAAACATGATGTATTCAGGCTGAATGTAAAAGCTTTGGGCAATGAGGTACCTGATTGGTGTAGTGTTTAACATGATAAGCAGTTTTCGTTGGATCCTGATCTACAGCAGTTGGTGATGTTTTCCTTATCTCTGTTTTATTTCCATTTCATTTCATGTTCTTCTGACTGACATCTGAACGCATGACATAAGATTTACCCTTGTTAGGTACCTTATGTCCCAGCTCTCTCAGTCTTTAATGTTTTCCGCTTATATGTGTGCCTGAATGTTGTTTTGGATCAACTAAGCCAGTGTGGTGGATGATTATTTCCCGCTCTCTGATGTGCAAGTTGATAGAATCAGTTTTCAGATGTTTTTGTTAAGATTTAATTGAAAGAGGTTAGGAACATTGGGAGGTGTAAAGCCTGTCGCTGCCTCTGTATAACCTGTCCTTCCATATAAACCTTTTCAAGGATCCTTTGTGTTGCCTACGGTTTCGTCCAAGCAGGCCTGGAGTTAAATGACCTCTGGCCTGATCTATAGATGAAATTGGATGGTTCCCATCCTTCATCGTCATTCCTTAATGTTCCACCCCACCAATCAGTCTTTGAGATCCAAATGCCCTAGATGACTAGCCCAATTGAAGCTTCCACATTGAACATAAGTAAATCCTTTCTTGACTCCATCGCCCAATGGCTTTGATGTTCCCTGAGTTATCTTTTCTTGCCTAGCCTCCTTCTTTACCCATACTTGTCTGTTGATGAAACCTTCCTTCCAGATTCTCAACAACCAAACCCAAACAATCAAACAAACAACCTTAAGCCTATAGCTAGCCTAAAATCACAATTGAGAACTTCAAAGTCACATATCCTTTGAAAATCATAGAGAGATCCCTCTCTGGACCTAGGAGGGCTAGATCCTAAGGTCCCAAAGTGGTTCTATGTTGTCTCATCTTTTGGTCTTTGTCAACCTGGCCAAAACATGGGAACCCCAACATAATGGCGACTCCACTGGGGACAGTTCTGAGTGCTTTACATGACAAACATCCTTAGAAGCTCAGAGCCCTGGTTAGGTTGACAGTAAGTCACATCTTTCTCGAATCAGCCTCCATCATTGAATATCCACCATACTCTTAGACAGAGCCTGGAAAGGGCCAAGTAGCCTCCAGATTTCATCCTCGGTTCAGGGGTGACATATCTGGTAAATGCCCTCCCAGTCAATCTCTGGTTGGAGCTTATTGCTTTAGAGGAGATTCCTGAAAGGTGATAGTGCTTGAGCACTGTGGTGGACAGTGTACCCTAGAAACATTTTAAAACCCTCCACCTGGCGACTCCATTGTTCCTAAACGTTAAAGACTCCACTAGGGATCAGTAGGCCTGCTGATTATCTTGGCCTCAAATCAGACTCCACTGGAGACCAGTTCCCAAGACAATATCAGCCACAAAGTAGAAATAACAAGTAGGGGTAGGCTGCTTGTCTCACAAACAGCATTCTGGCTCACAGAACCATTCATACAAGAGCTTTCCCTGATCCAAACCCAATTGAAACAGTTGATAATCCTGAGAAAATCCTCAAAAGAACACCTGTGAGTAGGAGACCAACTGTTCCCAGCAACATTCATAGAGCTAATTCTGCACCAGAAGATCTTGCAGCTCTATTAGACCCTTTCTTTGACCTAGACCCTCAAAACAGATTACCTAGAACTAGGTCATTCAGTGTTTCAAACCAGCCAGACACTAGGGATAGTGAAACCCCTCCTTCCACACCTCCGGACCTTCATTTTCTCCAAAACTTGGGGCTTTCTCACCCTATATCTGCTCAGCAGATTTCTGCTGGTCCAAACATCCCTGTCATCCAAATACTAGCTGCCCAAGTGAACCCGTTGCCTCAGCAGAACATCACCATGGCGACTTGGTATGCACCATTAGTCTTACCGCAGCCCTTGTTACCCTTACCAAATGATTATCAGTCAAAGATCCCACACTTCCCTGCTAAAGAGCCTACAACAGCACAACAACATGTAGATAAGATGGAGGATTCTTTTGACTATATGGAAATTGATGATGAAACAATCAAAATGAGAATCTTTGCCCAGAGCTTAGGAGGTGAAGTAAAGAAATGGTTTAAGAACCTGCCTGCTGGTAGCATCAATGATCTACCTGCTCTATACCAGACTTTCATAAATAAATGGGAAACTAGGGCAAACCCTCGTCAGCTCCTAGCAGAATACATGTCCCTTAAGAGAAACGCAGGAGCGAGTGTCCACGATTACACCACTAGATTCAACAGCATCTATAACGCTCTCCCTCCACAAATGAAACCTCCACAAGGTATGGCCTTAGCAAAATATCCTGATGGATTCGATGCTGACATGGCCTATGAACTTAGAGATAAAGAGTACACCACTTTGGAAGACATGCAGAAGGGGGCAGTAAACATAGAAGCAAATCTAATAGAGAAGAGAGCAAAACTGAGAGCTGAGAAGAGAGTAACATACAAGGATGACACTATAGCCTCCACTTCAGATCCGAATATTGACAGATTGTCAAAGAATCTGGATAAGCTATGCCAAGTGGTCGAAAAGATGGCTATCACTCAGAACAGGAACCAAAATCAAAACCAAAATCAAAACTTTAGAAGAAACAACAACATTACCAACAGACAGAAGGAGTCAGATCAGCAAGTCATTCCCCCTTTCCAAAACTTTCTTGATGAGGATGAGGGAATCATAGAAGAACCTGAAGGGAATGTGATAAACATGTTCGAAACAGAGGATTCAATCCTAAACTGTGATTCAGAAGAAGACCAACCCTCAAACTCTTATGGGGAGGAGGAATGGTTTGAATCTGAGGAGTATAGGTTGGGATTCGAAAATGCCATGCTACAGGTCAGAGAACAATATGAGCTCAGGAATAAAAAGAACCAAGACACTTCCAAACCTAAAACTCCTGAGGTAACCATAAAAAAGAGACCTGAAAAATCTTCTAAAGTAACTGCTGTGAGCAACAACTCGACAGCCAAGAGTTCTGAGAAAAACAGACAGAAAGACAATCAGGACAATGAAAAACAAGGTCAACTAACTAGCAGCACTAGCACTTCAGCTAGTGCTCCTGATAAAAATGTTTCTTCACATGTACATAATGAGAAAACACACACTGATTCAGCTACTAAGGTAGTTGCAAATAAAACAGATTTGAACATTCCCAAAAGTCAATCCACTTTCAGTTTAGAGAGTGAGATCACAAGGATCAAAATCTCTGTACCATTATCTGAGTTGGCCACTCAGGATGTATACAAAGGCCAAATTTTGAAAGCCTTAAATCTGGGGGAAATAAATGACTCTGTAAATTTGAATGATGATCAACCCGCCCTCCTATTTGGTCCAAAGATCGAGGGGAAGTTTCAGGAAGGGGTAGTTCCACCTTTTTATATCAGTCTTAACATCCATGACAAGATCCTCCACAACGCAATGCATGATTCTGGAGCCTCACACAACCTGATGCCTAAGGTAGTGATGGAAAGGTTAGGCCTAGAAATCACCAGGCCCTACAAAGACTTATATTCTTTTGACTCGAGTAGAGTAAAATGCCTAGGCCTCATCAAAGACTTATGTGTAAGCTTAACCCAAATTCCTGCGAAATGTATGGTCATGGATGTAGTGGTGGCGGACGTGCCACCCAAGTATGGCATGTTATTGTCTAGATCATGGGGAGCCAAACTACAAGGCACCATGCAGATGGATGGCACATATGCCACTATCCCTATATTTGGCCAATTAAGAAGACTATATAGAGAATCCCAGATGAAATTCCTAGTCAGCAGCCCCGAGAAACCTGAAAACTCACCATTATACTCTGTGCATACCGACCTTGACTCCTTCATCTTTTGTAATGATGAATCCTTAGAGGAACCAGAGTCCCAGAATAGGCATACCAATGAGAACACCGAGCCTATGGACCTCCACATAATGGCCACCCTAGAAGAATATGATCAGGAAAACCATGGGCAGCACACTGAAAATGAAGAGGAAATCAGCAATGAAGCCTGTAGGATCTGTGGTGGACCTCTCACTCCGAGTGAAACAGAAACAGAAACAGAACAAGAACATCCGGCCAACCACCTCCCTGACATCCATGGCCTCTATGAGCAACAAGATAATTTACAACCTAGTACAGACCTCACAACTCAACCCAATGGCGAACCCAACTGTAAGGGAGAAAGTGAAGCGGAAGCAAACAAAGAGCCCCTATGGGAAATGAACTTTGATGGGTCCTGTACTAGACAAAGCGCTGGAGTAGGAGTGTGGCTGCGTGACACCGGAAATGACCACACAGAGAGCCACGCTGTCAATCTGCGTTTCAAATGCACGAATAACATTGCAGAATATGAGGCCCTAATCCTGGGCTTAAACCTGTTGAAAAAGTTAGGAGCCCGAAAGATAGCCGTGAGAGGGGATTCAGAGTTAGTAATCAAACAGGTGAACGGTGAGTATTTAGAAAAACATCCCAGACTAAGAGCATACAGGAATGACACTTTAGACTTGCTGCAAACATTTGTTGATTATGAATTAGTGTTCATTCCTAGGGGTCGAAACGCTATTGCGAACGGACTAGCCTGCCTAGCTAGCTTTTATCCTAAGGCCCCAGTCGACCAACAAATCATCATACAGACTAAATTCAGACCTGCAGTGCCAGACAATGAAAAATACTGGCAGGTTTTTGAAGGAGACAAACAGATTGAAGATTTCCTGATGGGCAGAAATGAGTTTGAATTTTCTGATTCAGACTCGAAATATGATGACAGTTGCCCAAATGAGGATTCCCCAGACGAACTAGGAACACCTGGTAGTGTAGAAATAAACTCTTTTTTCTGAAGAAACTGGAGATTCAACCATAAAACGTGAGAACGCAGATAGAGAGGAAATGGAGGTGCTGCAAGCCAAAGACAAGAACATACCAAGAGGCTTAGCACCCTTAGAGGACCTCTTCGATTTCGATGATGTTGCAAAGAAGCCCACAATAGAGCATGCAGAATCAGATGTAGAAGAATGTAACATAGGCACTAAAGACAAACCCAAAATGATAAAACTGGCTAGGTCTATACCTGCAGACATGAAGAAAAGATACGTTGACTTGTTTAAGGAATTCATTGACGTGTTTGCATGGAGCTACGAAGACCTAAAGGCCTATGACACCAACATTATACAACATAAGATACCACTGAGGGAAAATCAGAAACCTTTCAGACAAAAACTTAGAAGAATTAATCCAAAACAATTGCCTGCGGTAGAAAAGGAAATTAAGAAGATGTATGATTCCGGCATTATTGTCCCTGTAAGGTTCTCTGACTGGGTGTCGAACTTAGTGGCTGTAAGAAAGAAAACAGGGGAGATTAGACTATGCATAGATTTCAGAAACCTCAATAGAGCCTCCCTGAAAGATAACTACCCTTTGCCTAGAATGGAACATATCCTACAGAAGGTAGTGGGCTCTAAAAGAATCTCCCTCCTTGATGGTTTTTCTGGATACAACCAAGTTCTGGTACTCCCAGGAGATCAACTCAAAACAGCTTTTACCACTCCATGGGGCACCTTCATGTATGTGAAAATGCCCTTTGGATTGATGAATGCTGGAGCTACCTTCCAGAGAGCAATGGATATTGCTTTCTCAGATGAGATTGGACATTTTATAGTTATCTACTTGGATGACTTGACTGTATTTTCTAAAACAGAAGAAGAACACTTAAAACATCTGAGGAAAATTTTTGAAAAATGTACAAGGTACGGTCTGTCCCTAAATCCTAAGAAGACTGTCTTTGGGCTGCAGGAAGGTAAACTTCTTGGCCACATCATATCCGAGAAAGGGATTAGGATAGATCCCCAGAGGGTTGAGGGAATACTTCAAATTACACCTCCAAGAAACATTAAGGAGCTGCAGTCCTTCATTGGGAAGATCAATTTCCTTAGAAGGTTTATCCCCAACCTTGCTGAGCATCTTAGGAAAATGACTGAAATGCTAAAGAAAGATGCTGGAATCAGGTGGACTGTTGAAGCCAAGAAATCCTTTGAGTCAGTAAAGCTGTCACTCACCCAAGCCCCTGTCCTTATCAGCCCTGACTTTTCCAAAGATTTTCTGATCTTTTCGTTTGCTTCCCCACACACAATAGCTGCAGTTTTGCTGCAGAAAAATTCAGAAGGTAAAGAACAGCCTATAGCCTTCTTCAGTAAAGCCTTGAGAGATGCACCCTTAAAGTACAACATCATGGAAAAGCAGGCCTATGCCCTGATTAAGGCCTTAAAAGACTTTAGGGTGTACATTCTGCATTCTCACACCATTGCATATGTGCCGAACATAGTGGTCAAAGATATCTTGTCCCAAGACCCAGATGGGAAAAGGGGCAAATGGATTGCCACAATTCTGGAATATGACATTGAAATCAAGCCCACAAAGCTAATCAAAGGTCAAGGCCTGGCCCAATTGATGGCTGAAACTAATCTACAGGCCCTTGATGTTAACATGATGAATACCCTGGACGAGCAGGAAGGATTACCTCATCCAACTGTCGAGGAGCAGTTTCAGAGCTCTCCCTGGTATGTCGATATCCTATACGTACTCACAACCCTCAATGCCCCCCCAGAACTGTCCAAAACAAAGGCCAGATTCATAAAACTCAAAGCTAGAAATTACTGCATTATAAATGAGAGTCTATATTGGAAAAATCCAAATGGTCTTTTGCTGAAATGTTTGCCTGAAACTGAAGCTGCAAAAATCAAACAAGAATTCCATGCTGGGGAATGTGGAGGTCAACTGAGTTGGAAAACCACTGCAAATAAGATACTCAGGGCTGGCTACTTTTGGCCTACACTCTTTAGTGATGTCCATAAGATGATCCTCACTTGCCAAAAATGCCAAATTTTTGAAGGCAAAAGAAAGCTCCTTCCCCTCCCTCTGCAACCTATCACCATAGAAGGACCCTTCATGCAATGGGGCTTAGACTTCATTGGAGAAATCCACCCCTATTCTTCCGGGCAACACAAATGGATCTTGACTGCTACTGATTACTTCACTAAGTGGATCGAAGCCATACCCACTAGGAATGCCACTGACTCAGTCATCATTAGGTTCCTAGAAGACTTCATCTTATCTCGGTTTGGCTGCCCAAGGAAAATAATCACTGAAAATGCTGCCGCTTTCGGGTCCAAAAGGATGATTGATTTTTGTCACAGGTACGGAATTGCTCTTGGACATTCAACTGCCTATTACCCCCAGGGTAATGGCCTGGCTGAATCATCAAATAAAAGCCTGGTTACAATCATTAAGAAGTTGCTGGAAGAGAACAAGAGGTCTTGGCATAAAAAGTTGATACACGCCTTGTGGGCAGACAGGCTCACTACAAAGAAGTCTATTGGCACATCACCCTTCCAGCTGGTTTATGGGACAGAAGCAGTTTTCCCTACTAGCCTTGGGTTACCAGTGGTAATACTCGTTCAAGAAATCCAATCAGAAGAAGACAGCATGATAAGGAGAATCAATGAAACGATCCATCTTCAACAAACAAGAGAGCAGGTTTATGACAGAGCAGTCAGAGTGCAGGAAAGCATGAAGAGACAGTTTGACAAAAGAACCAAAGCAGCAAATTTCAAAGTTGGGGACAAGGTCCTAAAATGGGATTCAAGAAGAGAGGATAAAGGAAAACATGGCAAATTCGACAGCTTGTGGCAGGGTCCATTCATCATTCAAGCCACTGTGGGTCCTAATGCGTTTGTCTTGCAAGAACTTGATGGTACAGAGTTGTTTGGGGGTCCTGTCAATGGCAGGATGCTTAAACACTATCTCTGCTGATCCTCCATTTCTAGTTTCATTTCCATTGTACATACCGTTGCAAATTTTCATTTCCAGCAAAAAGAAAAGAAAAGGTCCCAAAAAACAGAACGAGAATGGAGGTTCAGACATGCTCAAAACATGAACCTCTGAGGCAAAGATTGGCTCTAATAAACTCAAAATCTGAGCCAAAAGGAACAAGAATAGCTGGTCCTAACAAGCTCAAAATCTGGACCAGCAGTAAAATGAAGATCCAGTTCTAATATGCCCAAAATCAGAGCTGGATCAAAGGAAAGGAGTGACTCAAAGACGCTCAAAACCTGAGTCACAGAGAAGAAAGAAGGATGTTTCACGATTGCAGAATTATATGCCTTCACAGTTTTGTTTTCTTCAAGTTTTCGCCCAGCAAGTCAGACAGTTTAATCCTGGCTTGGCTGTGTTTGAATTTCCTGTCTTAGAATGTAGGTGAAGGAACCTGTTGAACAGTTTAATCTCAACAGGTGGTAGTGTAGGTAGAGGAATAGATGAGGCCAACAGTCTAACCTGGCCTCATGGAGCAATAAGGGTAGAATTAGAATAGGTTTGTTTTGTTTTGCAAAATAAAATGTAAAGGGTCTGCTAGTTCAAATGCACCCAAGGGAAAAATTGGTAGAATTCTAGTTTGGGTAGGTAGATTGGTTGGGAAAATATTTCTGTTGATTTTTGTATCTAATATATTGTGGCAGCTAATCTAAAGAACAAAGAAAGATGGCTTACCGCAGCAGGCGTCTGGCCTGCACCAAGAGATCAATTTCTGAATTCTTGACTCCTTCACGAAGAAGCCATCCCCATGTGGAGCCACTGTTAGCCCCCCTATGAAATCCTTGGCAAGCAAGCTGGGGGCTAGATTGTTCCAGAGCCTCCAAGGAATGCTTTTCCTCTGAAAATTTATTCTCCTTGGAGTCCCTGCGGGCTGTGCCTATCATTTGGTTCCTCCGCTGACTCACTTCTCAGCACCCCATTATCACCTCTGTTTCCCCTTTCTATTCTTCCCATTTCCCCCTCAATTTCCCCAAAACCCCCTTTTTTGGATCATCCCTTTACCTTATGTTCCCTCAGATTTCCCCTTAAACCTTCTTCCATTACCTGTTAATTGCACCCAAAACGCATTTAAAATGAGTTAAATTCGTAAATTTTATGCTTTTGGGCCTTAGCCCCCTTCTCTCATATCCCCCGCACCTTTCCTCATGAGACCGAGTGCCATGACCCTCCGCTAAACCTTCGGGCGCTTAATCCCTCGGGCCCTTTCCTCCGCGCAGGATTCCGTTCAAAACCTTTGAAATTGCGCAACTAACGTGTTTTGATATTTTGGTTTGATTGGCGAATCTCCACCGTCCGTTTGCAGGCTGATCCGACGGCGCGGAGCGCGCCCGGGTTGGTGGTCCCCCCTGTCCACGTCACCGCCTAAATCCCGCCGGTCTTCCCCGCACCACCCCCGCGCGCTGGACGGTTTTCCTCCATCACCCAGCGATTCCGTTCATCAGCTGCCACCTGTCCCCTGTACGAAAGGAAAACCGCCCGTTGCCCGCGCGTTAACGTTCGGACGATGGCCGGGCAGCGGAATCTACGCCCGCCGTCCGATCTCCGGCCTTCCATCCAACGGCTGTCGTCTCCCGAACCTGCGCACCGTTTAATAGTCATCCTCCGTACCCACGGGCCCGCCTTCCATCATTCTAAGTCGTTGATCTCAGCGCGATCAACGGTCCAGATTTGTCCTGTCAATGTTGACCGAGTCCATCCACCACGTCATCCGTCCACATGTACTCCTCGTACCATCGCCCAGGTTATCGCTCCCGGTCTCTCCACATCAGCGCCACATGCACGCCCGTACATTCTCCGTCTCTGTCACCATATATTGAGTTTTGTCGTGTGTTTTAATGTTTTCGTATGTTTTCACCCTGCGAATCACTAATCCTCCACCAGATTTTGGTCCACCATCTCGTCGCGGTTCCGTCCCAGATCTTCGTCCGCACGTCTATTCTATCCGGTCATATTGTGTCTCCGCCCCCTCCGCCGTCCACAGTCGTGTTTTCCTCACAGTCGGTTATCTTGCAGGGGTTCTAAAGATTGAAGACCGCCATGGTTTTACACGGCAAGATGCATAGGCGAATTTAAATCCGAAGAGCTGGTACAGTTAAAGGAAGTCAAAGAAAGCTGTTGCATTAAAGAAAGTAGATTTCTGAACTCTGGAATCTCTCATCACCATTAAAGACCGAGCTACCCTGTCAGAAGAAAATGGAGCGGCAAAGTGTATCAGCACGGAACAAAAGGAAGATTGGAGCTGGTTTATGAAGGTCTTTAGCTCTAATCTGAGTTTAAAGGGGCAAAACAGAAAATCACAGACCCCGAGTGCAGACAAAAGGTAACATCAGGGTTTTCATCAGCAGAATTTATTTATTCCTCGAGATCATGGCACCCATGCCACTTTATGACGCGCCATGCCTCCGAAAGAGGTTTCCCAACCAGGCTACGGCTCGAAAACAGTCAGACATAAATGAGATAGACCCTTCTAGCAGACGCGTGTCGTTTTCGTTCAAATCACCTGGAGTACTGCAGCCCTGCATTCGTCGTATGTTTAAATGTAACATTAAAGATCCACCTACCTCCTCAGTCGGTCCTCTGTGTCTCTGCTGCTATAAAGCGCAGAGGGGTATCATTGTAAAGGTTGTTGTTGCTTTATCAGTGAATTGCAAGCATTTTTATCCAGAGCCAATTCTTCTGTGTATAGTTGTATGGCAGGCTGAGAAACATGATGTATTCAGGCTGAATGTAAAAGCTTTGGGCAATGAGGTACCTGATTGGTGTAGTGTTTAACATGATAAGCAGTTTTCGTTGGATCCTGATCTACAGCAGTTGGTGATGTTTTCCTTATCTCTGTTTTATTTCCATTTCATTTCATGTTCTTCTGACTGACATCTGAACGCATGACATAAGATTTACCCTTGTTAGGTACCTTATGTCCCAGCTCTCTCAGTCTTTAATGTTTTCCGCTTATATGTGTGCCTGAATGTTGTTTTGGATCAACTAAGCCAGTGTGGTGGATGATTATTGCCCGCTCTCTGATGTGCAAGTTGATAGAATAAGTGTTCAGATGTTTTTGTTAAGATTTAATTGAAAGAGGTTAGGAACATTGGGAGGTGTAAAGCCTGTCGCTGCCTCTGTATAACCTGTCCTTCCATATAAACCTTTTCAAAGATCCTTTGTGTTGCCTACGGTTTCGTCCAAGCAGGCCTGGAGTTAAATGACCTCTGGCCTGATCTATAGATGAAATTGGATGGTTCCCATCCTTCATCCTCATTCCTTAATGTTCCACCCCACCAATCAGTCTTTGAGATCCAAATGCCCTAGATGACTAGCCCAATTGAAGCTTCCACATTGAACATAAGTAAATCCTTTCTTGACTCCATCGCCCAATGGCTTTGATGTTCCCTGAGTTATCTTTTCTTGCCTAGCCTCCTTCTTTACCCATACTTGTCTGTTGATGAAACCTTCCTTCCAGATTCTCAACAACCAAACCCAAACAATCAAACAAACAACCTTAAGCCTATAGCTAGCCTAAAATCACAATTGAGAACTTCAAAGTCACATATCCTTTGAAAATCATAGAGAGATCCCTCTCTGGACCTAGGAGGGCTAGATCCTAAGGTCCCAAAGTGGTTCTATGTTGTCTCATCTTTTGGTCTTTGTCAACCTGGCCAAAACATGGGAACCCCAACAGCTCCGACTGGGGATAATGGGACCAGTTTCCCAATAAGGATGATTTTATGGGTGCGTGATTATATGGCATGAAAATGGAAATGATTTTAATCTATCTTATGCATCTATCTAAACTATTTATTTTACTATATACTCGAGGTGTTTCTTCCTTTATGCGATCTGCAAAGATATCTTTCAACTGTTAGTAATATAGATCATTTAACATTTGAAAGAGATGAAAATTATGTAAAATTATTCTTCTAAAAAAATAGTTTGACTAGAAGAATTGTGAAAAATATATCGCATTCATATGTGTGATTATACATTTAATAAGAAAATACAGATAAATCTTAGAACAAAAGTGCATGTAACATTGGTCTATAATAACGTTTCAAATATATAATGTAATAAAAATATGACTATCAATCTATAAAGTAAGACTTAATACTAGTGAATAAAAGTACCATATGTACAAAGTTATACTCATGTAAACTGACAGTAATTGATCTGCTCCTCATTTTCAAAATTTAAAGAGTACAATAGTGAAACATCACTTAAACTGCTTTAATTGTCAAAATACAACAGATGTGTTACATTAATTCATAAAAGCATTCACAAGCTTACAATAGTGCATTATTTGCAAATGTTTTAGAAAAAATTCTGGACCCTTCTCTAAATGCATGAGAGGGGTTTAAATAGTAAACTAACTATTTTCTAAAATATATTATTACAAAAATATAGAGGAGGTTTCAAACAACCATCCTCGTAGGACTAACTTAAACTACAATCTAGGGAAATAAAATAACAATTTTGATTTATGAATTCCACCCTTTATTCTACATTTGGTCACGAAGTTGAAAAATATCTATCATTGGCTTGAGCTGAGATGGCTGAGAAATCCCCGATCTGACCTGTCCCTTGAATACTGCATTCGAAAGTATAGGTTGCGATCTTTTTGTTGAATCTATTAAGGATTGCCGAATCTGATACTGATGATAAGGTTTGATTAGAAAACTCCAATAATTTTCTTGATCAAACTCATTTACCTTTTTAATTACTTCATCCTATGTGTGCACTTTCTACTTCCACTATGTTTCTATTTGTTTTGCTTATGAGAGCACTTCAGACATGTACTCTTTGAGAAGTTCTTCTTTCACTAACTGTTCACATACAGATTCAATGATTTCATTTGATAAGTTAGATTTTTTTCGTAGTTGCTTTCTCTACCTGCTTGATTTGTGCTTCCCAATCCTTGAATAGAATCTCTTTATGGAACTTATCTACTTTAGGTAGATCAACTTCCTTTCCTAAGTCTGATGCTTTCCATTGAATGTGTTCATTGATCTTCTTTCAAGTCTTTCACATTCAAATTTTTGTATAGCTATCTTTTGGATCAGTATTTTATTTGAATCACAATTAGAGTCAATCATAGAAGCTTGATAACAAAATACTTCATGTTATTTCTTTAGCTTAGAAATTACAACCAGTGCTTCTTTTATGAATTACTTTAATTGTGGTTGGCTCTGTAACTTGCTCATTGTTGTTTCCAGTTGTGGTTGTTTCTCATTGATTTCTGGTTGATGCTGCAATTTAAGGCTTTCAAAACACTTTTGAAATTGAGCCATATTTGTTTTGATTTTTTCACTGGAGTTTGATTTTTCTTCATATAACATGCTCTCTAGTTCTTGTACTCTAGCTTCCTTTTGACTCAGCAACACTCTAACTTTAGTATCTTTATCAACAGTGGCAGTAGCATATTCCCCTCCATACAATGATAAGTTAGTTAAATGTTCTGTAGGGTTGTCTAAGGAATCCCTCCATAATACACCAACTGATTCATCTGTGAGGCTTGAGACTGTTTCATCAGTTCTTCTTCTTTTGTTCCTTTTAACTACAACCTTATAGCTAGGACTATAGAAAATGTCTAGTGCAGGAATTTATTCAATTTGTAAAACTATCTATTCTCTAGGGTAGGTTGGTATGATCTCTCAATCATGAGTCTCTAGAACTTTTTGTAGTGGATTAGCATTTTCCACTAAGTTCTAGGAATTTTCAAGTGTCTAAAAACTAGATACTTGATCAGTATTGGGATTAGCTTTAGGATTTTTTATTGCTTCAGAAAACACATCCCATTCACTACTAAAATTTTTTGTTTCTGACTTTTCAGACTGATCTAGTGTGTTATGACTGTGCTGAAATTCTTGAGAAATTGACTCTGTTCCATTATCTTATTTTCTCTCCTACATTTCTATCTCTTGGATTATTTGATCAATTATCTTTTCTGGGCTATCCCTTCTAGATTCAGATTCTTTTTTTAGAGTGATCTTAATTGTGAGATTGATGCTTTCACTGACATGATTCATCCTCAGACATGTCTTTTGTTTCATTATCCAAGCTGATACGTGGAGTAGGTCTGTTCACATATTCAATAGTTAACAAATTGAGAGGGAATTTCTGCAATCTCTTATTTCTATATACTTGGAATGCTTCCAAATCATCTTGGCTCAATTGTCTTGATGCAAACTTGGTTATATCTGAAAACTTTTCCTTGCCTTGGAAGAGATCATCAAACCCATCTACTTATTTTTCAAAAGGCTTATTTTTGAGTTCTGTAGTGTAATTTTTAATTACATCATTTGGATCATATAGCCTCTTTGGAATTTCTACCAATTACAATAGATTAATCTTGGAAACCTCCTTGTAGGTATGGCCAATATCATAAAGTGAAAAAGTGTTGCACTGTACAGGGAAATTAGGCTATACCACCTTCTTAACATCTATTAGCTGTTTAGTGATACCATTAACAAGATGGTAAGCTATCTCTCGTGCAAGAAACTTATCAGGAACATAATAAGGTAAGACGTGGGGACAAGCATAACTCTCGAATACTATGAAATATGTAAAATTCTCCTCTGCAAATCACCTAGCCACAGAAAGAATATCTGTGCTAGCCTCTTCAGAGACCCTAGGGGGATTTTTATTGAATATCCTTTGGTGCATAGGCAATATGACTCCATAACAAATTTTATAGAAATTTAGGTGGAATTCTGAATCCCAAAGGTCTCTGTGGTAAATGTGGATTATGGTAGGGCCTTGGGTAGTCCATTTCCATCCCATGGTAGGAAAACTAGAAGAAAAATAAATGGCATCCATGACATAGGAAGAAATATAAAAGGAAGTTGTTTCTCTAGATGAAACACTCCTTTTATTCCTATATTTTTGATGTGTTTGGATAAACTATCAGATAGGTTGTTTTCGCAATTGAGAACTGAGGAATTGACGATTGCGTCAATTAATGGAACCCATTCTATTGAAAACCTAGTGGTATCAGGTTTGGAAAACAATCTACATAACAATACAGTTAAGGACTTTTGGCAATTGGGTACATACCTAGTTTATCTCACTTCAACTTTCCCTAGACTTCCTTCCATTCTTTGATTAATTTTATGAGATCTGGATGCTCTGTTCTAAATCTTTGCAGAAAAGCTTTGTCATAGTTCTGTTGCGGGGAGGGTAGATGGTACATTGCTTGTAAATCCTCTACCCTGAAAGACCCTATGTTTTCTCCTTTTGAATATTTAAATTTCTTGTCATCTATGCTTAAATGGTCAACTAACCATTTAACCATGTTTGTGTAAGCGAGAATTTTTGGTCTTGCTGCTACCCTGTAGACGAATGAACATGCAACATCGAAGTAGGTCATGCCTGTTGTGGAGACTTTGGTTATTACCTTTGGATTTTCATCTTCAAACAGTTTATACATTGTTTCCCAAGATTAACTACCACAATCCTTGTTGCAATTGGTATCTAAAAATAATGGAGACATGTTTGAGTCTTCAGTAGGCAACGCTTGAGAAATCTCTTTTCCTTTATTGCTCATTTCATTCTTCCTTAATTCGTTAAATGGCTTCCTGATTTTAAGTAAATAGAGAGAGCATTAAAAGTATAAAGAAGAGAGAGTCAAATTTGTTGTTAATATCAAACATGCATGAATAGATATGAGTCTTTTTAAAATATAACAACAATCATCGATAATTATTTTAAAAATCAAATCTCTTACACCTTCACACGAAATATCTATCAATCAACTTAAAGCCATTAGATCTTGTATTTCATTTTGATACGACATAAGCTATTTCGCATGCATGAGAAATTAAATGTTGTTTATTCACACATCACCATATATAACTTTTATTGCTTGTGATGTTTACCCATAAATGTTGTGAAATGCGATGTGTGCAAACTACACATCACAAATTTTATGCGATAATGAATTTGTTTTCGGTTTAAGTGATGCGAAATGCAAATTGTGAATTCAAAAGCCAAGCGGTCACACTTTAATAACACTATAGAAATTTATCTTTGATGCTTTGTTGGCTCGTCGGGTCCATGCAATCACACTTATATTGAATTTCTTTATGAGTTGGTTGATTTAAATAAGGTGCGATGCGATAAAGAGTTTATAACGATAATTGAAGTTTTTGAAAGCTTTTTAAAACATAGCTTCGAAAAATGTTAGCGCATTTCGCAGCCCATGTAACTTAGCTGATTGTAAGTCATTTTAAGTTATAAGCTATGCGATTTGTGATGTGCTAAAATAATAAAGCAGAAAAGTCCAAAGAGAACTTTTATTTCCTAAGTTTTCTATTTTAAAGCTAAAATTAAATTTCCTATTTATTTGTAAAGGGTCCCCACTTATAAAAATAAATGGGGGGTGTTGTATAGCACAATAATTCAAAATATCAAGTTTATCAAAATTCACTAGAACCTGTTGATCCTAATCATGTGGTATAGTTTCCTTATTTGCTTCAATAGATTGAATGAAATCATGGTCTATTACAATATCATAGATTGAATTTTCAGATTTATTCCTAAATAAAGAATGTTCAAATGATAAATCAAATTGAATATCCTGTATACTTGATAATTATTTTGGAAGTGAATTTTATTTGATTAATTGACTACTACTTTCTAGACTTTCTACTTTTTTATGTTTTGTTAAAATTCTGTCAGGATCATCAACTATTATAGTAGGTTGTGGATCTAGATAAGACCTGGTATAGTATGTTCTTTTAGAAGCCAGAATTTTAATTTTTAATGATAATATTTAACAACCCTAAATAAAACTTAAGGTGAAAAAGTGAGGAAAAGTGTTTCCTTTAATATTTATTTAACTAGGGACTGATTTCCCCAGTATGGTCGCCAGTATGTTATCACTCCAAAATTTCCCTACGGTTTTTGAATTGTGTTAAAAGAAATATTAGAGGTAACTATCAACCTAATTTTGAGATCAGGATCTAGCTTTCCTAATGCTCAGATAGGGATCTCTCTTAATGATTTAGTTTTGTTGTTTTTAATTTATTTTAGGCTAGTTATGTATGCTTGATTTGGTTTGATTTTGATTTGTTGGTGGAATTATTGATTTAGATGGATAGGTGCTTGTATATTTTCCATTGGGCTATGGAGTCAATATATCAGGAAAATAGAATAGAAAAAAATGATAAAAGCAATGTTACAGGGCAAGGTAGCTGAGAAAAATCAAATCTTTAGGGCTGAATGGTGAAGTGATTTTCAATCGAGATTAAGGAGCAGTTAACGATTCCTTAAACCGGATAATGAAGGAAAGTGAAGGAGGTAAATCAGGATTAGAGGGAAATTAATAATCCTCAGAACCAGATATCAGAAGAAAACATAAAAATGAATAACAGTTCAAAACAGAGTGTACTTAAATAAATTTTTCAATAAAACTCCAGTTATACCATTCAAATTTAGAAAAACATGCAATTTTATGGAATACTTAAGAAATAACATGAACAATTGAAATATACTTCACTGAAGTAGCTCAACACATGAATCCTCTAAAGAAACTCCCTTATTACTTGTCCTATCTGTCAATTGGAAAAATGTACAATAAACCCTCAGGTAGTAGATCAATTCAGCTATAGAAGTATTCAGGAATCCACCCTCAATAGTTCAAATGGATGAAGTATTTATAAAAAACTTAATACAAAATATCCCATAAACTAATTTATGATTTATTCAAGGAAAATAAAATATCTTCATGCAAGAATATAGAGACACCTATTAACTAACACCAAGTTGTCCTTGTTTTATTTGATTTATTGTTTTCTTCTTTGATATTTGAGGTATTTTACGCTGGTTTTTTCTTTCTCGCTGACTATCTCTTTCATAGTCTTCATATGTCTTCATCCTTAACCCATTTTTTATTTATTTGACTACTCTGTTTACTCTTTAACTCTATGAAATTTCTTTTGCCTGTCATAGGAAATCACACATTTTTTCTCAGGCCTCTTCATCTGGAAGTTTCATTTTTACCATCCTCCTCTAAATATCATCGGCCTCAGTATACTTGGTAAATGTAGCCTTGTTTATAAAAATATGATTTACCTCATGCTGGAGGTAAAAGAGATTTTCAAAGATTTGAAAAATTACTTTTCCTCTAGGAATTCCTTTCAATGAGGAATTGTTGGAATTTTCTTTAGCCACTTCCCTGATATTTTTATCATAATATTCATGCCTCATTAGTCTTTCATTGATTACTAATGAATTTTGCATAACTTTTTGCCTGAAAGAATCAAATTTGTTCATGAATCTGTTCACAACAAGCTCCATTATTTTGCACTTATCTTCAAGCTATGTCATCAAATTTCTCTTGAAAATCACTTTATTTACCTCTAAGATGGTTTATGTTCTTTCACTTATCCCAATTTCTTCTAATTACTACTTGTTTTTAGAATTTAGGAACTTTATAATCTCAATGGCTTCTTCTGGATTCTTCCCAAGATTTTCTTTACCTTTCTAAATAACTTCAATAACTTCCTTTATCAAATTTTTCTGCTCAAATATAACTTGGCTAGTCCACATCCATGGTTTTGTGCATGGTTTTGCACATGGTATTGGGGTACGATGGTTTTCGGCCCCTGGTATTTTTGTAGATCCGGTCAAGGGAACTACGGTTATGTTCTAATCCAGGGTTTATGGATTGGGGTTTATGTATGCTTTGGTATGTATATATATGTGTGTTGTAACACTAAAAGGAATATAATGAAAATCAAGCCGTTGTCCCGATTTGGGATCCAGGGAAAATTCTATGTTTATCTCTGTTTTATGTTTGCTCGCCATTGTTTATTTTCCGTTATAAGATTCGTGTGTAGATAATTTTGTATGTGGTTAAAACTCACATTTACCTGACTCGTTTTCCGTTTCAAGGGATGTGGTATCGTCGAGGGTTTTTAGTCTTGGGCCATGCAGACTCGTTCAGTGGGAGATCTGCGGATCGATTCTCGATTTCCGTGGTGAGAGATTGAGAGAAGATGGCGAGCGGCGGAAAGATAGAGATCGAGAAATTTAATGGTCAGAGTTTTGAGTTGTGGAAGCTCAAGATGGAGGATCTTGCGGTGGATAAAGATCAGTGGATCGCGGTAGATCCAGGTACTAAGCCAACAGGAATGTCAGAGGAAGACTGGAAGAAACTGGATCGGAAGGCTAAAAGCAAAATACGGTTGTGTCTCAGATTCAGTATTGTTGAATGTATCTGGGGAAGCTACAACGAAGAATTTGTGGGAAAAACTTGGGACTTTGTACCAATCTAAGTCTCTGGTGAATAAGTTGTTCCTGCGGAAAAATTTGTATAACCTGAGGATGAAGGATGGAGACTCGGTGACAGAGCATTTGAATGCCTTCAACACTGTGGTAAGTCAGCTGTCATCTACTGATATTAAAATCTCAGATGAAGATAAGTGCATCAGTTTGTTGTGTTCTCTACCAGATTCATGGGACAGTCTGGTTATTGCAATAGGTAGCAATACAATTACCTTTAATTTTGATGACATTGTCTTAGCCTCGCTATCGAACGAAATGAGACGGAGAAATATGGAGGGCCAGAATGGATATGCCTTATTTGTACGAGGAAGGTCCCAGAATAGAAATGAGAATAAGGTTTCAAGTGGGATATCTAAATCTAGAGGGAGATCTAAATCTCCCTGAAAGTTTCTTTTGTAAAGGTGTGTCGGAAATGCGAAAGGAAGGGCACTACAAAAAGTCATCGCATCTGCTCTCAGAAAGATCAGAAAGGAAGGATTCGATGATGCTTCTTCTCACAGAGAAAAATTAAACCCTGATGACAGGGGATTCAGTCGTAATGATCTTCAACACATGTAGATCATGAGTCATGGTTGATTGACTCAGGTGCATCCTTTCACTTCACTCCCCATAGGGAGTGGTTCTGCGAGTATGAGAAATATGATGGTGGTGATGTCTTCCCAAGGGATGATAGGAAGGCCAGAATCGTCAGACGTGGAAAGTTCAAGCTGAAGCTACAAGGTGGGAGGATTAGAACACTTCTTGGTGTTCTGCATATTCCTGCATTAGCCAGAAATCTAATTTTTGTAAGCAAGATGGATGATGCAGGTGTAAAAACAGTGTTCGAGAAAGATGCCTGCAAGATGGTTCGGGGAGCACTGGTATTAATGCGGGGAGTTCGAACTGGAACTCTGTACAAGCTACAAGGTAGTACTGTTATTGATGGGTGTAACAGTTCTGTGGTTCCTAAAAGTGGGACGGAAAGCCTAGCTGTCTCTGGAGAAAAGACCATGCTATGGCATCAAAGGCTTGGACATATTGGAGAGAAGGGCCTTCGGATACTGCATAGAGATGGTATGGTAGAAGGTATGTCTAATTTTTCTCTGGATTTCAATTTCTGTGAACATTGTGTATATGGGAAGCAGAATCGGGTGAGTTTTCCTTCCGGTGCTAAGAGGGCAAACAAGATATTAGAACTTGTGCACAGTGATGTGTTTGGGCCTGTGTCAGTTCCATCACTGGGAAATTCTGTGTACTATGTTTCATTCATAGATGACTTTTCAAGGAATACATGGATATATTTCTTGAGGAAGAAATCTGAAGTCTTTGACAAATTTAAAGAATTTAAGGCTCTGGTGGAAAACAAGACAGAGAAGAAGATAAAGGCATTGAGGACAGATAATGGTGGGGAGTTCTGAAAGAAGGAATTTGAAGAGTTATGTAAGAAGTGTGGTATAGCACGGCAGAAGACTACTCCATACACACCTCAGCAAAATGGAGTTGCCGAAAGAATGAACAGAACTTTGATGGAAAAGGCAAGAAGCATGCTCAGTGGTACCGGGTTAGGACAAGAATTCTGGGCAGAGGCAGTGGAGACTGCATGTTACTTAGTTAACAGATCACCTTCATCAGCGTTGGAGGATAAGACCCTACATGAGGTATGGACTGGTAAGAAACCCTCTCTTTCACATCTAAGGGTATTTGGATGTGATGCATATGTACATGTTCCAAAGGAGAAAATGACCAAGTTGGATAATAAATCTGAAAGGTGCATCTTTATTAGGTATAAGGATGGTTTAAAGGGTTACAAGCTTTGGAACCCAGAAACAAGGAAGGTTGTGTACAGCCGAGATGTGGTGTTTAGAGAAGTGAAATATATTGTTAAACATGAAGTCCTACCAAAGAAACCTGAGAAGATAGAGTTTGAGCTAAAGGAGGATGAATCAGACTCTACAATAGAAGAAGACTCAGAAGATGAAGAGCCACAAACTCCAGCTTTGAGAAGATCAGTTCGGGAAAGAAGGCAACCAAAAAGGTATAGTCCATCTGCTTTCTGTTCAGGTTTTGCCTTAACTATAACTTATGATGAACCCAGAACTGTCAGGGAGGCAGTAGATTCAGAGGATGGAAAACTCTGGAAGGAGGCCATGGTTGATGAAATGGCATCCTTGCACAAAAATAATGCATGGGATCTGGTGGAGTTGCCGGCTGGAAGGAAGCCCATTGGGAGCAAATGGGTGTTTAAGAAGAAGACGAATGTAGAAGGCAAGGTGGAGAAATACAAAGCTCGATTGGTAGCGAAAGGTTATTCCCAGGTGCCGGGAATTGATTTTGGTGATATTTTTTCTCCTGTTGCCAAAGTTACTTCTATTAGATTACTTTTATCTGTTGCTGCTGCATTTGATTTTGAGATAGAACAGATGGATGTGAAGACAGCATTTCTTCACGGGGATATAGAAGAAGAGATCTACATGAAGCAACTTGAAGGCTTTATGGTGAAGGGTAAGAAAGAATTGGTATGCAGGTTGAAGAAGTCTCTGTATGGGTTAAAACAGTCACCAAGGATGTGGTATCAGAAATTTGATACCTATATACGGGGACTTGGCTTCACCAGAAGCAAGGAGGATCACGTGTTTATTTTAAATTAATTGGTGACCGTGTTATTTATTAGGTCTTGTATGTGGATGATATGTTGTTGATTGGAAATGACAAAGAAATTATCCAAGATTTGAAGACCCAACTGTTCTCCAAATTCGACATGAAGGATCTGGGTGCCGCAAACTATATTTTGGGCATGGAAATTAAGAGAGATCGGGAAAAGAGGAAGCTCTGGTTAAACCAGAGGAAGTATGTCGAGACTATATTGCAGAGGTTCAATATGCAGGATAGTAAACCGGTGAATGTTCCTATTCCCGTAGGTGTAAAGCTGTCTGCTGAACAGTGTCCCAAGACACAAGAAGAAGAGGAGTATATGTCTCGTGTTCCATATGCAAGTGCAGTGGGTAGCCTGATGTATGCAATGGTCTGTACTAGACCAGACATTGCACATGCAGTGGGAGTATTGAGCAGGTTTATGTCAAACCCAAGGAAGGAGCATTGGACAACAGTGAAGCGGGTTTTCATATATTTACGTGGCACTAGTGATTATGGCTTGTGCTACCAGGGAAGACCAGGATTGGAAAGAATGTTGGACATTCGTGGTTTTGTTGATGCAGACTGGGCTGGAGATCTGGACCAAAGAAGATCTACAAGTGGGTATGTGTTTAGCCTATTTTGAGGCGCAGTCAGTTGGATGAGTAAAAGACAGTCTGTAGTGGCTCTTTCAACTACAGAGGCAGAATACATAGCAGCCACTCATGCAAGCAAGGAAGCAGTTTGGTTGCAGAGATTGTGTTCAAGTATGGGGTTGGTACAGCAAGCTATAAGGATAGACCGTGATAGCCAAAGTGAAATTTTCTTGGCTAAGAACCCTGCTTATCATTCAAAGACAAAGCACATTGATGTTCAATATCACTTTGTTAGAGATATGGTTGAGGCTAAAAGGGTGTTGCTGGTAAAGGTGGACACTTTCAAGAATGTTGCAGATGCATTGACAAAGTCTGTGAGCACTCAGAAGTTCTCTTGGTGTAGAGAAACAATGGGTGTTGAAGAATTGGGCCAATGACTAAGCCCTCCTATGGCCCCCCGTGGAAAGAAAACAACAAGTGGGAGAATGTTGGGTATGTGTTATATTCTTTCCATGATTAGAAGAAGGTGTGAAGCGGGGGGTAAGAGGGGGGTGATAGCCCCCCCGCGAGGTCCGGGGGCAGCGCGCCCCGCCGAAAATTTTTGGTCCTTACCTTCAAGTGTAGTGTCCGCGTCCATGGTTTATGTATATTTTGCATATGGTATTGGGGCAGTTGTTGTTTTCGGCCCCTCGTATTTTTGTAGATCCGGTCAAGGGAACTACGGTTATGTTCTAATCCAGGGTTTATGGATTGGGGTTTATGTATGCTTCGGCATGTATATATATGTGTGTTGTAACGCTAAAAGGAATATAATGAAAAATCAAGCTGGTCGTCCCGATTTGGGATCCAGGGGAAAATCTCTGTGTTTATCTGTTTTATGTTTTATGCTCTCGCTATTGTTTATTTTCTGTTATAAGATTCGTGTGTAGATCATTTCTGTTCAGGGTTAAAACCTACAAATGATAGTTGGTGTTCTATTTGTTAGGATCCCATGATTTCGCTGATTAGCAAGCCAAATGACAGTGTAACATCAAACCAATATTTGGAGCCCAAGGACCTAGCCTTCCTGGACTCAGAGAGGGCTCTCTCTATTTGTATAAGGGATATATGTGTGTTTTATTATTGTGTTATGATTTTAGGCTAGTTATGAAGTAGGTTTTTGGTTTTTAGGTTGTGAGGGATGAACCGATCAAAGACATAAGATAGGTAAAAAAGATGTCAGATCAACTGGGCTATGGGGTCGAAAAGGTCAAGAGAGCTTTCAGATGGTGATACAAGGTTGCTGAAGGGCCGATTTGATTCGAGGTAAAATGGATCTTTGGGCAAAATGGAGTGAGATGGACACTAAATTTGTGAATAACAAAGGATTTCAAGCATAAATAGTTTAATAGCTGACATAAACATGGTAGGGCTAACCATTAATCACGAGAAATGTATCTATAAGCTGATCAATGCATAGAAATAAACATTCAAGCCATGCATAGAGATATATGAATCTCTAACTTTAGGAAATGGCTATCAGACTTTGGAGAAATACATTTAAGAGAGACAAACAACTCAAATCACTATGTAGGAATTCCTAAACATAGTACTTCACGCTATTGGGAATTTTGAAAACAAGATTGCATAGTTTTAGGCAAAGGGAAAGATCAATACAAGACCTCCTTGGTTCAACAATTGACAATCTAATCAATCAAAGAGAGGTTTCATAGGTGGAGCTATGGCTAGCCATGAGTAAGCCGGGCATACCGTGAATCATACTTAGCATGCATAAAACCATAAATGAAACAAGAAAACAATATTCTTGAGTTATTAAAGAGCAATCAAGGATTTTTTAATGTGACTAAGAATGAAGAAAACATGGAAGCTATAAAGAAATAGGAAATTTGAGGTGCCTCCAAGGGCATGTCTCAAATTTTTTCTCTACTGTCTTATAGCAAGCAAGAACATGGAATTATGAATGAAAACTAAGAAAAAAAATAGAGAGAGAGACACTATACCATTTTACCAAGTCATGGAATCTAACAACAATCCTCTTTCATCATCCAAAAACATCCAAGAAACTATCCAAAAGCATGAGACAAGTGTTTCTTCCAAAGCTTGTATGACCATATATTGCTTCTATTCATCAAGTTCAACCTTGTTTACAATGAAAGCCTTTGGAATATATAGGCCAAAGTGAGGAAAACCTCTTGGTTCAACTAGCAATCTCATTGGCCTATCCAAAATATCTGATTTTGTCCTTGAGGCTTTGCAAAGCCCAAGGCACAAAATATCTAATAAAATATCTCAAAAATGCTAAAAAAAGAAAATAAATTGACTTTTCCTAACTAACCATGCACAAAAATAGCTAAATGCACATGAGAAAAAGTCACTTTTGAAAAGTGCATTTTTTACAAAAATACTCAAGAAATACATCAGCAGAAAGTCCCCTGACTTTCCGGCAACTTTTGGAGGCCTTCCCAATGTCACAACAAGGCCCATGATGGCTTGTTGAAAAGCTCTGAATGTCTAGTTTCTGAAAATTTTTATTTTTATCCCAATTAACCACTAGAAGTCCTCCAAAAATAGGCATGTGTGTAAAAACTCAAAAATAGGCATTGCTGATAAACGGGGCAGAGTGTAGAAAAAGCGAGTATTTTTCGCCACTTTGGGGGAGAAAATGATCTTCAAATGATATAAAAATAGCTGAGTGTATGCCCCTAAAATTATGGCATTCAATGATACCATTTTCATCCTATGACGATGCCCCAAACTGAAATGGCGATGCCCATGAGTTTTGGCCAAAAACCCAAAAATGACAAAAAACCAAAATTTGTCGAATTTCGCCAAGTTTTGGTGAGCATGCCCCTCAAGGGTTTTCAGAAACACACTGTGAAGCTGAGGCAAAAATTTGGAGCTTTAAGGTGTCTTTCCTCGATTTTGGTGCAGGGCGCCTCCTTTTAGCCTCCTTGAGCTTTTCCTGAGTGACCTTCAATTTCTGCCGAGCAAACTGATTGAGTTTCTTATAATGCCTGGTCATCCTCCGTTGAAGGTCTAAGTCTCTATTTTCCCTCTCCAAATTCTCTCCAAGTGATAATTAACCCTCTCAATCCATGCTGCTTGATTGTTCTCTATCTCTTGTGTGAACAATGTAGTGAGAGGGGTAGATTGGAGAAGGGCAACTTCTTCTTCCTTTTGTTTCTCAAGGGCCTTTTTGAGCCCCATGGTTCTTGGCCTCTTTTGCTTGGGTTGATCTTCATCTTTGCTCTCATCGAACTCATCCATGAGTTCTTCCAATATCACTTGTTCTTTGGAGGCCTCCTTTTTGTATTTGATGGCTCGTGTCTCATATACCGCCATATGGACACTCATCTGTTTATTTTGAACTTGCAAAAAATGATTGAAGTTTCTAGCCCTCTCAAGATCAGTCCTCAAAGCATCAATTTGGTTTTCTCTATTAATCAAGAGATTTTCTAGGATCTGGGCTTCATTTTCACTATCATCACTTTGGATTTGAATGATGTCGAATTCCCTTTCCTTTTCATGACTGCTTTCTTCTTTCTCCTTTCCTTTTCTTTGGGTGGCTCTTTTAGTCTTCCTCCTCTTGGGAAATTCAACAATGGGCTTCTTGGGAAATTTTCCCTTGCTTTGGAGGGCCCTAGTCACATTTGGAGTTACAACTCTAGGCACCCTTTTCCTTGATGTTCAAGGCTTGGCCACTTTTGGTGAGGAGAGCATGGCCCCTTGCCTCGGAGAGGCAGCTAGCACATGCTCTAATGGCATTTTTCCCTTATCACTTTGCTCATCATTCTTGCCACTGTCTTGGATTTCTTCATGGATGTCTTGACTGTCCTTTTGCATTTCACTTTGAGGGCTGTCCTCCTCACTATGTTGCATCTCTTCATCATGCTGCTATTCCTCATGCTGTGGCTGCTCATCATGGCCTTATTCATCATGAGGATGCTCACCATCACTGTGCAGCGCTTGTTCATCATCATGCTCCTCTTCATCATGCCCTTCTTCCCCTTGTTGTTCTGTTTCACTATGATGCTGCTCTTCATCATCTTCCTCATCATCCCCTTGCTGCCCTATTTCATCATGATGTTGCTCATCATCATCTTCCTCCTCTTGCTCATGCTCTTCTTCCTCATCATGCTCTTTTTCTTGTTCAATGGGAAATTTGAGTTTCTTGGGAATAGGCTTGCTTGAAGAAGGCAAAGGATGGTGAGTAGAAGGTGAAGGAGATGTATGAAATGAAGGGACAGTGGCGAAATCCGGATGTGTGATGAAAGTATCCCAAGAGACTTCCTTCTTCTCAAGTTGATGAAGGATGATAACTTTGATGAGGGAGTGATGGAAGAGGCAGGTTGTCTGCTGAGAAGGAGGCTTTTTCTGAACAGTGGAGGCCATTTTTTCAAGACTTCTATGTAGGAAGAAAGGGAGATTTAACAATTTGGCCCTCGTGAAATGCATGAACAATCGGATATGACAGGCATAGACTCGGGAGAATCTTCCCTCGCAAGTGAAGTATTTCATGATTATCTTCATGAGGGGGGCGTAACTAGTCAATAGATATGAGAAGGGAAAAATGGATGGGCATGAATCTCTATGCTCAGGCTTCAGAAAAGGCTTGTATTCTTTTGAGTCTAGGTGGCTTTGTTTAAACCACTTCTCCCTGACATAAGGGATTTTGGTGGCCTTGGAAATGGACCTTGGAGAGAATTTGAAATCTAGGCCTGCCAGCTAAAAGTGCTTCTCTTGAAACCTCAAAGCACAAATATGTGTCAAAGGGGAATAGCTCTTCACCTCTTGCACTCTTTGAAAAAAATCTAGACACCCAACCTCATGGAAGTTAAACAAGACTGATGGATGGGAATTTACTTCTTTCGTGGAAACAGGCTCAAATTTCGTGTGAAGGCCACTCCTACTGTCTTGCCTGGGAAGAATTTTGTTTTGAATGTTCTTTGCAAAGCCAAGCTGTCTCAAATGGCCTTTGGAATGTTTTTTCTCAACCACACCTCTTTCCTCCTTGTTAGTCACTATTTGAGCAAGGAAAATTGCTTCAAATGCTGTGTGAAATAGTCTCCCAACACCAACACAGTCAAATTTTTACTGTGTCTGGGAAAGGTATTTTGAAAAGAGCTATCTGTGGCTTTTTGTTAGAACAGAGGTCTCCTTGTGTTTTGACAGAAGCTAGACACCCTTCCCCAAACAAAACTCTTCTTGTATTTACTATTTTTACAGAGGTAGACAAAACACCCTCAAATGACTTTGTAAAATATCTCACCACACTCTGCTTTATGGGACAATGGAGGAAACACTAGTTTTCTATTTCATAATACAGAGAAAACAATCTATAATGATCAAACTTCCAACTTATAAAAAGTGTTTTTTCTTAGATTTTGTAGACAGGGGTTAATTTTATTTTTCACCACTGCTAGGATACCTTCAGCAATTATAGGCTCTTACTCAACACAGGAAGAAGAACATCTTTCTAGACTGACTTTGGGACCTTCAAACACTGCTTTTTCTTCTTTGAACTATGGTAGACGCATAGAGTTGTTATCTCATATCATAAAAAAAGGAAGTTTTATCCATATACCCAGCCTTTCATATTTTAGAACCATACTCCTTCACTATCGCTTCTTTTTGAAAATCAATAAGGGCTCTTAAAATTGATTCACCACTCCCTTCTATCACTTGAAATGGTTTGTGTCATTTACAGTCCTAACTAACTTTGTTTTTTTATCAAAAACCCTACCGTCCTTATCATTGTTTCTTGTCTTATGAAAATAACCTTGTCACCCCTTTAGGATTTCAAAAAATTAGCACTAGGCATGGAGAATACCTTGGGATGACTTATGGCCCTTTGTTCGATCATTTGAGCAGGTCTCAAGACCCTTTGAAGGTGTTTTGGTCGTTAAACAGGTGCGGCACATTCAAAATGAAGAGCGTCACGCAGTAAAAAGGGTGTCGGGTCGGCCTTCGGGCAATGGTGACCGCGCGCACAGGTGCACCGCGCTACCATTATGAGCCTTTGTATTTTCATTTCTAAATGCACCACACACATTTCCTGGTGCGCCGCGCGGGCTTAAAATCCTGAAAACTCTGCAAATTTTGCTTGAACTTCTCTCGCTTCTTCAGTGGATAGCTAGGAGAGCGACTTTGAACTTTTGCTTATGTTTTTAAAACTTGCAAATGGGCTTGCAACAATCTCTTCCTCCTTTTATAGTTGAAAAAGCCGATTACCCTTTGAGTTTGCTTTGTGAGGGTTTTGGAGGCCCTTTTGAAAAGGCTTTCTCGGTCATAATTATACATAAAGCAAATGTTCCTTTTAAAACATAACAGAGACTCATCTTTTCTCAAATAAATGACACAGTGGCGTGAACAAATTCTCTTATAGGCATGACTTCTTTTTTGAAGTAAAGAAGCCTTTTTAAGAGTCAAAATCTTTCCACTATTTCTCATTAAGGGAGGAAACTTGTTTCCTTTGTTGATATCTATTTTTTAGAGGAAAACCCTGCTCCGAGCCATATGAATGATTGTAGATGCGCCTTTTGAATGACATTCTTATTTGATTTTGGGAACCTTAGTTGCATCACCTGGGTTTGACAAATAACTGTTTATCAAAAAGAAAGTCCTTTAAAAACCTTCCCTACAATCATCTACAACGGCCAGGCATCTTCATATGTATAAAAAGTCCTTTGTTTATGATAGCATCATGCTTCATTTCTTTGAATGTTGTCCCAATGATTTGTGAAGCATTCTTTGCCATTCTTGTAAGGAGATAAATCACCACTTTAACACTTATTTTGACAGTTTCTGCTCCTGGTGTTTTGAAGATGATCATGCCCGCTATGAAGTTGATTGAATTGTCAGGTGCTCTTTGAGCCTTTCTTTTGAATGTGGGTGAAGAAACTCATTTTTACTCCTCAGACCTTACCCATACTTGTTTATCAAGGACAAAACGCCTTTAAAGACCCTTGGGACTCATATGCAACAACAAGGTCATTTTCACATGTCCATAAAGAGGATTTTGACTATGATAGTGGCATGTTTTATTTGCTTTGAGTGTGGTCTATGACTTTAAAACACTTGCCATATCCTTTTCCACACCTAGTGTCTCTGTGTTGTTTATTTGTAAAGTCCCCTTGAGAAAACAAGGCTTAGGTCATCTTCTTGTCAATTTTGATGATTTTTTTGTAAAGATCTTCATGAACAGGAAGAGTACAACTTTTGAATATCAACATCACTCTTTGGCCTATGTCTAACCTAGCTCTCAAACTATAAACCTTGAATGGATTTCCACTAATTTCGACTCTGTTTTTTTGAAGGAAAAAAATGGCTAGATTTCATTCCTGTTGATCAAGGAGAAGATCTCTAGAAAATTTTTAATGAAATCACATACCTCAGTAGGATTTGTTCATTTTGGCTTCAGATTTCCTTTGAAGGAAAACTTTGATAGAAGAAGAATCAAACCTCTTGGATTATCACAGTACCACTACTTTCCTTCTATTTTTAACACCATTTTCTATCCATAAGCCTTCAGTTGCTTTCCTACTGTGCTTAAAATCTGCCTTTCAGTCAGTGAAAACCCTATAATCAATCTCTATCCCTGGCCCTCTGCTTATTAGATGAAGGAGGCCTTTATCACATTGCCAAACCCTCTGCTTGTAAAATGAAGGAGGTTTTCTCAACCTTTCAACCCTCTGCTCATGTATGGAGGAGGTTTTCTTAGTGATGCCATTTCATCAATTTTCAAATAGTGTTATCTTTCCTTTCACTCCCTATTCATACTTAAGCAAATGAAAATGACAAAATGACAATATGCCATGAAGGGAATCTCTCTGAGACATGTAAATCTACTTTTCAAATACCTTTGTGCATCTTTAGAGAATCAGAGGCAACCTGACCAGTATCTGCAGAGCATTTCTTGTCATTTATAATTTACTAACCTGACTGTGTTTGCAGGAGCTTAATGAAATAACTCTCTATCTAGTATTTGCATCCCAGGCTCAAAACCACATGAGAAGAAGCTGTCTTCTCATGTTGAATTTAATAATGTCTTTTGGAACACTGGTACACTTCTACTTTTGAAAGATCCATTGAAACACTGTAAATCCACCTAATATCAGTTTGACCTAGGGCATATGCACTGCTGAGACACCAAGGTTTGCTAGTGGCACGACTTAAGGGTTTAACCAAAATTTATTTGCAGAATAGGAAGGTCTTCTAAGACTGGTTGATAATAGATAGAGGTTCTTTTGGCTTTAGGATATTTTTCTAAGAACAAATCGCCTAAAGCGCCACTACCTAACTTAGGGGAGACTTTTTGGACAGATTTGGAGTGTTCTCTTTGGGGCTAATGGACAATTTTGTATGGCTGAGGCTAGATAGGGCTTAACAATGAGGTTCTATCTCGTCATGGGCTGATTGAAAAGGTTAGGAGGGCAAAAATTTTTATGGGTGTTTTCTAGCTGACAAATTTGACATATTGGAGATCAGCTGCTAGAAAACTTGGCTTTAACAACTAGTCATCATTACTAAATGAAAAATACTGATGACTAACACTATCCAAGCTATATTTGAGTAGAAATATTTGATAAAGGAAGCTAGTGAAGTTATTCAGAAAGTCAAAGAAAATCTTGGGAAGAAACCAGAAGAAGCCACTGAGATTATAAATTTCCTAAATTATAAAAACAAGCAAGAATTAGAATAACTTAGGATAAGTGGCAGAACAGAAACCATATTAGAGGTAAAAAAAGTGATTATGAAGAGAAATATGATGACACAGCTTGAATATAAGTGCCAAAATATGGAGCTTGCAGTGAACAGATTCATGATCAAATTTGATGTTTTGAGGCAAAAAGGTCAACCTAATCCATTAGTAATCAATGACAGACTAATGAGGCATGAAGATTATGATAAAAATATTAGGGAAGTGGCTAAAGAAAATTCCCAAAATTCCTCATTGAAAGTAATTCCTACAAGAAAAGTACTTTTTCAAATCTTTGAAAATCTGTTTTACCTCCAGCATGAGCTAAATCATATTTTTATAAACAATCCTACATTTACCAAGTATACTGAGGTCGGTGAGATTTACAGGAGGATGGTAAAAATCAAACTTCCAGATGAAGAGGCCTGGGAAAATTGTGTGATTTATTGTGACAGGTAAAAGAAAATTCATAGAGTTAAAGATTAAACAGAGTAGGCAGATAAAGCAAAAATAGGTTAAAGATGAAGACAGATGAAGACATATGAAAGATACAGTCAGCGAGAAAGAAACAGCCAGCGTAAAATACAGAAAATATCGAAGAAGCAAACAATAAATCAAATAAAACAAGGACAACCTGCAGTTAGTTAATATGCGTATCTATATTCTTGCATGAAAATATTTTCTTTTCCTTGAATAAATCCTAAATCAGTTTATAGGATATTTTGTATTAATTTTTGTATAAATACTTCATCCATTTGAAGTATTGAGTGTGGATTCTTGAATATTTCTATAGCTGAATTGATCTACTACCTGAGGGTTTTTTGTACCCTTTTCTAGTTGACAAACAAGACAAGTAATAAAGGCATTTATTTATAGGATTCATGTGTTGAGCTACTTTAGTGAAGTATATTTCAATTGTTCATGTTCTCTCTTAAGTATTCCATAAACTTGCATGTTTTTCTAAATTTGAATGGTATAATTGGAATTTTATTGCAGAATTTGTTTAATGACACTCTGTTTTGAACGGTTATCCATTTTTATGTTTTCTTCTGATATCTGGTTCTGAGGATCCTTACTTTCCCTCTAATCCTGATTGACCTGCTTCACTTTCCTTCATTATCCAATTTAAGGAATCCGTAACTGATCCTTAATCCCTATTGAAAATCACTTCACCATTTAGCCCTAAAGATCTGATTTGCTCAGCTACCTTGCCATGTAACACTTCTTTTATGATTTTTTTCTGTTATGTTTTCTTGATATATTGACTCCATAGCCCAATGGAAAATAAACAAGCACCTATCCATCTAAATCAGTAATTCCACCAACAAATCAAAATGAAACCAAATCAAGCATACATAACTAGCCTAAAATCAATTGAAAGCAACAAAGTTAAATCATTAAGAGAGAGCCCTCTCTAAGCATTAGGAAGGCTAGATCTTGATCTCAAAATTAGGTTGATAGTTACCTCTAATATTTCTTTTAACACAATTCAACAACCCTAGGGAAATTTTGGAGTGATAACACTTCCCTTTATCCTCTCTTATAGAATCCCATTTCAGAACTTTGTCTCCTAAGTTGAAACCATTGGCCTTTGTTCTCTTGTCAAAGATATTTTTGATATTTTCTTGAATTACTTGAGTTCTATTGTAAACTTCCTCTCTTTACTGCTGCAACTGAATGGTGTCATTGATCCTTCTCTAAATTTCATTTGGTTCCGCTTGAATTTTCTGAATCGTCTTCATAAATGGAACTCCTAAGGAAGAAGGAAAAATTGCATCCATTCCATAAAACAATTGGTATGGAGACATGCTAATTTATTTCTTTGTAGTAATCCTATTAGCCCAAATAGCATTGATCAACTTATTTTTCCATGATTTCTTATTATCCTCCAAAAGATTTTTAATGATGTTCACCAGGCTTTTCTTTGAAGATTCAGCCAGTCCATTACCCCGGGGGTAATAGGTTGTTGAATGCCCCAAATTTATATGATATTTGTTACAGAAATCAATCATATTTTCGGACTTAAAGGCTATAGCATTGTCTGTAATGATTTTTCTAGGACAACCAAATCTAGAAATGATATTGGTTTCTCATAATTTTATTATGACAGAGTCAGTGGTATTTCTAGAAGGAGTGCCCTCTATCCATTTGGTGAAATAATCTGTGGGAGTGAAGATCCATTTATGTAGGGTAGAGGATGGGGGATGAATTTCTCCAATGAATTGTAGTCCCCATTGCTGGAAAGGGCTCTCTACAGAAATAGGTTTCAAGGGTAAGGCCAATAGATTTCTCTTTCCTTCAAAGATTTGGCATTTATGAAAAGTAGTGACCATTTTATCGACATCAGGAAAAAGGGTAGGCCAATAAAAACCAACCTCATGCTTGTTTGCAGTGGTTTTCTAATAGAGATGGCCACCACAGTCACCTCCATGGAACTCCTACATAACTCTATCTGCATCATCCTTCAGCAAACATTTAAGAAAAATACCCCCAATATCTTTCCAATACAAAACATTATCCAAAATGCAGAATTTAACAGATTTAAGTTTTAGAAATCTAGCCTTTATTTTTGACAAACCAGGAGGAGCATTCAATTTGAAAATACATAAAGAATATCATCATACCATGGAGAATTTAGGAATTCTTCATCAATCGGTGGAGTCGCCAAATCCTCTTGGTCATCCAAACAATGTACTATGTTAATGTCTTGTGCCTGAAAGTTAGATTCTGCCATCAATTTAGCTAATCCTTGGCCTTTAATCAACTTGGTAGGCTTGATTTTCAAATCATATTCTAAGATCACTCTAATCCATTTTCCTCTTTTTCCATCCAGACCATTATGTGTTAAGATATATTTGACAACTTCATTTGGAACATAAGCAATGGTATGTGAATGTATAGTGTAGACTCTTAAATCCTTTAATGCTTTAACCAAAGAAAAAGCCTATTTTTCCATGATATTATATTTCAATGATGCATCTCTTAATGCTTTGCTGAAAAAAGCTATTGGCTGCTCATGTCCTTCACTATTTTTCTATAATAATACAGTAGCAATAGTATGTTCAGAATGAAAAGAAAAAATCATGAAATCTTTCATAAAATCTGGGCTAATTAGGACTGGGGCTTTTGTCAATGCTAGCTTGACTAAATCAAAAGAATGTTTTTCTTCTACGGTCCATTTTATTTCTGAGTCTTTCTTGAGCATATTGGTAATGTTCCTTAAAATTTCTACTAGGTTTGGTATAAATATCCTCAAAAAGTTGATTTTACCAATGAATGGTTGGAGTGCTTTAAGATTTATAGGATGAATGATTTTTAGTATTCCTTCAATTCTGCTAGGGTCAATTCTGATTCCATCTTGAGAAATAATGTGACCTAACAGTTTTCCTTCTTCTAGTCCAAATAGTGTCTTCTTAGGATGAAGGGAAATTCCAAATTTTCTTCGTTTTTAAAAAACTCTTCTCAAGTGTGCTAAATGTTCTTCATCAATTTTAGAATACACATTGATGTCATCCAAATAAATTACAATAAAGGGACCAATTTCATCATCAAATGCAATATACATGGCCCTTTGAATGGTTGCTCTAGCATTCATTAATCCAAAGGGCATTTTCACATACATGAAAATTCCCTAAGGAGTTGTAAAAGTTGTCTTATCTTGATCATCAGGGTGTACTAAAACCTGATTATAACCAGAAAATCCATCTAACAAAGATATCCAACTGGAACCTACTATCCTTTGCAATATGTGATCCATTTTTGGTAAAGGGTAATTGTTGGCTCGAGGGGTCCAGACCCAGGTTCGGTAAGCAAGGTTTGCCAACAAACCCCTATACTATTGGCCCTTTCGACAATGACCTTCTTTCGCAGGTCAAAATCTCACCCGAAGTAGTATGGGTGGGTGTTGGAACTAGGTTTCCGCACCCTGAGAAACGATGGGTAAGGAAAGCAGAGCAACGCTAAAGCTTGTAATCCCTGATTACCTAAATCGTCACAAAGGTAGTTAACTATCTATTTGCATCCACGTCCACCAGATCTATAGTTCTATGATTATTATATCATCAACCCAGCAATACACAAACAGAACATAACAGATCGAGATCGAAGAACGCAGTACACATATCTTTCGCAGCTTAAGGACAGAAAATGCATAATACAATAATTACCATCAATTCATATAACAATACTCACAGGTTTAGTTCTCTAACAATCTTTCACATTCATTCATTCAACAATTCTTCGTTACAATTCCATTTCCCTTCCCAACCTACGCACATAATAGCAGGGTCTGCACACAACTGGACTAGGATCTCCACGCACATAGCTAGCAGGAGTTCGTTCCCTAGAACCCAAACAGATAGCTTAAACAATAGATCCCATCAATAGCTCATCATATCCTGTCCTTTACAATCGAAAATGCATCTCTATTTATAACAATCTAGCCTCAACGTTCCTATGGTCCGCAACCCATGGTTTTCGGACCCCTAGTTTACCCTTTGACCCCTTACAATACATTCAGGGCTTTGACCCGCCCTAAAACCTCTGCGCTATAATAAATATAATAAAAAATAATCAGAATGGACTAGTTTTGCATCTTGTTAGGAGACCCTGTTCCAACAGTCCCCCAACACAATCTTGTGACTCATCCCAAGTCATTGCACTGGTGCGACCACATAGTCCACAACCTGGTATGGTTTGAGTCAGCTGCCATTGACAAAGCCAGGAATGAGGTCACCACACAGGGTAGTTAACTGGACTTCTCCACCATTCATAACCTCCTTAACTGTGTAGGGACCAAGCTAGTGCTACCAGAATTTGCCTGGATGTTTTGCAAATTGGCTATCATATAAAAGGACGAGATCACCTTCGACGAATGTCTTTTGGTGAATGTGTCGATCATGCCAGGCTTTATATCGAGCCTTTTGAACATGCTAGTGAAACTGAGCAATAAACCGATCTTCCTTCAAATCCACTAGTTGCGTCAGGCATTCTTCTATGATATCAAAGTCTGCCATATTCGTAAATGTTGCGATGCATAGGCTAGGAACAATGTACTCTATGGGCATGATGGTCTCCTTGCCATAGACCATTCGGAAGGGTGTCCTACCGATCAGATTTTTTCAGGTCGTTCGTTATGTCCACAGAACCGAGGGGATGCAAACATACTAGTCACTACGATCGACATTACAAACCTTCGTTAATGCCTACTCCAAAATTTTGTTAAAAGCTTCAACCACCCCATTAGCCTGGGGATGATATGGTGTACTCTTGGCATGGTGGATCTAGAATTCCTCATTCAAAGCTTGAATTGTTTGGTTAAAAATATGCGTACCTTTGTCGCTCATTAGGATCTTCGGGTAGCCAAACCTGGTCAAAATATGCTCAAAGATGAAGTGTGCAACAATATCAGCAATATAGTCTTTTACTGCTTATGCTTCAACCCATCGAGTGACATATTTAGTGGCAGTGATAATGTAGCGCACGCCTATTTTCTTGCCTGGTGGATTGATGGGTCTTATAAAGTCAATGGCCCATTTATCAAAAGCCTGTAGGGCCGTTTGAGGCTGTAATGGCATGTCATCCTATCATGAGGGTCAGCCAGATCGCTGGCAAGTATCACATGATCTACAATAGGGGTAAGAGTCCTGATGCAGGGTAGGCCACCGTAGGCCAGCACTCAAAATCTTTTGTGTCATAGCCCTACCTGCGTAGTGGCTGCCTATGACACCATCATGTGGTTCTGTGAGGACGGTGGGTTTTTCATGTTCCAATACATATCTGCAGAGTATTTCATTGATGCCTAACTTATATAGCTGTCCTGCGATGATAGTAAAGTCTGCAGCCCAAGTAACCAACTCCTTCTTTTGTTGCACCAAATACACAGCAAGGGCCACGCCCGTAGTAAGGAACTCAATCATATCAGCAAAGTGAGAATCAACCATCTTAATGGTAAACAACTGTGCATCGGGTAAGCCTTTGCCTAGGTTAGTGGGTTCTTCCCCTGTATCGATACGAGACAGATAATCTGGGCCTGCGTTCAACCTCCCAGGCTTAATAGTGATCTCAAAATCATATTCCTGGAATAGCAACAGCCAGCGGAAAATATTCCCCCCCAACACAGGCTTGTTGACCAAGTATTTCAAAGCCGAATGGTCTGTGAACATCTTAAAGTGTCCACCCAGCAGATAGTGTCGATACTTTTGTAGTGTGTGTTAGCCACCTATAAAATTTTGGCATAGCAAACAGGTGGCTAAGTATGTTTATAAGTCTTCAAGAGAAACATTTCCCTTGAAAATCTATCATTCTTGAAGCTTTAAAGTGTCTTATGTCCTTTGAAGAAATCTTCACTATTGTTTCCATTGAAAAGCCCTGCTGTTTTGTGAAAGAAACTGCTTTAAAAATGCCTCCATTTGCCCTATTTAATTCCCACAAAGCCTCCATTTTCACCTCTTTTTTCCCTCACAAAATTCCTCCAAAATCCCTTCATTTTACCTCTAAATCATCAAATAACCTTTTTTAAACCTCATATTACCTTTATTTGGTTTTAAAATCTATTTTTTTGTCTACTGGAACCCCTCATTTGGCCCTAAAAATCCCTATTTTGGCCTAAAAAACACTCTTTTTACACTATAACAGGCTTAAGCCCCCGAGGGCTTATATCCATTAGCCCCTTTCCCCATGTAACCCCAACCCCGCAATTAGGTGCTAAAAAAGCCAAAAGCCCCTTCAAAATGCCTAAAAAGCAGTTTCTCCGCTCCACAAAATAATTTATCCCCTGAGGGCTTATTCCCCTTTAGCCTCTCCTCCATGTGACCTAAGATTTGTAATCAGGTGCTAAAATAACCAAGGAAACCCAATCAAAATGCTTTTTCCCTTTTTTTTTATCATTCCCGAAGATTATGATTTGGGTTAACGAGAACCATCGATCTCCACAGATCAACGGTCCTCGGGCGCCTTTCATTTCCTACACCTTCTTTCTGCTACAAATATTTTCCACCCCCTCCTTAGATCTTGACCATTAAATCCACAAGAATTGACGGTTGAGATTCATTTTCACTTTGCCCATAGCCCATAATGCAAAATCCATTTTCCCTTTTATTTTCACCTCTGATGCAGGAAATCCAAGAACAAATATGGATCATTGATCTAACAGAGATCAACGGTCACAGGGTTTTCTTCTCATTCGCCTTCCCATATGCCTTCCACTCCATCTGCTAAATCTCCACCATCCATTCACATGATCTGACGGCTAGGAAAAAACCCGATGGCCACCTCCGCCCATGCATCTTACCTTTTATCGCACGAAACCTGCACCATCAGAGTTTTCCACCCTTCATCCAACATATGAGGAGCATATCGCACAATTTTGGCATCCGAACGATAATGTTTTGAAATTGCGCGATATGGGTGGTTTTATTTTTCCACGTGGCACGTAATGAGTGGAATCATGTGATTTTTGTAAAAACCATTTACCAACCCAGAGCCCGTGCGAAAACCATTCTGGTTTTCCACTTACTGCCCTCCGCAATGAGATTTCATGTTTAATCCTGGCCGTTGATGGTTCTGGTCTAACGGTATATATTACATCGTGATTTCATTTCACTTACCATTCATCTGTTCCCCCCAAAAACTACATCTACCAATCTCCACCATCCATCATTCTAATCTAATGGCCACGATCTAATCTCACCCCCGTCCCTCTCCCATTCACCTATGCGCCCATACAACTCCATCGCGCGATCTCGGCCGTAAATCACCATCAACTATTCTAATCCGATGGTCTACATTCGTCGATGCCCTAAACCCTCATCAGACTAGTTTTTTCACCTTCCACCATAGTTTTTCTCCCTTTTTCCGCTGTGTCCACCATTTTCCCTCAATACCCTTTCATCCCCCTGGACCCTCTGAAGAAATCATCACCCATTTCCCCCTGGTTTTCATAATGTGTTTGTTGTGTTATCTTCAGGGTTATAGATGGTGAAATCATTCCTTCTACACAGTCACTGTCATGATGATGTATAGTGCAGAGAAGCTTTTTTAGAGCCAAAGATCATAGAGGAAAACACCAGAGAGGGTTTTAAGCATGTTTTTATCAAATTCAATGTTATTAACCCTGTTTCAAACCCTCCAACACTCCTAAAACCTATATATGCACAAAAAAAGGTTAGAAGAAGTGGTAAAGTGTATCAGTGAGAGATTAAAAATATTAAAGCCTATTATTGAAGACTTAAAACTCATAATCTAGAGGATAAAGATACAGTTCAAAGACCCGAAGATGATTAAGGAGGCCTAATGAGGCCTAAAGTACATAAACAAGCCATATCAGTGCTTTCATTGTCAGTAGAATTTTCCTTTTCCAAGAAAGGACAAGTCCCACAGCATTTTCTATTCTCCATCAAACTCCTGACAAGTTATTACCCTGACAGAAAGTCCTAAAAACTGTTAGTGCATTAGTTACAAAACGTGGAAGACCTGAAAGACAAATATGCACATTTCTTGAAAAAGAAGATAAACAGAGTACTGCAGCCAGAAAGTACTTCAAGAAACATGCCTTCAGAGTTATTATCAATCTGTCGAAGACCCCTTAATCAACTAAAGGGTACTGAAAGCTAATGCAGGGATATTAAAACAGAATGGACTTCATAGACTCTTCTTCCTCTATTTTAATGATTCATTTAAGTTCTATCTACCACTACTGTCACTCTTTCACCTATAAGAAATCATGAGAAATACATTGTAAATGTTGGTTAGCTGTTGATTGTAAGTTGTTTTTACTGAGATAGAGCTCTGGGAGTAGTAGTTGTAAATAGGATGGGAAATGGTTTCTGGTTGATATAAAGCCATTGGACAAGGATGTATGTGACTGGTTTTGCTCTTCTAATATGACAAGCATGTTCATTGGATCCTGACCTAAATCAGTGGTGATGTGTTCTATCTTTTTTATTTTTTTCTCTTTGTTATCCATCATGTTTCACTTTCTCTGATAAGAATCAGTAATTTTAACTTAGGATATACTGCTGGAAGTACCCTAATGTTTCCTGCACTCTCTTATCCTTAATGTTTTCTGCTATTTTTGTATCTAAGAACAAATTCAATATAATTTAACCAGTTAAAGAAGTTGGTTTGTCCATTTTTACTGATGTATGAATTTAGAGTTTGCTTCTTATATGTTCTTGTTTGGTTTCAGCTGAAAGAATTGGGAAACTGGGGGTTTTAGATTTAGTTCTATCTCACTAGGTTCCTTTTCTAACAGTCAACCTTTCTAAGATCCCTTTAAGTTGAATGTCAAAAGTAGATAAGGTTAAAAGTCTTTCTCTAATCTTATATTTCACCTTGTGTCAAACTTAAATGTTTTATATTGTTTGAAAGTAGTCAGGAGGACTGCTGGATTATTGTCTTCAGAGTTAACCTCGTTAGGATTTTGATCATATATGGTTTAAGGCATGCCCTGTCCCTAAACTTACTGCGAAGTGGTCACCTTGGAAGGTTTTCCTCGTCTTTCACCATTCATTTCCTTATTGTTTCATCCCATACTATCATCTTAAGAGATCCTCTGATATAGATGACTAGCCCTTGAAAGCCTTGGATATTTGAATTGCAAGTAAACCCTTTTATGACCCCATTGCCCAATAGACTTGTGTTATATTTGAATTATCTCCCCATTGCCAAAAATCCTTCTTTACTCACTCCTTTACCTTACATTGAAACCTTCTTTCATGTCTCCCAACCAAACAAATACAAAAAAAATCATAATCCCTTGTGCCCTATAACTAGCCTAATACCTTAAAATTGAACTTCAAAGATAAATTATTCTTTACCTTTATAGAGGGATCCCTCTCTAGATCCAAGAGGGCTAGATCCTGAGATCCCAAAGTGGTTTGATGTTGTCTTGTATTTTGGTATTTCCAAATCTACCAAAACACAAGAACCACAACATAATGGTGACTCCGCTGGGGAATTCTGAGTGATTTCCATCTTATACATCGCTGGGACCTCAGAAGACCCATAATCTCCTTAGATTGGTAGCTAAATCACTGTGGTGGACAGTAAATCTTCTTGAAACATTCTAAACCCTCCACCTGGTGACTCCACAGTTCCTAAATGACCAAAATACTTCACTGGTGATTAGTAGGCCTGCTGATTATCTTTGTTTTCACAAGACTCCACTGGGAGACCAGTTTCATCACAACATCATACATACTAAAAGAAACACATAGGATCAAGCTTCTTTGTTTAAGGAGAGTTTTCCTCTTAAAGATTGTCATACCTAGCTAACCTTCTTTGTTGAGTCTAAAGACTTAACATACTGGCTTCAAGAAAAATCCGTACCAGAGCTTATCCTAATCCAAATCCTCCAGAAATAGTTGAAAATCCCGAAATCTTTCTTAGGAAGCCTTCCACATCTGGGGATACAACTATTTTCAGACCCATTTATAGAGCTAACTAAGCACCTCAAAACCTTGCAGCTTTATCAGATACTCAAGTTGGCTTAGGCTTACCAAGTAATTTACCAAGAACTAAGTCATTTAGTGGTATAGATCAGACAAAATTTGGGCCTCCATGTTCACCACTGCATAGTGGTCAACACATTAGTGACATAGAAACTCCTCCATCAACACCTCCTGATATACATTTTATTCATAACTTTGGTCTCTCTCACCCTAAATCTGCTCAACAGTTTGTTGTTGGTCCAAGCATTTCTGTCATTCATATACCTGCTGTCCAAGCTACTCTTTTGCCTCCAAAAAACACTATCATGGCAGCATGGTATGCTCCCCTAGTGATGCCACAACCTCTAGTTCCTTTACCCAATGATTATCAGTCTAAAGTCCCTCATTTCACTGGAAAAGAATCTACCACAGCTCAACACCATGTAGATAGGATGGAATATGCTTTTGATTACATGGAAATAGAAGATGATACTATCAAGATGAGAATATTTGCTCAAATTTTAGGAGGAGAAGTAAAAAAGTGGTTTAAAGGCTTAACTCCTAATAGCATCCATGATCTTCGCTCTTTACATCAAACTTTCATAAACAAATGGGAAGTCAAAAGGACCCCTCTCCAAATACTAGCAGAGTATAAGAATATTAAAAGAAATCAGGGAGAGAGTGTTCATGATTATTCAGCCAGGTTTAATAGTGTCTAAAATGCTCTTCGACCCCACATGAAACCTCCCCAAGGAATGGCTCTAGTGAAATATCCCAAGGGTTTTGATGCTGATATGGCCTATCAGCTGAGGGAGAGAGACTATAACACATTAGAAGATATGTAGAAAGGAGCTGTGAGTGTAGAGGAAAACTTGATTGAAAAAAGAGCTAGAATGAGAGCTGAAAAGAAGGTAACCTATAGGGAAGACACCACAACTTCTACATTTGATCCCAAATTGGATAATCTATCCAAAAACATGGAAAATCTAGAAATAATGATGGAGAAAATGGTTGTCCAAGTCAATAATAAGAATAGAAACCAAACTCAAAACCATAACCAAAACTTTAGGAGAAACAACCCTCCCAATAGACAAAGGGATTCTAACCAACAAGTCATACCTCCATTCCAAGAAAATTTCCTTGATGAATATGAGGGGATAATAGAAGAATCAGAGGGAACTATTATAAACATGGTGGAAGTAGATAACCAAGATCACACCTTTTCCACAGAAGATAACCAGACCTCATACACACACTGGGATGAGGAAGGGTTAGAATCTGAAGACTATAGGTTAGGATTCAAGAATGCCATCATGCAGGTCCAAGAAAAAATATGATCTCAGAAGCAAAAAGAACATAGATACTCCCAAACCAAAATTTTTTGAAATCACCATTAAGAAAAGGATGGAAAAGATTCCTAAAGGGACTGCTGAAAGCAGCAAATTAGCAGCTGAGAGTTCTGGTTAAAAAAAATACAAATACATCCAAACCATAGATAAAACAAGTCAAGAATATAGTAGCACTAGCATTGCAGCTAACACTCCTGAAAAAATTGTTTCAACCAGTGTACATAGTGAGAATCAGCAAGCTGACCTTGCCAATAAAATAGTGGACAACAAAAAAGAATTGAACCTTTCAAAGAACCAATCTCCTTTCAATCTTGAGAGTGAATTAGCCAAAATCAAAATTTATGTCCCTCTCACTGAGTTGGCCACCCAAGATGTATATAAAGGTCAAATTTTGAAGGCTTTAAACTTAGTGGAAAACATTGACACTGTCAATTTAAATGATGATCAACCACCTATCTTGTTTGGCCTAAAAATTGAAGGGAAATTTCAGGAAGGAGTAGTGCCTCCTTTCTATGTCAGTGTAAATATCCATGAAAAAATCCTACATAATGCTATGCATGATTCAGGGGCTTTACACAATCTCATGCCCAAAGTGAACATGGAAAAACTAGGCCTAGAGATAACCAGGCCATATAAGGATTTATACTCTTTTGACTCTAGCAGAGTGAAGTGTTTGGGCCTGATCAAAGACCTCTGTGTAAATTTGACCCAAATCCTAGCCAAGTGTATGGTAATGGATGTTGTAGTGGCTGATGTGCCTCCTAAGTATGGCATGTTGTTGTCAATATCATGGGGTGCCAAGATACAAGGTACAATGCAAATGGACATGACATATGCCACAATACCTATTTTCAGCCAGTTTAGAAGACTATATAGGGAAGCACACATGAAATTGATGGTAAGCAGCCCAAAGAAACCAGAAAATTCCCCTCTCTACTCTGTCCATATAGACCTAGACTCTTTTATCCTCTATAATGATGAGTTTACATATGAGCAAGAGTTAGGAGATAAAAATTCAGATAGTAGACTAGAGGCCACAAATCTAAACATAATGACAGCTCTGGATACAGAGGAAAACAATGGAGAAACACTCAAACAGTGTGCTGAATTAAAAAACCAGAGTGAAAAAAACCAAGACAGTAAACAACAGATTACCCATCACTCTAAACTCCATGAGAATCCTGAAGAGAAAAACATAACATAACATGGTGCAGACCTTAGAATACAACATAATGGTGAATATAACATTAAGGGTGAAACTGATAACAAATCTGTAAACCATCCTTTATGGAACATGAACTTTGATGGGTCTTGTACTAGAAAGAATGTAGGAGCTGGGGTATGGTTGCACAATACTGAAAACAATTATGCTGAGAGTCATACCTTCAAGATGAATTTCAAGTGCACTAACAACATAGCAGAGTATGGGGCTCTCATCTTAGGACTACATCTGTTAAAAAAACTAGGAGCCCAAAGGATAGTTGTGCATGGAGACTCAGAACTGGTCATCAAACAAGTAAATGGAGAGTATGCCGCTAAAAATCCTAGATTAAGGGCATATAGAAATGATGCCATGGATCTTCTGAAAACATTTGTAGAATATGAGCTTGTGTTTGTCCCTAGAAGTCAAAACATACTTGAAAATGGATTGGCCTGCGCTGCTAGTTCATATCAGAGACCACCTAGTGATAAACATATCATTATTTAAACAAAATATAGACCAGCAGTACCAGATAATGAAAAATATTGGCATGTCTTTGAGGGTGACAAACAGATAGAGGATTTCTTGCTTTGCAGGAATGAGTTTGAATCACTTGATCCAGACTCTAAGCCCGATGAAAAATATCTAGATAAAGAACCCCCTGATGAAGAAAAACCATTCCCTACTGTAGAAATAGACATGTTGACCAAAGAATTTGAAACTCAAACTGAAGAATACATGAAAACAGATAAAGAAGACATAAAGGTTCTACAGTCCAAAGACAAAATCATACCTAGAGGACTAGCACCCCTAGAGGACCTCTTTGATTTTAATGATGTGGCAAAGAAGCCCACTATAAAACATACTGAATCTGATGTTGAAGAATGCAGTATAGGAAGCAAGGACCAGCCTAAAATGATTAAATTATCTAAAACTCTGCCAGCACACATCAAAAAGAAATACATTGATTTGTTTAAGGAATTTGTTGATGTTTTTTCTTGGAGCTATGAGTATTTGAAAGACTATGACACTGAGATCATCCAGCATAAGATTCCATTGAAAGAAAACCAAAAATATTTTAGGCAAAAGCTGCACAGAATTAACACTGTACAACAACCTCTGGTAGAAAAGGAAATTAAGAAAATGTATGAGGCTGGAATCATAGTCCCTGTGAGGTTTTCAGATTGGGTATCTAACCTTGTGGCTGTGTGTTGTGTAACCAACTCCAAAAATAGAAGAAAAGAGATATCAATGCCTTAGAAATAAGACACTTCAAGGGGGCAACCTCCAATACATTACATAAATGAAAAATTCTTGGATGATACAATTTACAAAACCTCCTTTCTATATATAGGAGTCCATGTGGCCATAATGTAATCCTAGTGGGCCACAATGGAATCCTAGTAGACCTAACAATAATAATTTAAGGGCACAATAATAACAAAATGGGGGTTACAAGGGTACAATAATAACAATAAGGGGGTTACACTAATAACAATAAGGGACTATACAAGTAATATAGGGACCTAACATGTCCCTCTCCTTCAAAAAAGTGTTGTCGTCAATGCTTGAGTAGCGCTGGGTGCTTCTGTATAAAATTCTCATCCTCCCATGTAGAATATTCAGTGGGTAAGTTCTTCCAATTGATGAGATACTCTGAAATTGATCGATTTCGTAGCTGTCGAGTTCTTGTTTCCATGACCGCTTCAGGTTCCAATATGATTTTTCTTTCCTCATCAAGTTCTGGCAATATTGTTTGAACTGGAAGATTTTCACCTATAACCTTCTTTAAGCATGAAACATGGAAAACTGGATGTACTTGCGAAGAAGCAGGAAGCTCCAATTTGTATGCCATAGTACCAATCTTTTGCAACAACTTGTAAGGACCATAGTACTTTGGCGATAATTTATTATCCTTCTTTGCTTGCTTGAGGGACATTTGTTTGTATGGTTGTAGCCGTAAAAATACCCAATCTCCTACATCAAAACTTCTCTCGCTACGATGTTGATCTGCCTGTTGTTTCATTCGATTTTGTGCCAAATTCGGGTTATCCTTTAAGAGTTGGAGAACTTCTTGCTGATGCTCGATGTGATCTTCCACTGCTTGAACCTTCTAATTTTCCCTTAAAGATGATGTAATGGATGGTGGATGATATCCATAAAGTGCCATAAATGGGGTCATTTTTGCTGCAGTATGGAAGGAAGTGTTATACCACCATTCAGCGAGAGGTAACCACTTGACCCATTGTGTTTGTTTATCGGATACAAAACAACGAAGATATCCTTCCAAAAATTTATTTACTATCTCAGTTTGACCATCAGATTGAGGATGATAAGATGAGCTATGAGCTAATTGAGTACCCAAACAAGAAAATAACTCCGTCCAAAAATTTCCAGTAAAAATGGGATCTCTGTCGCTCACAATAACCCTTGGGCTTCCATGTAGCTTTTTAATTATGTCCATAAATGTAGTAGCAACTGTACTTGCTTTAAATGGATGAGATAATGCACAAAAGTGTGCATACTTAGTAATTCTATCAACTACCACCATGATGACACTCTTTCCTTCGGACTTAGGTAAACCTGTGATAAAATCCATTGAAATCTCCTCCCAACGTTGACTTGGAATGGATAAAGGTTGTAGAAGTCCGGGGGTCTTAATTGTTTCCACTTTATTCTGCTGGCAAACCAAACATTCCGCCACAAACTTTTGAATATCAGATTTAAGGCCATCCCAAAAAAATTCTTTCTTCACCATGTGGTAAGTTTTTAAAAATCCTGAGTGTCCTCCTAAAGGAGAAGTGTGCAATTCCAGAAGAATCTTTTATTTTAGTTGGGAATTCTTACAAATATATAAGCGATCTTTGTACCATAAGGAATCATTTTTCCAACTAAATGTATCAGATGTACTAGGATCTTGCTGCAACTTTTGAATGAGTGTCCATACATCTTTTCCTTCTTCCATTCATCTCTTGCTTCGGTTATCCAATCTAGTTGGATAATAGAAATGGCACAAAGCAATGCTTCCACCTCTTCATTCTTTCTTGAGAGTGCATCTGCAACAACATTAAGCTTTTCTTTTTTGTAGATTATTTCAAAGTCATAACCCAACATCTTTGTGACCCATTTTTGCTGCTCTTCTGACGATAGTCTTTGTTCCAAAAAGTGTTTAAGACTATCATGATCATTTTTACCTTGAAGTGTCTTCCCATTAGGTAAGTTCGCCATTTCTTTAGTGCATGCGGTATTGCTAACATTTCCTTCTCATAAATAGGTTTCTGTAAATACTTTCCTTTGATTGGACGACTTTCAAAAGCAATGGGTCTTCCTTTCTGCATTAAAACTGCACCAATTCCATTTTCTGAGGCATCACATTCCACAATAAAGGTTTTTGTGAAGTCTGGCGTAGCTAAGACCGGTGCTAGGCACATTGCCTCTTTAAGACGTTCAAAGGCCTTAGTTGCTTCAGGAGTCCATGAAAATGCATCTTTCTTCAATAATGTTGTTAGAGGTGCTGCTATTCTCCCATAATTCTTAACAAACTTGCGATAATACTCTGTTAACCCGAGAAATCCTCGCAACTGCTTTATGGTTGTGGGGACTTTCCATTCCTTAATGGCTTTAATTTTGTTAGGGTCTACTTTAACACCATCGTGAGATACAATATGACCCAGATATTCCACCTCTTGTACTCCAAAGAAACATTTGGATGTTTTGCATATAATTGTTTCTCCTGCAATAGTTTGAGCACCCTGTCAACATGTTCAACATGATCCTTCCAAGACCTGCTATAGATTAGTATATCATCAAAAAATACTAGCACAAATTTTCTAATGAAGGGTTTGAAAATGGAATTCATCAACCCTTGAAATGTAGAAGTTGCATTGGTAAGGCCAAAAGGCATGACCAAAAATTCATAATGACCCTCATCAGTTTGAAATGTTGTTTTTGGAATATCTTCAGTATTCATTCTAATTTGATGATATCCTGAACGAAGATCCAACTTGGTAAAATAAATTGCTCCATGTAATTCATCCAATAATTCATCAATCACGGGAATGGGAAATTTATCTTTAATGGTCAGCTTATTGAGCTCCCTATAATCCGGACACATTTGCCATGATCCGTCCTTCTTGTGTACCAATACTATAGGAGCAGAGAAAGAACTTTGACTAGGTTGAATTATACCCGCTTCCAACATTTCTAATATCATATGTTCAATTTCGCTCTTTTGGATGCAAGGATATCTATAAGGCCTGATGTTTGGAGGAACACTTCCTGGAATCAAATGAATAGCATGATCATGATCACGAATAGATGGGAGTCCTTTGGGAGTTTCAAACACCTTGGAATGATTTTCCAAGACTTGTTGGAGATCTGCAGAAATAGATGATTTTGATGTTGGAATTTCTAGTGAGCATAATTGTGCAATTACGCCTCGCTGTTCTTTCTTTAGAAGCTTTGTCATGACATTAGAGCTTATTATCCTTCCTGGCTTCCCCGCAATACCCCGTAATTCAACTTCCTTTCCTTCTGAAAAAAATTTCAAGAAAAGTTCTTGAAAATTAAAAGCTACCGTCCCCAAAGATTGTAACCGTTGTACTCCTAGTACAACATCAGCACCTCCCATAGGAATGGCAAGCATTGGACTAGTCAATACATATTCCCCCATGGTTAGCTTGATATTATGGCATTTTCCAGAGCAATTTATAGTTCCTCCATTTGCAACCATCACTTGACATTCTGGTGCTGGGTATAGGAAACAATTTAATTCCTTGGCTACATTACAATGAATAAAATTATGGGTGCTACCTGAATCAATCAACACTATTACCTTTTTCTTCTTGATTTTTCCTTCTATCTTGAGAGTTTGAGGAGTGGTAATTCCTGCCAGTGCATTACACGATATGGTCGAATTCATTTCTTCCTCTTCTAGGGCTGGTTCCTGGTGTATATGCTCTTCTTGTTCATTTTCTTCTTCCTCTTCACAATCTATGTAAAATAATTTCTTCTCAGCACACTTATGACCTTTAGTGTATTTGCTATCACAACTATAGAAAATCCCCTTTTCTCTTTTTTCTTCCAATTTTTGTGGTGTCAACCTTGTAGGTTGTGGAAATCTAGGCGTAGCAGCACTTCCCTCTTTATATAATTGAGTGGTAGGCTTCCTTGTCACCATAATTTTACATTCAAATTTTCTTGCCAACCTGAATGCCTTCTCCAATGAATCCAGTTCCAAAACGCGAACTTCATGTTGGATGTTATCCTTTAAATTGCCTATGAAGAGATCGATCCTGTGTTCCTATGGAATATCAGTGACCCTTATATTCAATTTTTGGAATTCCTTAATGTGCTGCCCCACTAAACCCTTTTGTTTGAGATTTATCAATTGGCTAAAGAAGGTGTTTCTCTTTGTATCCTCATAATGTGCTATCATTTCCTCCGTAAAAATTGAGCAAGTGAAAAAAAATTTACGGGAGCACAGCCATCAATACCATACAAATGTATTTTGTTCTAAATGTAAAGTTGCAATCCATACCTTTTGTGTGTTTTGCACGTTATGGAGATCAAAATATTGCTCCATCTGTAGTATCCATGTTACAAGATCCTTTCCATCAAACTTCCTCATATCCATTTTTGGAATATGGTGGTTCTTCTCGCCAACATTAGAGTTTATGAAATCACGATTAGCATTTATTTTGTTCTCATCATGAGGTTTTTCTACTATCTTTTCACCATTAGGAAACATTTCTTGTATCAAATTTGTCAAGCCTTCCATGTCTGCTTTTAGATCATTCTTCACGTTTTCCATGTTGTCTTTCATGTCATCCATCTTAGCTTCCATGCCAGCTTCCATGCCATCCATCTTAGCCTCCATGCCTTTCTTCAAACCGTCCATCTTCGCTTCCATGCCTTTCTTCAAAACTTCCATTTCATTTTTTGTTGCTCTTTGCAAGAGTGAAATATTTTGCACTTTCTCTTGTAATTTTGATAGATCATGTTGCAATTCTTCATCTTCATGAGTCATAGTAGAGCCTTCTGAAGGCTTAATGGGTGTTGAATTATTTTTACAGGGAATATTTTAGAACCCAATACTGATATCTATTCTACAATATGCCCTTGGAATCAATTCAAGTTGATTCTTCAAACAAGACTTATGCAATTCGGAAAAAAAAAATGCACACCTTTTTCTTGCTTTTGAGGAGCTCGATATTGAAATTGGATTATCTCTGTGATTGCAGCACTTCAATATTTGAATTTTAGTACTGACGTATCCCTCTGAATTATATTTTGAATGCCACAGGTCTGACCTGATTTGGATTCTCCAAGACAGAGTTGTGTCCAATCTCCCACAATGACCTAATTATGGACTAGTTCAACATAGTGAACTTGTACGACTTTCCACGTGTCACTGTTTCATCCTTCGGCTCTAAAATTGTTATCCAAGAAACTAAAGTCCATGTAATAGTGACCACTTTTTATGACACTCCAATCCGATGCTCAAAGAGAGATTTATGAATATTTTCCCACGATCACCTCTTTGAGATGAAATTCAGGAGCCTGAAAAAGCACTACCTTCCACAGATCGTATCTCCGAAAATATTGTGAATCAAGCTCTGAAATTTTTTGAAGATTTTCCTTAGGATTTCAGTTTCGCACCCTAAAAATTTCAGCTTCTGAAACTTTGTAGAAACAACGTTATAATGAAAATTTGACGATGACCTGTTTAGGAGTCTGAAAAAAGACTTAAATTCCATAGATCATATCTCCAAAAATGTTGTGAACCAAGCTATGAACTTTTTCGAAAATGTTCCTCAGGATTTCGGCTTCTTACCTTAAAAATTTCATCTTCTGAAACTTCGTAGAAAAAACGTTATAGCGAAAATTCCACGATGACCTGTTTGGAGCAGCGAAACCCTAGAATCCAAACCTCTGATACCAAATGTTGTGTAACCAACTCCAAAAATAGAAGAAAAGAGATATCAACGCCTTAGAAATAAGCCACTTCGAGGGGGCAACCTCCAATACATTACATAAATGAACAATTCTTGGATGATACAATTTACAAAACCTCCTTTCTATATATAAGAGTCCATGTGGCCATAATGTAATCCTAGTCGGCCATAATGTAATCCTAGCCGACCTAACAATAATAATTTAAGGGCACAATAATAACAAAATGGGGGTTACAAGGGTACAATAATAACAATAAGGGGGTTACACTAATTACAATAAGGGACTATACTAGTAATATAGGGTCCTAACACTGTGAGGAAAAAGATAGGAGAAATTAGGCTATGCATTGATTTTAGAAACTTAAACGGAGCCTCCTTAAAGGACAATTACCCTTTACCCAAAATGGAACATATCCTTCAAAGGGTAGTTGGTTCTAAGAGGATCTCACTGCTAGATGGCTTTTCAGGGTATAACCAGATCTTAGTACTCCCAGAAGATCAACTTAAAACAACCTTCACCACTCCTTGGGGCACTTTCATGTATGTGAAAATGCCCTTTGGACTAATGAATGCTGGGGCAACTTTTCAAAGGCCCATGGACATTGAATTCTTAGAATAAATAGGGCACTTCATTGTAATTTATCTTGATGACATAACAATTTATTCCAAAACTGATGAAGAACACCTTGAACATCTAAGAAAATTCTTTGAGAAATGCAGAAGGTATGGGCTATCTTTAAATCCAAAAAAGACAGTGTTTGGCCTCCAAGAAGGTAAGCTTCTTGGTCACATTATATCTGAAAAGGGGATTAAAATAGACCCAAAATGATTTGAGAGAATATTGCAAATTAGCCACCCAAGAAACATCAAAGAGTTGCAGTCCTTTATTGGAAAGATTAACTTCTTGAGGAGGTTTATTCCCAACCTATCACAACTCCTTAGAAACATGACTAATATGCTTAAAAAAGAAGTAGGAGTTAAATGGACTTTAGAGGCCAAGAAGTCCTTTGAACTGGTAAGAAATGCACTCACCTGAGCACGAGTTCTCATCAGCCCAGATTTTACTAAAGATTTTCTCATATTCTCTTTTGCATCAGAGCATACTGTAGTTGCTGTCCTATTGTAGAAAAATCCAGAGGGACAAGAGAAGCCAATTGCATTTTTTAGCAAGGCATTAAGAGATGCACCCTTGAAATATACTATCATGGAAAAACAAGCTTATGCTTTGGCAAAGGCCTTGAAGGACTTCAGAGTGTATATTTTACATTCCCATATTATTGCCTTTGTGCCTAACATAGTGGTGAAGGACATTTTGTCACAATATCTAGATGGTAAAGGAGGCAAGTGGATTGCTGTGATACTAGAGTATGATTTGGAAATCAAACCCAAAAAACTCATCAAAGGTCAAGGCTTAGCACAATTAATGGCTGAATCTAACTTACAAGCCCTTGACATAAATATGGTAGATGCTTTGGATGAACATGAACGATTACCAGCTCCCATTGTAGAATAACAGTTCCAAAACTCCCCTTGGTATGCTGATATCTTGTATGTACTTATTAATCTTAATGCTCCTCCTGATTTATCTAAGACAAAGGCAAGTTTTTTAAAGTTGAAAGCTAGAAATTATTGCATTTTAAATAAATGTTTATATTGGAAAAATGCCAATGGTTTATTTCTTAAATGTTTTCTTGAAGTCGATGTAGAAAGGATCAAACATGAGTTTCATGAAGGAGAGTGTGGAGGCCATCTCTACTGGAAAACCACTGCCAATAAAATCCTTAGAGCTGGCTATTACTGGCCCACCCTCTTCCAAGATGTCCATAAAATGATAGTTGCCTACCACAAATGCCAAATATTTGAGGGCAAAAGAAAACTCCTTCCTTTAACTTTACAACCAATCATTGTTGAAGCTCCTTTTCAACAGTGGGGCCTAGATTTCATAGGGGAAATCCATCCTGCTTCATCTTCCCAACATAGATGGATACTCACAACCACTAACTATTTCACAAAATGGATAGAGGCCATCCCTTATAGGAATGCAACAGACTCTGTTATCATAAAATTCCTTGAAGACCATATCCTATCTAGATTTGGCTGTCCTAGGAAAATCATCACTAATAATGCTGCTGCATTTGCTTCCAAAAAGATGATTGATTTTTGTCACAGGTATCAGATTGCACTTGGTCATTCAACTGCTTATTATCCTCAGGTTAATGGGTTAGAAGAATCATCAAATAAGAGTTTGGTGACCATCATCAAGAATCTGCTTGAAGAAAATAATAAATCATGGCATAATAAGTTAGTGCATGCTTTATGGGCAGACAAATTGACAACAAAGAAGTCCATTGGAATGTCTCCATATTAGTTAATCTATGGAGCAGATGTAGTGTTTCCTACTAGCTTGGGAGTACCAGTGATGAAATTGGCCCAAGAAATGCAGTCAGAAGAGGACAGCATGGTGAGGAGGATCGATCAAGCTATACATCTCTAGCAGACAAGGGAAGAAGTCTACAACAGAGCTCAGAAAGTGCAAGAGAACATAAAAAGGCTGTTTGATAAGAGGACAAAGGCTTATGTCTTCAAAATTGGAGACAAGGTACTCAAGTGGGACTCTAGAAGAGAGGATAAGGGTAAGCATGGAAAATTTGACAGTTTATGGCAAGGCCCTTACATCATTCAATCCACCATAGGTCCCAATGCCTTTTTTCTGCAAGAATTGGATGGTATAGATCTATTTGGGGGTCCTGTCAATGGCAGGATGCTCAACCATTATTACTGTTGAAGCTCAGATTAAATTTTTCACTTCCATTGTAAATACCATTTCTTTGTTCAGTTTTGAAGAAAAATAAAAAATACAAAAAGAAATAAGAAGAAAGTTTCAGACAAGCTCAAATCTTGAACCTATGAAGTTCCAAAAGAGGGGCTCAAATCAGATCAAAACCTAAGCCACAGAAAGTGAAAGGCTGGTTCTAACATGCTCAAAACTTGGACCAGCAAAGAAAATAAGAAGAAGCAACTCTAAAAATATCAAAACCAGAGCTGAAATGAAGGAAAAAGGTGACTCTAATAAGCTCAAAACTTGAGTCACAGGAGGAAAGAAGGGTGCTATAAAGTTTCAAAATTTCAAGCCTTCGCAATTTTGTTTCAATTTTCTGCAAAGTTTAGTTCATGGGAAGTTGTCTTTATGCCATGGACCCACAGAAATCAGACAGTCTAATCCTGGTTTTTCTATGTTTAAATTTCTATTTTAGAATGTAGCGAATGAAAATCTGTCAGACAGTTTAATCCTGGCAAATAGTAGTTTAGGTAGAGAAACTATGAGTCAAACTATTTAATCTGGCCTCATGGAGGAATAAGGGTAGAATTAGATTAGTTTTTCTACTTTCAATAAAAAATGATGAAGAATGTCTACAAATCTAAATGCACCTTGAAGAAAAAAGGTTAGGACTGTAGGATGGGTAGGTAGATTGTTTGGGGAAATATTACTGCTGATATGATTTCTTCCTGATTGTAGCAGTTGATAAAAGAAGAGAAATATGGCCAAGGATCAGGAATCTTGCCTACTTCCAAAGGATCATTTCTGAGATTCTTGACACCTTCAAGAAGATGACATCCCCATGTGGAGCCATTGTTAGCCACCTATAAAATTTTGGCATAGAAAACAGGTGGCTAAGTATGTTTATAAGTCTTCAAGAGAAACATTTCCCTAGAAAATCTATCATTCTTGAAGCCTTAAAGTGTCTTTTTTCCTTTGAAGAAATCTTCACTATTGTTTTCATTGAAAAGCCCTGTTGTTTTGTGAAAGAAACTGTTTTAAAAATGCCTCCATTTGCCCTATTTCATTCCCACAAAGCCTCCATTTTCACCTCTTTTTTCCCTCACAAAATTCCTCCAAAATCCCTTCATTTTACCTCTAAATCATCAAATAACCTTTTTTTAAACCTCATATTACCCTTTATTTGGTTTAAAAATCTACTTTTTTTCTACCAGAACCCCTCATTTGGCCCTAAAAATCCCTATTTTGGCCTAAAAAATACTCTTTTTACACTATAATAGGCTTAAGCCCCCGAGGTATTATATCCATTAGCCCCTTTCCCCATGTAACCCCAGTCACGCAATCGGGCACTAAAAAAGCCAAAAACCCCTTCAAAATGCCTTAAAAGTAGTTTCTCCACTCCACAAAAGAATTTAGCCCCCGAGGGCTTATTCCCCTTTAACCTCTCCTCCACGCGACCTAAGATTTGTAATAAAGTGCTAAAAGAACCAAGAAAACCCAATCAAAATACTTTTTCCCTTTGTTTTTATCATTCCCGATGATTATGATTTGGGTTAACGAGAACCGTCAATCTCCATAGATCAACGGTCCTGGGGCGCCTTTCATTTCCTACCCCTTCTTTCCGCTTCAAAGATTTTCTGCCCCCTCCTTAGATCTCGACCGTCGAATCCACAAGAACCAATGGTTGAGATTCATTTTTTCTTTTCCCATAGCCCACAGTGCAAAATCCATTTTCCCTTTTATTTTCACCTCCGATGCAGGAAATCCAAGAACAAATATGGACCATTGATCTAACAAAGATCAATGGTCAGGGGTTTTCTTCTCATCTGCCTTTCCATATGCCTTCCATTCCATCTGCTAAATCTCCACCGTCCATTCACATGATCTGATGGATAGGAAAAAACCCGATGGCCACCTCTGCTTGTGCATCTTACCTTTTATTGCGCAAAACCTACACCGTCAAATTTTTCCGCCCTTCATCCAACAGCTGAGGAGCATATCGCGCAATTTTGGCATCCAAACGTTAATGTTTTGAAATCACGTGATATGGGTGGTTTTAGTTTTCCACGTGGCGCGCAATGAGTGGAATCACGTGAGTTTTGTAAAAACCGTTTACCACCCTAGAGCCTACACAAAAACCATTCCGATTTTCCTCTTACCGCCCTCCGCAATGAGATTTCATGTTTAATCCTGGCTGTTGATGGCTCTGATCTAACGGTCTATATTACATCGTGATTTCATTTCACTCACCATTCATCTGTTCCCCCCAACAACTACATCTACCAATCTCCGCCTTCCATCATTCTAATCTAGCAGCCATGATCTAATCTCACCCCCGTCCCTCTCCCATTCACCTATGCACCCATACAACTCCATCACGTGATCTCGGTCGTAGATCACCATCAACTATTCTAATCTGACAGTCTACATTCATCGATGCCCCAAACATTCATCAAACTAGTTTTTTCACCTTCCACCCTAGTTTTTCTGCCTTTTTCTGCTGCATCCACCATTTTCCCTCAATACCCTTTCATCCCCCTGGACCCTCTGAAGCAATCCTCCCCCATTTCCCCCTAGTTTTCATAACGTGTTTGTTTTGTTTTCTGCAGGGTTACAGATGGTGAAATCATTCCTTCTACACAGTCACTGTCATGGTGATGTATAACGCAGAGAAGATGTTTTAGAGCCGAAGATCGCAGAGGAAGACACCAGAGAGGGTTTTAAGCATTTTTTTATCAAATTCAACATTATTAACCATGTTTCAAACCCTCCAGCGCTCCTAAAACCTGTATATGCACAAAAAAAAGTCAGAAGAAGTGGAAAAGTGTATCAATGAAAGATTAAAAAGATTAAAGCCTATTATTGAAGACTTGAAACTCATAATCCAATGTTTTTAAGGATAAAGATATAGTTCAAAGACTCGAAGATGATCAAGGAGGCCTAATGAGGCCTAAAGCACATAAACAAGCCATATCAATGCTTTCATTGTTAGCAGAATGTTCTTTTTCCAAGAAAGGAAAAGTCCCACAGCATTTTCTATTCTCCATCAAGCTCCTGAGAAGTTATTACCCTAACAGAAACTCCTAAGAACTGTCAGTGCATTAGTTACAAAACATGGAAGACCCGAAAGACAAATTTGCACATTTCTTGCCATAGAATATAAACAGAGGACTACAGCCAGAAAGTACTTCAAGAAACATGCCTTCAGAGTTATTAACAATCTGTCTGTTAGCCACCTATAAATTTGTTATACCAAAAGGTGGCTAAATCATTTTTGGAGCCTTCAAAGAAAAAATTTTATTACTAAAAAGTGTTGGCTCTTGAAGAATTTGAAGGCCTCATGACTCTGTCCAAATCTTCACTGTTCTGCTCATTTCACACTTAGAAATTATGTTGTTTTCAAAGCCAAAATACTGCTGCAAACACTGTTTTTCCCCTCTTCCCTCTTCCAAAACTAACATTTTTTTCTCTCCTCTTTTTCTCATAAAATCCCTCATTTTCATGTTTCTCCCCTTTTCCCCTTCATCAAAAAATTCCTTTGATAAGTTTCAAGACCCTTTCTTACCTTATCAAAACCCTCAAACTCCTTTGAAAATCATTGAAGATCTATAAAAATCAAATTTTTTATATATTATAGACTCAAGCTCCTTGGGCTAAGTCTTTAACCCTTCCCCTCCATACACCTTGGTGCTAGAACCAAGCGCTTATCGCATCGCCCGATCGCAATTCGCTCTTCCTCCAGAAACCCACGATCATATGGTTTTCCATATAACCCATGGCCCCGCAGATGGGTGCCAGCCTGTATTAAAAAATTAATATTTCTCCCCGAAGTATAAACCTTCGGTTATATTAATTTGTCGGTCTGTTATTATATCATAAAGTTTTCCGCCAGTGCAAAGTTTCATTCGCTCTCCACCTTTGATCTGATCTGCAGATCAACGGCGCGCAATCCATCACCCCGATGGTCCCTGCCAGCCACTTACTATTGCAAAACTAAGTGGATTTCATCACACCGCTTTTGAGAGCGGGGCAGATTTTTCTATTTCATAGCGATTCCATTCACCGCCCGACGTGTGGCCTTGATCACTGTTCAAAATACTGCCCTCATCACATGTTAAAGGTCGGATGTGGAGTGGGCGTGATATTGATGTGTGCCGTCCGATCTGAGGCCGCTCATCGGATGGTGATCGCTCTCCGAAGATGCCCGTGCAATAACCAGGGTACGAGATAGTGTTAAAAGCATCTCTGCCATCGATCTGATCTGCAGATCGACGACCCACACTTCATTACCCTGATTCCTCATCCAGTCAGCATTTCTGGACCTGGGGTTTCATTTCGCCCTAATTTTATTGAAAATATGAAGTCCAGGCACATTTTATAAGGTTTATTGGGGCCTGTTCTCTGCCGTTGATTGCGTGGGCCGATCTCGTCCGATGGCCCACATTTGTCCCGATTCTCAGACCTGATTTTGTGACCATTTCTGTCCAAAAAAAAGGTTTTAAACCATTTCTCTATTTTGTTTTGACTTTCTGCCTCCGATCTCGACCGTCAATCTCTGCGCAATCGACAGTTACGATTTAATTCCTCCTCCCTTTCCCTTTGACCCCTTCCGATCAATCTCGACCATTGGATGATGCCATCCAATGGCCATGCTCCCTCCACGCATCTTCTGAAGCAGTAAACCTATACATGCAGGATTTTATTACATTACTTGTACTTTTCAGGATTCTAATGGTTTTTCCACTATGTCTGAAGAAAATTTAGAGGCAGAGGGTGACGATCCTCTCGCCTTCGATTTATCAAAGAGAATAATGCGCAGGGTTTAAACTCCACGTTTCATCGGTGTTTCATGAGGAATTGATGCCATATCACCCCTGCGCAACCCTGCATACCAATGAACACATCAAGTCAATCACAAATAAAAGAGTATCAGTGTCGAAGACAAAACGCCCCAGCATGGAATATTTAAGACAGTTTATAAGGATTACGGCCAACAATTGATAATCAAAAGCCTAATCTTCCCAATTAAGACATAGTCAAACAGAAATCAAAATTTTTTATCAGACAGGGAAGCCTCCATTGCCACATCTGAGGCAAATTGATTCCTCCTAGCTACCACAATGCCACCTATGCCTCAAAGCATTGAAACAGAGGCCGAAGTTATTGATCAAGATCAGATATTTTCCTAAAGCACAGCCGAATAGTTATTTCTGCCAAGGAACTTAATGTAAAAAATATCAACAGAGTAACTATTACACAACAAAGAGCCTCAAAAGTCAAAAAGAGCTCCCATCGAGCTTAAATCTTAATGTAAGTTATTTAATACAGAGGACACCTATGTAAGCTTCTTCATTAAGCCCCCCAAAGGCCAAGAAGCCATTAAGACTGTATTAATTATATTTTCATATCTTTATCAGATCTCACCTCCTCGTTCTTCTATAAATACTTCTGTAGAAGATGAGAAGTTGGTTGGTTGATCACTAGTTGTAATACTGAAACTCTTTGAAATAATACATAGTCTGTTGAAGTTGAAGAACAAATTGAAGTCTTGGAAGCCTTGATGATGTTTTTGCATTCTTGTTCCTGAGAAGGCTCTATCATTGGATCCATGAGCTTGGTTTTTGGTGAGGTATTCTGAACTGTTTAATGTTTTTCCTTGTTTTCATTCTGTTCCATAATTTCATACTACAGTAGGTTGAAAGTTTTAGGCTAAGAAATGACTCCTAGAAGCACCTTAGACCTGTTCATCCTTCACTGTTTCATGTTTTCTTCTGCTGAGGTATTTTAGAGGCTTAAATCTTTCTCTTTAGTCCTCATGCTCATTTATTTCTCTAATAAGTTCGAATAGTTGGTTTTAGCATGATTTATGGTTCTCCCTGCTTGTCTGTTGCCACTTAAAAACTGTTAGTGAAGTCTCCCTTTGAAGTATCTTTGTTTATAGTAAGCCAAGGAGGTATTTTCTGATCATTCCCTTTGTCCTTTCTTAAACAGATGTCTTAAAGGTCTTTATAGTTATGATCATTGATGTATTAGGTGTTCCCTCTTCTATGATTGCAATTATCAGTGAATCTTTTATGTTTTCTAAGTCTTTTGAAATAAAATCTTTAAGGAAATAGGGTGTTCCCCAAATCTTAGATTTCATTTTGAAAGTTGTCTTGAAGTCATTATTTTCTTAGAGAATGTTTGTAGAATTTATGGTTAGCCCTGTCTATCAAATATTTATTTCTTGTTGAAGTTATGTTTTCAAGTTCCCTTTGTTTGTGTTCAGCTTAGTGTTCCTAAATTGAGTTCATTAATTGTCAACCAGGGCTAGTAAACTGCTGAAGTGTGGTGCACTATATGTGCTTAGGTATTTGTTTCTCACAACGTTGTGTTTAGTGTTTTATGATGTTTTTGGTTTTATGGTTTTATGTTTGAAAAGGGAAAGAAATAAGTGTTGGTGAAAAGAAGCTGTTGGTTATATTAAAACAAAACAAAGCCTAAACTATGGATGGTAAACAACAAATGCAAAGCTTGATAATGACTTCATTGCAAGGAAATAAATCACAACATGAGCTTGAACTTATCCAATTCATTCATTAAAGATGTGTTGGAAGAGCTTGAGAAATGGACAAGTTAAGTGTAAATGAAGTTCTCCTAAATAAACAATCAACTCACAATATTACAAAAGAAATGATGATTTGTAACATAGTAAGGTTTCTATTCTAGATTAACCTATGATGCCGAAGTTACCCTATTCTGCAACTTGACTTATCACTACTAGGCCTTATTCATAAGTTTAGAGATTTTATAAAATAATGTTTGGGAAAAAGGCTATAGGTGAATTTGTAAAATATTTGCAGAATAATCAAAGCCTTAAACTGATATTACTAACCCCTGTTCATGTGATGATGTATCAATATAAATTCAGAACAAAAGTAAGTTGTAAATAATGAAGGCCGAGAGAATAATTTTGACAACTAGTACTACTTGAAATACAATGGATAACACTAGGCTAGAATGCGGTCTATCAATCTTAAAATACAGTGACTACAACTAAACTAGAATGCCATTAATCTTTTCTTGAAACAAAATGAACTGAGACTGAACTAAAGTGCTACTAATCTACTTGAAGTACAGTGAACAGAGTTAAACTAGAATTCCATTATCAAACTTGAAATATAGTGACAAAGCTGAACTAAATGCAATCAACCTCCGGAGTGTTATAACTAAATTAACATGCAGCTAGTCTATGGAATTCTACAGCCCATCTCGTTCAATATGAATGATATTTTGGAAGAGTTTGTAAAAACAAGTCTGGCTGTATTATTCAATGCAATTGAACATAAACATAAGATTTGAAATCAAATACAACTAGGATCTAAGATACCACAGCTGTTTCTTATTCATTTTTAATGATGTTTTGGAAGAGTTTGTAGGAGTAAGACCGGCTATGACACTTAGTGTAAACAAGCATAAATCATAAAATTCGAAAGGAAATGCAACTAAAATCTACAACACCACAGCTATGCCTTATTCATCGTGATGATATTTTGGAAGAGTTTATAAGAGTAAGTCTAGCTGTGATGATTAATGTAAACAAGTATGAAACATAAAGTTCAGAAACTTGCTTAAGCTAGAAATGAAAAACGAGACTAAAATAATTATCTAAACCGTATGAAAAAATCTGCTCAGGTAGCAGGGGCCCTCTACCACCAGAGTAGCACAGAAAATCTACTTCAAGATTGACTCAGTTCTTTCAATAAAGTGATGCTTCTTTCATTAAAAGAGAAATTACTTCAAAATAGAGTGTTTTGGAACTTCTGAAATCTAGCAATCAAAAACAAAATCTAACCTTGTCCCTCAGTTTCCTGAGCCATATTTATAAAAAAATTACATAACTGCCTTGAGATAACCTAGGGATAATTGTCTTTCCAAATTAAAATCAAACTAGAACTCTGATGGTGGTCTCGTAATATGATTAAGGACATCTAGATTGTCCTTGTCCTATTAGGAGTCTATCTCCTAGTTTGAGTCCCCACATGCATAACCACCTACAGAATTCCGTTCAAACTTCATGGAGAGAAAAAAATGATGAGGGAATGATGTGGAATATGAAAATATGTGTTTTTCTCTGAGATGACACCTGGAACCTGCGTAGACATGAAGACAGCTGCAGAATCAGCAACTAGCTACAGAATGTTTGCATTCTGTAGCTAGATCTAGTTCAAAAAGTACTATAATGACAAAATCATAAAAACATAGCAAGTTAGTCGTGATATACATTCTTAAAGAAATTTTAATTAATTATATTGATCATTTGAGCCTGTAATTAATAATGGACAAAGGAAATGGAGTGGAATGTGGTGGAAGAAAGAAAATCTTTGGAGCTCAACATACCCCCACTGCTAGGTTCTTGCATGTCCTCATGCAACTATTCCATGAACTCTGAGACCTCTGCAAGGACATCCAACCCTCTTCTTCTGCTTTTCCTGGTAGTCAAAGGCCTTCTGGGCTTCCTTATGACTAACTTGAATCTCAAATTTGTGAGTGCCCTGGTTAACTTTTTATTTTTCTTCTTCAATTTTTCACTGGCCTTGTACAACTTTTGCATTTGTAGAGACAGAGTTGAATTCATATCAGTTTTCAGTTTAACCTGCTCTCTCAGAATTTCATTCTCATTCTTGATATTCCTGTTGATTATTTCTAACTCATATTTATCTCTCCTTAGGATATCAACTGCAGATTTTGGTGGACTAGGAGTTCTGTCTCTACTTTCTGAAGCTCTTTTCTCTAATGTCTCAACATAGTTGTAAATTTCTTGCTGTGTTGGGTCTATTTCAGGAGCTCTTTCATCAAAATCATCCTCAGTAGGTGTTTCTTCATCCTCTATGTTTATGAATCCAGTTTGTTTAACCTTTTTTTTCTTTAGTATCCCTCTAAGTCTGTGGCTCCGTCTTGGTTGAGATTGTCCTTCTCCTTTCTCTCTGGAAAATTTTCTTATTATCCTCTCTTTCTGAAGTTGCTTCCTAATCTGAGCCAATTTCTCAGAAATCATTTCTTCATTGCCTTCTTGTATTGTTTTACCAGTTTCAGATTTGAAGGTTTTCCATCTTCTGCTTCTTTTTGTAGGTTTGTCTTCAGGTGGAGGTTCCTTGGGTTCTTCAAAGTGATTTCTCACTAAGAACTCTTCCCAATTATCTCCCATTTTTCTCAAATGATGTTCAATCAAAATTTTGACTAAACCATGGTGGTATAAGGTTGTTTCTAGAAATTGAACTCTCTTTTGAACACTTGAGGCCATTTTCTTTAAACTATGAAGCAAGAAAAAGGGAAAATTGAGTTCTTCTTCTAAGAAATGCATTATCAACCGAATATGATAAACATAGAAGGTACCATATCTTCCTTCACAAGTGATGATTTTTTGCAAGATAAGCAAAATGTTCCTCCATTTGTTCTTTAGTGCGGAGCTAGGGATACCCTTTTTAAAAATGGAAACATCCATACCTGGTGACTTGAGTATCTGCTTCCATGCCTCGTTATGAAATTCTCTATTCTTGAACCACCTTTCTCCTTGTCTGGGCAATTCCGTTGCTTCTACAATGGAGGCTTCTGTAATGGTGAATTTAATATCTCCTATCTCAACCTCAACTCCATTGAAGGACCATGCAAACGTTTTAGTCACCTCTTTGTGAAAACCACTGAATTTTTCAAAGAACTGCAAACACCCTGCTTGTTGTAACATTTCTCTGATTTGAGGATAACCTTCTAAGTACTTAGTTCCAATCGGCTCGGTCCTCACTATGAGAACCATAACTTCTCTTTCCAACCTTCAAATTGTTGCTCCTCTATTCACGATGACAATGGTTGTTACAGAGATGTTTTTTCCCCACAGATGTTTCCTCTGTTTTACAGACTGAAATGGTTAAGAGTTGGCTACAGGAAAGAATGATATGGAGTGATTACGGAATGAATATAATGAGGTGAGGATGATGTATGTGAGTTTAAAGATATCACGGAAGAAAACACCACGGAGATATTTTGTAACGAATTCAAAATCATCATTAAATTATTTGGTCTAGTGACGTGACTAATCCAATCACTTCAGCACTTTAACCGTTTAGATTTTTAAATGATGATCGAATATGGGATTTGAAATGGTGGAATAGAAGGAGTTTTATCCAAAGTTTCTACGGGAGGTTTGTTAGGCATGATCAACAAAATTAATTAAAACAACTTTTTGAATTATTCATAACTTAACTATACTAAAATTTTTCATGATATGTCATTATAATCAGAACTTTTACCTCTGTCTTTCCTCTGATTTTTGTGATCTTTATATGCTTTGTTCTCCCCTGAAAATCATTACTTTTTGAGTCTTCATAACTCCCTTGATTTTTCTTGTTGTCATGGATATGCAGGATCATTTTATTGTAGATCAGGTGATTACTGGACAATGCTTTCAGGATCTCTGGCTACAGAATGTCTGTCTGGCTGCAGAATGTCTGACTGGCTGCAGAATGTCTAACTGATTGCAGAATGTACCTGTAGAAGACTTGAAACATGAAATGGAATGGTTTGGAGCATGAATGGAATGTTGTATGGAATGAGTGAAGATGGATAATAAAATATGTTGTAATGGAATATGAATGAAGTGAATAATGGAATGGAATGGATTACAACTTATGAAATGGAGTGAAGTATGAGAAGTGGCCTGCAATTCATGATATGTATTATTCAATTGCAGAAAAACATCAAACTTAAAAATCTGGGATGGAAATGAGGTGGACCATGGGGTGAAATGAATGAAGTGCGGATGAATGAATGAAATGGAGTATGGATGAATGAATGAAATGGAAAATGAGATGGACCATAACTGAAATGGATCTGCACTTATGATTTTGTAACAACTACTTGCAGAAAAAGAACAAATTTGAAAAGCTAAAGTGTCAGAAAGATTCTGATTTTCACTCTACCTTTTCTGTATAAACATGCTAATCAGTGATTAGTTTTCATGTTTATACTTTATTTTTTTATTTATTTTATTTATTTTTATTTATTTTTTTATTTTTAATAAAGTGACTTCAAAAAATTCAATTAAGTTTAGGAAGAAGAAAGATTCTTCTTCATTAACTTCACATCACTGTTTTCCTGGAACTTCTTGACAAATTCTTCTCTTGAAAGTGGCTTATGATACAGCTTCAATCTATGACCATTCACAAGAAAAGCGACGTATTCTTCATCTATTGTCCTGATTTTTATTTCTCCATTGTCAAAAAATTTCACAATTTCATATGGCCCAAGCCAATGTGTTTGGAATTTACCTTGAAAATATTTGAACTTTGAATCAAACAAGAGATCCCAGTCACCTTCTTTGAACTTATTTTCCTTGATGTACTTATGATGCCATCTAGTCCTTTTCTGTTGGACTATACTTGTTTTCTAAACTGCATCTTGTCTGATCTCATCCAATTCATTAATCTGCTCCAATCTATGCTTTTGTGCCTCTGTTAGATCAAGTCCTAGCTGAACTACCATTTTGAAAGTTTGAATCTGGAACTCTATGGGAAACAAAACTTGCTTTCCATAAACAAGTTCATAAGGAGTATGGCCTGTTGTGCTCCTCCATGTAGTTCTATAGGCCCACAAGGCTTCGGGAAGCCTATCTGCCCAATCTCTTCTATGCAAATGAACAGTCTTCGTTAGGATCCCTTCAATGACCTTATTAGTAGATTCCACTTGACCATTTGCTTGTGGATGATAGGGAGTAGATTTTATGTGTCTGATTTTGTACCTCTCCATCATTTGTTCCACTAGCCTTGATGTAAATTGAGCTCCTTGATCTGTAACAATTTCCCTTGGGACACCAAAACGAGTAAAAATATCCTCAAAAAGAAAAGTAACTACAGATGCTTCATTAGCAAAAAGTAATGGCTTGGCCTCTACCCATTTGGTAACATAATCGGTGCAAACTAATATATATCTCTTTTGTCTTGATGGAGGACTAATAGGTCCTACAAAATCCAAAGCCCATTTTTCAAAAGGTTCAATATGTACCTGAGGCTGCAATGGCATCTCACCTAAAGGAGAAGGTTTCCCTACCCTTTGGCAACTGTCACACCTTTTGACATACTCTTTAGCATCTTTGAAAAGGGATGGCCAATAATATCCTAAATGAAGGATCTTATAGGCTTTCCTTTTATCAGCAAAGTGTCCACCACAAGGTTCATCATGACATGCCTTGAGAATCTCAAGCATCTCATCTTCCCGAACACATCTCCTAATGATAAAATCTGGACCTGTCTTGTATAACTCATTAGCAACCCATGAATATTTTGCACTGTCATAAATGATCTTTATTTTGTCTCTTGCATTCATTATTGAAGGAAATTTCCCTGAAACTAAATAATTACCAATATCAGCAAACCAAGGAGTTTGAGTAGAAATTGCAAAAAGATATTCATTAGGAAATTGATCTTCAACTGGGGTATTGTCTTGGATGTTTTGGAGTCTAGATAGGAAATCAACTACTGTGTTTTTTTTTCTAGGCCTATCTAGAATGGTAATGTTGAATTCTTATAAAAGCAATAACCATCTTATGACTCTGCCATTAGTAATTTATTTTTTCATTAGGTATCTAATTGTAGAATGATCTGTGTGAACAAAAGTTTCATAGCCTGTTATATAGTGTCTGAATTTGTTTATGGCATGAACAACAGCTAAAAACTCTTTTTCAGTTACAATATAGTTTAACTCTGAAGGAGTCAAATTTTTACTGGTACAGTAGATGGCATAAGGAATCAGGTCTTTCTGTCCCAATACTGCTCCTAGGGCTGTATCTGAGGCATCTGTTGAAATATGAAAAGGTAAATTTCAGTTAGGTCCCCTTAAAATAGGTGCTTCAGAAATTTTTGTTTTCAGGGTCTCAAAGGCTAACTGGCAGTCAGAATTGCATTTTAATTCACAGTCTTTGGTAAGTAATTTGAAGAGTGCAGATGCTATCTTGGTGAATTTTTCTATAAATCTTCGATAATATCTTGTAAATCCTAAAAAACTCCTAACATATTTTTGACAACTTGGAATAGATAAGTTAGATATGACTTCAAATTTTGACTCATCAACTCTAATCCCATCCCCTGAAATGTGATGTCCTAAAACAATTCCTTCAGTAAACATCATAAAACACTTCTCATGACTAAGTGAAAGATTTGCTTCTTTACATCTTTTTAAAACTTTTTCCAAGTTTGCTAAGGCTTCTTCAAATGTGTTTCCATAAACTATGAAATCATCCATATATACCTCTACACAATCATGTATTAGATCCGAAAAGATTCCTAATATTTCCCTTTGAAATGTTGCAGGTGCATTGCATAATCCAAATGGCAATACTCGGTAAGCATATGTACCCCAAGGACAAGTAAATGTGGTTTTGTCTTGGTCCTCAAGTGCTACTTGAATTTGATTATAACCATTAAACCCATATAGAAATGAGAAGTACTTTTTGCCAGCTAAGGTATCTAACACTTGATCTATGAAAGGTAGGGGAAAATGATCTTTAAGAGTATCTTTGTTTAATTATCAGTAGTCAATACATGCCCTCCATTTACCATTTTTCTTTGGCACAATTACCAAAGGAGAAACTCATTGACTATCTGAAATAGGATAGATAAAGTTGACATTCAACAATTTCTGCAATTTTTCTTTAACAATCTCCCTAAGATTTGGATTCATCCGTCTTTGAGGTTGTCTGATTGGTTTACAATTTTCCTCTATGTAGATGTGATGAGTGCAAGTCTTCGGGCTTATCCCTTTCATATCAGTGTACTCCCATGCATATGTAGAAGAATGTCTCTGTAAAATCTTGACTAGCTCTTCTTGTTGAGATTTTTCTAGGTTCTTGTTTATGTTTAAAGTTTTTCCTGGAAATATCTCACTTGTAGAGCTACCAAATTTATCCATATAATGAAGAGACATCTGTCTTGATGATAAAAACTCAATGTTGGATTCTTCTTGAAATTGTTCATGCTTTTATTCCGAAGAGGATTCAAAGTTTTCTAAAGTATTCAGAATTTGACTATCTTCACTAATTTCTGAAATTGTGAAGAGAGGTTGTAAGTCTTCTTCATCCTCTATCCATTGAGTATCATCTAATTTTTTAATTGTTCTTGCTGGAGGATACAAGGTGAATTTCTTGGTTGAACTACCATCATAGATATACATATCACCATATCTACAACTAATGAAAGCATCAACTATAGCTAGCCAAGGTCTTCCTAATATAATAGGATGCCCTCCTAGATTATTCTTAGGAGTTAGGATCATAAAATCCACAGGATACTCCCAAGAATCTAGGGACACTGGAATGTCTTCTATTACCCCATCAGGTTTGATCACAGATCTGTCTGCTAATTGTAATAATGTGGGTGTAAAGAGAAGACTAGGAAGTTTCATTTTATCCATGATTTTTCTACTCATGATATTGATCGCTACTCCTAAATCAATGAGTGTGTTTTGGATCTCAATTCCATTGATGTGAATTTTAACAACTGGATTTCCTGGGTCTAGATACTTTGGAATAGTAGTCTTACCCATCATGATATCTGCTATTTTTCCTGCCAGTTGAATTTTCTTTGTCTCTCTTATTCTTTTTCTTGTTTTCTTCATGCTCCACTCCTTTATTGTCTTTGCTAAAATTGGAATTTCCTTGATGGCTTGTAATAATGGAATCTTAATACAGACATTTCTCAACTCATCTAGGAAATCATAATTAGGCACCATAGTTTGTTTTTCTACACCTCTATCAATTTGTAATCTTTCTGGAAAGGGAGGTGTAAGAGTGGATGTTGATGGCTGCTCTAATACAAGAGTTGAAATTATTGGTTCTTTTTGTTTTGGTTTTTCAATGTTTGGGTCCTGAAAAGATGTGTCTTCTTCAAGAATTTTATTTTCCCGTAGAGAATATTCCTCAGAGTTGTCTTGTTCTTGTATGATCACAGAAGGTTTCCTCTTTTCAAGTATTCTTCCAGACCTAATTTGAACATCACTAAGGTCTAGAGGAGTAATTAAATAAGTTGGAAACTTTTGGCCTTCTATCATGTATGTATTCTGAGGATTTTTATTGTTGGGGTTTGGTATGGGTTGAGTAGGCAACTGATTTGATTTCTGAGGAAATGGTAATGGAAGTGGTTGATTTTGATGTTGTGGATTTTGAGGATTTTGTTGAGAATTCTGTTGAAAATTTTGTTGAGGAGGGAAATGTGGATATGGTGGATAGGATGGTGGATATTGGTAATACTGAGAGTATCTTCCATAGGGATTTTGTGCTCTTTGTGCCCAAGCTTGAGATTGATTTTGAAATTGGGGCCAAGGTTGCTGCCAAGAATTCCAATTTAGTGGAGGTTGATTATACAATTGATCATGGAATCCTTGTGTTTGAGGTCCTTGCCAAGGCCTTCTAGAGACAAAATTGAGAGATTCTGTGGAATTTGTAGGAGTTTCCTCTTGAAAGACAGATTTAAGACCAGGAAGTGAAGGACATCTCTTGGTTTCATGTTTTTTTGAACAAATTACACAGGTCTCTACAACTTTTGCATCCAAAGGACATTCTCTCAAGGCATTCTTCTTTCTACATTTGGGACAAAAGATTGCTAAAGCATCAGATTCAGCTTTTTGCTTGTTTTGTAACTTAAGGGTGTCTATTTATTCACTAATACTCCCTAAGATTTTAGATTTGAATTCATCAAACATATGCCCTATCTCTGCCCTACTTACTGTCCCAGAAGCAGACTTACTTGCCCTTGCAAGAGCAGGGTCTCTTGGTCCTTTCACAATTTTAGATTTCCCTCTTGAAAGGTTGATACATAATTCAACTATTTCAGGTAATGTGAGCTGAGATATATCCCCTTTTCCCATCATCTTAAGGATATCTAACCATTCATCCCTAATTTTTTTCAACAAAATAGCTTTCAAAGTGTCTTGGTCTAAGTTTTCCATTTTTGCTCTTTTGATGTTGTAGTTAAATCTCTCCAACAAATCTTCCAAATTTTCATCTTCTTTTTGTATCATTTTAAACACTTCCTCCTTATGATTGACTAGCATACAATAATCCAAATACCTCTCTAGAAATTCTTGTTTCATATCTTCCCATGTCCTAATAGAATTGTTGATCAAACTCATAAACCACTTCAATGTTGCTCCTTTCAATGTTGAAGGAAATAGTTTAAGTTTTTGAGCATCTTGTAAGTAGTCATAAGTTCTACATAGGACTTGAAATTCAAATAGGAAGGTTTCAGGATCTTCAGTTTTAAGTCCATAGAAGTTTGGAAGGATAGAGGGTGAAATTTTTTTCATAGTTGTATTAGTTTCTTCATCTACTATAGGAAACCCAAAAGAGCTTCCCATTTCTCTTCTACCTCTTCCTCTATCTCCTTCTTCTTCTGCACCTCTACCTCATCCTCCTCTACCTCTACCTCTACCCCCTCCAAATAGTGTGTGTTCTCCATTAAAGACTCCTCCTCCCCCTTCTTCTGCCATAGTTGATTCCTTTGTGGAAGTGGAAAAGTTTGTGTCTCTAGCAGGGGTCCTTGAATCTTCTTCTAAGACAAGTTCAGTGGATGAAGTGGAAGGTATTTCTAATGGAATATCTGATATTAAGTCTTCTCGAAGTCTAGGATCAGTAAAGGATGGGATATGGATTTGAGTTGGAGGTGTGTTGGCTCTTGGTCTAGGTGAAACAAGAGGTGTTCTAGGAATCAAGCTTATGCTTCTGCTTCTTATGAATCTACCCCTTGAGTCTCTCTCTCTACGCATATCATTGTTTTTGGGAGTTAAGAAACAAGGCTACCTAGTTACACTTCCTTGGCAACGGTGCCAAAATGTTTGTGCTCAACTTAGTGTTCCTAAATTGAGTTCATTAATTGTCAACTAGGGCTAGTAAACTGCTGAAGTGTGGTGCACTATATGTGCCTAGGTATTTGTTTCTCACTACGTTGTGTTTAGTGTTTTATGATGTTTTTGGTTTTATGGTTTTATGTTTGAAAAGGGAAAGAACTAAGTGCTGGTGAAAAGAAGCTGTTGGTTATATTAAAACAGAACAAAGCCTAAACTATGGATGGTAAACAACAAATGAAAAGCTTGATAATGACTTCATTGCAAGGAAATAAATCACAACATGAGCTTGAACTTATCCAATTAATTCATTAAAGATTTGTTGGAAGAGCTTCATAAATGGACAAGTTAAGTGTAAATGAAGTTCTCCTAAATAAACAATCAACTCACAATATTACAAAAAAAATGATTATTTGTAACACAGTAAGGTTTCTATTCTAGATTAACCTATGATGCTGAAGTTACCCTATTCTCCAACTTGACTTATCACTACTACGCCTTATTCAGAAGTTTAGAGAGTTTCTAAAATAATGTTTGGGAAAAAGGCTATAGGTGAATTTGTAAAATATTTGCAGAATAATCAAAGCCTTAAACTGATATTACTGACCCCTGTTCATGTGATGATGTATCAATATAAATTCAGAAAAAAAAAGTAAGTTGTAAATAATGAAGTCCGAGAGACTAATTTTGACAACTAGTACTACTTGAAATACAATGGATAACACTAGGCTAGAACGCGGTCTATCAATCTTAAAATACAGTGACTACAACTAAACTAGAATGCCATTAATATTTTCTTGAAACAAAATGAACTGAGACTGAACTAGAGTGCTACTAATCTACTTGAAGTACAGTGAACAGAGTTAAACTAGAATGCCATTATCAAACTTGAAATGTAGTGACAGAGCTGAACTAAATGCAATCAATCTCCGGAGTGTTATAACTAAATTAACATGCAGCTAGTCTATGGAATTCTATAGCCCATCTCGTTCAATATGAATGATATTTTGGAAGAGTTTGTAAAAACAAGTCTGGCTGTATTATTCAATGCAATTGAACATAAACATAAGATTTGAAAGCAAATACAACTAGGATCTAAGATACCACAGCTGTTTCTTATTCATTGTTAATGATGTTTTGGAAGAGTTTGTAGGAGTAAGACCAGCTATGACACTTAGTGTAAACAAGCATAAATCATAAAATTCGAAAGGAAATGCAACTAAAATCTACAACACCATAGCTATGCCTTATTCATTGTGATGATATTTTGGAAGAGTTTATAAGAGTAATTCTAGCTGTGATGATTAATGTAAACAAGTATGAAACATAAACTTCAGAAACTTGCTTAAGCTAGAAATGAAAAACGAGACTAAAATACTTATCTAAACTGTATGAACAAAGTTGCTCAGGTAGCAAGGGCCCTCTACCACCGGAGTAGCACACAAAATCTACTTCAATATTGACTCAGTGCTTTCAATAAAGTGATGCTTCTTTCATTAAAAGAAAAATTACTTCAAAACAGAGTGTTTTCGGACTTCTGAAATCTAGCAATCAAAAACAAAATCTAACCTTGTCCCTCCGTTTCCCGAGTCATATTTATAACAAAATTACATAACTGTCTTGAGATAACCTAGGGATAATTTCCTTTCCAAATTAAAATCAAACTAGAACTTTGATGGTGGTCTCGTAATATGATTAAGGACATCTGGACTGTCCTTGTCCTATTAGGAGTCTATCTCCTAGTTTGAGTTCCCACATGCATAACCACCTACAGAATTCCGTTCAAACTTCGTGGAGAGCAACAAATGATGAGGGAATGATGTGGAATATGACCATATGTGTTTTTCTCTGAGATGACACCTGGAACTTGCGTAGACATGAAGACAGCTGCAAAATCGGCAACTAGCTACAGAGTGTCTGCATTCTGTAGCTAGATCTAGTTGAAAAAGTACTACAATGACAAAATCATAAAAACATAGAAAGTTAGTCATGATATACATTCTTAAAGCAATTTTAATTAATTCTATTGATCATTTGAGCCTGTAATTAATAATGGAAAAAGGAAATGGAGTGGAATGTGGTGGAGGAAAGAACATCTTTGGAGCTCAACACCCTTCATTGAGAATCAAAATTCTTTTCCCAAATCATTGATGTTCATCTCATTCCAAAACCAAAGGATCCTGCGGCTAAGTTAGATTTTCCCTCTCATATCCCATATCCATTGATGAGTATGTTATGACATCTTCTTGACTCCATTGCCCAATGAACCAGAATTTTCTCCTTTCTATATATCTTTCCTAGACCTTTCATGTTCTGCTGTATCAATTCAACCAAACAAATAAACAAACACCTGCACTTAATAACTAGTCTAAAACCAATACTCAAAGCACACAAGATAAACCTTTTCAAACAAACATTTGAGAGATCCCTCTTTGAGAACAGGAGGAATAGATCCTGTAACTGTAAAGATTGGTTCTAATGTTTCCTTGTCTTTTGATTTGCCAAACTATCAAAACATAGGACACCAACACTGTCAAAGACCCCTTAATCAGCGAAAGGGTACTAAAAGTTAATGCAAGGATATTAAAACAAAATGGGATTCATAGACTCTTCTTCCTCTGTTTTAATGATTCATTTAAGTTCTATATACCACTACTGTCACTCTTTCACCTATAAGAACTCATGAGAAATACACTGTAAATGTTGGTTAGCTGTTGATTGTAAGCTATTTTTACTGAGATAGAGTTCTGGGAGTAGTAGTTGTAAATAGGTTGGGAGATGATTTCTAGTTGATATAAAGCCATTGGACAAGGATGTCTGTGACTGGTTTTGCTCTTCTAATATGACAAGCGTGTTCATTGGATCCTGACCTAAATCAATGGTGATGTGTTCTATCTTTGTTATTTTTTTCTCTCTGTTATCCATCATGTTTCACTTTCTCTGATAAGAATCAGTAATTTTAACTTAGGATATACTGTTGCAAGTACCCTAATGTTTCCTACACTCTCTTATCTTTAATGTTTTCTACTACTTGTGTATCTAAGAACAAATTCAATATAATTTAACCAGTTAAAGAAGTTGGTTTGTCCATGTTTACTGATGTATGAATTTAGAGTTTTCTTCTTAGATGTTCTTGTTTGGTTTCAGCTGAAAGAATTGGGAAACTAGGAGTTTTAGATTTAGTTCTGTCTCACTTGGTTCCTTTTCTAATAGTTAGCCTTTCTAAGATCTCTTTACGTTGAATGTCAAAAGAAGAGAAGGTTAAAAGTCTTTCTTTGATCTTATATTTCTCCTTGTGTCAAACTTAAATGTTTTATATTGTCTGAAAGTAGTCAAGAGGACTGTTGGATTGTTGTCTTCAGAGTTAACCTCATTAGGAGCTTGATCATAGATGGTTTAAGGCATGCCTAATGAATTGACATGTACATGAAATTCTTTTAACCAGTCATGGAATATTAGTATGGACGCAAAAATCATCTTTTCTTTTAGCAGTTCAAAGCTCTTCTGACATTCATCATTCCAGAAAAAAGAGACGTCTTTTTTTAGTAGTTGTTCCATCAGTGCTGTGATCAGAGCGTATCCTTGAATGAATTTCCTATAGTAGCCCGTGTGATAGAGAATGGAGCACAGCTGTTTCTCTATTTTGGGGGCTGCCAGGCTGATAATTATGGCTATCTTCATATGATCAACCATCAGTCCTTGCCGACAAACAATGTGTCCCAGGAAGATTCCAAATAGTACACATAAGATGCACTTTTTGATATTCAAGGAGATCTGGTGCTTTCGGCATGCATCCAACATTAATCGCAAGTTCGAGACATGTTCTTTTACTAAACCAAAAACCATCCAGTCATCAAAGTAAACTTCCAAGAACTTATGACTAAATTCTTTGAACACAACCACTACGACCCTTGAAAAGATAGCAAGTGTGTTCTTAAGACCAAAGGGCATGATCGTATACTAGAAGGAACCCCATTCAGTGGCAAAAGTGGTCTTACTATGATCCTCAAGTGAAATTATGATCTAGTGGTATCCTGAGAACCCATCGGTGAAGGAATAGGCCTCCTGGCCACCCACACTATCAAGGATTTCATTTGAGAAGGGAGTAGGGAAGGGGTCATGAACATAGGTGTCATTCAACTTTCGTAGGTCCACAGAGATGTGTATTTCCCCCTTTTCCTTTTTCTCCTGAATGACCATTGGACTTATTTAATATAACTGTTCAACTGGTTCAATGATACCTACGGTCAATATTTTATCCAACTCTTCTTTGACCTTTTGCTTATACTTAGGATTCAACCGGTAAGGCTGCTGCTTGATGGGCCGTGCCTCAGGCTTCAGGGTGATGTGCATAATTCCGAGGTCCCCAGTGATTCCTTTGAGCTCAAAAAACTTCGTAGGGAATAAGTCCTGGTACTCCGTAAGTAGCTCAGCAATTTTTCCCATGATGCCTTCATCCCAATAGTCCCCAATTTTAGCCAGCTGAGGGTGTTCTTCTGTCCCAATATTAATTTTTCATAGCCGGAGAGGTTATGTTACATCCACATCCTGGAGTGATGGTCCGATAATGGTACGTTCTCCTTCAGATTCCAGAACAGAGATATTTTGTAGGTTATCCTCTTCTTCATTAACTACGAATCTCTGATAGTTGAATATGTCTTGCATCTGGGCCTCCCATTTCAGAACGACTGGTGGGGTGTGTGTGTGAGGGTTTTTAAAGATGAATGCATCAATGTCTTGCAGGGCTTCGTTAAGCATCTCTGTTCCCCCAATAAGTCCGATTGTTCCAAGAAATTCCTCTTTTAATATTTCTCAATGGGGGGTTTGCTGATGTAACTCGGCATCTAAATACCAAGTAGCAGGGATAGGGCCCAAGGCATGTATAAATAGATGGATCCATTTTTCGGGGGTTCAGTCAACCTAGTTAGTTGTCAAAGTATGCAGATGCACGCGGGGATCCCCGGGTCCCAGGAATATTTTGGTGCGTATATCAGCGGGAGGTGCGAACTGCAGCACCATCCTATCTTGACACATCTCCCAGTTCAGAAATGTGTTCTTGTGGGTATCCCACCAGCGTGCAGGTGTGCCACGCAGAGCCAAATTGAGTGCCTAGAGTTACTGATCTTTTGGCACCCTAGCCTCTAACGTTCTTAAGAAGTCCTGGACAATACTAGACTCATCAAAGTGGGGAAGGTCCCTTACCTCTGACATAATGTAGTAGAGGTTCCTTCCAAACCCGAGGGCATCGTAGCGATGTGGCATTGTGTAGCCAGGTCTGCGAACTCTCAAGTTCTTCATCCGAGTCAGAAAATTACTCCCTGTTTTTCTCCCAGCCGAATACTCTGCCTGTTGTAGGGTCACCCTGGTCTTCGTCTTGTGCCATCATCCTGTAGATGTGGTCCAGTTCCTCCTATTCATATGCTGGTTCTGTATACCGCATACCCTCAGCGGGATCCAGTGGTACTGCTACACGTGTACCATTCTTCTCAAACACCATGCTATGTTTTTTTAGATTAATAACACCCCCGACGTCAATAGCCCAGTCTATTCCTAGGAGTGCAGGATAGGGATCCATGTCTTCCATAATTTATATGACCTGAAAATTAGCTAGGACCTTTACTCTTGCAATATCAACCACAAATTTTGGCAATCTTCCTAGAGGGATGATCTTCTGTTGATTTGCCATTCGCAGCTGGATGGTGGACCAGTCTAATTTAGGTTCTCCCATTCGTTTCCATCTCTGTTTTGGTAAGATGTTCACATCAGATCCAAGATCAAGAATAACCTGATCCATTTCATAATCAGCAATATGCACAATCAATCGCATTTCCCACCCGGTGCGCCTTTTGTAGCTGTGTAATTTGTGTACTTCCTTAACCTCAGCCACTGTGCTGGGCCAGGCTGCACAATCCTGTAGAAATACTTGAATATTTTCTCCAGCCTGTGGGTTGTGTAGTAGTTTTAAGCATGCCCTTAAGAAGGTTTCAACCTCCTCCTCTGTCTAGAGGTGTGCTGGCGGCTGCACAGGGGCTTCCAGTGACTCCTGTTTCCTGGGATTTGGTTCCCTCCAAGAAACAATCTCTTCCCTTGCTTCTTGGGAGACCATGGTGCACGTTATGAATTTTTTACTGGGGTCTTTTCTCCTTGGCTCTGTTTTGACTCTCTGTACATTTGGTGTGGGGGTATACTGTTTATCCTTTATTTTTGTTAACAATATCGGGCAGTCTTCGATCTCATGGTCCAGGTCTCAGTAATATTTACAGGATTTCCTAGTGTGATTTGGGTAGTCCCTGGCGAAGTGCCCTACCTCTCCACAGTTGTAGCAGATCAGCTAGCCTCGTCCTCGTGTGGCGGTCCCTCCCCGTCCCCTCTTCTCCTTGCAGAAGAGCCACCAAAGGTCGTGGGAGATCTCAGAGAGGCAGGATTAGATTGTACCCTATAGAGGTTTCCCCGATCTACCAACAAGTCATATGTGCGACAGTTCTACTCATCGTGTCCTATAGATCAGAAGAACCTGCACCATTATTGCTTCAACTCACCCCTATTTATCTGAGGACACTGGGCTGTATCTTGTAGTCTCGGTACACGACAGTCTTCGCACCAGAGGTCCGTGCAGACTCCTTTTCCCCATTCCATCCATAACCTCTATATTTCCATGTGCATGGCTCCGAGCTACTCCTGAATTTTCTGCACTCCTTCCCTCATGTCATCCTTGGGCGTAGCTTCCAGTTTCATGGTTGCTTCCAAGGCTTTTTCCTACGATTCAAAGCTCTAGTGACCCGTGGGTGTGCACAAGTGAGGTAGCAGCATAGAGATGAACCATTCCATGTGCTGTTTGTCGTCATACTTGAACTCACCTTCCCTGATCGATTTCTTTTACCATTGATCGGCCTCCCACACTGACTCAGACATTCCTTGCTTGAAGTATTTTACTTCTGCTACCAGCTAGGAATAGGATTTCAACTTTCGAAATTGTTGTTTTAGGGCATCGTTAATATTTTGAAATGTTGTGCTCCCGTTTTGAGATATATACCGCATATACCACTCTAGCGCCCTTTCTTCAAAATCCAATGATAGTTGTGCTCTCTTCACAATATCGCTTAGCACCCCTTACGCTGTCCATACTAAATCAGCCACGAACCAAAATCGTTACATGTCCTTATCAGCTGCTCCTTTAAAGGTAGGTATCTTTAAGTGTGCCGCCATGGGCTCCTCTGGTTTATCTTCCTGGGGCCCTTCTATCGGGGCAGCTGATGGACCTTGTGTAGATCTCGGTGGATTATGAGTAGAGCAATCCTCTCCTTGACTGCTTCGATAGTTCTTACCGCTCCGCATTGCACTTCCACCCAGAATATCACTCATTCAACCCCGCGTTAGGTCTCCAATTCCATTACCTGATCCCATTTCTTAGACTCCTTCCAGTCTCGGCAACAGAACCATTTTTTGGCTCGAGGGGTCCTGACCTAGGTTCGGTAAGCAAGGTTTGCCAACAAACCCCTATACTAGTAGCCCTTTCGGCAGTGACCTGCTTTCGCAATTCAAAGTCTCAGCCGAAGTAGTATGGGTGGGTGATGGAACCAGGTTTCTGCACCCTGAGAAAGGATGGGTAAGGAAAGCAGAGCAACGCTAAAGCTTGTAATCCCTGATTACCTTAGTCTTCCTAGAGGTATTTAACTATCTACTTGCATCCATGTGCACCAAATATATAGTTATATGCTTATTATATCATCAATGTGGCAATACACAAACAGAACATAATAGATCGAGATTGAAGAACACAATACACAGATCTTTCACAGCTTAAGGACAAAAAATGAATAATACATTAATTACCACCAATTCATATAAAAATAATCATAGGTTCAGTTCTCTAACAATCTTTCACATTCATTCATTCAACAATTCTTCCTTACAATTCCAATTCCCTTCTCATCCTGCGCACACAGTAGCAGGGTCTACACACAGCTGGACTAGCATCTCCGTGGACATAGCCAACAGGAGTCTATTCCCCAAAACCAAAACAGATAGCTTAAACAATAGATCATATCAATAACTCATCATATCCTATCATTTACAATCCAAAATGCATCTCTATTTATAACAATCTAGCCTCAACGTTCCTATGGTCTGCAACCCATGGTTTTCGGACCCCTAGTTTATCCTTTGACCCCTTACAATACGTTCAGGGCTTTGACCCACCCCAAAACCCCTACGCTATAATAAATATCATAAAAAATAATCAAAATGGACCAGTTTCAGAACTTTTTAGGAGACCCCGTTCCAACAGTAATTCTCCTTAAGAGATACCTTGTTAAGATTTCTATAGTCAATATGGAGCCTAATTTCACCAGTTTTCTTCTATTTGGCACAATATCAGACACCCATTTGGAACATCTGAGTGGTACTATGATTTTGATTCATACATCTTCTTAATTTCTTTCTCAGCTAGAGGCATCAAAACATGATTTATTCTATGCAATTTCTATTTGAAAGGTTTTTAATTCTCTTTAATTGGAGTCTTATGTTGTATGATTCTTATATCATAAGACTTTAAATATTCATAGCTCCATGCAAACACATCGATGAATTCTTTGAACAGGGCTATATATCTTATTTTTTTAATGATAGGAAATGATTTTGACAGTTTGATGATTTTGGGGTTCTGTTAAGTGCCTATATTACATTCTTCAATATTTTCTCCAGTTGGTTCCATTTTGGGTTTCTTTGCCACATCATTAAATTCAAATAATTCCTCTAAAGGGACCATCCCTCTAAGAAGATTATTGTCTTCAAGTTGGAGTATTTTGAATTCTTATTTTTCTCGCTCTTTTTGAGTTTTTGTGCTATGTACACTTTTGTTAGTTGGAATATCTACACTTTTATTTACATAAAAAACAACAGTTTTGTTTTCTACGATATTTTGTATATTAACAAGACTATATTCCTCACAATCCAAGTCTATATTGATGTCTTCAAATTCATCTTTAGATTGTAGGAAACTTTCAGTTTATTTTTCACTACCAAAAACTTGATATTACCTCATGTTATCTGGCACAGAAGGACAATGTTTGACCTCAATTATGTACTGTTTGTTTGGGTAAGATAGTTTATAGGTACTTGCTGAAAAATATAGGCCATTTACTAGGACATTCTTATTTCTGGTAATTACTGCTAAATCATATTCATCAAATGTTCTTAAGAAATCAAGTACAACATTCCTATAAGCTCTTAATCTGGGATGTTTTGCTGTGTATTGTCCTTTTATTTGTTTTATGACCAACTCAGAATCACCATGTACAGAGATCATTTTTTCTCCTAATCTTTTCAACATTTGTAATCCTAGGAGTAGGGCTTCATATTCTGCAATATTATTCGTGCACTGAAAATTTAACTTGTATGAATGACCTTGTGCATTATTGTTTCTTTTATTATACACCCAAATACCTACTCCTGATCCAACTTTGCCACATGCATCATCAAATCTCATGTTCCAAAGAGGTTCATTTATTGAATCTGGTTGTTTTGTTTGTATTTGACTATCATTATTTTCTCTCGAATCATTTTCTATATGGGAAACTTGTGAACTAATGGCTCCATCATTATACAAAATGAAAGAATCCAGGTCAGTGTGAACAGAGTATAGAGGGTAATTGTGAGGTTTTTCTTGGCTACTTACCATGTACTTCAATAATTTTTCCCTATACATTCTTCTTGATTAACCAAACACCGAAATTGTAGCATATGTCATGTCCATTTGCAGGGTCCTTTGTAGTTTTTCTCCCCATGAGCGAGATAAAAGAATTCCATATTTGGGGGGAATGTCAGCTACAACCATATCCATGACTAAATTATTTGCAGGTATTTAATCTAGAGTGACACAAAGATATTTAATAAGACCTAGACACCTAACTTTACTAGAGTCAAAAGAGTATAAATCTTTATAAGGTCTAGTGACTTCAATGCCAAGCTTCTCCATGACATCCTTTGGCATAAGTTTGTGGGATGCACCTGAATATAACATGGAATTATGAATAATCTTTTCATAAACATTTAAACTGACATAAAAAGGAGGGACACCTCCTTCCTAGCGTTTGCCATCAACTTCTGGCCGAAAAAAAGGTTCAGGCTGATCATCACTTAAATTGACAGTATTAGTAAGCTCCCTATATTTATCACTTTTAGGACCTGAGACCTATAGAAATTTTTTTTGATCAATTCAGTGAGAGGGATAGATATCTTTAATTTTTCAAGTTCACTCTCGATATTGAATAGTGTTTGAGTTTTTTGCAGATTTGACAAATCAGTTCTTTTAGCCACTACCTTCTACGTAATTCCAGTTTGTTTTCTCGTACCAGGAATGTCTGTATAAGCATTTCTAGCAAGAATATATACTTTTTTTGGTACTATTTTCTGTGTTTTTCTTTTCTGAGTTATTTAAATTTTTCTTTGTGTTTTCTATTATTTTCTTAACCTCAGATTTAGATACTTTCTTAGTAGAACTTTCTAAATTATTTTTATTAGAATTAGTTAAATTTTTCTTTCTTTTTAAATTGTATTTTCTGTGAATCTCCATAAATGAATTCTCAAAACCCAGTTTCTAATCATGAGATTCTTCAGATTCGATCTCTGTTTAGGTTAGTGAAAAAAATTCTTGTTCTTCTCCAGTGAGAAAAATAGAATCATCTTCATTAATCCCCCATCAAATTAATCTGATTTTCCTCAATTTCCTCAACTATTCCTTCTTCTTCATCAACATATTTTTCTTGAAAAGGAGGCCTAATCTATTGATCAAGACCTTTCTTCTCTCTTTGTCTAACCTCAGGAGGGTTTCTTCTTGGGTTCTAATTTCTATTTTGGGGACCCGGTTGATTTTCTTCGGGTACATCTCTTTCATTCAAACTAATTCTCTCCATCATCCTTTCCATAGTCCTTCCAAATTGTTAATTTCTCCATCAGATGTAGAGGCTATAGGTTCTTCTCTTATCATAACTCTCCTCTCACTCCTCATCCTAGACATTTTTTCTAATAAAGTCACTTCTACACTCACAACATCTCTTTGCATCTCCTCTAAAGTTGATGAGTCTCTTTCCCTAAGCCGATAGGACATGTTTGGGTCAAAACCATATGGGAATTTAACCAGGAATAACCCTTGAGATGTCTTCATGTGGGCAGGGAGTGCGTTGTATATGTTGTTGAATCTAGTGCAGTAGTATTGTACACTCTCTCCTAGAGACCTCTTAATACTCTCATATTATGATAAAATTTGCAGTGGATTTTTCTTGATTTCCCATCTACTAATAAATTTTTGGTGAAATACATGGAGATCATGAATGCTATTAGCAGTTAAACCCTTAAGCCATTTTCTAACTTCACCCCCTAAACTTTGAGAAAACATTCTCAATTTGACGCTGTCATCATCAATTTCTTGTAAGTCAAAACAATCATTCATTTTATCTACATATTGTTGGGCAGTTAGAGGAGCAGTCCCATTAAATTGTGGAATCTTAGATCGGTAATCCTGGGGCATAGGGAGTAAAGGTGTTGGTAGCACTAGAGGGGCATATTTGGCTACCATGATTAGTGGAGGTGGGGGAGGAAGGTGAACAATGGATGAAGTAGGATGGGTAGAGGTAGTGGGAGAAAATGTTTTTGTAACAGTTTTAGTGTTGAGATGAGAAATAGTAGTGGTATGGATTATCGAGGCTGTAGGAATAACTGACCTAAGATGGACTGTTTGAGATGTAATTAAAGAAGATGCTATGTTTAAGGAAGTTAAATACACAGATTGCTGGAGGTAGGCATCATCAACAGTGGAGGTAAACGCAGTTACCAGATCTTGGAGAGTATCAAAATCCTGGGGAAGCTGGATATTAGATTAAAGTTGACAGTAGGCTTATCTTTCTAGACTTTAATGTAGGATGGATGGATGAAAAATTATATGGTCAGTCCAATTCTCAGATTTGGTTCTGAATAGCCCTTGTTCAAAATGAAAATCAAATTTAATGTCTTGCAAAGTGACAAAGCTTTCAGGTAGGGAGTTAGATCTTTAAAGAATTATACTACTGGTTTGACTTTCTGTTCTAGGAGTTTTCCTCTAGATCTTCTCAGTATTATCTACAATGAGAGGAGGATTTGGATATGGATATTATTTTGGGAGCTAGAATTTAGATCAGCATCACAGACAAACTGATAATTGAAAACTGAAAGAAACCAATCTTCAAAGAAAATTGTATGATACAGTGCTTTTAACTGGGGTTTTCTAAAGTCGAATGAAAAAGAGTGTTTTTCAGTCAAATCTCCCTAGTATGGTCACCACTATGTTATCTCTCTATAATTTATAATATTGGCAAGACTAAATTATAAAGAACAACATCAAACCACTTTGGAGCCTAGGATCTAGCCTTCCTCGACTCAAAGAGGGGTCTCTCTATAATATTTAGATTTGTTTTAAGCTTTCAGATATTTGGCTAGTTAAATTAATTATGAGCGTTTTTTTATTGATTGTTTTTAGTTGGATTTAAGGGATTTCTTTAAAATTTTTCCATTGGGCTATGGATTCAACACAGGCTGGGTGCATGCATCAATTTTCCAGAGAAAATGCAAGGCAAGCTAGTTTTATATACTGGTGTTTTATAATAGGGTGAAATTACGAAATGGAGAAAGGCGGTTTCAGTAGTGATTTAAGAGAAATTAAGAATTATTAAACTAGACATCAGAAGAAAACATTAAAATTGTATAAACAGTAAGAAATAAGGTGTTCTATGGCAGAAAATATTAATCTAATTTCCTTTTTTACAATTATAATTTAAATGATACATATGAAGAGATGAAAGTGGAAAAAATTAAACATGATTAAGGAAAAACATCACTAGGATAACATAGCACATGAATCTTGAAAATTAGTCTTTTTATTAATGCTCCAGCTCAAAAATTACAAATACTCCAACGAAAAGTGCTTACAATCTAGGGCTCAACCCCTAATACTGAATAAAATTCTATATTTAAACTACTTCCTACTGATCTCCGTATCAAAAGAGGCAATATGCTCATTTATTACAGAATAACTGAATTTTAACAATTGTTAACAATGCATGGACACGTTGTAAAGGATTTTATTAAGCTCTGTAGTGGTTTGTTGTGCTGGAAATTTCGATGCTGATGTGATGTACTAATATAATGGATCTGCTGATGTGGATAATTTGTTGAGCTGGCTATTCTGTCATCATTCTTACAAATCACACAATTTCTCCCAAACCTCTGGACTCATAATTTTGATCCTAATTAATCTTTTGTATATCTCTTCAGTTTCTGTGTGCTTCATAAATGTTTCATTTTCTTAAAAGATGTGCTTGATTTCATGTTGTATGAAGATATCATTACTGAGAAATTCATAAAAATCCCTCCCTATTGTTTTGAGAAATGTTACCCTAAAGGTCTTGGGTTGATGAACCTTCACAGACCAGGGGCATATCATTACAACAAGGACTCACTAAACCAAATTCTATTCAAATAACTAGAATCTATAGGTTGCAGATCTTACCCGGATATCCCTCAGTTGAAGTAGATCTTGCGGGGTGCAAACCCACTGCAACACTTTGTGCTCCTTAATATGTAAATTAGGAAAGAAGAACATAAAATCCTAGTTGTACATCATATATATGTTCTAGATGTTAATGGAAATCATGTATAATATCATAAAAACAATATTAAATGTTGAATTGATGATCATTACACATGTATAAGAGATTATTGACACGTAAACATCAGGAACAATATGGATCTTCTATTATTAATGACATGTATAGTAAAAAAATGTGAAAATATCACCTGAAATGTGCCACGGCCTTCGAGCATACTGTCCTCTGGATTTGCCTAGCCCTAGCCTCTCAAGATTTCTTCCAAGAATAATGCACAATGGATGTCACATAGGATGGTGAGAATCTCAAGGAAACAAGGGTTTCCTGCAAATATCTGGGAAGTGCAGGAGCCATGGGAATATATCAGACATGGATAGGGCTCCAAAAACATATAATATCTATATTTCCCTCTCTCTTCCTCTCTTAGGCCATTCCATTAAGGGGCTTTTATACTCCCTCAAATTATTTTTTACAGTTGGGAATAGTTAGGCCACGGGTTGGTGTGCTTAAGTTACTAGAACAACTGTAAACCCCACCTCTAAAATAGGGAAAATATATATTTTTTAATGTTTAAAATGGCATACATGATTCTCTATGTATGGACTCACGTATATATGCGGAAAAGTCTGGGCAGGGTCGTGCATGGTTTTTAAGATACTGTTTTTTGAGAAATATGTCCAAGTATGAAGGGAAGGGTTGCCCAAGGGCAATGCATAAATCATCAAGTATAAGCTAGTGATAAATGATGCTATAACAGATGCCCCGTAATATATGACGTCATAAGGGGTACATTATGGTCGAAATGTATTATGTGCATAGAAATAACCTTAGGAAGACTAGAGAGGACTTCACCAGATTTCAACCTGCCAAAAAACCAGTGAGAGAGATTAAAAAGATAGCTCATGTTTGAGGATGGCATACCCATGCTCAGTGAAAGAAAAGAATGTCTGCATATGAAGTATAGATCAGATCTAATATGTATACAAGTATAGCTGAAATACAAAGTACATAGTCAATCATCTGATCACTGCCTGGAAGTACAAGTCAAAATCAAGTCAAAGTATCACATATAGAAGACTGATCAATGATGTTGCAATAGATATCTAATCACAAAAGTCAAAACTGAATGTCCAAGTACCAAATCATAAGTGGTGGAACAAATGGTACAACATGCAACTCGAGAGGCAACATATAGGATGCTGCTGAGATGAAACTGCAACATATAAGGGTGGATGGTGTCATTGGCAGAAAACTAAAGGAGCTATCAAAGTGAACCAAAGCATGATGATGCAAACCCGAGGTATTCACCGATCACCATGGCACAATTCTACACAATGGGAATAAATGATGTGAAGTCATCCATGTGAGAAATCGTTTGATTACCAGTCATTGATGTATACCTTTAAAAAACACGAGAAAACCCACCGATAATGATAATGAGTGTTAAGGTTCCCCAATACAATCTAGCAAGTGTGAATGAATGAGTTGAAGTCGAACACTTGAAATAATCTATCAATCAGGAGGCAATGATGGCTTCACTGTCGATAGCGAAGAGTCTGCCACTGATGACTGTAAACCCTAAGGTACTAATAAAAAGACTCTAGACCTTATTTCCAGAACAATGAGCCGGAGTCAATGGGAAAAGATCTGCTGGAAGGAAGGCATTAAGGCATCCCACATTAGTCCAGCATGAGTGTAACCCACAAGCCAATATTTTGAAGGAATCGAACAAAGTAGAGTGAAGTAACCAACTCGAAGTATGTTTTCGGCATGCATAAGATGAAGCTAGCGCATGGCAGAAACCCTCTGAACCAACTAATAATGAAAGATGACAAAGTGGCAATATATCCACCAATAGGGTTAAATGAAAATCAAGGTACTACACGAATCCCAGGTGTGATAATGTAAGCTGATGTCGAACACTAGGGAAACCACTCAGTCAAAGACCCATGATGATGATCAAATGTTGAGTACAAGGTCACCTATCAATGATGTAAATGGGGCCAGGGTGTAGCTCTAGGTTTACTCTTAGAGAAATATATCATAGTCGATAAGAGACAAACACGGCAGCAAGAAGTCTGTGGAGACATTCTCAAACCAACACGAGCAAAGTGTTGGGTTTGTGTTATATTCTTTCCATGAATAGTCATGGGCGGGGGGGGTGATAGCCCCCTTGTCAGGGTCTGAGGTAGCACCCCAGAAAAAAAAATTGGTCCTTATTTTCTGGTAGGCAGACCCGCCCATGGTTTTGTGCATGGGTTTGCACATGGTTTTGGGGCATGATGGTTTTCGGCCCCTGGTATTTTTTAGATCCGGTCAAGGGAAATACGGTTATGTTCTAATCTAGGGTTAATGGATTAGGGTTTATGTATGCTTCAGAATGTATATTTATGTGTTGTAACACTAAAAGGAATATAATGAAAAATCAAACTAGCTGTCCTGATTTGGGATCCAGGGGAAAATCTCTGTGTTTATCTGTTTTATGTTTTATGCTCTCGCTATTGTTTATTTTCTATTTTAAATATTCGTACGTAGATAATTTCTGTATAGGGTTAAAACCTAAATTTGGTATTGGATCAGTTTTCGGCTTCAAGGGGACACCTTTGTTGCTGAAGGATTTTTTTTTCAGGCATGAGGTAGACCCTGCTTAGTGGGAGATCTGCAGGATCGATTATTGAGGTGAAAGAAGATGGCGAGCAGCGGGAAGATAGAGATCGAGAAATTTAATGGTTAGATTTTTGAGTTGTGGAAGCTCAAGATGGAGGATATACTGGTGGATAAAGATTAGTGGATCGCGGTAGATCCGGGTACTAAACCAACGGCAATGTTAGATGAAGACTGGAAGAAGCTGGATCAGAAGGCAAAGAGCACAATATGGTTTTGTGTCTTAGATTCAGTATTGTTGAATGTATCTGGGGAAGCTATGACGAAGACCTTGTGGGACAAGCTAGGGACTTTGTACCAATCTAAGTCTTTGGTGAATAAATTGTTCCTATGGAAAAAGCTAAATAACCTGAGGATGAAGGATGGAGACTCGGTGATAGAGCATCTAAATGCCTTCAATACTATGGTAAGTCAGTTGTCATATGTTGATATTAAAATCTCAAATGAAGATAAGTGCATCAGTTTTTTGTGCTCTCTACCAGATTTGTGGGACAATCTAGTTATTGCAATAGGTAGAAATACAACTACCTTGAATTTTGATGACATTGTCTCAGCCTTGCTGTCGGAGGAAATAAGACAGAGAAATATGGAGGGTCAGAATGGAGATGCCTTATCTATACGAGGAAGGTCCCATAACAGAAACAAGAATAAGGTTTTGAGTGGGATATCTAAATCTCTTGGAAATTTTGTAAAGGTGTGCTGGAAATGTGGAAAGGAAGGGCACTACAAAAAGGACTACAGATCTAAGGCTCCTGAGAAAGGAAAGGGATCTGATGAAGCTCCTTCTACAGAGTCAAAAACCACCTCGGATGAAGGTGGGGATGTGTATTTGGCTTCTTCTTCAAATACACATGTAGATAATGAGTCATGGTTGATTGACTCGGGTGCATCGTTTCACTTCACTCCTCATAGAGAGTGGTTCTATGAGTATGAGAAATATGATGGCAGTGATGTCTTCTTAGGTGATGGTAGGAAGGCCAGAATCATCAGACATGGAAAAGTCAAGATAACGCTGAAAGGTGGAAGGATTAGAACACTTCCTGGTGTTTTTCACATTCCTGCATTGGCCATAAATCTAATTTCTGTAAATAAGATGGATGATGCAGGTGTAAAAACAATGTTCGAGAAAGATGCCTGTAATATGGTTCAGGGAGCACTGGTATTAATGCGGGGAGTTTGGATTGGAACCCAATGTTTGTGCAGCACCATTAGCTGACGGGTGAAGAATGTAGGTTCTAAAAGTGGAGAAGAAAGCCTAGCGGTCTCTAGAGAAAAGACCATGCTATGGCATCAAAGGCTTGGACATATTGGAGAGAAGGGCCTTCGGATACTGCATGGAAATGGTATGGTAGAAGGTATGTCTAATAGCTCTCTGGATTTCGATTTTTGTGAAAATTGTGTATATGGGAAGCAGAATCTCGAGTGATTTTTCCTTCAAAGAAAGAGGGAAAACACAAACAAAGATATTAGAGCTTGTGCACAAGGATGTGCTTGGACCTATGCTCTGCTACATCATCAGCAAGTCTGCATACTGTGTCATCTCCACAGATGACTTCTCAAGGAAGGCATGGATATGATTCTTCTTTAATGAAGAAATCTCTAAATTATTTTGAGATTAAAGAATTTTTTACATGGCCTCCTGTTGAACCAGATAAGAGACAGATATTTGTGAGGAATAAATAATGGTGGCAACTTCATGATAATGACGCTAGTTATTTGAAATGTGGTAGCACACAGAATACTCACTCAATCAGCACCACCAAAACCTGAGCAGCAGAAAGGAACACACACTGCCATGGAAAAGGCAAGAAGCATGCTCAGTGGTATCGGGTTAGGACAAGAATTTTGGGCAGAGGCAGTGGAGATTGCATGTTCCTTGGCTAACAAATCACCTTCATCAGCGTTGGAGGATAACACTCCACATGAGGTATGAACTGGTAAGAAACCCTCTCTTTCACATCTGAGGGTATTTGGATGTGATGCATATCTAAATGTCCCAAAGGAGAAAAGGAGCAAGTTGGATAATAAATCTGAAAGGTGCATCTTTAATGGGTATAAGGATGGTTTAAAGGGTTACAAGCTTTGGAACCCATAAACAAGGAAGGTTGTGTATAGCCGAGATGTGGTGTTTATAGAGGTGAAAGATATTGTTAAACATGAATTCCTACCAAAGGAACTTGAAAAGATAGAATTTGAGATAAAGGAGGATGAATCAAACTCTACAACAGAAGAAGACTCAGAAGAGGAAGAGCCACAAACTCCAACTGTGAGAAGATCAGATCGGGAAAGAAGACAACCAGAAAGGTATAGTCCATCTGCTTTCTGTTCAAATTTTTCTTTAACTATAACTGATGATGATCCCAGAACCGTCAGGGAGGCAGTAGATTCAGAGGATGGAAAACTCTGGAAGGAGGCCATGGTTGATGAAATGGCATCCTTACATAAAAATGAGGCATGGGATCTGGTGGAGTTGCCCGTTGGAAGGAAGTCCATCGGAAGAAAATGGGTGTTTAAGAAGAAGATGAATATAGAAGGCAAGGTAGAGAAACAAAAAGCTCGGTTGGTAGCAAAAGGTTATTCCCAGGTGTCGAGAAGTGATTTTGGTGATATATTTTCTCCTATTGCCAAATTTGCTTCTATTAGATTACTTTTATCTGTTGTTGTTGCATTTGATTTTGAGGTAAAACAGATGGATGTGAAGACACCATTTCTTCACAGGGATCTGGAAGAGGAGATCTACATGAAACAACCTGAAGGCTTTATGGTGAAGGGGAAGAGAGAGCTAGTATGCAGGTTAAAGAAGTTTCTGTATGGGTTAAAACAGTCACCAAGGATGTGGTATCAGAAATTTGATACCTATGTACAAGGACTTGGCTTCACCAGAAGCAAGGAGGATCACTGTGTTTATTTTAAATTAATTGGTGACCATGTTATTTATTTGATCTTGTATGTGGATGATATGTTATTGATTGGAAATGACAAAGAAATTATCCAAGATTTGAAGACCCAGCTGTTCTCCAAATTCGACATGAAGGATCTTGGTGCTGCAAACTATATTTTGGGCATGGAAATTAAGGGAGATCGGGCAAAGAGGAAGCTTTGGTTAAACCAGAGGAAGTATGTCGAGACTATATTGCAGAGGTTCAATATGCAGGATAGTAAACCAGTGAATGGTCCAATTCCTGTAGGTAAAAATCTCTCTACTAAACAATGTCCCAAGACACAAGAAGAAGAGGAGGATATGTCCCGTGTTCCATATGAAAGTGTAGTGGGTAGCCTGATGTATGCAATGGTTTGTACTAGACCAGAAATTGCACATGTAGTGGGAGTATTGAGCAGGTTTATGTCAAACCCAGGGAAGGAGCATTGGATAGGAGTGAAGTGGGTTTTCAGATATTTGTGTGGCACTAGTGATTATGGCTTGTGCTACTAGGGAAGACCAGGATTGGAAAGAGTGTTGGACATTCGTGGTTTTGTTGATGCAGACTGGGCTGGAGATCTAGACCAAAGAAGATCTACAAGCAGGTATGTGTTTAGCCTATTTGGAGGTGTAGCCAGTTAGATGAGTAAAAGACAATCTATAATGGCTCTTTCAACTACAGAGGTAGAATACATGGCAGCCACTCATGTAAGCAAGGAATCAGTTTGGTTGCAAATATTGTGTTCAAGTATGGGGTTGGTGCAGCAAGCTATAAGGATAGATTGTGATAGAAAAAGTGCAATTTTCTTGGCTAAGAACCATGCTTATCATTCAAAGACAAAGCACATTGATGTTCAATATCACTTTGTGAGATATATGGTTGAAGCTAAAGGGGTGTTGTTGGTAAAATTGGACACTTTGAAGAATGTTGCAGATGCTTTGACAAAGTCTGTGAGAACTCAGAAGTTCTCTTGGTGTGGAGAAACAATGGGTGTTGAAAAGCTAGGCTAATGACTCAGCTCTCCTGTGGCCCTCTTACGGAAAGAAAAAAACAAGTGGGAGAATGTTGGGTTTGTGTTATATTCTTTCCACCACTAGTATGGGTTTGCACATGGTTTTGGGGCATCATGGTTTTCGGCCCCTGGTATTTTGTAGATCCGGTCAAGGGAACTACGGTTATGTTCTAATCCAGGGTTAATGGATTGGGGTTTATGTATGCTTCGACCTGTATATATATGTGTTGTAACACTAAAAGGAATATAATGAAAAATCAAATTGGTCGTCCCGATTTAGGATCCAGGGGAAAATCTCTATGTTTATATGTTTTATGTTTTATGCTCTCTCTATTGTTTATTTTCTATTTTAAATATTCGTATGTAGATAATTTCTGTACAGGGTTAAAACCTACACAAAGGACCAAATATCTGATGTGATAGAACAAGATAATGACAAGACCAGGAAGGCTGACATAAAATGAGTCAAGAGACACCACATAAAGGCCAACTTAGGTTAACTTCCCTCGAACAAAATCACGACTCATGTTTGATTATGGCAGCAAATGATAACTTTGTATAAGTTTGTCATGCAGGAGGCATAAAAAAACCCTCCATATGATTGGAAGAGATAACCAATCGGGGGAGTACAGACTCATGAAACAAGGTTATGGCTTCTCCTAAGTCAAAAACTAAAACCATCCCAAATGGAGAAAAGAATGATCTTTTTTGTGCTTTTTTCAAGGGCGACAAAACTGACACTGTAACTGCCATCGAATATGGAAGAAATATCCCATTCCCATTCTTTTTCAAAATATTTAATTTTTTATCTTCTTCATATTCAAATCCTGAAAAAGAATAAAATAATGCTATAGTACAATGGATAGAACTAGTATCGTGACACAAATGCTCTAGTTCCTGGGATAGGAACAATCCTATGCTTAATGCAACGTGGCGAAAACTGGTAAGTGACACTTATAGGAATGTTCCATCCATGGGTAAAGATGTCAAGTTACAGAAGCTAAGTGATTGCATGGTTAAATTGTACAGAAATACATGGTCAAAATATGGCTTAAACATGAGTCCATATGAAGCTGGCTAAAGGCCAAGATAAACAAGTAGTCAGTATGCAATGAAGTAATACAAATCGAAAACATAAGGGAGACTCTAGGGTAATGGCCAGAAAAAATGATAGCAAAGAAGAATAAGAATGAAGCTTCAACGCATAAGACATGGTGGTACTAAAGAGGACTCTCGAGCCTGCAAGAATTATAGCATGGGCGACAAATGCTAGTGAGGAACTAACTAGGAATCCCATGTAAACGAAGGCTCTACCATCAAGTCATGATTAAAAAATTGGCGAGTGAAATGGGTTAAGTACTCATGAAATGATGGGATCAACGCTATGGCAAGTGATCAGAATGGAGGCTAGTATGCAAAATGCAACAGAAAGTGGATTCCCTAACCTATATGCCAGCTCAAAATCAGATACCTGCCAAGACAAGTCAGCGGTCATGGATCTGAAGAAAAACTAGAAAAATCTCGAATTCAACAACATGTACCTGAAAAAATACCTTGCCCAACACTTACAAGCCAAACAGTTATGCAACCTTAATCAAATTCAAAAAATAAGCATAAGGAAAAATTTAAAAAAAAATTCAAATTCTGGGCATAAATACACCATTTGACTCACATTTGTATCATTTTCACATTGCAAAAGTGGAGAAGGAGCTTTTGGGGAAAAAAATCATTTTCTCAAAGCTGGAGAAATCAGCCGTCAAATCGTTCCAAATCAGTGAAGTAAGCTCTAAAATCATTCTTTTCATCAATTTCATTCATGTTTAAGGTAAAAATTTTGAAATTTGACCATAGAAAATATTTTTTTTGATGAAACCCTCTATGCATACGTGGGTTCGTGTGGACGAGCCTGTGTATCATACGTGACTGTGTACAAGTGAGGTTTTGTATGCGCAAAGAGAAAATTTAAAACTTGATTCTAACCAACGATTCAATGATTTTTCTCAAGATGTCTATCAATTGGAGAGAGCATGGACATAGTGAAATTGACAATGAAGTGATGGAAGATCAAACTTTGTTGGATATTCTCTGAAATTGTGGCTTGCTCAAGTTTTCAAAATGCCAAATATGAAAATAAATGTATGGTTGCTTCAAATTTTGGTTGATCATTGTGATCCAGAAGAATATTGCTTCATAATTGATCATATGCCACTACGCATAGAAGTGGAATATATATACTTCAACACTGGACTCTCTCAGAGAGGGGACCCAGTAGACTTACACGAAAAGCCTATTGGAGGGCTTACCATAGAGGATTATGTCCAAGTATACTGCGTAGAGGATGCACAAAAGGTAGGAACTCAGATTCCTATCAGATATTTGAAGGATTTATACATGAAGATCCTTCTCTTTACCATTGGCAAAGTAGCAGGATCTTCCTCTCTGCATCAAGCTTCACGGACACAAATGAGCATAGTATTAAAATGTTTGATTCATCTCTTTGATTGGTGCACAACCTTGCTGAGAAATATGAAGAAATAGTTAACCTCAATCCAGAAAGAAAAGACAAAATTTTTTGGTTATGGTACAATCTTGCTGACATTATTCTTCAAGAGGGTCGTAGGGCTTCAGCCCAAATTCATCTCAACTATCAGCAGCCTGAGAGATCCAAGAATAGCCCGATGGGAAAATCTGATGAATATATTAGGGGGAAGTGAAGTTCCCCACAACACTAGGGATGATGAGTTCTTCTAATGGTGGGAGGAATAATTCATCGCATTGGAAGATTATCCCTATGCTGGGATGGAATTTTGTGCTGATCCAGGTCTAGTCTTGCCACCCGGTGCAGCATTGGGTGCAATCAGTAAGATTTCATTTTTTATTTTTGGATTATATGATTTTCATGATTTTTTCAAAGTATGAAAAAGAAAAAATGTTTTTCATTGGACTAAATGACTTACAAAATTATGATGATTATGATGTAGACATGGAACCAGTCAGGCATGAGGGGTACCTAAGGCACAAGTGCCGCAAAGGTGAGGCAGGTGGTGAAGACCCTTGTAGAACACTCCATGTAGTATAGAGGAAGTTGGAGAGCTTGACTCGCCAGGTGCCTATGGCTGCTATAGAGGACCTACCAGAGGCTATCTAGAGATGGGTGGTAGGAGTACCACGAGACTGGGTGCAGTTATTCTGCCATGTAGCGACTACCATTGTGTTCTATGGGAATACAAATGTTGGGCAAGGACCTTAGGCGTATATTTATAGATATGATTGGATGACAGTAATATTTTTGACGATAAACATCATTGAGCATAAGCCCTAATTTTGTAGAACATGATGGTCCATATTTTGTATATTTTTGAACACTCTAACTATATATATATATATATATATATATATATACAACAATTTATATGATGTGATGACTCAAATGTATGAAAATGTATAATGTATTTGATATATTGTTTAAAGTATTGAATGATTAATATGCTAATCAATTGCTTGATAAGCCAATAAGTCTGTCATCCAATTGTTAGTTCAAGGAATATGAAAGAATGTTAAAAACCGAAATGATATTTGTAACAAACGTACCCTAAAAAACAATTGATGTAAAAATGGGTCTTGGACCCTGTTAGGTCCCTATATTACTAGTATAGTCCCTTATTGTTGTTAGTGTAACCCCCTTATTGTTATTATTGTACCCTTGTAACCCCTATTTTGTTATTATTGTGCCCTTAAATTATTATTGTTAAGTCGGCTAGGATTACATTGTGGCCCACTAGGATTACATTATGGCCCCATGGACTCCTATATATAGAAAGGAGGTTTTGTAAATTGTATCATCCAAGAATTGTTCATTTATGTAATGTATTGGAGGTTGCCCCCTCGAAGTGGCTCATTTCTAAGGCGCTGATATCTCTTTTCTTCTCTTTTTGGAGCTGGTTACACAACATTTGGTATCAGAGCTTTGGATTCTAGGGTTTCGCCGCTCCAAACAGGTCATCGTGGAATTTTCGCTATAACTTTTTTTGTTAATGAAGTCTCATAAGCTGGGGTCTTTAGGTGCGGTCAAATCCTGAGGAAGATTTTTTTAAAATTTCAGAGCTTGGTTCGCAATATTTTCGGATATATGATATGTGGAACTCAGGTCTTTTTTCAGGCTCCTAAACAGGTCATCATGGCATTTGCGCTATAAATGTTTTTCTAAGAAGGTTCAGAATCTAAAATTCTTATGGTGCGAAGTTGAAATCCTAAAGAAATTCGTTAAAAAATTTCAGATCTTGGTTCGTAATATTTTTGGAGATATGATCTGTGGAAGGTAGTGCTTTTTCAAGCTCCTGAATTTCATCTCAAAGAGGTGATCGAGGGAAATGTTCAATAACTCTCTCTCTAGGAATCGGATTGGAGTGCTGTAAAAGGTGGCCACAATTACACAGACTGTAGTTTCTTGGCTATCAATTTTAGAGACGAAGGATAAAACAGTAACACGTGGCAAGTCGTACAAGTTCGCTCTACTAAACCAGTCCATAATTAGGTCATTGTGGGAGATTGGACACAACTTTGTCTTGGAGAATCCAAATTAGGTCAGACCTATGGCATTCGAAAGATAATTCAGAGGGACACGTTGGTATCAAAAATAAAATATTGAAGTGCTAGAATCACAAAGATAATCCAATTTCAATATCAAGCTCCTCAAAAGCAAGAAAAGGGTGTGTTATTTTTTTTCTGAATTGCATAAGTCTTGTTTGAAGAATCAATTTGAATTCATTCCAAGGGCATATTGTAGAATAGATATCAGTATTGGGTTCTAAAAAATGCCCCGTAAAAATAATTCAACACCCATTAAAGCCTTCAGAAGGCTCTACTATGACTCATGAAGATGAATAATTGCAACATGATCTATCAAAATTACAAGAGCATTTCACTATCGCAAAGAGCAACAAAAAATGAAATGGAAGTTTTGAAGAAAGATGTGGAAGCTAAGATGGATGGAGTGCAAGCTAAGATGGGTGGCGTGGAAGCTAAGATTGATGGCATGGAAGCTGGCATGGAAGCTAAGATGGATGACATGAAATACAACATGGAAAACATGAAGAATGATCTAAATATAGACATCGAAGGTTTGAAAAAGTTGATACAAGAAATGTTTCCTAATGGTGAAAAGATAGTAGAAGAACCTCATGATGAGAACAAAATCAATGTTAATCGTGATTTCATAAACTCTAATGTTGGGGGGAAGAACCACCATATTCCAAAAATGGATATGAGGAAGTTTGATGGAAAGGATCCTGTAACATGGATACTACAGATGGAGCAATATTTTGATCTCCATAACGTGCAAAACACACAAAAGGTACACATTGCAACTTTACATTTAGAACAAAATACATTTGTATGGTATCGATGGCTTTGCTCCCGTAAAAAATTTTTCACTTGGTCAATTTTTACGGAAGAAATGATAGCACATTATGAGGATACAAAGAGAAACACCTTCTTTAGCCAATTGATAAATCTCAAACAAAAGGGTTTAGTGGGGCAGCACATTGAGCAATTCCAAAAATTGAATATAAGGGTAACTGATATTCCAAAGGAACACAGGATTGATCTCTTCATAGGCACTTTAAAGTATAATATCCAACATGAAGTTCGCGTTTTGGAACCAGATTCATTGGAGAAGGCATTCAGGTTGGCAAGAAAAGTTGAATGTAAAATAATGGAGACAAGGAAGCCTACCACTCAATTCTATAAAGAAGGAAGTGTTGCTACGTCTAGATTTCCACAACCTACAAGGTTGACACCACAACAATTGAAAGAAAAAAGAGCAAAAGGGCTTTGCTACAGTTGTGATAGAAAATACACTAAAGGTCATAAGTGTGCTGAGAAGAAATTATTTTACATAGATTGTGAAGAGGAAGAAGAAAATGAACAAGAAGAGGATATACACCAGGAACCAGCCCTAGAAGAGGAAGAAATGAATCCGACCATATCGTGTAATGCACTGGCATGAATTACCACTCCTCAAACTCTCAATATAGAAGGACAAATCAAGAAGAAAAAGGTAATAGTGTTGATTGATTCAGGTAGCACCCATAATTTTATTCATTGTAAGGTAGCCAAGGAATTAAATTGTTTCCTATACCCAGCACCAGAATGTCAAGTGATGGTTGAAAATGGAGGAACTATAAATTGCTCTCGAAAATGCCATAATATCAAGCTAACCATGGGGGAATATGTGTTGACAAGTCCAATGCTTTCCATTCCTATGGGAGGTGCTGATGTTGTACTAGGAGTACAATGGTTACAATCTTTGGGGACGGTAGCTTTTAATTTTCAAGAACTTTTCTTTAAATTTTTTTCAGAAGGAAAGGAAGTCGAATTACGGGGTATTGAAGGGAAGCCAGGAAGGATAATAAGCTCTAATGTCATGACAAAGCTTCTAAAGAAAGAAAAACAAGGCGTAATTGCACAATTATGCTCACTAGAAGTTCCGACATCAAAATCATCTATTTCTGCAGATCTCCAACAAGTCTTGGACAATCATTCCAAGGTGTTTGAAACTCCCAAAGGACTCCCACCTATTCGTGATCATGATCATGCTATTCATTTGATTCCAGGAAGTGTTCCTCCGAACATCAGGCCTTATAGATATCCTTACTTCAAAAAGAGTGAAATTGAACGTATGATTGCAGAAATGTTAGAGGCGGGTATAATACAACCTAGTTAAAGTTATTTCTCTGCTCTTGTAGTATTGGTACACAAGAAGGATGGATCATGGCGAATGTGTCTGGATTATAGGGAGCTCAACAAGCTCACCATTAAAGATAAATTTCCCATTCCTGTGATTGATGAATTATTGGATGAATTACATGGAGCAATTTATTTTACCAAGCTGGATCTTCATTCAGGATATCATCAAATTAGAATGAAGACTGAAGATATTCCAAAAACAACATTTCAAACTCATGAGGGTCATTATGAATTTTTGGTCATGTCTTTTGGCCTTACCAATGCACCTTCTACATTTCAAGGGTTGATGAATTCCATTTTCAAACCCTTCCTTAGAAAATTTGTGCTAGTATTTTTTGATGATATACTAATCTACAGCAGGTCTTGGAAGGATCATGTTGAACATGTTGACAGTGTGCTCAAACTATTGCAGGAGAAAAAATTATATGCAAAAACATCCAAATGTTTCTTTGGAGTACAAGAGGTGGAATATCTGGGTCATATTATATCTCACGAGGGTGTTAAAGTAGACCTAACAAAATTAAATCCATTAAGGAATGGAAAGTTCCCACGACCATAAAGCAGTTGCGAGGATTTCTTGGGTTAATAGGGTATTATCATAAGTTTGATAAGAATTATGGGAGAATAGCAGCACCTCTAACAACATTATTGAAGAAAGATGCATTTTCATGGACTCCTGAAGAAACTAAGGCCTTCAAACATCTTAAAGAGGCAATGTGCCTAGCACCAGTCTTAGCTACGCCAGACTTCACAAAAACCTTTATTGTGGAATGTGATGCCTCAGAAAATGGAATTGGTGCAGTTTTAATGCAGGAAGGAAGACCCATTACTTTTGAAAGTCGTCCAATCAAAGGAAATTATTTACAGAAACCTATTTATGAGAAGGAAATGTTAGCAATACTGCATGCAGTAAAGAAATGGCGAACTTACCTAATGGGGAGACACTTCAAGGTAAAAACTGATCATGATAGTCTTAAACACTTTTTGGAGCAAAGACTATCTTCAGAAGAGCAGCACAAATGGGTCACAAAGATGTTGGGTTATGACTTTGAAATAATCTACAAAAAAGGAAAGCTTAATGTTGTTGCAGATGCACTCTCAAGAAAGAATGAAGAGGTGGAAGCATTGCTTTGTGCCATTTCTATTATCCAACCAGATTGGATAACCGAAGCAAGAGATGTATGGACACTCATTCAAAAGTTGCAACAAGATCCTAGTACATCTGATACATTTAGTTGGAAAAATGATTCCTTATGGTACAAAGATCGCTTATATCTTTGTAAGAATTCCCAACTAAAACAAAAGATTCTTCTGGAATTGCACACTTCTCCTTTAGGAGGACACTAAGGATTTTTAAAAACTTACCACAGGGTGAAGAAAGAATTTTTTTGGGATGGCCTTAAATCTGATATTCGAAAGTTTGTGGCGGAATGTTTGGTTTGCCAGCAGAATAAAGTGGAAACAATTAAGACCCCGGGACTTCTACAACCCTTATCCATTCCAAGTCAACGTTGGGAGGAGATTTCAATGGATTTTATCACAGGTTTACCTAAGTCCGAAGGAAAGAGTGTCATCATGGTGGTAGTTGATAGACTTACCAAGTATGCACACTTTTGTGCATTATCTCATCCATTTAAAGCAAGTGCAGTTGCTACTACATTTATGGATAGAATTCAAAAGCTATATGGAAGCCCAAGGGTTATTGTGAGCGACAAAGATCCCATTTTTACTGGAAATTTTTGGACGGAGTTATTTTCTTGTTTGGGTACTCAATTAGCTCATAGCTCATCTTATCATCCTCAATCTGATGGTCAAAGTGAGATAGTAAATAAATGTTTGGAAGGATATCTTCGTTGTTTTGTATCTGATAAACAAACACAATGGGTCAAGTGTTTACCTCTCGCTGAATGGTGGTATAACACTTCCTTCCATACTATAGCAAAAATGACCCCATTTATGGCACTTTATGGATATCATCCACCATCCATCACATCATCTTTAAGAGAAAATTTGAAGGTTCAAGCAGTGGAAGATCACATCGAGCATCAACAAGAAGTTCTCTAACTCTTAAAGGATAACCTGAATTTGGCACAAAATCGAATGAAACAACAGGCAGATCAACATCGCAGCGAGAGAAGTTTTGATGTAGGAGATTGGGTATTTTTACGGCTACAACCATACAAATAAATGTCCCTCAAGCAAGCTAAGAAGGATAATAAATTATCACCAAAGTACTATGGTCCTTACAAGGTGTTGCAAAAGATTGGTACTATGGCATCCAAATTGGAGTTTCCAGCTTCTTCGCGAGTACATCTAGTTTTCCATGTTTCATGCTAAAAGAAGGCTATAGGTGAAAATCTTCTAGTTCAAACAATATTGCCAGAACTTGATGAGGAAGAAAAAATAATATTGGAACCTGAAGCGGTCACGGAAAGAAGAACTCGACAACTACGGAATCGATCAATTTCAGAGTATCTCATCAAGTGGAAGAACTTACCCACTGAAGATTCTACATGGGAGGATGAGAATTTTATACATAAGCACCCAGAGCTACTCAAGCATTGAGGACAAAACTTTTTTGAAGGAGAGGGGCATGTTAGGTCCCTATATTACTAGTATAGTCCCTTATTGTTATTAGTGTAACCCCCTTATTGTTATTATTGTACCCTTGTAACCCCCATTTTGTTATTATTGTGCCCTTAAATTATTATTGTTAGGTCGGCTAGGATTACATTGTGGCCCACTAGATTACATTATGGCCCCATGGACTCCTATATATAGAAAAGAGGTTTTGTAAATTGTATCATCCAAGAATTGTGCATTTATGTAATGTATTGGAGGTTGCCCCCTCGAAGTGGCTTATTTCTAAGGCGTTGATACTTCTTTTCTTCTATTTTTGGAGCTCAAAGCACACCTAATTCATATGTGTTAAATTACCTATGAATCCAAGAAAAATCTCTAACTAATCAACACCTACAAGTTATTTCCTCCAGTGATTTAATCATCTAGGTATCACTGTATGCTGATGGCAGCTAAGACCACGTGTATACCTCTTGATACTAACAATCGATCGATGGATAATGGAGTACCTAATCCATTGAAGTTGTTCCGCATGTCTTACTAGCACCATCAATAAACCAAAGTTAATTTACAGATTAATCCACACAAACTTCTTAACAAAGTAGGATCCTACTGAGAAAATCACACCACAAAATAAAAAACCCAGATATGTACAAAAAACAAAAATATATACAACAAAGAAAGATGCTAGGCCAAAGCCTAGGCATAATACTTTTTCAAATAGAGCTCATTTCTGGGCTCTGCCAACTCATTCTCATCAAAATCAATCAAGGCATAAGCTCCTTTCTTCAGGACCTTTTTAACGATGAAGGGGCCATACCACATGGATTTAAACATACCTGCCCCCAAGAAATCCTTCTCTTGGGCATAAACCAAGACAAGGTCACCTTCAAAGAAGACCCTAGGTTTGACCGCCTTGTCATATCGAACCTTTACTCATTTCTTATGTGCCTCATTCATCATAGCGGCATCTCGACGCTGCTCATCAAGATGTTCCAGATGAAGGAGGCGTTCTTTGAGACTAGAAGTGTCAGGAAGAAGCTCAAAACTAACTTAACAGAGGGAATTTAGCACTCAATAGGAAATATAGATTCCAACCCATAAGCTAGTTGAAATGGAGAAAAACCAGTTGCAGCTTTGACTAATATCCGATATGCCCAAAGTGTAGGATATAACATAATATGCCAGTTGGATCTGGCTTTATCAATCATCTGTTGAAGAATTTTCTTCAAGGATTTGTTCACGGCTTCAACTTGCCCATTGGCTTGAGGATGATAAGGAGACAAATGCTCTTGTCGAAAACCTAATTTCAGAGCCAATTCAGCCATCATGTTGTTCTAAAAGTGACTGCCATGATTAGTGACATTCTTTTTGGGAATACCAAAGCGAGAAAATACTTGATTGAAGAGGAAAAGAGCTGTTGTCTCAACGTCATCCCCAAAAGTAGGCATAGCCTCAACCCACTTCATGAAGTAGTCTACAACTACGATAATGTACTTGTGACCTTTAGCCAAAGGCGAGTTACAAGTAGTAAAATCAATACCCCACTTTGTAAAGGGTCCCACAGTAATGACAAGAAAGAGCGGAGTTCGATGAGCGAGCATATTTCGAGTATAAACCTAACACGAATGACACCTTTTGACCGATTCTATACATTCTTTCAAAATCAAAGGCCAAAAGTATCCTACATGCAAAATATTTTGGGTTGTAGCAAGCCCAGATAGATGACCACCACAAGCTCCACTTTGGCAATCATTCAGCACAACCTCATCTTCTTCGAGAGTTAAGCAGCCCCTAAGGATTGATTCTATTAGTCATTAGTAATTTGTTCTTTTTATAGATGACTAAATTCTTTTCCTAGATTCTACAAACAAAATTCATGAATATTGTGAGTTCTAGAAATCTCAGTGCCTTCATTATCCTAGGATTTTTTCACTATTTTACCATCCTATCATGTCAAGATCAAACTACCACTCCCAGAAGACCCATCATGGGCTCATGCCACTCATTTTCACTATGTTTCTCCACCTCTGACCTTAGCACTCTATTTTTCCTTGCCTAACCCCTCCACTTGCCACCTAGGATCACCAACCAACCCACACATTCTTGTGTCTCCCAGATGCCTTAAGCACTGATGGTATCAAAACTATCTCTGTAGGCTCTTTAGATAAATCAAGCACATTGGATTTTGGATCTTCAATACATCAGTTTGTCAAAATCTCTATTTTACACCTAAAAACCCCAAGTCAAGATTTCAGCCAAAGGCCAAGTCCAAAGAGCCTCCCACTAGGTCATTTAGGGTTTCATAGGTTGTAGGATTATTGTGGTGTTTTGATTCACTATTTTTCATGTACCAAGAAGATGGATCAAAGGGAAAGGGGTCAGCACATGATTTCCTAAAAGGTATTAGAAAACCCTTCAAGGAAGGCCTCCTTGACCAAGCACAAATTCTACAAAAGGACAGCTTCCCATTTTGGCATTTCTGTGGGAATGATTGAGATGGCTATCAGCAAAAAAAGAGGTAACGTAAGAGGCCAACTCATCACTAAGTACATCCACAACAAAGGAGAGACAACATGCCTATGTTCAAAGAAAATCAGGGTTTTCATGACTGATTGGCTAAACAATATTGCCAAGCAAGAAGCCAATGCAAAGGACCATAAGGACAGAGGTACATCAACACAACCAAGCAATAATTGAAGATTTTTAGAAATTACAAATGAAGAAGGGAAAAAGATGAGGTGAAATGAAGAGAAATAAAAGAACTTGAAAAGGCTATAAATAAATTAGAGGAAAACACTAATTAATTTTCTCTAATAACCCTAAAACCTAAATTTTGGAGAAGGTAGGCAAACTAGGCAGAATGAAGACTGTGAATCTCCATGATGATAGCAAGCAGAAGATTTTCAAAAAATGTCAGGAGGTGACCCCCATAGTTTTCCAAGGTAACAGTGCTTCACTCCATACAAGGGAAATAATGCAAAGAGTATCAGGGTGAGGGAGGTCAAGTGTACAAGTGCAGATAGTTTCCTTCAAAAGGTCAAAGGAATGGAAGTCTAGTTTTGAGTTGCAAGGTAAAAAAAAAAACTAACATGAGCATGAGTTCACTATTGAGTAACTAAAGTTGTCCAATTCCAAACCATGACAAAAGATACCAAAGCACTGTGTCATAGGCACCTGAAAAGATCAAAATGGTCAAGGGAAGACATAACATGGTAGGATTTACAATCTTTGTCAAAATGGACATGTCACTGTCAAAATCTCTAAAAAGGGGAGGAGAAACATGTTTTAAGGTCACTAACATCCAGACATATCACAAAGGGATGAAACATGTTTTTTTCATTTTCTCAATACAGAAAGAGATTTCTGACAGTGCCAAGGCCCTCAAAATATTAAAAAGGCCTCTCCATCTCTTCAGCACACCCTCACCAAAAGAAGAAAAATAAATTTGGAAAGTTGCAAATCACCTACAAAAAGGATCACAAGATATCAGTGAAACTCATCAAGTGACAAAAAAAAACTTAGAAAAAGTGGTTTTTCTAAAATTGATTTATCTTTCAAAGGGTATAAAGGCTCCTCAGTTATCTTTTCAAACTCACTTGTCATTTTTCAAAGAAAGAAAACCTCCAGGAAAAGATTCGGAGTTTTTTTTATTGTTCCTGGGAAAAATTTCCCTCGCGTTGCACGAATCGAGTGGTGTTGCGCTCACAGGCCCTAGCGCTGCGCTTATCAGGTTTTCCACTGTTCAAAATTCAACGGTGATATGCGAATAAGGGGTGGCGCTACGCATAGATGGGCCCAACATGCCTAGGACTTGACACCCTGTTCTGAACACCAGGCGCCACGCACACACAGCACACAACCGGTCTGGTGCTACGCCCAGAGGCCTGGTAGGCGTGCATGTGCCTAGCATTTCACTCACAATAGAGGCACAACTTTTCGGTGCTATGCCCACAGGCCGACTGGACTGTTCGGGCAGGACACTGTGCTAATGTAGAGGTCCTCCACATAATGAAAAAACTTGCCCAAAGGCTCAAGGTTATCCTCCAATTTGCCTCCAAAGACCTGCAAGCAAGTGAAACAGGTAGGCTCCCCATTTTCTCCTCTTCTCAAACATTTTTAGTCATTTAGCGTCTATATAATGATTAAACCCTAGTTGTGCAAACCCTAGGCCTTAAAGACATAATTAAACTTCTGTTTTGGCCTCTTTGAACAAATTAATTGTCATTTGAAGGAGAATTATGTAGAAATTTGAATAACTGATATGTTATTTTACTGAGATTCTCCTGATCACACACTATTTTAACTTCATGTACAATATAGAATCTCTTCTACCATTTATCATTAATTGTGGAAATAAAAACAATCGCATGCACACATTAAAACCATAAACAATCACACATATGAACATAATATTTATGGGAAAGCTTAAAGCTGAAAACCCCCAACTATCTGTATATTATATGTCATAGAGATCATGTAGCAAACATTATACAAAGCTCCTCACAAAGCTCTCAATACAATCTCCAATTGCTACACACTAATCAGGCCTGATCTAGCAAATCACATGCTCCAATCTCTGCCACCTAATAGCCTGCCTCTACTGCGCAATCTGTTATCACTCAGTTTTTCCTTGAAGTTGTGGAAAAGGAAAGTATACCCGAGGTAACCACAAACCAACCTTCAGATGCAAAATCTAGCCAATCTGCATCCAGAGAGGGCTCTCTCTTTATAATTTATCTTTGTTCTTAGAAAGTTTTAGGCTAGTTATAAGTCCAAGAGTTTGTTTGAAAATGGTGGAATTCGCCAACTAAGGGCAAGGTTGAATATTTTCAGGCCATTGGGGTATGGATTCAAAAGGATGGCTTTACTGGATTAATCTTCTACACACAAGATGGCTTTGCAGGGCAAGATAGCCAAACAGAGAACAATT